>CM031613.1:51973989-52038989 GCA_018398815.1 Conus ventricosus | reverse complement strand
CTACTTCAGAGTTCAGAGATGCTAGATGGGGTTTACATAATATCAGCCACTTTTCTGTAGTACACAAGTTGCATTTTTTAGAAATGTTGTTGTATGGTGTTGCTCTTTTTATAATTTTCCATATGTTGTAATCTATTTTCTTATCTTTGAGTTTCCAAATATATTTATTATTCGTTTAGTTTTTATATTTTTCTTTTTTAAAGATGTTTAGGGTTTTGCATATCGGTTTTAAAATGGTTTCCGTGATCCCTAAGATTTTTCTTTATCATGCTGTTGTTACTTTAGCTTGGTACAAATTTTTTGGAACATTTGTTATTCGGGGGAAATGGCTTTTTTTGTGATTACAAGTTCCTTTCATACCCTTTTGGTTTTTTTTTTTTTGGTTTTATTGGAAGAATCTTTTATTTTTTTAATTTTGGGCATCCCGGTATAGAGCTTGTGGGTTTTTTTAAATATTTAGTTTACATGTTTTTTTGGGAATGATGTTTAAGGTTCTGGGAATTTTTTCCCTCGTTAGTTTTTTTTCCTTGTCTATGGGGGGTTTGATAGATGTGTTGTTGATCACGATACGACCCGGAAGTTATTACGGAAATGATGAGTGGGGGAAGAAACGGGAGGGGAGTAGTTTGAAAACGAGCGGGGCTTTGGGACCTGTTTAAGAGTCGAATGATGATGCGATAGATTGAAAGTCGGGGAACTTTTAGTATAGTAAGGACTTTTCAGGGAGAGAGCGTGATCAAAGAAAAACATCGGTAGCTAATTTACAGATCTAAATGACTTGTGACAAAGTACAGTTTGAATACAGACTACCCAAAAAAACGAATTTTTGAGGGCCCCATTTTAAACCAAAGTGCAGGGCATTAGTAGCCACCAGTTAAAAAAAACATGGCGAAGTATAAAACACCGCCGAGCTGGGCCGATACAAGTTATAGAGTAAAAAAAAGAAGGGAAATATGGAAACTAGTAACGGACGTCAAGCCAGGAAAAAAAGCACTACCTTTACATTGTCATTAAGGGCCAAGCACGAGAAAAAGCTTTAGAAATCGAGTTGCCGGCTGAACACGGAGAAGGGGGGATTTTTTATTGAGCACTTGAAGTTTTTTTCTACAAGATGAGGTTGATTGGCTTCCCGCTATTCAGACTTGAAAGACTGGGGAAAGGGCAAGACTGTCAATGTGCGTTTTTATCTTTGAGTATAAAGAAGATAAATTTTTAAAAGAAAATAAAAAATGGAATATCAGTTTTCAGTGATTGTTTTTAAATGCTGGAAATGCGGTTTGTCAGTGAAAGAAAGACAATTTTTGACAGCAGGTCGACAAAAATTTTCTTAAATAAAATCTGCTTTGAAGAGAATTTTTGGGGAAAGTTGACGTAACACAGTAAACGAAATCAGATCAAAGAGGAAAAAGAAGAAGCATTTGGAAAAGAGTTCCAGATATCAGCAGTCAAAAAGAAACCTTCCAGATATCAGAAAACAGGTTCACAACAAAAAAAAGCGAAAAAAAAGGAACAAATCCATTAGACGGGAATGGCAAAAAAAACCCAGATGTGTTTTTGTAGAGTGTGTTTCATGGGTGGTTTGACGCAAAAAAACAAGAAGAAATAAAAATGCAGATGCAGAAGAAAAGAAAAAGAAGTACTTGGCTTTGTTTTCAAAGAACACAAACCTGAATGAGATATTTAATAGAGTCTTGGATTGAAATCATTGATACTTTGAGATGCCCACTTTTGGGGCACAACATGCTTTGGGTTAAGCCCAACCACTGGTCGAAGGTCTCCGATAGCCCCCCAGAAGCCTCCAGTAAACGTACAAAAAGGAAAAACCCAGGGGTCCCCCAGAAAAACTAGGCAAGGAAATGAGAAGATGCCCATGAGTCCAGGAAGGGGACAAGACATAATAGAGAAACCAACTTAAACGTCAGATATTGTTGGTCGCGAAGAGATGAACCCTCGCCCCCCCGGAAATAGCTAGCCTCAAAAAAGCAAAATAGGGGTCTCAAGGGTAGACACTGGCCAAGGAAACACGCTACCTTACGGCTTTTCCGACAGATGTCCAGATCTCTTAAGAAAAGGGGCCCCCGTCCAGCATACGCAGAGCACATGGGGTTGATGACGGCCTACAAGGGCACAGAGTTCCCATCCCTGGGGCCATCAACACCCCCTGTCAATACGGTGTTTCAGCAGGGGAGGACACAAAGTTCACATCGTGGCGCCCCAGGCCCAGCTATCCTAGGGCTTCCTTCGAAAAAATCAAAGTCGTGACAATGCACTGCAGTGTGAATCAACTCACATACAAAAACCCCAGCCCACAACTCCCCCCTCACTCGGCCCTGCCCTGAAGAGCATGTAGGCCCAAATTTTCGACAGGATCGGCATGCCCCCCGGGGCCCCGTTGGGCTGTTCCGTCACAGAGGCCCAACCTAATCGATCCCCCCAGGAAAACCCTATGCCATGGGGACGCCATCAAGAAAAACTGGACCCATGGAATTGTGGGGGTCATCGAAAGGTAAACGACCACTGACGGGTTTCCCCGCCGGGCCCTATCCACAAGAAAGGGGAGATCTGAGGAATCCTTGACCCCGGACCCTAAAACAAGCTCTAGGAACCACCCCAAAAGGTTCCAACAAAAAGGGAGTGACACAAAAGTTAAAGGAGAGGTTTCTTCCCCAAATGGTCCAAGTGGGGTTTTTGGGTCAGTGCGCTGACCAGGTCCCACCACTGAAATTTTTCGTCCCTTTTGGGCCCGATACTGTCCTCCCCCCCCATTTGGGCCTCTCAGTGTACGGGACTCTTCCAAAAAAAAGGACCAGTCCGGGAACCAGGTTGCGGCGACGCATTGAAAGACGATGTACCGTATATGCAAAAACTGAGGAAAAACCCGACCAACTCTTAAAACCCGATAAAAAGTTGCTTGAGAAGGAAAGTTTTAAACTTAAAAGTGTACATAAAAAGGGACCCTCACCTTTTGGCATGGTGTACGACCCCAGTGGAGTGACCCCCCCCAGAAGGTCAAGACCTACAACAGATGCAGCCTCCAAACGAATAAAAACGAGCTCAAATTTTCCCGGGGTTCATAACTTTCGGGGGACCATTCACCCCCCAACATGAGTGAGAAATCAGCCCACCCCGGGCTCTGCTGAAAGAAAGCCCAATTCTTTGGGGAAAGGGCCATCAAAAATGCTTCAAAAACCCTCAAACCCACATACAGAGAGGTTACACTGGCTACTTCAACACGGGGGTGGCCCAAACACTGCAAGTGGATCCAGCTAAAGGGATGGGGGCGTTCCCCAGGACTGAGGCCTTTGCTTGCCTCAAAGGCGCTGTCAGACCGAGAGGTATGTGATCGAAGGGGAACACTAGCCATAGTCTTTGGTGTTCACGCTTCCACACAACGTATGGTCGACATTCCCACGTCACAAGACAAAACCCCCCGGGTATGATATGCAAAACCTCTGAAAAACCCCCACCCAGACTGAACGTATGCTGCTAAACTACAAGGCTAGATTCACCTTAAATTTCGACCAGGACAGAGCTCACCCTGGGGATACATTACCAGTCCCCAAAAAAAACAAAAACAAAACTATTGTCTGGTGTGAGAGTGCCCCTTTGTCCAATGCAACAAATCCCTGACGAATCAGAAAGGGAGACCAAGTTGACCCAGTCCCAGCCGTCTCACGCCCACCTTGCCAAGGGGGGCCAGAAAAAATGGGAATGAGACGTACCCTTTTGTCATTCCGGGAAAACTGTCGTTGAAGACAGCACACCCTCAAAGGAGAGCGATCATCATCCAACTTATGGGGAAAAGAATCCTGAACCCGTCACTGTGCACCAAGGAAAGGAGAAGACGAAAATGAGAGCCAAAAAATCTGTTTCTGGAACAACATCAATCAAGAATTGAAGAACTGTCAGGAATGCCCCTCTAGGAGCATCAGCAGAAACGGAAAAAAACCTTTCATGAATCCCCCGTCACCCCTGGGAGTTTGGGGTGACCTTTTCAACTGCAAGGACGGGTTTTAAAAAGTAGCGATCTACAGCAATATTTGTTCAGAAAGTTTGACAAACCATCAAGCAGCACCGCAGGACGCTGAAAAATCTTTATGAACAGGGGAAAACCCCAAAGGTGTTTAAAAGGGCAATGGCCCCCAATTAGCCCAAGCCTTTGCAAATTCGCCAAAGAGGCATTCACCCACACCACCTCATCCCCCCAAATACCAAAGTCCCCGGGTTATCGAACGCAGATCCAGACAAACAAAACCACCTGACCAAAAAATTTCAATCCACTTGACCCCACCTTGTTTATGCTTCGCCCAACCCAATCAGCCCAACCCCACCCCCGTCCAATGGAGTCGTTGCGGGAAACAAGGGCAAAAACCAGCAGGCCCCAAAAACTGAGCCCGGGGGGCAAAGGGCTCACAACGCCAATGTAGAAGCGGGAATACACCAAGAGCCAAAGACCTATGCTCTCCCTGGCAGCCAGTTCGGGGTTTTAGGACAAAATTTTTACGTGGCAAGAAACTGGTCATCGGGAGCCCGATTACATCATTGCCATCCCGCAGGACAGCAACTGCGGAGAAACGGTTTTATCTCCTGATGTCCCCCCAAGCAGCGAACCGAGCCAAAATACAACAAATGACCCCCCATAGGGAAACCCCCAGTGAAAGGGGCACATCCATACCCAACGATCGGGCCAAACAGCCAGCCAACAAAACTCGATCTTTGAAAAGAAGGTCCAGCGTATGTGACCTTTTGGGCCCAAAAAATCCGTGCCCGTGTCTTGGGGGGTTTTATCGCTAAAAATTAGCTATTTAGTATGTTCAAGGGCATATTTTTTATTTCAAAAAAAAGGGGGGGGTTCAGTATAAATAATGAATTTGGGTACACACACAAAAACGGTACAACGGAATTCCCTCTTGAAGGCATGTCAAGTTCATGTGTTAAAAAAAGAAAGCAACTAAGACCCAAATACCTTAAAACCCCTGAACAAATGTGATACAATTCTTTACCTCTCTAAATTAATTGCTTGATTTTGACGTTTACTGAGCAACGCCCTCCCCGGCTATCATTTGACTGTCAAAAAAGCAACATTATCTGCATTGATCACGGTCATGAGGGGAACCACTGTTTTAAAGGCCAATTAGGCTTTTCCCCCGTTCAAATATTTGATATTTTTAATTAAAAGTTACCATGTAATTGTTTTGCTACAATTAGCTGACCCATATGAGTCACAGTGTATTTTAATTGTATTAACAATGTGTATTTACTGTAATATATAATCATGTTTTTATTTTTAAAAAGCCCCCCTTTTCATAACCCCTTCGTATTAGAAATATATGTGTTTTTTTTTTTTAATTAGGTTAAGCTTTTTTGTCTTCATTTTATTTGTTCATGTAAAAAGGGGAGTGTTTAACTGGGGGTGGGGCACTCGACTCTAGCTGTAGAGACGACAGAAACCATCAAAATATGGGTACTTGCATAGTTCGTATTCGCAACGGCATGCGTAATAGGCCCGCAACGGGGTGTCCGAAATTGACCCGTGTTTTGTGGGCCTAAAAAAAACTACAAAAAACAACAAAACAGTGTTGATTGTGTATGTTGGTGAAAAAGTACCCGCTACAGAAAATGACAGCTTTGTTTACAAAAGAACCAAACTGAAAAAGAGTACTTTATGGTCCCTTTTTTATGTGAACATTGTACAGCTGTACCAAAACTGTGTGTGAAAAAAAAATGGTACGAAGAATGTTTATCGTGGGGCAGAGAAAAAGAAAAAACAAGATGGGGCAAGTGCTAAAACTTTCAGATTTGGTGATGGGGCAAAAGTCAATCCTACATAAGGCAAAAAAACCCGCACAAATTGGGATACCCAAATGCCAGCTAAATTGTGGGGCATGACTTCCATTTTTGTTGGCAAGGGTTCACTCAAAAAAGCAGAGGGGTGTTGGAATGTCAATGTAAAGGTACTTGTTTTAAAACCGTGGGGTTGAACTACAATCAAAAGGGGATTATGCTCGCATTTGTGGCAAAAAGGAAAAAAAAACGGTGAGGAGAGTAAATCCCGTTATGGAAGGAAAACTGCATGAAGGGGAAAAAAAGCAGACTATTTTGAAGCTTCACAAGCAATTTGGACATGCCTCTCTGAAAACTGAAGAAAAAGGCAAAAAGCGGGGGTAAAGGGCCAGAATGTACGAGATATGACAGAAAATTTTTGAAAAATTTTTGTGTGTGCAGTCAAAAAAAAGACCCCACCCAAACCATGGTAGGGGGCCCCTTTCAGAAGACTATTCAACCCGTGGCTGGGATCGCATGAATTGGTAGAAATGTCGGGACTTCCCATGATTGAGAATACACAAGATTCAGTGCGCAGTAATCATCAGGAGCAAACGGGTTCTGTCATGTTTACAGTTTTTGAAGCACTGGATTGAATAATGGCCCCCCAAAGTTTATCGTGAAAGGTTCAGGTTCAACAATGAGGAATTCAGGGAAGGTGAAAACTTCAACATCGAAGTAAAATATGTGCATACATCCATGGGGAATGGTTTGTGTGAAGACCAATCCGTGACAAACACAGCGAAAATCAGGGCAGACAAGGAAGAAAAGGATTTTGAGACTGCTTTTTTGTGGGCTTTGGCGCGAAAAAACCCCTGGTGAACACACTGGGTTTTTAGCCATATCAGTGGCTTGGGGAAAAATCCCAAATTTTTCCCTCCACACTCACAGTTAATACCGTTTGGAGGGAATCACCCGAAATAGGGGCAGGGGGGATATTTGCAAGTTTGCATGCTACAAGGAAAACTTTCGCCCGAAGCAGAAAAACTAGGAAAAACCGAAGAGCCTTTAGGAAAAGGTTGAAAATGGTCCGGTCAGTCCCAGAGGGGAGAGTGTACTACAAGCGACCTGATGGTCATGAAAGAAAAGGGCGGCCCCTCTTGGGGCAAAATGGGAGGTGATCTTTTTGGTCATGGGGAAATTTTATTGTGTTTACCCGAGCAGATCAAAAGGTCAAAGGTGATCTGGCAGGAGAAGATGGCAAGGAAAGACCCTCAATGGCGAGTGAGGTGCAATGTTGTCACAACTCAAAGTGATACGGACCCAAAAGGGAAAAAATCGCACAGTGAAGAAAAAATTCCGAATCAAAGCAGATCTAGACAGAAACAAAATCTTGGAGAGTAGAACATCATCCCCAAAGAACAGAGTGGCTTAAAATTATCCCGCAAGAAATTTACCGGAAGACATTGGATATGATCATTGGACACGGAAAAAAATTCACAAAAGGGGTTTAGCAAAGCTGGAAAAGCAAAGGGAGAAATAAAAATGGGACAATATTCAAGTTTGGAACCAAAGAATATGAGGGTGAAAGAATGTCGTGGGTTTGACAAAAATGAGTGGGCTTGTACTGTAAATAAGAAACCTCACCAAAACAAATTCAGAGAAACGTTTTTTGATCATGGATGAAGTTCTTTGAAAATGCAAAGAAAAAAAACTTTAAAGTTTGGGAAAAAAAAAACACGTGTACATGAAATGAGGGCAATGGGGAAAGATGTTTTCCACCGTGGTTGTAAACCAAAAAAACAAAGGATGGGTAAAAACAAAGGGAGAGTAGCAAGAGGGGTTTTAAGAAAGGAAATGAAGACATGCAAAGGATTCGCCTACTTGCACAAATAAATTGAAAAATGTTCTCTCTGCTTTGCACAAAGAAAGTGGACTCCATGCTCTATGGACATCAAAACAGCCTTTCTCCAAGGAAAAGAAATAGACAGAGACATTTTTGTGAGACCACCAAATGAAGCGAATAGCAGAGGAAAGTAGAGAACAGGGAAACCTTCATTCTGGGCCCCTTCGCCCTCAACCAGTTTTCGGGCGAAAGTGGCCCAGAATAAAGGTTTCCCTGTTCTCTGACAAGTAAGACTTCAATAACCAAAAAATAACGATTATCTACAAACAAACATACTGTGCGGGGTTATCCGTTTTCAATACTAATTTACTAAACTTTTCAGATTTTAATTTTTGCTTAATCCTGTGTTTTTCCTGGTCATTTTCAATAACATCATTTTCGCGCAAACATTCTTCAAATGAGTCTCTGTCTTTCATGTGAAATAGAACTACAGTCTTTAACTGTTCTCTAAAGTCTTTTAAAACTGAGTTATATTTTTGACATAAAATCCACACACTTATCCCAGCATGTCTTCCACTGAAAGCTAGTTTTGACAAAGCGTTTCTCTTTTTAACAATGTCTCTTTCTGCCGAACAGTCATCTATAATAAATAGTGTCTGCGTTCCTTCAAACAGTCTATAAAACTGTTCTAAACACTCACTCAGTTTATTGCTAGGATCAACTAAATATATGTCATCATCTGTCCATATAAACCTTCTATTATGATATGCTTTGTTCCATTTAAGTGTTGGACAGAAAACCACAATATGATTAAAATTATAACGATAAACTGTTTGTAATAGGTCTAGGATAAATATTGTTTTTTCCACAACCAGTCTGCCCACAAATCAATGAGCAATGAGGGGTTTTTGTCATAAAGTTTAACTGCTCCATAGTTTTATAACAGAACTTAATCTAATCCGGTTATTGTTTTTATCATACTCTCTGTTAAAACTTGTTCAGTATAATAAAATCCTATAAGGCCTAAGTGTGTAAGATTAATCCAATTCAGTGCTGTAAGATTGTTTCTATTAGACTAATATTGATTTTGTTGCTTGTTGTTATGACCTTAATATCCTCGCCATTGTGAAGAATGACAACAGTAACTTAAGACTGTCAACGTCTAAGTTTTGCCAGCTAATTAGAATTCCTTTAAAAAGGACGTCACTAACGCCCACAACCCCATCCCTCTCCTTATCTTTTAAGACAGAAATTTCAAATATTATTGTGAACGTGTCCCCTAATTTCATTTGCGGCATGAACTGTAATTTTGTAGAAGCATCTTTTAAAACCGCTTCTCTTCTGTGGAGGATGTACTGTTTTTTCCCATACGGCTTATTTCAATCTCTTTCCGACTATTGTCATCTGGCATAAGACTTACATGTAAAGGGCCAGAGTTGAATGCTTTTCTGAAACTTTTTTGACGGCCAAAAAATGTAAATGGGTTTATGAATTCAAATTTTATTTCCCATTCTAAATATGGTTCTAAGTGCCATTTGAGGTCAGGCTTTCGAACTATTTATATTCATACTGGCCAACATTATTTGCCTCTAGATTGCGCAGTTGTTCTAGTTTAGGAAACTTTTTGTTGTCGCCAACCTCTTTGCGTTTATAATCACCATCTTTAGTGTACTCAAACCATACAAAGCGCCTATCTCACATTCTGTTCAAAGTCCGCAACGTCTGCAAGGTCTTTTAATTCTAAAGTTATACACCTTACAGGCGCTAATGTAACTCCTGGTTCTTCTGGCCCACGCGACATTATTTTTTAGTAACGTATTATTTTTTTTTCCAAAACAATGTGCAGGTTATCACATTTCACGACTTTCCCTGTTTTGTCTGCAATTTTTATATTAAATGATCCAACCCTCCTGCAAACTAATCTTTTAAACTGTAAATTAGGGAATTGTATAATTTCATAATCGCAATATGCAGCTTTCCCTGATGGAAGAGCTCTTAAAACAGTTGAGGGCCTTCCATCATATAAGTTTTCATCAGTGCTTAGCTCATCCAAATGAACATAGAGTAATGAATGTAATGCAAGATCGAGCGGACTTTCCCCCTCATAAGTAGTTTTGGTCGGTGTAATTCTAAATCTATAATTGTTAGCCGTAAAGCCTAACATTTTAGCTAGTTTGTTAATTCGCCTCTGATGCTTCTCAAAGCATGATCAAGGGCCGTTAGTTCTCGCATGGGTAGCGGCGAGTCGTGTATAGTCTTTAAAGCTGTTTCTTCTGAAAAACTGGTTTCTGCCTCTATTGCATTTATTATTTCATCTGCCGATTGATTTAATTCTTTAAGTTCCATGTTTTGTATTTGGTTAGCTGTTGGGAGTTCTTGTAGTGTGTTTTGAAGTTTAAAACTGCCTCCCTATCTAATTTTGGTCTAGCAATGCCAAGGCGATTTTGATCTTTCACACTGAGTCTTTGTATAATTGTACTCTTGGCTAAAAACTTTGATGGGTCTGGTTTAGTTGTAAGCCGAACAGATTCTCCTTGATCGCCCTTTACAAACAAATGACCATCTTCTAATTCAAAATCATTTGGGTCTATAAATTCGGGAGGTTCTTGACCTAAACTTTGTAAAATGCTCCGACCGTACTTTCTGTTAATTCACGCCGCATTGAGAGCGCTGAGCGATGCCGTGTCAAAGGGATCATTTCACTCATATCGTCTCCAGGTTCAAAAACAACATAATCATCTTCATCTTCAATTCCAGCCAATGTTTTAAATATTAACTTTTTATTTGTTTTATAAAATAATGGTCAGCACATGGCTCGATTCTTGACCCGTCTAGAAAGCGAAAGAACCCAATGGCGGAAGGGAAATAAACGAATATTCTGTTCCAAATAATCATCTACTATTATGCAGATCAAATTCTTACTGTCAATAAATTTCCAGACCTAGGAGCGGATGAAGTGATTGTGCCAGGCTCTGCTCGCTTACTTTCAAAATAGACTCGCTTCAACAACAGACCCCAACAGGACAGTTGAACAGAAAATCTGGGGCGTGCAATCGTTAAGAAAATTTCCAATAAAACGTAGAGGGGCCAAGAAATATTTTCTTTACACAATGCCGACATTTTTTTAACCTATTCTGATCTATGGCTAACTGGGAATGAAAGGGCTGATCTTGCTTTCAAGGAATTGAAAAATGAAGAAGCCTAAAACATAGAATAGCGCCGCAGATACTAAAGACGGCAAAACGTATTAGCTGTAAAGTTTGCGATGGAAATCGCTTTTCTCCATTCCCTATAGATTTTGAGTTGTTAAAAGCGCATGCACCATACTTTTCAGGAGTCATTAAAAGAACAGATTGTCATATGAACTAACTTTTAACGAATTCAAACGTGTTATCAAATATCAGACACCGAAGCAATACAGCATTTCTGACATCATCGTTAGAGTTTGCCGTACGTTAGCAACCTTAAATTAGCAGAGCTGATTGAGGAACAATATGAGCAAAAATTAAGCACTATCTTACGAAAGAGTGATTCATTACAAGCAACATATCCCAGAAGCAGGCAGACACTATATTGAATTTTAGTTTTAGCGTCGTGCAAGATCGCTTAAAGGTATTTTATTGCTTGTGAAGATGAAAGAACGTTCAAAAAGCAGCGAAAAAGTTTTTTAATCCTAACATCACGAAAGAGCAATGTACAATTGACGTAGTCCCTAACCAAATCTACCTAGCGGCTTAGACCTATCATCATATTGCGCTATCGACGAAAATCAGAAAATTGTTTGGAGGGTGGAGGGGAGAAGTCAACAGCAGACCTAGCGTCTAAAGATTTACATCTTCACAATGTTAGTCTTGAATATTAATTAACAACATAATACTTTAATTAGGATTGACGAAGGTCAACAGAGATAATCAGTTTGTAAGGAAGCGGGAGAAAAGTGAGAGACGTAATAAACTTCAAATTGATAAGAAAAAAAGCCCGATAACCGCTTAATGTACATTTGTTTTTATTATATGATGCGCAGCTGAATATTGAGATAGCAGATTACAAGAGGTACGGTACTTAAATTATTTTTATTTAAAAAAGACATGTCTGGTTAAGGTTTATTTCCAATGTGCCTACAGCCACCGGAGAAGCCTAAGCAAAGAAGAATACAGGCAATCAGGCTGATATAGAAACCCCTGAATAAAAACCTTCAATTAACAAACATTACACAAATGCAACAAAAACTAGAGCCAGGACCTTTCACAAAATACAGCAAAACCCAACGAAGGTATTCGCTGCCTTAATGCTGTTACATATGTTAAACTGGAGCCATCAACTATAAGTGCTCTATCAGCAGGAAACGAGTGTTGGTCTCTAGCAACAGGCATAGGCGCACCCGCAGCTTTACCCTAGGAGGTTTGTCTTTACTCTCGGCCTGTGGTTCATTAGCTGTAGGTGCGAGCTACAAAAAATTAAAACAAACTCCAAAAGCACACAGCTATGGTTCAACAAATAACAGCAAAATCTTAGCTCGTTTAAACTGACAATAAATAAAGCGCAAGTTGACTCAAAACATCACGGATGAAGACTTTAATCGTTTACAAGGCCGATTTGATGACTACAAAAACAAAAGTTTGATCTACAAAGAAAAGGCGAGTGACAATTTTTTTCTCAACAGCCAGACCCCGAGCAGATAAAAAAGGAATGCTTAAAAAAAGTAAACGAAAACATTAAACTCTGTTCTAAACAGCTCACATTAACAACACCAAAAGGTGTTTATACTTTAGTTTATGAGTCCAAGCACAAAAAGGCCGTCGATATTGATTCTGATTAAGTATTTTTTTTTTATTTAAATAAATATTTTGGCTTAGAAAAGAAAGACAGCATGGCTAAGATATATGAAGGGACAAGACGAATTGTTTGAAGGAATGCTCGAGAGAGAGCGTTTATCAAGAGCACTGAATGATATTGATTTAGAAGTTATTGACCCAACAAACGTACAGGCAAGCGTTGTACATGCAATTTCTCAAGTTCCAAGTAAACTAACAATAGACCCGCCAGTTAAAGTAATGTTAGCTGTTTTAATCGACTATGTAAACAATAAATGAAGAAAAATTTTGAAGTCTGGGTCTCGACTAAACAGCAGACTATTCTTTCTCATAATGACTTAACACCCGGTTGGGCAGACGAACTGCTTACACAGTTTGGCGCTGCCGCTGAAGAAGCTAAAATGAGAGGCTCTGGTTGGTCAGAGGGCGAAGTCTTAGAGATTAGATTAAAACAGGCTAAGTATGCACCGATTGTAGGCAAGGCTTACATTCCGCTACCTCGGGAGTTGGTTTTAAAGAGAGCAGTTTTTAAACATAAAAATTCAGACAACAAATGTTTCATGTGGTGCGTTCTTGCAAGGCTGCATCATGTCCGCGAACACGCAGAGAGAGTGACTAACTATCGGCAATACCCCCAAAAAAAAAAACTTAAAATGGAATACCCTTTTTCCGTTATGTAGACCAAATTGATCAGTTTGAAAAACCCAAAACAAACCAAAAAACTGTTAATGTATACACATGGAGGAGGAAACAAATTTGGGCCCCAATTAAAGTGTCCAAAAACCACCCCCAAACAATGGCAACCCAAACCAAAAGTCATGGGGACTTACTCCTAATTTTTCGCCAGGGGGGCTCCCCAAATTACTTTTTGGATACGAACAATGAGTAGACAAATGAAAGCATACTTCAAAAAAATCAGGGAAAAACCCCAAAATTCTGTAAAAATTTTTAAAAAAAAAACCCCCTCTGTTAAAGCCGCGGAGCAAACTTTAAAAAACATTGTAAAATTTTCTTAGACGTAATACAGAACAAATTTACGCCCCCCCTTTGGATCTAAAGTTATTTTTAAAAACGGGAAAAACGGATGAAAAATTCTCCATACGTAGTTTTTACGCAGACTTTTCGAGTCCTTTTTGTTCCTTATGAAGGGGCCCGCACCAAAAAAAACCCAAAAAAAACCTCTTTTAAAAGTAATCAACAATTTTTTCATTTGCCTTTATTATTGTTAGGCCCCCCTGGGGTTAAATCAGAACCAGAATTATACAAGGAAAACCCAAAGCGGCTAAAAGAATTTTTAAAAGCGCAAAGCACAAGTGGCCCCCTAATGATTGTTCCCAAAAATCTGAATTTTTTCCCGAAAACATTATGACTCAAAGACCCCAAAAACCCGTATGCCGCCCACCACTGTTGGATTTTTGGTTTAAGGGGCCCCTCATCTGACGCGGGCGAATCCAACAGTAAAGAAACCCTGATCACATTTTCGGAAAGTTCAAAAAAAGGGAAAATGGGGCACAACAAAATTTCAATCTTCAACTAAATTTTTTAACCAAAGACATGGAAGCTGCCCATCTTCCCTTTTAAACTTGCGAGGTTTAAAGACCTCTCTAATTGCAAAACAGTAAACCCCAAAGCCTTCAGGGTTTGCATGCATTGCACATTTACAAAAAGTAAAAATGTGCTTTAATTTTAAATAAAAGTCTTTTTAAAGAAATCAAAGCCAAAACATGTGGGATCATTAGAGTCACTAGCTTTTGGCCTTAAAGTCCGCCCATAACGGGAAAAAAATTTTTACCCAACCCCCTCGTTAGAAAGGGGGTTTATCCTTATGAGTACATGAAAATTGGGAAAGGTTTGATGAAGACACACTTCCTCCTAAAGGCGCGTTCTTTTCTAGTCTCAGAGGAAAGGACATTAGTGATTCTGATTACCAGCAAGCTCAAGATGCGTGGCAGAAGTTAGATTGTAAAACGATGGGAGATTATCATGATTCATACTTGAAGGCAGATGTATGTTTGTTGGCGGATATTTTTGAAAATTATAGAAAGACCTGCATGAAACATTATAGCCTGGATCCCGCGCATTACATTTCTGCGCCTGGGATGAGCTGGGACGCTTTCTTAAAGTTTACTGGAGTAAAGATTGATTTTTTGTCAGATTTACCAATGCTTCAGATGATTGAAAACGGATTGCGTGGAGGAATAGTATGGCGTCGCATCATTACTGTAAAGCAAACAACAAATACTTGGATCATTATGATCCGAGTAAAAGGTCTAACTATCTAATGTATTTAGATGCAAACAATCTGTATGGATGGGCAATGGCGCAATCACTTCCATTACGTAACTTTAAAATGTACACAGGTACAAATAATATTCAAAAGGCATTAAAGTGGTTGGGCAGTTTAACGCCTGATCAACAGCGTGGTTTCATTCTAGAAGTTGACTTAGAATATCCTCATGAACTCCATGACCTGCATAATGACTATCCATTGGCAGCAGAAAGTCTAAAGATGAATCCAAGAGAGCCGCCTAAACTTGTGCCTAATCTTCGAGGCAAAAAAAATTATGTCTGTCATTACAGACTTCTACAATTTTATTTAAGACATGGTTTAAAGTTGACAGCAGTTCATCGCATAATTGCTTTTGATCAAGAACAGTTCATGAAACCATACATCATGAAGAACACTGACCTCAGAACTAAATCCACTAGATGCTTCAGAAAAAGACTTTTTCAAGCTGATGAACAACAGCTGTTTTGGAAAGACTATGGAGAATCCGCACAAGCGTAAAGATGTCAGATTGGTCACCAAAGAGAACGAAGCAATTAAGCTAACTTCAAAACCTAATTATCAGGACTTTAGAAGATTTCATGATCAGCTTTTGGCATAATGATGAAAAAAAAGAAAGTCAATTAGACAAACCTGTATTTATTGGGTTTACTGTTTTAGAATTATCAAAGCTTTTGATGTTAGAGTTTCTTTATGACTACTTTAAGCCCTCGTATCCTGAGTCCAGAGTACTTTACACAGATACAGATAGTTTTGTTTATAGATATCCCTACTGACGACATCTATAAAGACATGGAAACCGAAGTAGCTAAAGGGCATGCGGGGTGGTACGACACATCTGATTACCCTAAAGATTCGCCTTTGCATTCAATTACTAACAAGAAGGTTTTAGGAAGATGAAGGATGAATTATCTGGAAAGGTGATCAAGGAGTATGTGGGGCTAAGGTAAAAAATGTACAGTATTTCGAGCAGGAGAAAATCATTAAGAAAGCAAAAGGAATATCCCGCAGCGTTGTGCAGTCAAACATATCACATGACAACTACAAAGAAGCATTGTTTGGCAATAAGACTTTTCATCATGACAACGTAAAACTGCGATCTAATTTACATGAGATCAACACAACAGTTGTAACAAAGAAGTCGTTAGATAGAACAAACACAAAACGAGTATTTGTTAATCCGGAGTTTTCATATGCAATCGGGCACTGGAGGACCGCATAAACAGGGGGTTTTATATTTTTCATCAACTTTTATTATAAGATCAATCATAGCTTCATCCAATTCATTTAAATCTTTTCTCATGTTTGCTTGACGAGTTCGAATTTTTTTTTTTTTATTTCAAGATATTCTTTTTCCCAATTTGGGGTTTGAGTTGTAGGTGATCTGGATGATTTAGCATGCATTGATTAATCCTCGAAAATGTTTCCTTAATAGCATTACACGCCTGAAATGATTCCGTATCATTTTCAAGGTCTCTTCCTTTACCATTTTGTTTCGTTCTGCGCTTCCTTCTGGCCTTCCATTTTAAAACCAAAATATGTTTACGTAAATTAATTAAAGCGGAACTGTGTCTGGCAGAATTATCTGCAGTTCTTCTTTCACAAAAGATCTTTGAGGAGCTGGTTGTTTTGTTGTGTCAGTTTCTCGTAAAATAATACACGGGCGGATTCATTTTTACAATTCTTTTTATTTCATATGGATCAATACTCCAAATTGGATCGGTTGCCCTGATGCGAGTGTCCCCTTCTGCTTCCCCCGGTAAATAAAGGTACCTTACTTTCAATCCAAATGGTAATAGTTTGCCGGATGAAGACTCTCCTTCAGCAACATTTATTGTTTGTTTTTGATTGCTTGTACTGGTTTTAGGCCTTTAAATTCTTCATTATTCATTGCGTGCAAAACTGAGGGCAATCTTCTAACCCATTCTGTGTTGCGAGAATTGTCAATAAGCTCTCTGTGATACTGGTAAGAAAAAAGTCTTTCGGCTAACTGTTTGTTAAAGTTTTCAACTAAAGCCTGTGATCTGTGAACTCCCGGAATGCCTCTTTTAATGGTAACTCTATGTTTTAACAATAATTGATTCACTTGCCCTTTAAATTCTTTTCCATCATCGACTTGAATCATGCGAGGATAAGTTAAAGGGCCTCGTTGGTATATCAGTTGTATAGCAACAGCAACAGCAGAAGCACTCTTTTGTGTTAATGGTTCAGCATCTTTATATCTTGAAGCTATGTCAATGACTGTAAGTGCGTACTTAAATCTTTTTCGTCTAATCCTATCAGAGGGTAAATATAGAAGGTCCATTTGATGGGTGTCGTTTGGAGTTGTATTAACAAAGTGTGGTCTCTGTATTCGTCTAGGGGCAGTAATAAATTTGCCAAATCGCTTGTTTAGATAACCATTCTTTTGCTGTTTGTTCAATGACTCCAGCTGCTTGGCTTAGCTTTTGTATTGCTGTGATGCCCTTCCAATATCCTTTGGGCGAATAATAGATTTTGTTCATTTTTTATTCAGCCAATATTATGCGCAACAAAATACACGACGGTCATACCAACGACAATAAACCCGATTTCTTGCATCTTTTGTTTTTCTGATTGTTGATAAAAGTCACTGAATTTTGGTGGGGGCAATGTCTGGACTGGTTTGCCTGTTACTAGATAATATTGTTTTATTGCTTGATCAACATTTTTAAATGTGTAAGCTGCATGCCCCTGTTCTTTCAGTGTGTCATTAATAAAATCTAACTGCTCAAGTCTCTGCCTTTCATAGGCGTCTTGTGCAGCTGCTAGTTGCTCCATAGCTTTGTTATGTCTTTTTCTCTCGCTGTCATTCCCCAGTTTACTAAATGCAAAATTACTGCCGCTAAAAGCAAGCGCATTCACCACAGCGCCGCCTATCATTATTGCGAGTGAAGCCATTTTTTATAAATGTATTTTTTTCTTACATATTTATATTGTCTGGAATTATCCTTGCTTAACTAGAAAATCTTTCGTGGCAACCGAAGCTGCAATGATAGCAATCAGCTTTGCTGAATCCTCAAAGTCTAGTTTGCCAAGATCTGCCGGTTTTATTTTTAACAAGCTTTTACCAAGCATTGAGTATCCTACACTTAGACCACCAATAACAGCAGAATGGTATACAAGGTTAGCAACAGTTTTTTCAGTGCTCATTTTTTAGAAAATAAAATAATTATAATTTAATAAAAACATGAACAGTGATGATCTACTACAGCTACAAGGCGGCCTAAACCTTCCTGAACTTATGAATGACCAAGTTGATGATCAAGCTATTATGCCCAAAAAGGAGAGGCTGTATTCTTTGGCAGCATGTGGGAAAACAAAACAGTTCTCGGAACTGAATTCAGCATAGAACAGATTCAGCAGATGTCTTCACAAGACATTATAAAGTATCATAACAGGTATGAGGCGCAGCTAGGGTCTAGAATGGTGAAAAGTGTGGGGCAAACGGTTCTTAGTTTGTACACTAAACTAGTCAGTAGATTGCTCCCATTGATTCTGAACAAGATCTTACCTATGATTTAACGCAAGATCCAGTTTTAACAAAGTCATTAGAGTCTCTAGGATGTGATCTATACTATAGATTTGGAACATTGCTATCGCCATTAATCATGGGATTAATAACTTTTAATCATATAGATTTTATTTCCCTTCAAAATGACCGGGCAGAAAATCAGCAGAATCAGAAAAACATGAACCGGGTGGAGAAAGTAACCAAGCCAGAAAATCAGCAGAAAACGCTGAATCAGGCGGAGACCATTAAAAATCCGGGGCGTGTTGAAGCAGGAAAAAAATTAGCAGAGTGGAACAGACAAAAAAAATTATGTTACAGAATATAACTCATCATGAAAAACATAACACCGCCGGCGCCAGAACAAGTTATTCAATGCCCTCTAAAAAAAACTCCATGTGATACAAGGGCCCAAAGTCTTCATGGAATATTGAACTTAAAACTTTGCCATTTTTGGCGCCATTGCTGCTGTTGGGGGCAGTTATTACGGCTATAAAATATATACACAATGGCAACAAAAACAAAAGAAGTTAAAACAACCTAAACCCGCAAATACAGAAAAAGACAACTGCACGCCAAAACCGCCAATAAAAAGCATCATTTTGATCCATTTATAATAAAATATATTTTAAATTTTTTTATAAAAATAGATCATGGCGCATTATAAAATGATGAAGTCATAAATAAAGACCTGGAGTCTATAAAAGACATTTCCATAGACCCAAAATTGTAATCAATGCAGTTGCTTCGATGTAAGACCTTCCTTAAGATCTATGCAGAGAACGCTGAGAAAGCTCCTCAACGATGACGCTTTTTTTTGAGGCGTGTGTGTACTATATTAGGCATCTGCTATTTAAGATAAAAACATAGATTGTATTTTTTGTAATTATAAGATAACTTAATAAGAACTTGGTTGTACTTAAAGGATGACTTAGTTATGATCTTGGGTTAACTTGGGGTAAGAACTTGATCAAGAACTTATTAAGAACTTGATCAAGAACTTGAAGTAACTTAATTAAAAACTTAATTAAGTTCTTAATTAAAAATTTGATAACTTAAGTAAGAACTTAGAGTTGTGTGCATGCGTGGGGTGGGGGTGGGGGTAGGGGGTGGGGGGCGTGCGTGCGTGGGGTGGGGCAAAACAACCCAACAAACACAAACACAAACAAACAACAAAAAAAACACACAAAAGGACAGGACAGTGCTTGTAGGAAAGTAAAGGGGGCTTTTGTTGTCCACACTTAAACGTCGTAAAAATTTAAGACAGCCACGTTGAAGCAAGTTTTCAGGAAGAATGTTTGCCCGGCGGTTACGCGTAACCGTTTTCTATTTATAGAACCACGTCATACTATCGTCATAGTCCAAAACCCGCCGCGCAGGTCTGCACGCTGTTAGGCCGTCCCTGTGGTCTCTGGGCTGTACAGCAGACTTCCAACACCGCCACCGTTGTATCGATTTCTTCCACCAACAACCTAGCCTTCGCTGCTGGCCAGGCGGTTACGGTAACCGTTACTATTTTTAGAAGCCCGTCACGTAGTTCAGAAAACTTAACATCCCCAATCATCATAAGAACAAAGAGTTTCATTATACTTTCCTTTTCGCACAACAAAAGTTCACCAGGGTTAGGGCCAGCATTAGCGGAGTTAGTGTTTTTTCAAAGTAAATATCGCTTTAGTAGAGCTTTTTTGGCGGCTCTGTGCACAGTCAGGAACCCTTTAAAATGAGTATTTTTCTCGGCCAGTAGTTCCCAATCCCCAGCCCAAGTCGTGTTTCCCTGTCGTCTGCTTTGCCCTTGTTTCAGAAACACCACAAGGTGGAGAAGTTTCCCGAACTACTAGGTAGTACACCTGTCATGAACATTTGGGGCTTTTTGAATGAAATCATTTTTTCAAAAGTTAAAAGCTTTTCAAGTTAACAACATCTCTTTCAAATATCGGCTAATCTTTGTCTTAAATTAACAACTTTCAAGGCGCTTGTGTAGTTCGTCATTAGTAGGTTCGCGTTTTTTCTTTTCCTACCCTTCCGAAAGCAATACTTCTCTTTGGTTTAGAAGTTAAGCAAAAGGCCCGCCCAATTTTCTTTTGTTTAGATACTCCGCCATACAGTTGTAATAAAACACAATCACCTATAGCAAGAATTCCTCTGTGAACAAACACAACCGTCTGTATTGAAAGCCGTGAATAAATGAGTGGAGTTGGTTGGGGGCGCTGCTTCTAAATCGTCATATCCGGTCGCATGGTAAGCGCCTTGCCAGTCATAAGGCCCGACATCATAAATTAAGTTATCAGGTGACAACCTAATGGCGGACCTAGGCAGTATTTGATAGTGCGGATTCCTGGGCTGGGCGACAATTTCAATTAAAGGCTTAACTGCCCTGCCGTTTGTGTATGGGGCGCGTTCAGAGACTGCCGCTTTTCCCCTACGTTGCTCTATGGGATGTGTTCAGCCACTGTTGATTTCCCCTACGTTACTCTCTAGAAAGTTTGTAGATAAACGTTATTTTTTAGTTATTGAAGTCTTACTTGTCAGAGAACAGGAAAACCTTTATTCTGGGCCACTTTCGCCCGAAAACTGGTTGGGGGCGAAGGTGGCCCAGAATGAAGGTTTTCCTGTTCTCTAAAGTTGTGGCATCTGCAAAAATGCGTATACGGACTGAATGATGCTTCTTTGCAATGGTACAAAAGAGTGAAAGATGCACTGCTGAAACTCGGAGGAAGAATTTCAAAAGTTGACCCAGCAGTCTTCTTCTGGATGAAAGGAAATGAAGTTACAGGTGTCTTAGCATGCCATGTAGACGACTTCATCTGGGGCGGAACAAAACACTTTGAAAAGACTGTTGTTGATGAAATCAGAAAAACGTTCAAGGTTGGAAAGGAACAAAACAAAGCTTTCCAGTACATTGGCTTGGAACTGTCATCTGATGGAAACAAAGTCTCTCTACAGCAAAAACCCAAGTATGCAGATATCTTGGAGCCGATCCCCATCAAAAAGAAAGAACTCAACAGAAACAGGATGAAATGACAGCACATGAGAAACAGGCTTACAGATCAAAAGTTGGACAGATTCTATGGACAGCTCGACAAAGTCGTCCTGATGTGTCATTCGATGCTTGTCAGCTTGCTTCAAATATCAAGATGGAAAGGTAGAACATCTGACAGAAGCAAATAAAGTCATCAAAAGAATCAAGTCAGAACATGTAGAGTTGAAGTTCCATCATTTGGATCAGGACCATTGAAACTGATGGTATACACTGATGCTTCACTTGGAAATCTCAATGACGGAGGAACTCAAGGTGGGTTCATTATCTTCTTAGCAAACGAGGAAGGAGACATTATTCCAATTTGCTGGAGTTCAAAGAAATTCGCAGAGTAGTCAGAAGCACGTTGGCTGGAGAGACACTGGCGATGGCAGAAGGAATTGATGAAGCAATATTCATTGCAACATTGTTCATGGAGATCACAACAGGAAAAGCAACCACGGATGGTCTACCTCTAGTCTGCATGACCGACTGCAAGTCTTTACATGATGCTCTGCAGTCAACAAAACATGTCACAGAAAAACGTCTGAGGCTGGAGATTTAGTGGAATAAAAGACTTGATGGAGAAAGGCATTGTGAAGAAGTGAAGTGGTCTGGCACTCATAGACAACTGGCAGACTGTCTCACCAAGAGAGGAGCTTCATCAACAGTACTGCTGAAAACTCTTCAAGAAGGAAAGATTTCCCTGGACTGCTGAATTCATTTGCATCACTAAAGCGAGACGATTTGTTGGAAAATAAG
Organism: Conus ventricosus; assembly: GCA_018398815.1. NCBI lineage: Eukaryota > Metazoa > Mollusca > Gastropoda > Neogastropoda > Conidae > Conus > Conus ventricosus. The sequence goes on along the minus strand of CM031613.1, from coordinate 52,016,972 downwards.
TCATTTGTTAGACAATTAGTCATTTGTTAGACAATTAGTCATTTGTAAGACAATAAGTTATTTGTTAGACAATTAGTTGTTCAGACGTTTAAAAATAATAGAAAGAGAGATGAGTTTGATAGATGTGTTGCTTCGATACGATGATAGCGAGCCGGAAGTTATTACCGGAAATGACTGAGTGGAGGAAGAAACGGTGAGAGGAGTAGGCTTGACAACGAGCGATGGCGTTGGACGCTGTTTAACGAGTCGTATCGAGTGATGCGATAGATTGAAGTCGAGGAGACTTTTTAGTATAGTCAGAAGTGACTTTTCAGGTTATACCATATAATTTTTCTTTTCCTGTTTTTCTTACTGCCGTTCATGTTACTATCTGGATTATATTGTAACTTGTAGTTGTAGCCACTTTTTTTCAGCGCCTCTTGGTATTCAAAAATGCACCAAAAATAATTGAAAACAAGAAAAAAGAACTTTGTAAAATTTTCCAAAGCCACAACCTAAAAATCACAGTAGAAGCCAACAAAAAAATAGTAAATTATTTAGACATAACATTAGACTTTAAGGATCATACATACAAACCATACAAAAAACCTAATGACACACCGGTCTACGTAGACATCAAAAGTAACCATCCACCCTCCATTTTAAAAACCATACCTAATGGTATAAACAAAAGATTATCTAAACTGTCATGCAATGAGAAAGAATTTAACAGTGCAGCAGCCGAATACCAAGAGGCGCTGAAAAAAAGTGGTTACAACTACAAGTTACAATATAATCCAGATAGTAACATGAACGGCAGTACGAAAAACAGGAAAAGAAAAATTATATGGTATAACCCCCCATATGACAGAGGAACAAAAACTAACGTAGGAAAAGAATTCCTCAGAATCCTTAAAACATCATTCCCAAAAGAACATGTACTATCTAAAATATTTAATAAAAACACCATCAAGCTCTCATACTCGTGTATGCCCAACCTTAAAAATATAATTGATTCTTCCAATAAAACCAAAAATAATACAACCAAAGAGGGTGATGAAAGGATATCTTGTAATTGCACAAAAAAAGACCAGTGCCCTCTGAATAACAAATGTCTCTACAATAACATTGTGTACCAAGCTACAGTAACAACAGACAGTGATAAAGAAACATACTTAGGGATCACGGCAAACCATTTTAAAACAAGATATGCAAACCATAAACAGTCCTTCAAAAATGAAAAATATAAAAACCAAACAGAACTAAGTAAATATATTTGGAAGCTCAAAGATAAGAAAATAGATTACAACATATCATGGAAAATTATAAAAAGAGCAACACCATACAACAACATTTCTAAAAAATGCAACTTGTGTACTACAGAAAAGTGGCTGATATTATGTAAACCCATCTAGCATCTCTGAACTCTGAAGTAGAAATGATAAACAATCGCAGGCACAAATGGAAATCTTTGTCAATGCACCATTCCCTAGCACGTCCCCCCTGAACGTGCCCCAAAAAAGAAAAAATCTGCGGGCCCACGTGCCACACACGCAGAGCTCATGCGCACACACACCACACCATATAAAACTGGTGGCGTGCCCAAATTGTACATCCTGACGAGAGCGCCGGCTCGAAACAAATTTGTTGTTTTAGTTTCTCATTTTAAAATCTTATTTTAAACTGGTACGTCGCTCCCTTTTGGTTGAGCATTTTTAGCATTCTGAGTGGCGTTTTAACTCTGATTTTATATATATATATATATATATATAAAGATAGATAGATAGTTAGCTCAGTTGGTAGAGCGCCGGACTCGTAATCTTGGTGATCCTGGGGTTGAGGGGTTGAATCTCCGCTGGGCCATTTCGGTACAGGGAGATTTTTCCCTCGGAGTTAACATTGATTCTGCCCTCCATTTCCCATACAGTCCTTCGAATGAGACTATAAATCGAGGTTCCGTCTGTGAATGCAAGCACATCTTGCACCCCACGTAAAATCACATCACCAACTTTCGGAAGAGAAGGCCAGTTTGGCCGTTGGTATAGATGACATGTTACACATAGCATGCACCCTGCGTGAGAAAATTAATGGAAAGAATGAAGGAAGTAAGGAAATTGAGTGAACAATATTGAATGATATGGACCGGATGACACGGGAAACGACTGAATGAAGTGCCAGCTGGCAGCTCTTCAGTCAGCACTACCCAGGTTGGTAGCCCGCTGTGTAATTGAGTGTGGATTGTAAAGCGCTTAGAGCTTGGTCTCTAGCCGAGAAATAGGCGCTATATAGGTATTCATTATAATAATATAATTATTAGATAGATAAAGATTATATCTTTTTTTGCCCTTGAAAATCAAGGTCATATTTTCATTCCCAATATTTGACAGCGACACTTTTGCATTGACATCAATAGCTCAGATACCCACTGGTTTCATTACTTAACCGCTCAAAATGCAAAAGCTGGAATTCACCTTTTCCTTCATGTGACATTTCCCCCGCATCATCCACAGATCCTCATCACTCTTGTAGGATCCTGGCGGGTCCAGGTTTACCTGGAACATCATCATCATCACTATGATTGTCATCATCGTCATCACCATGATTGTCATCATCATAATCACTTGTAGGCTTCTGGTGAATCTAGGACATACATGGAACATCATCATCATCACCGTCATGATTTTCATTATCATCATCACTTTTGTTGGCTCATGGTGAATCCAGGTTCAGCTTTGAATATCACCTTCATCACCATGATTATATCATAATCATCATCACTCTGCCAAGCTCTTGATGAATTAAGCTTGCATCTGGAACATTCTCATCACAGAACTATCATCATCATCATTCTTGTAGCTTTCTGGGGAGGTCTAGTCTGTTCCTGGAAATGACCGATATCACCATTATTATCATCATCACTGTCTAGGCTCCTGTTGCCTATATCTTCACTATCATCCATCCTCATCCCCCTTTTCTGTTCAGAATGTTGCTATGGCCATTGGGTCAAGCCTGCCCCCTCCCATTCACACATCTTTATGGTTGAGGTCAAGCTCTGTAGATGAATCATCACTGCACCTCACTCCCAAAACAGCAAAACTCATCAATTTTAACAACACCACTATCCAAACACACCATTCTATGTCCATTGTTTTTTTTTTTTTGCTAGTCAACTACTTTACACAAGCAAACAATGATACACGTCCTTGCAGCAATAATCAAAATTTGCTAATGATCACCTCTAAAGATGAATGCAGCTGCTATGTAATATCACCTACAAACGTCACACACATGATCTGATTTTGTACTCAGTTATGGGCATTAGTGTTGTCAATGAGTGTGCCTAGGCCAGGAGACCCTCACATTGCTCAGAGCTGGGAATGTAAATGACACTAGGTATTGGTTGACTAGTTCTTGTTCATTCCTGTTCAGAGCTGGGAATGTAAATGACATAAGGTAAAGGTCACGACATAAGGTAAAGGTCATGACATAAGGTAAAGGTCATGACATAAGGTAAAGGTCAAAATGGTTCTCGTTTATTCTTAATTTGACCCCTGACCTGATGGTGCCCTCAAAGAGGACGGGGTCCTGCACCAGGATGGAGATCCGTGACCTGAGGGCGCTCAGCTTGATGTCACGGATGTTGTAGTCGTCGATGTAGATGGCGCCCGAGGCTGCCTCGACAGCCGGAACAGGCCCACACCCAGCGAAGATTTACCTGCACATCACACAACACAGAGCCCAAGTTACCTGACCGTCGCAGGCAGAATGTGGCTTGTTATGAATCTTAAGTCCATCATGTGCGTATGTCCATCCTAAGGTGTAGCCCATGATGTCATGTATGAGACTCACCAAGAAAAGGGTAGGTTCCCACCTGGGACAGAGACAAAGACTCGCGCTTGAGGCCAGCGCTGACAGAGAAATCTCCCCCTGTCCTTAGTTGGTTCATTGTAGAATAAACCCTGAGAATCTATCCAGTTGTATTCCAGGAGTTTATGTTGTATGTCAGTTGTGTAGGGTAATGTTAGTCACCCACAAACATGACATGGTTCACAACTGTGGACAATGCAGCTGAAAACTTATCTTGACCATACTTGCTACAGAGGCCTTTGTGACAGTGCCAGTGAACGGCGCCAGTCCAGCAGTGATTGCAGGCGTTGACAGGGAATGGAGTCCCAGACCACAAGGGCGCTTCATTCTGAAACAACTTTGCTGAGTTATGGGCACTTGCTGTGAAGAGGTCTGTGTTGAAGTTGGAAGTTCAGGAGTTATTAGCGAGTTGGAAATGTTTATACGTTATGAAACAAGATCAGGAGAATTTCATGCACTGGCTACCACTCTCTGATGTTTTCCTTTTTCAACTGATTACACAGATGCACTATGCACATGGTAGGCACATTCATGCACTATGCAATGTAGGGCATTTCATGCACTTGCACATGTAGGGCACATTCATGCACATGGTAGGGCACATTCATGCACTATGCACATGGTAGGGGCACATTTCATGCACTATGCACACAGCAGGGGCACATTTCATGCACTATGAACATGGTAGGGGCACATTTCATGCACACGGTAGGGGCACATTTCATGCACATGTAGGCACATTCATGCACACGGCAGGGGCACATTTCATGCACTATGCACATAGCAGGGGCACATTTCATGCACTATGCACATGGTAGGGGCACATTTCATGCACATGGCAGGGGCACATTTCATGCATTATGCACATGCAGGGGCACATTTCATGCACTATGCACATGGCAGGGGCACATTTCATGCACTATGGCACATGGGGGCACATTTCATGCACTATGCACATGGCAGGGGCACATTTCATGCACTATCACATGGCAGGGGCACATTTCATGCACTATGCACATGGCAGGGGCACATTTCATGCACTATGCACATGGCAGGGGCACCTTTCAACAACATGCTGCTGAATCAGCAGACACAGTAGGTAGTATCCAGGAATTCTGGGCTCAAAAGGGATGGGCTCTGTTCCCATCAGAGCTGTTTCTTTGTGTATTTTTAGGCCTCAACCGGCACAGGTCCACAACTGAATCTGTTGTGGGCTCAGATGTGGAGATTAGAATCACACAGTTGAGTTTCTTCTCATGGAGGATGCCTCTCTGAGAGTCCTGCTCAGATTTCCTGATTAGTACTCCAGCTCAGTACAGTCAAATGTCATACTACGAGCTGCCAAGGTCTCAAAAGCAGAATGTGTACCATTTGGGCATTTTAAGTGTAATATTCCAATTTCAAGCGCAGCACTTGTATGCAACCGCACAAATCCTACTCAACAGCACTTTCAGTCACGCCTTACTTCGCATATAACATAATGGCACATGATGAAGATGGATACCTCTATTGTTATTTCATGGTTTTAGCCTGACCCAGAAAAAAAATCAAAATGGCTGATAATGAAACCAATCGATAAAACGGCATAATCGTGATTGACTCAGGAGATTTTCCTTCTCCCTGTTCTTCTCTCCTTAGTGAACTTTGTTTTCTTTTTTTTAAACAAAGAGCAGTCTACTGATCAATATTGTCTCAGTTCTGACTAAGCTGCCATAAGCCCATGAAGCATTTTTGCTTGTTTGTTTGTTTTGGTTTGTTATTTTTGCATAGCATTTTGTAACAAACTGTAGCAGCATAGTACTGTCAATGACATCATAGCATACTACATCAACAGCATAGTATCTGGCAGCTCTATACCTCTAAATCTCCTAAGACAAGCTGGCCGAAACGACATCAGCTGGTCACAAGAGCACCACAAATGGACCATCTATTTGTAACAGTGGAGTTCAATTGGGTTTTTAGTGTGGCTGCTTTTATGATCTTCAATCAATTCACCATTGAAAACTGATTTCCGTAAACATACATCAACCCTAATTTTTGCTGAACTTTAATTTATTGGCTGATTCCCCCTGCCCTCACACACACGAGTCATTTATGCACATACAGAGATAATGCAAATTCACACCTCTTTGTTTGCTCACCCCACCCCACACCCTACTCAGTCATTCATGTACATATGGATGTACATATAAATTTACATCCATTTGCTTGCTATACTCCTATGAATTATCGCATTACTGCTATGTTTTTCATAAAGTTTCGTTGCAACCATTACACACACACACACACACACACACACACACACACACAACCACACACACACACACACACACACACACACACACCACACACACACACACACACACACACACACCACACCACACACTACACACACACACACACACACACACACACACACACACACACACACACACAGATACTCATATACACATTTGTTTTAAACGCACATCCATTCACACCACAGTGACAACACAGTTGTATTCACCAGATCCTGAGTTTCCCACAATGCCAATCTTTTCCTGGGGTTTAATGGTCATCGTCACACTTTTCAGCGCTGGGGGCAGCGAATCGTTGTAGCGCATGCAGTACTTGTTGAACGTGATGGCACCCTGGCTCGGCCAATCACTGGGAACCTCACTGCTGGAACTGGCTATGGCGCCCTCTGTCTGAAGATTCTGTGACAAGAGAGAGACAACTCTGATGGAGAGTAAATGATTTAGTGATTAATACTGACATTCCGTCATACAATATCAATTTCAATCCATATGTTTTTTTTGCCTTAACAAGATTACTGTAATGAAATCTGTTCACACAAAAAAAGTAATGAACATAAAGCTGTTCTGTGTCTCTCTTACCTATTCAAAAACAAAATATATGTACATACTGGTCTTAATTTATGCAAATGTCTATTCAAATGTAAAGACAGGAGAGACAGATGTAGACAGCAAGAAAGAAAAGCATGACGGGACAGTAGAGACAGATGCAGATAGAGAGACAGAAAAGCATGGAGGACAGGAGAGACAGATGCTGATAGACAGAGAGAAAAGCATGAAGGGACAGGAGAGACAGATGCTGATAGACAGAGAGAAAAGCATGAAGGACAGGAGAGACAGATGCTGATAGACAGAGAGAAAGCATGAAGGGACAGGAGAGACAGATGCTGATAGACAGAGAGAAAAGCATGAAGGACAGGTGAGACAGATGCTGACAGAGAGAAAAGCATGAAGGACAGGAGAGACAGATGCTGACAGAGAGAAAAGTATGAAGGGACAGGAGAGACAGATGCAGATAAACAGAGAGAAAAGCATGGAGGAAGGAGAGACAGATGCTGATAGACAGAGAGAAAAGCATGAAGGGACAGGAGAGACAGATGCTGATAGACAGAGAGAAAAGCATGAAGGGACAGGAGAGACAGATGCAGATAAACAGAGAGAAAAGCATGGAGGACAGGAGAGACAGATGCTGATAGACAGAGAGAAAAGCATGAAGGGACAGAAGAGACAGATGCTGATAGACAGAGAGAAAAGCATGAAGGGACAGGAGAGACAGATGCTGATTGACAGAGAGAAAACCATGAAGGGACAGGAGAGACAGATGCTGACAGACAGAGAAAAAGCACGAAGGACAGGTGAGACAGATGCTGATAGACAGAGAGAAAAGCATGAAGGACAGGAAAGACAGATGCTGACAGAGAGAAAAGCATGAAGGGACAGGAGAGACAGATGCAGATAGACAGAGAGAAAAGTATGAAGGGACAGGAGAGACAGATGCAGATAAACAGAGAGAAAAGCATGAAGGACAGGAGAGAGCAGATGCTGATAGACAGAGAGAAAAGCATGAAGGGACAGGAGAGACAGATGCTGACAGAGAGAAAAGTATGAGGGACAGGAGAGAACAGATGCAGGTAGACAGAGAGAAAAGCATGAAGGGCAGGAGAGACAGATGCTGATAGAGAGAAAAGCATGAAGGACAGGGTGAGAGAGATGCTGATAGAAAGAGAGAAAAGCATGAAGGACAGGTGAGAACAGATGCTGATAGACAGAGAGAAAGCATTAAGGACAGGAGAGACAGATGCTGATAGAGAGAAAGCATGAAGGACAGGAGAAAACAGATGCTGATAGACAGAGAGAAAAGCATGAAGGGACAGGAGAGACAGATGTGATAGACAGAGAGAAAAGCATGAAGGACAGGAGAGAAAGATGCTGATTGACAGAGAGAAAACATGAAGGGACAGGAGGACAGTGCTGATAGACAGAGAGAAAAGGCATGAGGACAGGAGAGACAGATGCAGATAGACAGAGAGGAAAGTATGAAGGGACAGGAGAGACAGATGCAGATAGACAGAGAGAAAAGCATGAAGGGCAAGGAGAGACAGATGCTGATAGACAGAGAGAAAAGCATGAAGGACAGAGAGACAGATGTTGAAGAGAGAGAAAGCATGAAGGGACAGGAGAGACAGATGCTGATAGACAGAGAGAAAAGCATGAAGGGACAGGAGAGACAGATGCTGACTAGAGAGAAAGCATGAAGGACAGAGAGACAGATGAGACAGAGAGAAAAGCATGAAGGGACAGGAGAGACAGATGCTGATAGACAGAGAGAAAAGTCATGAAGGGACAGGAGAGACAGATGCAGATAGACAGAGAGAAAAGCATGAAGGACAGGAGAGACAGATGCTGATAGACAGAGAGAAAAGCATGAAGGACAGGAGAGACAGATGCTCCGATAGACAGAGAGAAAAGCATGAAGGGACAGGAGAGACAGATGCTGACAGAGAGAAAAGCATGAAGGGACAGGATAGACAGATGCTGATAGACAGAGAGAAAAGTATGAAGGACAGGTGAGACAGATGCTGATAGACAGAGAGAAAAGCATGATAAGACAGGAGAGGACAGATGCTGACAGAGAGAAAAAGCATGAAGGGACAGGAGAGACAGATGCTGATAGACAGAGAGAAAAGCATGAAGGGACAGGAGAGACAGATGCTGACAGAGAGAAAAGTTGAAGGGACAGGAGAGACAGATGCTGATGACAGAGAGAAAAGCATGAAGGACAGGTGAGACAGATGCTGAATAGACAGAGAGAAAAAGCATGAAGGGACAGGAGAGACAGATGCTGACAGAGAGAAAAGCATGAAGGGACAGGATATGACAGATGCTGATAGACAGAGAGAAAAGCATGAAGGACAGGAGAGACAGATGCAGATAGGACAGAGAGAAAAGCATGAAGGGACAGGAGAGACAGATGCAGATAGACAGAAAGAGAAAAGCATGTAAAGACAGTATATAAGTAGACAGAGTCAGCTGACCTCGATGTATTCCTGCACTCTCTGCACAGACGCGAAGCGTGACCCTGTCTCGATGGTCAGACGCAGGGTGTACTGCAGCAGACTTGGTCACCTGCCAAAATGAACAATCAGTTCTTCAGCAGCAGAACACAGTGGGGCAGTCAATGCCAAAATGAACAATCAGTTCTTCAGCAGCAGAACACAGTGGGGTAGTCAATGCCAAAATGAACAATCAGTTCTTTAGCAGCAGAATACAGTGGGGCACAGTCAATGTCAAAATGAACAATCAGTTCTTCAGCAGCAGAATACAGTGGGGCACAGTCAATGTCAAAATGAACAATCAGTTCTTTAGCAGCAGAATACAGTGGGGCACAGTCAATACCAAAATGAACAATCAGTTCTTTAGCAGCAGAATACAGTGGGGCACAGTCAATGCCAAAATGAACAATCAGTTCTTTAGCAGCAGAATACAGTGGGGGCACAGTCAATGCCAAAATGAACAATCAGTTCTTCAGCAGAACACAGTGGGGCACAGTCAATGCCAAATGAACAATCAGTTCTTCAGCAGAATACAGTGGGGCACAGTCAATGCCAAAATGAACAATCAGTTCTTTAGCAGCAGAATACAGTGGGGCACAGTCAATGCCAAAATGAACAATCAGTTCTTCAGCAGCAGAATACAGTGGGGCAGTCAATGCCAAAACGAACAATCAGTTCTTCAGCAGCAGAACACAGTGGGGCAGTCAATGCCAAAATGAACAATCAGTTCTTCAGCAGAACACAGTGGGGCACAGTCAATGACAAAATGAACAATCAGTTCTTTAGCAGCAGAACACAGTGGGGCAGTCAATGCCAAAATGAACAATCAGTTCTTCAGCAGCAGAATACAGTGGGGCACAGTCAATGCCAAAATGAACAACCAGTTCTTCAGCAGAATACAGTGGGGCACAGTCGATGCCAAAATGAACAATCAGTTCTTCAGCAGCAGAATACAGTGGGGCACAGTCAATGCCAAAATGAACAATCAGTTCTTCAGCAGCAGAATAACAGTAGGGCACAGTCAATGCCAAAATGAACAATCAGTTCTTCAGCAGAACACAGTGGGGCACAGTCAATTCCAAAATGAACAATCAGTTTCTTCAGCAGAATACAGTGGGGCACAGTCAATGTCAAAATGAACAATCAGTTCTTTAGCAGCAGAACACAGTGGGGCACAGTCTATGTCAAAATGAACAATCAGTTCTTTAGCAGCAGAACACAGTGGGGCAGTCAATGCCAAAATGAACAATCAGTTCTTCAGCAGCAGAATACAGTGGGGCACAGTCAATGCCAAAATGAACAATCAGTTCTTCAGCAGAACACAGTGGGGCACAGTCAATGTCAAAATGAACAATCAGTTCTTTAGCAGCAGAATACAGTGGGACACAGTCAATGTCAAAAATGAACAATCAGTTCTTCAGCAGCAGAAACACAGTGGGGCACAGTCAATACCAAAATGAACAATCAGTTCTTCAGCAGAACACAGTGGGGCAGTCAATGCCAAAATGAACAATCAGTTCTTTAGCAGCAGAACACAGTGGGGGCACAGTCAATGCCAAAATGAACAATCAGTTCTTTAGCAGCAGAACACAGTGGGCACAGTCAATACCAAAATGAACAATCAGTTCTTCAGCAGAACACAGTGGGGCAGTCAATGCCAAAATGAACAATCAGTTCTTTAGCAGCAGAACACAGTGGGGGCACAGTCAATGTCAAAATGAACAATCAGTTCTTTAGCAGCAGAACACAGTGGGGGCACAGTCAATGTCAAAATGAACAATCAGTTCTTTAGCAGCAGAACACAGTGGGGCAGTCAATGTCAAAATGAACAATCAGTTCTTTAGCAGCAGAACACAGTGAGGCAGTCAATGCCAAAATGAACAATCAGTTTCTTTAGTAGCAGAACACAGTGGGGGCACAGTCAATGTCAAAATGAACAATCAGTTCTTTAGCAGCAGAACACAGTGGGGCACAGTCAATACCAAAATGAACAATCAGTTCTTTAGCAGCAGAACACAGTGGGGCAGCAATTGCCAAAATGAACAATCAGTTCATCAGCAGCAGAATACAGTGGGGCACAGTCAATGCCAAAATGAACAATCAGTTCTTCAGCAGCAGAACACAGTGGGGCAGTTAATGACAAAATGAACAATCAGTTCTTCAGCAGCAGAATACAGTGGGGCAGTCAATGCCAAAATGAACAATCAGTTCTTTAGCAGCAGAATACAGTGGGGCACAGTCAATGCCAAAATGAACAATCAGTTCTTTAGCAGCAGAACACAGTGGGGCAGTCAATGCCAAAATGAACAATCAGTTCTTCAGCAGCAGAACACAGTGGGGCAGTCAATGCCAAAATGAACAATCAGTTCTTCAGCAGCAGATACAGTGGGGCAGTCAATGCCAAAATGAACAATCAGTTCTTCAGCAGCAGAACACAGTGGGGCACAGTCAATGTCAAAATGAACAATCAGTTCTTCAGCAGAACGCAGTGGGGGCACAGTCAATGTCAAAATGAACAAACAGTTCTTCAGCAGCAGAACACAGTGGGGCACAGTCAATGTCAAAATGAACAATTAGTTCTTCAGCAGCAGAACACAGTGGGGGCACAGTCATGTCAAAATGAACAATCAGTTCTTCAGCAGCAGAACACAGTGGGGCACAGTCAATGTCAAATGAACAATCAGTTCTTTAGCAGCAGAACACAGTGGGGGCACAGTCAATGCCAAAATGAACAATCAGTTCTTCAGCAGAACACAGTGGGGGCACAGTCAATGCCAAAATGAACAATCAGTTCTTCAGCAGAACACAGTGGGGCAGTCATGCCAAAATGAACAATCAGTTCTTCAGCAGCAGAATACAGTGGGGCACAGTCAATGTCAAAATGAACAATCAGTTCTTCAGCAGCAGAATACAGTGGGGCACAGTCAATGTCAAATGAACAATCAGTTCTTCAGCAGCAGAATACAGTGGGGCACAGTCAATGTCAAAATGAACAATCAGTTCTTCAGCAGCAGAAACACAGTGGGGCACAGTCAATGTCAAAATGAACAATCAGTTCTTTAGCAGCAGAATACAGTGGGGCACAGTCAATGCCAAAATGAACAATCAGTTCTTCAGCAGCAGAACACAGTGGGGCAGTCAATGCCAAAATGAACATTCAGTTCTTCAGCAGAATACAGTGGGGCACAGTCAATGCCAAAATGAACAATCAGTTCTTTAGCAGCAGAACACAGTGGGGCAGTCAATGCCAAAATGAACAATCAGTTCTTTAGCAGCAGAATACAGTGGGGCACAGTCATACCAAAATGAACAATCAGTTCTTTAGCAGCAGAACACAGTGGGGGCACAGTCAATGCCAAAATGAACAATCAGTTCTTCAGCAGCAGAACACAGTGGGGGCACAGTCAATGCCAAAATGAACAATCAGTTCTTCAGCAGAATACAGTGGGGCACAGTCAATGCCAAAATGAACAATCAGTTCTTCAGCAGCAGAATACAGTGGGGCACAGTCAATGTCAGGCTTGGTAAACACAGTTTCATCGTTCATTCAAGAAAAATTCTCTTTCCTGATTAAAAGGCTTCTTTCTCCCTGTTTAAGAAAACAAAGCAAAGCAAAGCAAAACAAAACAAAAACAAGCTAACCCAGTTTTCTCTTAATTTTGCTTTCACAACAACTTTACTAACAACACTGACAATCACATATGATGGCAGAATTGTCTTCTTGCTTTTGATGGGTTGAGGGTTGTGTTAGGTTTTTTTTTTTTCACAACAGTTTGTTGGCTTAGAAGTTTGCAGTATGGCTTTGTCAACCTCCGGTGATCAGCCGCTTAAAGCTGTCAAACAATTAGTGATCCAGTTTATGTAAGATATTGGGAAACAGAAGGTCTTGCTGATCTTGATAGCAGTCTGTGCTGAGGTGATATTGCTGGCAAGCACAGTCTGTTAAACTGCAATAACATTTGATACGAGTGCAGCAGTGCAGTGTCTCCTCTGGTGGGTTGCCTCATGGCATCTTGTCATTGATTGCACCTTAGGATAGCTGGTGCAAGGATTGTGGCTGGACCAGGCAGGCTCTGGCTGTGGACAGGAGACCGGTATGAGTGGTATGGGTGCAATGCCATTGAAGTGAAAAAAGACAGCAGTTGGTCACAAGAGTTGTGCATGACTAGAGCACCACAGACAACCTACTGTAACAGAGTAGAGTTCAACTGGATTTTTAGTGTGGCTGCTTTCATGGTTTTCAATCAGCATTCACCATTGAGAACAAACTTATTTCTGTAGACTTATGTTGAATTACATCAACCATAATTTTTTTACCAAACTTCCAATTCATTACTTAATTTCCCCCCACTCCCACACATACCGAGTCATTCATGCACATACGAGAAATCTGTAAGTTTACACCGTTTGCTAATTCTCCCCCCCCCCCTCCCCCCCCCCATACACACTCACTCATTCATGACTGGATATGGATGACCAACTGACCTGAATGGCAAAGGACAGGGCAAGCCCTGCTTGCGAGCTTTGCTCCGAGGTAAGAGTGTAGATGGTGAGAAAGCCCGTCACACCAATGATGAGGACAATCATCAGGTCGAGAAGGATGGCCAGCCAGCGATTGCACATGTAGAACAGGAAGAAAGGGACGCTATTCTTGTCCAGCATCTGACAGAACCTGAACACACACACACACAAAGTGAAAGTAGTATCTCCAGTCACTCTGTGTCACAGTCACTGTACTAAAGCTGTTCTTAAAACTTCCACATTATGTCTTCTGCCAGTTACCTTTCAACAAGATAGGTTTTGTATTACTTTGTCCACATAACAATTCTTTTGTATGGAATTCTTTCCACAGACCAACAGCAGAACCCTCTTTTCAGGTGTACCTTTCACAACAGATATAAAAATATAAGAGCTCTACGCATACTTCCTTCGAATAAATTACTTGAATTCTAATTATATGATTTTCATCAATATCATGCCAATCAAATCAATGTGCTGTTTCTAAGACTGTGAAGCAATTTTGCACTGTATAATTCATCCCTACCTATTCACTCATTCATCAATACAACATCATCATCATCATTATTAATTGTTGGTGTGCTATTGTTGTTCTTATTATCATTTATCATCATCATTATTATTATAATTATAATTATCATTATTACTAGTGCTATTATAACAATTGTTGTAACTTTTCTTCCCTGCGTCGTTCTTCTTTTCCTTCTCCTACCATTATTACTATCAGTATTATCATTATCACTATATGATTACATTTATGATACCACACACATAGTAGGGCCATTGCTTCCCCATCTACAAAAAAGTTTTTAAAAGTGCTTTTAAAATCCATAAGCGACTTGTGTATGTCTACTTCCTCTGTATGCTGTTGGTGTAGTGAGATGTCCCTCTACACATAGCACACCTTGTGAATGACATACAAAACCTAGACAAAATCAAAGGCTTCTTCACTTGCTAATAAATAATCCCAAGTCTGAAACAACTAATGGGTCTTTGAACAAACAATAACTGTATGAGAAATGACCCCTTTTACCAAGTTTGGTGACAATGCATGAACCCACTATACTTGTCATAGAAGTACACAGACATCGATGCAGGACACACACCACACACAACACACCACACACACACCCCACTCACCACCCAACACCACACACACACACACACACACACACACAACACACACACACACACACACACACACACACACCACACACACACACAAAACAAGCCAAGCCTCACTGATTAAAGAAACGCTGCGACTGGCCGAAGCAGTGAAGAGTGTCCAAGCCGTCGATGGTGGAGGCGATGTGAGAGAGGTAGGGGGAGCGTGTCACGCTGTCGACAAACTTGAGCTGCTGCAGCATGGGCACGAAGACTATGCCGATGAGCACGAAGACCACGCCAAGGGGCATAACCACCAGCAGGTCCCATGGGAAGGCGTAGCAGAGGATGGCCAGGGCACACAGCACCAGGAAAATGTTTTGCATGTACAGCTCCAGGTTGGAGGGAAGACGCACGTCAACTGAAGCCAACCATAGTACCTTCTGAATTAATGTCTGCAGTGCACCCTACAATTTATGTGTGCGATTAAAATTTCATAATTTCACTGACATGATATGTGCGATTAAAAATTCATGATTAGCTGTTGTTCTGAATTAATGTCTGCAGTGCAACCTACAATTGTGTGTGATTAAAATTTCATGATTTCACTGACATGATATGTGTGATTAAAAATTAAAATCATGCTCCATTTTGGTTTCTGTCTCACAGCTGCCACATCCATAGCTAAGCAATCAGCCATATTGAAAGTTCAAACGAATCATTTTTCTTTTTTCTTTTTTTTGTAGACTACACTCATCCGATGAACTGAAGAAAAAAAAATCAAATCAGTTGGTTGTAAACAGTAAGTATTACAAACTGTGTTACACAGTGTGACGTTTCTTTTCTGTACCTTCAATTCTCTGCACACAAAATAAGTGTTGAAGTACATTGAATGATAAATGAAATTTATGTTTCCCATCACAAAATCAGGGCAGAGCTAAAACAAATATTATGACAGTTTGTACATATGCTACCATATCTGTGCATGCCAGATTTTGACTGTTTGTACATAGACTACCATGTATGTGCGTCCTAGTTTTTATTTCAAAGACATCCTTTGAACATGTTGGTGGGAATTTGTGTTCCCTTGTATTTTAACCCTTTGAAAGCTGGACTTAATGAAATATACTTGTAGGAAGTGTGGTTAAAAATCAAAAGAAACATGCCATTTCTACACATACTCCATTTCAGGAGTCTTTTATGATTGTAGCACTAAACAGGTATATCTAAACATTTTTGGACAGGAAATAAAAACAAAACAATAAAACATATGAAATACATTATTTCATCCAGAATGTAGTAGGAGATAACATTTTTTTTTGTAATGTATCCAGCAAAATATATGCCATGGTAACCCAAAATATTTGCCAGATATTTGAAAGGCATTTTCCGAGTGTAAGAGTGTTCATATTACTAAAATTACCATGTAACTGTAGAAAAAAAATCTTCTTTGGAGCTTGTGTCAAGGAGTTTTAGTTCCTGAGTTCTTATTTCTGGCAGCATATGTCCTAATAAGCACTGGATCATTTGAGAAATGCCCACCTATGCTACATCCGATCATGTCTTTTTCAAAACATAAAGGAACCACACAAAGACAACAAAACTGCAAAGAATAATTTCTGACTCAAACTACCAGTTATGTTTTCACTAGCATCGGTTTTAAAATGTTCTAAAATCAGTTGCTAGCTTTATTCTAGCCAGAATCACCAATGGATTCGTCCTCATCCACCCCCTTAATTGTGGCAGCAAACAACAGAGACTGAACAGCATATGAAGCCAACATGTAACACACATTGTAAGTTCTCCGCCATGGTCAATTTCAGTGAATGATTCCTCACTAGTGCAACTCTTAAACAGATCCTTTTCAGCGTCACCACATACTCGTGGATTTCTTTTCGGAAAAAATGGGCTTCAAAAAAGTAAGTAGAGAAGAGATTATTCTACATCACCATGCAAAAAATAAAATCACTGTTAGCCTTAAGCTCTCTGAGAAAATCAACTAAACAAGGCCAAATCAAGTTGTGACTACAATAACGGTTTAAGGATTTGTGCTGACAGTGACAATTCAAGCTACGGTGTGACAGAAACTTTGATAAAACTATATTGCCTCTTCCTGCTCCCTCAGCAAAATTGAAAGATCCATGTTGACACTGCTGAGACATACAGGACACTCTTGGACAGACAAGACTCACAAATCCAGTACAACGAATGGATGCGTATAATGCATATTAACAGGTGTAACCAAACATGTGCATGCGCACACACGCACGCACGCACACACACACACACACACACACACACACACACACACACACACACACACACACACACACACACACACGCAGAGAGCTCACTTTCATCAATGTCAGCAGAGAATCGGTTGAGCATGATTCCCAGCGGGGTGACATCAAAGAACTTCATGGGACATGTCATGGTGCGCTTCAACAGGCGACGATGCAGGTTGCTTGAGGCTCGCAACAGGATCTGTCCACACAGGGGAACAAAGGTCGGTGATGGGCATACCACTTTCAACTACACCATCACAGCTGACATGTTTTTTTTTTTCTGGTTCATCTTCCATGCCCTCCCATACTGTGCATAAATTCCGGCTCCCACATACCACCTCACACAAGTTCCTTCTCACACAGCCTCAGAAACAGTGGTAATTAAGGTACAGTCACTTTTAGGTCATTGTCGAGAGAGCTGAAACTCCCTGAAAAGGTTAAGCTTTTCACTTCCAACAGTGGTTGTATCCGCAGGGATCACGATTAGGGATCATGTGAAAAGAGAGGAATCTGGGAACACATGCATATCAGGAATGATTTTTTACTGACGATTGATTTAAAAAAAAAAAAGAGAACTGAACTGAGTGTTCAATAAACCAAAATCAAAACTTCAGGTGGTACAGATCAAAGACGACATTCACAATGTTAAGGAGCTAGAAACATCATTTATTTAGTCTTTAAAACACACACCCACACACACTCATGCACACACACACACCACACACACACACACACACACACACACACACACACACACACACAAACATGTGCACACACACTCGCACACTATGAAACTGAGAGAGAAAAGTAGGGCCTCTACATGCAGTCAAAGCTGTCTTCGTGCTATCAAAGCTGTCTTCGTGCTATCAAAGCTGTCAGTGAATTCGACTTACAATATCCTGTATGCGTAATTCTAAATTTCACATTTCAAGGTCAGAAAAGGTAACAAACGCAAACACTTGGAGAAACATTGACAAAAATATACTAACTCATTCAGCCCTGTCACCTGAAAGCTGTCCAAGCAATACTGACCATCATTCCTCAGAAGAATTATTGAATACATCTGGTCACAGAACATATTTTCAGACTCTGAATTCCATACTATGGTCAATTTATTTTCAGCCTAAAATGGCCAGATATCTATATATACTGACTTCCATAAAAAACGCGAAAACAAAACAAGCTGAAGGTTGGGGGTGAATTTTTTTGGTCACAATTGTACAGAGTGGAAGCGAGAATTCAACGTGATTTGATTCATTACACCGGTAATGTGTGAAAATGTCATCAGCAATATGTCTTTTGTGTGGAAAATCCAAGGTCACGTGACAAACCAGCTTGAAGTCCTAATACCGTGTGTGGCCAGCATTTGCGTTGACAACTGCTTGACACCTGCGGCTCATTGAGTGGCCCAGGTGGTTGATGCGTCCCCTTGGCACACCAGCCCACACATGGACGATGGCCTGGTGAAGTTGAGCCGCTGTTGCCGGTCATGGACACAGGAGGTCCAACCGTCTGCCAAGTTCATCCCAAAAATGTTCTATTGGGTTTAAATCGGGACTGAGGGCTGGCCAGGGCAGCACATTGACGTTGTTATGCTGAAGAAATTGCTGGGTGGCCCTGGCGGTGTGTGGTCTTGCATTGTCTTGTTGGAATGTCCAGTTTGGGTGTTGCGCAAAAAAAGGAACGACATGGGGTCTGAGCACCTGGTTGATGTAGCACTGTGCATTGACACCCTGTCCGCGACCAGGACCAATGTTCTGAAAGATGACTGGTCCTATGGCGTGGTTAATGCCAATTGCACCCCATATCATAACGTTCGGGCCTCCCCAGGGGTTCTGCTCTACCACACAGGAGTCAGCATACCGTTCACCAGGTCGACGCCATATTCTGACACGACCGTCAGCCATGTCAATACAAAAACGGCTCTCATCTGAGAACAGTATGCGTCCCCACTGCTGCCTGCGCCAGTTGATTTGGGCTTGTGCCCACTGCAGCCTGTCCTGCTGGTGTCTTGGTGTCCGTACCGGACCTCTGTGAGGACGCCTACATGCCAGCCCGTTCTCCTGAAGATGCCGCTGCATAGTGTTGAGACTGATTCGTTGCTGGAGATTCCCAGGCACCTGTCAAGCAGTGTTAGCAGCTGTTTGCCGCCTGTCCCGCAGATGGGTTCGAACAGCGATCCTCTCTTTGTGTGGTGACCCAAGGACGGCCTGGCCGGGGACGATCATCAGTGGTACCAGTGACTCGCATGCGGTGCTGCAGACGATAGATGGTTGAGATGTGGACGTTAAAGATGTTGGCGACCTGCCTGGCATCCACACCAGCCTCCAGATGGCCTAGGGCACGATTGCGTTCCTCTGCTCGTAGTCTTGGCATCTGTGTAGCGCTCAGATGGCAAGTCGTTACCTGAACCTTGTAGCGCGGCTTTATAAAGGCTGCATGCCTGCATACTTGTCGCTGGTTAACTTTGCTCTGCATGGTGTGCACGTGCCTCACATGCAGCAACCAGTTTGCCATTTTTGTTGACCCTCCAATGCCGGGAATGATGTGTTGCTCACACAATTTTTTCACTGCACGTGAGTCTTGGACCCAAACAACTTGCCACAATGGTTCAATATCGTATATTCACCCCTTTTCACCCGAAAAATAGCCTTTCAAATTTTCGCGTTTTTTATGGAAGTCAGTATACATGTCTAATGGCTTGCAACAACTGAGGGATTTTGCCTACAGTTTTGTGAAAACGTATTTATTACTTACTTCTTTATTTTTTTGCTGTTTTATTGAGTGTCTGTATAGCAAACTATATGAATAAGAGTCTGGGGAAAAAAAAGAATGTGGTCACCATGATAGTGGGATTAAAAACAGTTGCATTTGCGATGCTGGATGTCAGGGAACAAAAACAAAACAAAACAAAAAAAGAAGCAAAAAACAACCCCACCCCCCCAAAAAAAAAAAAAAAAAAAAAAGAGAAGAAAAGAAAAAAAGCACCTTAACAAAGATGATGGACTTGAAGATCATGATGAGCACCATGGCCACGATGAACATGCCGTACACCAGGGCAAAGTTGTGGGCATGGGGATTGTCCAGCAGGCGACCTCCTTGGACCGACGATGACGATGTCTCGTTCAAGGAAGGTGAGCTCCCTGGCCACATCTGGTGACCTTCTGTATGAGACTGAAAGTCATTTTCATTGGTTCATAGTTCACACTGGACGTCAGATTCAACTGATTCATAGCTGATACTGGAAGTCATTTCAATAGCTTCATAGTTTACACTGAAAGTCAAACTAAACGGTTTTCTAGTCCACATTCAAGTCAATTCAACTGGTATATAAACTTAAAATTACTATTCCGCAAAAAAAGAGACAAATGACAAGATGAAACGTGACGCGATTCAACCTCTTTTCTTCTACAGGCAAAGCAAACAACATGTAAGACATCAAAAACAAAGAATGAACAATCAGTTACATGAAGCGGTAGCAGTCAGTCAAATTTAGTTTCAACTGAAGTGATTGCAGGCGGATATTGAAACTAACTTAAAAGAAACATTACTATTCTGCTGACTGGTGCACAGCCTAGATTGGAAGTTAGTAGAATTCTATAGCCCAGACAGAAGTCAGTTCAGTGTGGATTTCTATTCAACTGGCTATTATCCCAGATCGGTATTCAATTTGTTTACAGCTCAGACTGGATTTCACTGAAGTTAACTTATAGCTCAGAGTGCGACTGAATTAAACTAGATTATAGCTCAAATTGAAATTCATTTCAATGGCTTATGGCCCAGACTAGAAATGACTTAAATCCCAAACTGCAATTCGATGCAAATGTCTTGCAGCCTAAACTGATTTCCAGTCAAACTGGCTTGTAGCCAAGAGCAGAATTCCATTCCACTGGCTTCTACAGCCAAGCTTATATATCCATATTTAAGTTTTGGAATTCAGTTCAACTCAACTGGCGTACAGCCCAGACTGTCCAATCCAGTTCAGCTGGTTTCCACCCGAGAGTATGATGCAAATCAAGAGGTTTTCAGCTTTGGCTGTAATGCAATTCAATTTGCAATTATCCTAGGCGGAAACTGAACTGAATTCAACACACACACACATACACATCTACACACACACACACACACACACCACACACACACACACACACACACACACACACACACACACAATACAACACACTCACTCACACACCCACACTTCCCTTACCCCATTGCCCTGACTCAGCCAGAAGGAGAGGAACCAGGTGGAGGCGGACTGCACGGCAATGCTGAGGGCGAAGATGACCATCAGGAACACCATCACAGCATAGCCCCCCATGGCACGGATGTACTCGGCATACACTGACCATGACACATGTGTGTCGTACACTTCCTGCGACTCCACCAGGTCTTCAAGGTCCACTGTAGATGAGGAACAAAACGTAACATCAAACATGCAACCAACATTTTTCATGACAGAAAAAAAGTTATCATACTTTACATTAATGAAGTCCTATACATTTACATGTTACCAACCTTGATGAATGAACCATACTGAACGTAGATCAGCATGTACAGATCTGAAGAAGAGTCATCATACCTTGTTCATGCCTGTGGCAAAGCTCACAGAGCTATGGAGAAGCAACAAGATCAGGTTCCCAACAAAACTCAAGTATGCAAAGCCCTCATCCTCTGAATCTTCCTGTACAAGTGCGAGAGCTGGACCTTGAAGGCAGAGCTGGAGAGAAGACTCCAAGCCTTTGAAATGAAGGCATGCAGAAAACTGCTCCACATCTCCTGGACACAGCACAGAACCAAGGATTCTGTCTGAGAGCAGGTGACCACACTGGCAGGACCACAGGAAGCCCTCTTGGCTATGCTCAAGAAGGAAAGAAAGCTGATGTGGTTTGGCCACGTGACACAACACGACTTGCTGGCAAAGACAATCCTGCAAGGTATGCCTGAAGAAGGAAGGCGCAGAGGCAGGCAGAGAAACAGCTGGTCGAGAACATGATAGAATGGACAAACCTCAGGCTGCCAGAACTGCCGTGAGAACCAGAGGACAGATCACGATGGAGAAGAAGATTGGCGGAGTCGTTCCTCATGTCCCCCAACGACCACTTAGGTCATGGGAAAAAGATGAGATGATGAACTATACCTTGTATAGGTTTTATCTCCAGACTAATGAGGCTGTACTGTAACAGTCGAGTTCTTGATGACTAACCAACAGTTGTTCAGTAACAGGTGAGTTCTTGGTGACTAATCAACAGTGTTCAGTAACAGGTGAGTTCTTGATGACTAACTAACAGTGTTCAGTAACAGGTGAGTTCTTGGTGACTAATCAACAGCGTTCAGTAACAGGTGAGTTCTTGATGACTAACCAACAGTGTTCAGTAACAGGTGAGTTCTTGATGACTAACCAACAGTGTTCAGTAACAGGTGAGTTCTTGATGACTAACCAACAGTGTTCAGTAACAGGCGAGTTCTTGATGACTAATCAACAGTGATGAGCAGGCTTGGCAGCCGCAGTTATGACATAAAGACAAAATGGCTTTGCCTACACAAACTTATCCTGCCCCTTGTTAAAAAGAACAAGACAGACAACAGTGCCAGGTAATTGATTCATCTGCTCCATTTCATTGCATGGATGCTACACTCTCTCTCTCTGCTGAACATATTGGTCAATAGCTTTTCGCCTCAGTTTCGCGCTCTCGGGGCAGTAACAATCTGGGTACAGATGTGGTGATGCCTAGATCACTCATGTGTGATGAATAAGATCCATCCAACAAAGGAATTCAGTTTAGTTCATGTTGTTTACAGGCTATCCAACCATGGAGAAAGGTGAGGGGGCATGTCAGGCTCTCATCTTGTCAACAGTATAAAAGCAAGTCAGGCAAAGGGCGTGTGGGACAAACAAGGAATGAGAGAAGTGTGTGGGTTCTATCCCAACCATGGACTCAAACATACATTTATGTGTGCGCAACACACACACACACACACACACACACACACACACACACACACACACACACACACACAACACACAAGCAGACCAATTGCACATCAAACAGACAACACATGCACACCACACCACACACACACACACACACACACACACACACACACACACACACACACACACACACACCAGGATTCAAAACCCAACTTAACATCTGGCTATCAGCTGAGCCATTCCAATATGAACCATCTTATATAACTTAGCCTCTGCCTGCAACCTCTAGCATTTACAAACTGCGTTATGAAGGCTTGGTTTGAGTGGTACAGTAGAACATTATGAGAGAGAGCATTAAATCAACAAGATGTCGATCATTTGAAGTTTAAGGTGATCTGGAACATGGACTCTAGATAATCTCATCAAATGAAGCCCGAAATTACCATTCCTTAAAGTCTTCTGTTAAATTCAGTTTAAGTTATAAATGGACATGTCTAAATTATCTAAAGACAGGAAGATCTGACATGATGATTATTTGTGTCTGTGTATAGGCTATACTCATGTAGCCTTATTCCAGTGTGGACTGGTGACTTCTTTGCAATGTTTGAAGCTACCAGACATTTACCTCAGGAACACACAGCACTTCACACAAAACTGAACACAAGAATTCTGATCACTGAGGGAGCTGTAGCACCCTTGTGATGGGATGGGGCATGGACAGGCCACAATACTCTACTGCACTTCACAATCTCTTTCACATTGCACGGCAACTTTTTCCAATGAATCTATTGCATTTTCAACTTTTACATAATGTTTTAGTGTCCTTTGAACCTGTGAACACTGACCTCTCTTCATTACGATACAGCGCTCAAGGAGTAGAAAGGAACCCTGGACAAACACCATCACCAAACTCACCGTACTCGTAGTCCCCAAAGATGCCGCTGGTGGTGGACATGACGGAGAACTGATGCTGAATGCCGCTCTTGTGTGGACATGCGACTCAGGCGCCGGGACAGCTGGTGCATGCTGAGCCTGGAGAAACCTCTCTGGGAACCTTCACTGCAACACACACACACACATCACACACAACCACACACACACAACACACACACACACACATACATACATACACACACACACACACTCACACACACACACACACACACACACACACACACACACCAACAGAAACACACACATACACACACACGCACAGAGAAACACACACATGCACAGAGAAGCCCACACACACACACATAGACACACACAGAAGCACACACATATCCACAGAGAAGCACACACACACACACACACACACACACACACACACACACACACACACACACACACAAACAAACACACACACACACACACACACACACACACACACACACACACACAACACACACACACACCACAAACACACACACACAAAAAACACATCAACATTGCCATTTATCTGAATTGAGAGAAACCTCTCTGAGAAACCTTCAAGACACTCTCCCACACCAACACCACCATATATCACCACATATCACCACATATCACCATATATCACCACATATTAAACTTTCGTTCTCCGCCGCAGACCTAGTGCGAGTGCCTAGCAGCAAGATGATGCCAAACAGCCATACATGCAATCCTCTCTGCCAGTGAAATGCACTTTCACACCTAATATCAGCTTGAGATGGTGAA
Source organism: Conus ventricosus (assembly GCA_018398815.1). NCBI lineage: Eukaryota > Metazoa > Mollusca > Gastropoda > Neogastropoda > Conidae > Conus > Conus ventricosus. The sequence goes on along the minus strand of CM031613.1, from coordinate 51,992,242 downwards.
CAGACAGGATTATCCCCCCGTATTCTGCTGAAGAATGCTGACGAACAATGATCAGATTTAATTCATTTTGTTAACGTGTGTTGACACCAAGGAGCATTTGCTTCCTGCCCATGGACTTCAGCTGAACAACCCTGATTAACAGCTACGACATCTTTTATTTTCAATGTCTTAACTGACCATACTGATGCAAACAGGCATTTGTATTGTTGTGTTAATCCCAAAGGAAGATAAGATAATGTTGCTTATAGCCCAGCCCCAAAGGAAGATGATAAAGATGAATATACAGACAGCCATGCTAACACAATTCAACTGATGTAACAAGAAAGAGAGAGGGGGAGAGGGAGGGACAGAGAGAGAGAGAGAGAGAGAGAGAGAGAGAGAGAGAGAGAAAAGAAAGAGAGAGAGAGAAAGATAGAGAGAGAGACAGACAATGAGAGGACAACCTACAGAATGTTTCTCTCTCTCTCTCTCTCTCTCTCTCTCTCTCTCTCTCTCTCCATACATCTATATACATCTTACAGATAAAGGAACATCTTCCACCTTTTTAAGGACAGGGCAGGGCATGATACATATTACAGGACATGTTTTACTTTCATGCAAGCATACTGCCCATACACATAGCCGTGAAGACACAACAACATATGATACATGTAATTTATAACTGAATACAAAACAATGCTTTCAACAACATAATGCTGTAAATATGTAAAAACAGACAAGACCACCTTTTCCTCTAAGGAAATAGAGAACAGTATTTTGCCCTGAAATTTGAGTAAGAGCAAGGGAGATAAGACAAAGATTTTCCCTGAAAATTGAAAAAAAAAATGATTGCAGACAATACATGTTGTTACAATCTCTAGAGAAAACGTATGCATGACAAAATCATCATGAAAGATGGAACAAGTGAATAAATGTGTATACCCATGAAGACCATGAACATGCATGCATGCACACACACACACACACACACACACACGCACACACGCACACGCACACACACACACACACACTATTTCATATGTATAGACATTCTATCATTCAGACAGGCAGACAGACAAACTCTCACCTTCGCCATCGGTAGTTCCCATTGAGGAGAGGAGGCGATGTCTCTGAATTTTGTCGTACTTGGACTGGTAAAGCTGGTACAGCTCTGTGTACATGGGGCCCGAACCCGTGCCCAGTAGTTCACTGTGCGAACCCATCTCCACCACCCTCCCCTCGTGCATCAAGAAAACGCGGTCACACTTTGGTAAATACTGCACACAAATATTACCCTTCATATCATATCATACTATATCATACCACATCAGATTAGATGATACATTCATGACCAATACTATCAAGGGGATGCCAGTGTTGTTTCTGCATAAACAGGCCTGTTCTGGAAAACCTTGCCGGGAGGCAACAAAATTAAAAAAAAAATGAACTGTTCTGCCGAATGAAACAGACAAACAAGTTACAAGACAAACACGACGCGTTTCGACCTCTTTGGTCTTCTGTTGGCAAGACAAACAACACGTCCATTTTGCACCTAATTTGAGGAGATACATGATCGATCGTTCGGCATTTTCATTGTCTTGAATGTTCTTTGTCTTGTCTGAAGTCTTAGACCAAAAAGGTTGAAACACGTTGTGTTTATCTTGTAATTAGTTTGCCCCTTTCGCTTGGTGGAACAGTACATTTTCTTTTCAGTTTGTTTCAATTTCCGCCTGCAGAGATCTCACTTTAAAACTGACTTAGTGGAAGGGGACAAACGAACTGTTGTTTCTGATTTCTTCCTGCAGAGATCTCACTTTGAAACTGACTTAGTGGAAGGGGACAAACGAACTGTTGTTTCTGATTTCTTCCTGCAGAGATCTCACTTTGAAACTGACTTAGTGGAAGGGGACAAACGAACTGTTGTTTCTGATTTCTTCCTGCAGAGATCTCACTTTGAAACTGACTTAGTGGAAGGGGACAAACGAACTGTTGTTTCTGATTTCTTCCTGCAGAGATCTCACTTTGAAACTGACTTAGTGGAAGGGGACAAACGAACTGTTGTTTCTGATTTCTTCCTGCAGAGATCTCACTTTGAAACTGACTTAGTGGAAGGGGACAAACGAACTGTTGTTTCTGATTTCTTCCTGCAGAGATCTCACTTTGAAACTGACTTAGTGGAAGGGGACAAACGAACTGTTGTTTCTGATTTCTTCCTGCAGAGATCTCACTTTGAAACTGACTTAGTGGAAGGGGACAAACGAACTGTTGTTTCTGATTTCTTCCTGCAGAGATCTCACTTTGAAACTGACTTAGTGGAAGGGGACAAACGAACTGTTGTTTCTGATTTCTTCCTGCAGAGATCTCACTTTGAAACTGACTTAGTGGAAGGGGACAAACGAACTGTTGTTTCTGATTTCTTCCTGCAGAGATCTCACTTTGAAACTGACTTAGTGGAAGGGGACAAACGAACTGTTGTTTCTGATTTCTTCCTGCAGAGATCTCACTTTGAAAACTAACTTAGTGGAAGGGAACAAACGAACTGTTGTTTCTGATTTCTTCCTGCAGAGATCTCACTTTGAAACTGACTTAGTGGAAGGGGACAAACGAACTGTTGTTTCTGATTTCTTCCTGCAGAGATCTCACTTTGAAACTAACTTAGTGGAAGGGAACAAACGAACTGTTGTTTCTGATTTCTGATGCCAGAGAACATCAGTCAAGCACTTGCAGGGTGCCTTTTTCTTGCTCTGTGGCTGGCTGGCTGTTCACAGCCTTGTCACATACAGTGCCTTAATGGAGAGAACTCACGGTTTGACAGGAAACACAGAAAGTGAGATTGTATCATTAGAGCAAATACAGCACAGCTGTCTATGCTTCTCCACATGCTGTTTGATTTGTGATTAAAAAAATCAGTGAGTTACATGACGTGATGATCCTAGTTCTTCTCGACATGCTGTTTGATTTGTGATTCAAAATCAGCGGGTTACATGACGTGATGATCCTAGTTCTTCTCGACAAGCAGTTTGATTTGTGATTCAAAATCAGCGGGTTGCATGATGTGATGATCCTAGTTCTTCTCGACACGCAGTTTGAGGAAAAAAAGATTACTCAACACACCCTAGGAAACTTCTGGATTCATTCAATGGGCAGTAATGATACAAAAGTAACCAGCATTTTGATAGGCATAGGGATGTATTTTTCTAGCAGAGAATGTTTCACTCCGTTAAGACAATAACGGTCTGTGTCAACAACTTCTTGCACAGCTGACTTCAATGAAGAAACAAAGTAAAGACTGCTGTAATTCTACAAACTGGTTATGTGATCTAATAGTTCCTTCAGCTAAGTAAGCTGTAAGTACCCTATAGAAGATACACTGAGCTTTCATTGAACACCAAGTTCTCACATTTGTATATAAATGCACACTTTTACACCACATAGATAAAACATGATCCATTGTGGTACGGCAATTAATGGAACCAGTATAAAGGTTCCTTGTCAACATCGGCTGCCAGTTCCATTCTGCCTCGTAATTCGAGAGCCGCAAAGACTCACATCCCACCACCGCTTGATAAATATATAAACTTCACAATCAACGACCTACCAGTCATCTTTTCCCCTCTATCAGCTATGTTTAACAAGTAGGGGAGGAATCATTCTGATGTCTTCCCACTTCATTTCTAGAAATGATTGCCAAACATGGATTTAACTGTGAACTGTTTGTTGGTACCAGATAATGTCCTCGAACTGAATTTGTGAATGAATGGAATGCAAGAGATGCTTTCTTTACTGCATGACTGGCATCATAAACTGCAGATAAGATAAGATAATGTTGCTTATAGCCCAGCCGACCGCAAAGGGCCACATCAGGGCTGTCACCACGTTAAAATCAACTCACCAGTCATTAAAAAAAAAACAAAAAAACTTTCACACCTCTCTTTCAATAACATCTTCTAGAAACGCACCAGAAACTTCGTTAAAAAGTGCCATATGATGCCGGTGTAGTAAAGTAGCACATGATCACTTCACATTGTTTAAAAAGTTTACTCTCTCTCTCTCTCTGCTTGTAAATGGAGACAAAAATGGTAAAAAATGCTGGGCAATTTTTTATAAAGAATATATTATTTAATCACGGGTTTGGATATGTCTGGCTTGAACAGGGGTGGGCTATGAAATTTTTTATCGATCTGGACTTCGTTTTAGGACCCTTAGAGTCAAATCTAGGGCACAAAAAACTTTTATACCCAGGTCGAATCCATCTTTTAAATTCATGATGTCTTTTGTACCACTTTTCATGCTTAGTGCTGTGAGGGAGTGGGAGAGAGAGAGAGAGGGAGAGAGAGAGAGGAGGGGGTGAGGGAGAGAGAGAGAGAGAGAGAAAAGGGTGTGGGGTTGGGGGTAGGGCGTGTGTGTGTGCTTGTGTGAATATATGTGTATTTGCATATAATATGTGCTGTGGGTGTGTATATACATCTGCTTGTGAGCGCAAACCTATGAATGTGCTTGTGTGTGTGCATGTGTATGGGTTTTTTCAAATGATTATGGTGTGTGTGTGTGTGTCTGTGTGTGTGTGTGTGGTGTGTGTGTGTGTGTGTGTGTGTGTGTGTGTGTGTGTGTGTGTGTGTGTGTGTGTTGGAGGGTGGGGGTGTTGGACTGTACATGTAAATTATATAAGTGGCCACTTGATTGTGATGATTCTTGTATTATGTGTCTTGTGATACTGTTCATTATGCACCTATCTTAATTCATCATCTTTTGAGATAATAAAGTATTCATATCATATCATATTATATCATATCATATCATATATCACATCAAATAACGTTTGTTTCACTATTTAAGCAGAGAATGAGACATATACATGCAGGAATGGAGTGAGTCTGTCATTAACAAAGATATATATCAAACATATAGATTGTTTAAAACTGATTTCGAATGTGAAAAATACTTTGATTACATGGACATCAGTTGCTTTAGGAATTGTCTAATAAAGCCGAGGCTTGGTGTGTTACCAATCAATGGATTGATTTTCAAAAGAACTTTCAGCAACAATGCTAATTTTATGTGCAAAATGTGTAAGGTCTTAGAAGATGAGGACCATGTGTTGTATAAATGCGTTCTTGACAATGACAGAAGGGTTAACTTTGGTGTCAATCCATAAGTAGTCTTGCTAAGAAATGGGTTTGTTTTCGATAGGAAGTTTAGTGTATTTCTGTTTAATGCCATGAAGTTAAGGCAAACCTTTGTTAATAGTCTCACGCTAGAAAGCTGACTGGTTGTGATGTATGTGTCTTTTAGTGACATGCTAACTTGTCCTCATTTCTAGGGGCTGGGGGCCTGAAGAAATAAAGACTGTTCATTGTTCATTGTTTTCTCTCTCTCTCTCTCTCTCTCTTCTCTCTCTCTCTCTCTCTCTCTCTCTCTCTCTCTCTCTCTCTCTCTACCTACCTCCAAATGATGAGTCACAAACAAGACAGTCTTGGATTTCAGCATGATCTTCAGACACTGGGCAAAGACATGTCGTCCAATGTGGATGTCCAGCGCTGACAACGGGTCATCCAGAAGGTAGATGTCGCTGTCACTGTAGATGGCTCGGGCCAGACTGATGCGCTGTTTCTGACCGCCGCTCAGTGTTAAACCCCGATCACCAATCTGAAAACAACAGTGACCTTTAACCCCTAGGATCCCTGGTGATGGGTATGAGGGACCTGGGCTTCCTGCTGATGGTTTCTTTGAGAACCTCTGGAATCTTCTTCACTTAATTTAAGGATTTTAGGGAGTACTCAGGAGACTTTAGAGGGTCCCACTTGTTTTTTCTCTCTCTCTCTCTACACACACACACACACACACACACACACACAATATATATATATATATAATATATATATATATATGTGTGTGTGTGTGTGTGTGTGTGTGTGTGTGTGTGTGTGTGTGTGTGTGAGAGAGAGAGTGTGATGCAAAAAGGGAGGTAACTGTTTCAATTCATGAACGGATATTTTGATTCACATGGCATTTGATGTGACAGAAATAACAAAACTACTGAAACTGCTGACTTTATGATATTTCACTTTTTCATTTTTACATTCCACTTTCCTGCACAGAAAGATCAAACGGGAAATGGAACTGGATCTTCCAGACAATACTCAAATGCAATGCTGAAACTCAACAACCAAACTTTGTTCCGATGTCAGACAGTGTCAGTCGTGCTGGTTGGCATATCCTGCAGTCTTCTGCCATTTCAGTGTTAAGGAAAGTCAGGGATGCTCATATGTACGTTAACAGAAGCCCAGGTGATGGGATGGGGCTGACAGATCAGGTGACCAGCAACCATTGTCGTTTCTGCGTGACAATGCTCTAGATCAACCGACCACATGAGTCTTGACTAAATGTTAAATAATCCTTGTACATTTTTCTGCTGATGTTATTAAGTACATTTATTAGTTCAGGATATTTGAGAGATGGAGTTCCTTCTTTTATGCTATTTTCACATTTGTTCTGTGTGCTTCTCGTCTGCGCATGTGCTGAGTGAATGGGTACCAACGGCAGCATTATTTTGGAGTAATGTGCCTTTCTTTCCTTCTCTATGGGAGCTAAAGAAACTTTCTCTGGTACTGGTAAAGTACCTTTGGAGAAAAGCCATTTGTGACTGATGGAAAACAACAGCCCAGTCCATTGACTCTGATCACTTTGTATGCATTTTTCTTGGATTTTTTCACTTATTAACCCAATCAAACCATGATAGTGTAGACTTTTCAGCATTTTTCATTATAGGTTCTAGCTCTGCGAAAGATTTATGCCTAATGAAGGGCACAATTTTGAATATTTTAGTGATCAAATGGGAGAGAATGCTGATGGTGAATGAATGTTCATTCAATTTCCAAGCAGTGGTTTCCCTTATTGCATGCACACAGAAGTTTTCATTTCTTTTGAATTGGTACATTTGTTGTTGTTTTTTTCAAACAAATAATCTGCTTGGTTGATGCTGACATGCAAGGACACAACAACTTTCAAACTCTACTTTGTTTGACAAAAAATTTCACTCTAATGTTCAAATTGGTGAGTTCAGGCGTTCTAGTCAGTGAACATTTTGGGCTCATTTCCTGTTAGAAGGTATATGCATTTTGAGAAGCCATAACACCATCTCTCATGGAATCCCTCCCCCCTATGTTTCCAAGCTACATCTTTGTTGGAACTCTTCCCTCTTCTTGTACGTGTCTTGGCTACAACACCAAAGTTGAACACTGATAAGATTGTGTCACATGTTTTTAATCCTACTATTAAGACAGCTACTCTCCATTTCTGGGGACAATGCTTAAACATGACACAAGTGTGCATGCGTTTTCTGTTCTTAATTCTTCTTTTTGTGACTTATCCATTCCACTAACTTATAATGGAAGATAAAATTGGACGCAAGGGAAGTAAGGTGCATGCAAGTTAAAAAAAACAACAACAATCAATCTATATATTCACACATGAAAATTTGGTTTAAAGTCTTATTCACGTGATCTGGAGGGTGACTAGATACTGACTTCATACTGAAAATCGGACCTCTAACCTAGCTGACTTTTGTGTGGATTGACCCTAGGACCTTTGGATCAATAGAACAAAGTTTTCCCCACTATTTCTGCACAACACCTGATGCTGATGCTCAGTGGGAATATTCTATTCTATTTATAACCTCCATCCACCATGTCACCAACACCTGATGCTGATGCTCTGTGGGATGATCCTGTTCTATATATAACCTCCATCCACCATGTCTCCAGCATCTGATACTAATGCTGTGTGGGATTATTCTGTTCTATGTATAACCTACCTCTACCATGTCTCCAGCACCAAAGGTTTCAAAGTCCTTGTCCAGGCAGCAGGCGCTCACTACACGGTCAAACCTGAACACAAACACATACACACAAATACATAAATGCGAGCGGGCGCATGCGTGCACACACACACATAGGCTCACACACACACACACACACACACACACACACACACACACACACACACACATGCACACACACACACACATGCACACACACATACACGCACACACACAAAGACATGAATGCACACACACAGACACACAGACTGACAGACACACACACATACATGAAGGCACGCACACACACACACACACACACACACACACACACACACACACACACACACACACACACACACACACAAAGATACACACAACATACACACGCATACAGAGAAACACCCACACAAATACAAGAACACACACATACACACTCACACACACACACACGATCACTCACTTTTCCTTATCATATGGCAGACCAAAGACAATGTTTTCCCGGCCCGTCCCATTGATAATCCATGGTTCCTGACCAGAATAAGCAATGCGTCCTGTCAGTCTGACACTGCCGTTCAACAACCGCATCTGCAAACAGTGACAACAGAGTCACCCACTTGGCACTGCATTCCACACAGAGCAGTTCACAGCAAATCCTCCTGTGGCAACCCACTGGACAATGCATGGATGCTAAGTCACTTTGATGGTGTTTAGTGATGCCTGATCTGTTCCGACACATACAGGACCCCCACTGAACTTTACACATCCCCTGCTGGCAACAATATTTATTGCTGGGTGGACAGAGAAGGTTTCCAAGTCAAACAATTCCAACCCAACAAGTGCTTCAAAGTCACAACCATCAACTCTACAGGCAAATACTATGTGTCCCTCCATATTGTGAACTTATTGTTATAAAATTAAGTAGGAAATGAGGTTGGGAACAGTAAATAATAAACCATTAACAAGTCGGGTAACTCTTGCTCTCACAAGAAAACATAACTCCAAAGAAATGCTGCTTTACGACACCAAATCGCCTAGCAGACATTACCGCACAGAGCACACAGAACAAACAAGGAAACATCCCCAAAAAAGAATGCTCCAAGCTTGTCCATATACCCCATACCAAACACATCTACACAGCAACAAGAACTGGAGAAATGAATAAATATAAAGTAGCTTTTATTCAAGACTGGCACAGCCTTTTAAAACTTGAATAGTCAGACAAATACAAAGACAGACAGAAACAAATACAAATAACTTTGATTCAATTGAAACGAAATTGAATATGAAATGAGGTAGGGAACAGTAAATAATACTGCGATAACAATATAATAATAGTGATTCGATGTTGTAAGCAGCATTCCTTTGGAGTTTTCTTTTCAACGAAGTGGTATATTTTCATGAATTGTTAAGTTTTCTAATGAACGTAAGTAAATATCTACATTTGGTGTTTTGCATGATGCATTTAAAAAAAGGGGGGATTAATTTCCTTATCAATTACTTCCCCTGACAAAAAGAATTATTTTGTTTTCACACATGAACTAACTGAAAAGGTGGATCCACGATTCGTTTGACATTGGCAAAAGTTTGTGCTCACCTGAGCGCCTTTCCAGTTCTGTAACCGTATCCTCTTGCATTGCCTGTGACTGCAGATTTTGGTGTACAATGTTCACAAATTGACTAAATCAGTCCACTAGGTGCAGATTAGCGCACATCCTACTCATTTACTTTTCTTTGTTTTCTTTTGTTCCCCAATTTGTGTAAAATGACATATACGTAGTGTCATGGTTATCATGGTATACAATGGGAGTTTGGTGATTCAATGATGTGTTATGTATATGATAGGAGTTTGGTGATTCAATGATGTGCTATGTGTACGATAGGAGTTCAGTGATTCAATGATGTGTTATGTGCACGATAGGAGTTTGGTGATTCAATGATGTGTTATGTATACGATAGGAGTTTGGTGATTCAATTATGTGTTATGTATACGATAGGAGTTTGGTGATTCAATGACATCATATGTAGATGATAGGAGTTTGGTGATTCACTGACGTCATATTATACAATAGGAGCTTGGTGATTCAATTATGTGTTATGTACATGATAGGAGTTTGGTGATTCGATGATGTTATATGTATACGATATTGGTGATTCAATGACATCATATGTATACGATATTGGTGGTTCAGTGATGTCAGCTCCATCCTGGAGACCCATATCCACAGACTTTCCTGATTAAACAGTGGCTACATCCTCCACAGCTTCCAGCAGACAGCGTCAGAGTTTCAGGTGATGCGCTGTCACCCAGTGTGGACCACTTACCCTGCCCATGATGGCTGCCAGCAGAGCACTCTTCCCACTGCCCTTCATGCCACAGATTCCAATCAGCTCCCCCTGCACACACACACACACACACACACACACACACACACACACACACACACACACACACACACACACACGCATCCACTTTGACTGGTAAACAAAAACCAACACAGACTGAAAACAGAAAAATTAAAACAGAGTTGATGTGGCCAAACTGTTGTGACATGCTCTCCCTGAGTACAGATGTCACAAAGATAAACACAGATAAACATAGATAAACTCCTGTGTGTAGAAAAGACACATTCTAAAACAGATCACATCACACCATACAGACGCAACACAGCGTTACTTTCAATGAAGAAGCTCCATTTGCACGGAGACTTCTTCACCATAGACACTCATATCTGCTAACCTTCTGCCAGTTTAAATTCAGGAACTGCAAGATGAAATGGACTGAAGAGGGGAATAGTTCAGCTTTTGGCAGAAAGCATTCTTAACTCTTTTTATGTTTCAGGTGACAAATACAGAGTTTAAAAGGAAAACGCATTTTCCACACAAAATGACATATAATTGCCAACATCCATATAACCTCATTTGGCCTTTATAACTGCAATAATAATACTTTATCATCCCTATCAAAAATGACTCTACCCCCCCCCCCCCCCCCTCTTTGTTTTTAAACAAAATGTTGAAATTGTCAATCTTTTTTCACTAAATTTGTGGATACCAGTGAGTAATGTCTAAAATTGGGAACTCGAGAAAAATACAAGAGAGTTGGCAGCTAGGTACACTAAACCATATTCGTTAAGCCAGTAAGTTGCTATGTGTGAGGGTTAACAATACAAATGAACAAATAAATAAGCCAATAAATGACTAAATACATAAAACTCATCGATAAATAAATCAATAACAGAAAATGTTAACAATAAACAAATAAACCAACAAATGCATAAAAATAATGATAAATAAATCATTAACAGAACAAAGTACGCACGCCGCTACATGGACGAAGTTTAGCAGATGGTGGGCACACAGGACAAACACAAGCATCAATGAAGACTGTTGCCTACCTTTTTGATGGTCAGGTCCACGCCACACAGCTGGGGCAAACTCTGGAAGTCCTGAGACTGCTCCAGAAGGTCCACCTGGGATTCTCGCTTCTCGCTCAGCCTGGCGCTGTTGCACACGTCTGCCTCCTCCTCCAAGGGGCTGGTGGGGAACTGGAAGCTGGTGGTGGAGCACTTACCAAAGGAGGTGTTGAGGGGATCAAAGTCCTCCGCGGTGATCCCCGCTATCACGCTGTCCTCGTCTGTTGGCTCTGCGAAATTTGGAATTGATGTTGTGATAATCTTTTTGTGTGATTGTCTGTTTGTTTTGATTTAGGTTCAGTGTTGACAGCTACTTGTCAAACTACATCAAACAGTGTGCTGGACATCATTAGTTCACTGAAGAGAATTATTTACATTTTTTTTATGTCACTAGAAGACAGCTTCCATGTCCCCTCACTTTCTATGTGTGTCTAATACTTTTGCAGTGAAAAACATTGCAAAAAAAAATATAAAAAATTGCAGACTGAAGAAAGTGACCAAATGGCTGACAACACTGTTTGAGTTGATAAGTTTTTGCAGAATTGTCTGCCCATGTCAAACTGAGAAAGCTAAAAGACCTGTCTTCAAAACATCTCTTATTTTGGCGTTACTTCCATTATATACAATTCTGAAATGACACAGTGTAATGGCAGAGGGGTAATGAACTGCATGCAGGGTGCGAGGACAACTATTACTGCTTCCTTTCAAAGAAGTGCAGTCATGTAAATTTGCAGTGTCTGGAACAAAACTCATTCGTCTTTTGAGTGAACTGTCCAGGAAACACTAGAACTGATGCCATAGTCAGTGAATAAATCTGGAAAAAGGATTTTTAAAAAATCACTCCAAAAGGATTTCTAAAAACCATTGATACATTTTTCCTTTGCATGATTTGCTTCTCTTCCCCCCTTCCCTAATCCCCCCCCCCCCCCCCTCCCCTTCACCAACATTCTGGCCTTTCCCTTCTGTGCATATGTCACAATTATATATTCAGTGTGTCATTTTTCACACATACTGACATCAAAGGTTTGATTTATAATGTCAACACTAGTGAAGTAAAGAGCTTTTGTCATGCTTACATTTAAATTTTTTAACCATTACTGTAATGTCTGTTATTGTTTGTTTGTTTGTTTGTTTTTTACTGCAAAGAACCGTTCACAAACGTGTGTGTGTGTGTGTGTGTGTGTGTGTGTGTGTGTGTGTGTGTGTGTGTGTGTGTGTGTGTGTATGTGTGTGTGTGTGTGTGTGTGTTTGAGTGTGCGTGTGTACATGTGTGAGTGTGCATGTGTGTATATGCATGTGTGTATGGGTGTGCATGCATGTATGTGTGCATGCATCTGTATGTTTCTGTGTGTCAGTTTTTGTTTGTGGAATCTGACAATAGAAAAATGAAAAACAAGAAAAACAGAAGAAAAAAAAATCACACAAAATTTTGTTCAAACAAACACAGAGACATTTTCGCTGAAATCAAATACTTAGGTATTTTCTGCTTAAAAACACACATCCAAAATGTAATAAATACAGAAAAGTGCTCTTTACTCTCAAAACAGACGAACTGAAATTTCAGTGAACATGAACGGCTTGATTAGTCCCAGCAGCCTTTAGTGGACTAACCTGATATCTGGTTCACCTCAAATGGGGCAAACTCAAAACAACAAAGAAACAAATGGGGCAAACTCAAAACAAACAAAGAAACAAATGGGGCAAACTCAAAACAAACAACGAAACAAATGGGGCAAACTCAAAACAAACAAAGAAACAAATGGGGCAAACTCAAAACAAACAAAGAAACAAATGGGGCAAACTCAAAACAAACAAAGAAACAAATGGGGCAAACTCAAAACAAACAAAGAAACAAATGGGGCAAACTCAAAACAAACAAAGAAATAAACCAAAATGGAAAGGTACTCCAGAAAGCGCTGACCAGCGCTGAAGTTGAACAGTTTTGTGCTGACTGCATCCAGACTGCAACGCGGGTCCCCACTTCATCTTACATCCACTAACCCTGATTTTCTTTTCCTTTTTTTTTTTTTTAATTGAGATCTTGGCATTTTTTCTTACGAAATTTACAAAAAATGTTGAAAAAATGCCCTATGTCACAATGTTAATGAAAGTGGGGAAAAAAAATCCCTGAGATGGTCTGCCCTTTGTGATCTTGACCTGAACTGATGTGTTCCACTTTGGGCCACATTCTGTCTTTCCACCGCGTTTCAACAAAATTCTATTCTATATTTTTTTGCAGAATCTTACTGGCTGACAAACAAACAAACCCGACAGATGCGGGAGAAAAGACAGCCTCCTTGGCTGAAGCAAATATCAGTCCCTATGAATGCAGGTAAAGTGCACTGGATTGTACAAAATAGTTGAATCATTCACGGAAGGCTCACCAATCTCTATTTCAGGGTCAGCTTCAAATGCAAAAGAGGCTGCAGTCATCTGAATGCAAAGGTCGGATTCCTCCATGTCCATTGGATAGGACGAGATCTCATCCATTGCCAGGACTTCCTGTCAAACACAACCTGACATTGTCACTCTATGCCATCTCCTACACTGCCACACACAACCTAACATTGTCACTCTGTGCCATCTCCTACACTGCCAAACACAACCTGACATTGTCACTCTGTGCCATCTCCTACACTGTCAAACACAACCTGACATTGTCACTCTGTGCCATCTTCTACACTGTCAAACACAACCTGACGTTGTCACTCTGTGCCATCTCCTACACTGCCACACACAACCTGACATTGTCACTCTATGCCATCTCCTACACTGCCACACACAACCTGACATTGTCACTCTATGCCATCTCCTACACTGCCACACACAACCTGACATTGTCACTCTGTGCCATCTCCTACACTGCCAAACACAACCTGACATTGTCACTCTGTGCCATCTTCTACACTGTCAAACACAACCTGACATTGTCACTCTGTGCCATCTTCTACACTGTCAAACACAACCTGACATTGTCACTCTACGCCATCTCCTACACTGTCAAACACAACCTGACATTGTCACTCTGTGCCATCTCCTACACTGTCAAACACAATGTGAAACTGTCACTCAGTCATACCGTCACTATCTGTTGTATGACACACTGTCACAAAAAGTTGACATGTCACACTGCCTGCCATGTCATAACAATGGCTTGTTAAACACTGTGTGAATGTGTGTGAGTGAGAGAGTGGGCAAGTGTATATGTGTTTATGTGTGTGTGTGCCTGCATGTGTGTGTGTGTGTGTGTGTGTGTGTGTGTGTGTACGTGTGTGTGTGTGTGTGTGTGTGTGTGTGTGTGTGTGTGTGTGTGTGTGTGTGTGTGTCTGTGTGTGCGTGTATGTGCGTGTATGTGAGTGTGTGTTGTTGTTGTTGTGTGTCAAAATGAGGGATAATGTGTGCATATACTGTGAGTTTGTAAGCATGTGTGTGTGCACCTGGCAGATTTAGGGAGAGGCGAGGAGGGGTGGAAGGAGAGAGGGGGAACGATGGGCTGATAGGGAGTGCAGCAAGAATTTGAAGAAAAGAAAGTTTGACAGACAGTGAAAATGAGACTCACTCATGCTATGATTTTATTCATATGGTCTTAGAGAGAGAGAGAGAGAGAGAGAGAGAGAGAGAGAGAGAGAGAGAGAGAGAGAGAGAGAGAGAGAGAGAGAGAGAGAGACAGACAGACAGACAGACAGACAGTACAGACATAGACAGACAGGGTGAGAGAGAGAGAGAGAGAGAGAGAGAGAGAGAGAGAGAGAGAGAGAGAGAGAGAGAGAGAGAGAGAGAGAGAGAGTCAGCCAGCAAACAAAATAGACAGACTGATTGACAGACAGACTGAGAGGGAGAGAGAGAGAGAGAGAGAGAGAGAGAAGAGAGAGAGAGAGAGAGAGAGAGAAGGAGAGAGAGACATACAGACAAAGAAGCTGAGAATAGGAGGCGAAGTGGACCAACCTGGTATCTTGAAGCTGCCACCCTAGCGTCAGCCAGTGTCCTCACCCCATGGATTGTGGTGGCCAGAGCGAAACAGACTGAATACAGGACTGTGATCACTGTGAATGCCTGAAAACCATCACCACATCCAAACATGACATCATAAGCATAACAATTCCAATATCAATAATAGCAATATTTATGATCATAATAATAAAGCCAGAGTAAAGACTGAATATAAAACTGCAGCCACCATAAGTGGCTTAAAAGTATCATTGCACCCAAATTTACAGATTGATTAATGTGATTTCGGGAAACCTCAAAAACTAGACAAAACAAAAATAAAACATTAGAATCAAATGTCTGAATAATGTAACTTTTTCCTGAGATAAATATCTACTTACTAACTAATAAATGGGAACAGGAGATTACAAAAAAAGGGGGAAATTTTCGCAGAGCAGTCTGTCTTGAAACCCTTTGAAAACAAATGAAGAGAACGCTAACATGGTACCTGCAGACCCCCACAAAATACGAGGTTTTCAAATCTGAAAATGAGAAACTCTTTTCTCACACATAGCGGTGGGGCCAGTCTTTCCTTATGCAAAAACACTGCGCATGGTTGTATGACCATCACTTCTACAGCATATTCAGCAACTTGCTGATGAGTTTATTCCTGTGTTAGATCTCTGACCTAGTTTGGTAATTAGCATTGTTTTGATAGATTAATTCAGGTCTGACACCAAAAAGGTTTCACTTGTAGCTGCGCATTCGAAGTATGGATCCCAGTCTTGGGGGATGGTATGTTGTGAGCTGAGCATCATGCTGGACCCTTATGGAAGTGGTATGATGGGACACATTTAAATGAAACAAATGTGAGAGGTTAGCATGGGTTGCCACTTTTGCATATGTTTTTATATTTGTTATACTTCCCAGTTTTGGAGGACCCCTTTGCTTGGTTTCCATTCGTGTGTTTTTTGCTTATGCACCACTCCATACCCAAAGGCTGAAGTCTTTTTCACAGATTCGTTTGTTTATTTTTTTGTTTTTCTTTTTTTTTTGCTGCTTCATCTTCTGTGCCTTCTTGCAAACAAACTCGCATGCCGTTCCTTCCTAATTCCCAATGCAAAGCACACCAACAATAGTCCTGCTGTAGGCTCCAGCATGGGCAGACTACAAGGACCAAACAATGTTAGATGGTCGTGAGGCAACCCACCAGAGGAGACACTGGAGGAATGTTTTTGCTCAGCTTTTTCTTTGAGCTTACAAATTCTTCACTGCTCAGATCGTCCATGCATCAAGGGCAACAAAGGTTGAAAACTGCTATTTTCTTCCCCTTGATTCCACAACGGTAAAGCATTACCCATCATCCTCATTTTGGGTTGTCAAATGTGAACCATGAGCTTGCTGGTAGATTCAATGTGTGAACTCCTTTCTTTCTGTTCCCTACAGTGCAACACTGATGGGACATCCCACAGGCCAAACAACCAAAGCACTCACTTGTGAGACGCTGAGATCGTTGCCCATGAGGATGTAAGCGATGAAGGTGAGGATGGAGGCGATGATGGGAATCATGGGAACCAGGGACTGGATGAGGCTCTGAAGGAACGATGCTCTCTCCAGCGCCGCTTGTTCCTCCTGTCGTTTGTCTGAAACGTCACGGTAGGTCACACAGTTCACAACAACAATGATAAAACAGCAATGTTGCAATATTGCAGTGAGTGCACATGTGCACACCCACATACACACCGCACACACAGAGACACACACAAACAAACACATGAACACACACACATACACACACACATACACACACACATATGCATTCACACACACACACACACACACACACACACACACACACACACACACACACACACACACACACAGAGACACACACACACATACTCACAGAGATCTATACATGTATACACACTGTACACCTGTTCTCTTAGAGACAATAGTTCCGATATCAGCTACCATTAAATGCAAACACTCTTCATTACACAGACAGCCCTCATTCTGTCTCACATTCTGCCCATGTAACCTATCTAAATGTACATGCTCTGTTCCAAGAAAATATGACAGACTCTTCCAACATTCTCCAGAAACTGTCTTGCAAAGGGTGAGCCAACCTACAGGGTGTCGTGAGCCAACCTACAGGATATTGTGAGCCAACCTACTGGGTGTCGTGAGCCAACCTACAGGATGTCCTGAGCCAACCTCCTGGGTGTTGTGAGCCAACCTACTGGGTGTTGTGAGCCAACATACTGGGTGTTGTGAGCCAACCTACTGGATATTGTGAGCCAAGCTATTGGATGTTGTGAGCCAACCTACAGGATGTCGTGAGCCAACCTACAGGATGTTGTGAGCCAACCTACTGGATATTGTGAGCCAAGCTACAGGGTGTCGTGAGCCAACCTACAGGATGTCGTGAGCCAACCTACAGGATGTTGTAAGCCAACCTACAGGATGTTGCGAGCCAACCTACTGGATGTTGTGAGCCAGCCTACTGGATGTTGTGAGCCAAGCTATTGGATGTTGTGAGCCAACCTACAGGGTGTCGTGAGCCAACCTACGGGATGTTGTGAGCCAACCTACTGGGTGTTGTGAGCCAACCTACTGGATATTGTGAGCCAACCTACAGGGTGTTGTGAGCCAACCACGGGGTGTTGTGAGCCAACCTACGGTTGATGCGCTGGATGAAGGAGGGTTCCCAGGCGTTCATCTTGATCAGCTTCATACAGGTCAGCACCTCCGTCATCAGCCCCACACGCTGCCCGGTCAAGGTCACCGCCTCCTCCCGGTAAAACTCGAAACCACTGGTCACAAATTTCTGACCAACACATACAGTTCCCATTAGAGTGCATTTAGATTGCCTGGAAAACTAGCCAAAAATACAAATGAACATGGACAGAGCAGGTTGGAAAGATATGGTCTTTTATACACACTATGTGAGAGAGCAATGAATTTTCAACAAAGATGTTTTCTTTGGAGGTCACAAATAACAGATACAGAAATAAAATTTAGTTTTGAAGTGAGGTGACTGCAGGCTGTAAGTAAAACAAGCTTAAAAGAAGAAAAAAAAAAAAAAAATTACAGTTCCGTTGAATGAAAGAGA
>CM031613.1:51951489-51968989 GCA_018398815.1 Conus ventricosus | reverse complement strand
TTATAATGACAATGCTGATGACAATGACGATGATGATGATTAAGTTTCTAATGACAATATGACGATGATGATGATAATGACATTGATGATGCTGATGATGACCTGTCCAGTATGTGAAGCACCAGGCGAGGGAGTAGGTCAGGCTGCGGAACACTTCACACAGCACCAGCAAGCACACGCTGAGGATGTTCTTCCACTGTGGAGAATTTTCATCCTCCACATTCTTCAGGACAAATCGTAACAAGAAAGCCTGAAACACACACACACACACACACACACACACACACACACACACACACACACACACACGCACACGCACACACACACATACACACATATACACAGATTAACTATGGCAACACATCTGAAAGAACACAACAATAAACTGTATGACAAGAAAAGTCTAAAAGAATAAACAAACATCTGTATTAAGAACAGTTTCAGCAATCACAAGCATTGTCTGCCATCAAATTTTACAGATTTATACAGTTCCCTCATTTTATTAGCTAACATGACATATTTGTATGCGCAAACTTTATTCTTTGCTCAGTAAACAGTCATAACCAAAGCAAATAACTTTACAAAATTACCACCATAATGTCCATAGTGATAACAATTAAGGGAACACAACAACTAGTAGAGACAACAATTAAGGGACACAACAATTAATAGTGGTAACAATTAAGGGACACAACAATTAACCATGACAAGAAAGCCAAGAAGAACACAGCAAACTATGTCAAGAACGTATGAGAGAATACAAGAAAAAAATCAAAACAAGAAAGCCTGAAAGACAACACAACAATAAACCTTAATATGAAAACTCAACAAACACATCAATAAACTGTAACAAAAACGTCTGAAATAACAGAACAATAAATCATTGAGAAAAAAAGCACAAAAAAGCATATGCCATAACAAAAAAAGCCTGAAAGAACAAAACAATAAACTGTAAAAAGAAGGCTTGTTTGTACCTGATTTTTTTTTAAAAAGTTGACACCAAAAGCCATTTTTAACATCATGTCACGTCATGCTGTTCATAACTAAGCTGACCAGAGAATGCTCATAACTAGGACTAAAGAGTACTTTCATCTTGCTGGCCAAATGATGAATGTGATTATTACTGATTTAAACACTGAAGTTTCAATGTTGGAAATGCTTTTCATTACAACCAAAGAAAAAACAACAACAACATTAAAGTGTAACCCAACTCACAGAACTAATGAAGGACAAGGAGAGACTGGCGATGATGACCACAACAACATTAAAGTGTAAGCCAACTCACAGAACTAATGAAGGACAAGGAGAGACTGGCGATGATGACCACAACAACATTAAAGTGTAAGCCAACTCACAGAACTAATGAAGGACAAGGAGAGACTGGCGATGATGACCACAACAGCATTAAAGTGTAACCCAACTCACAGAACTAATGAAGGACAAGGAGAGACTGGCGATGATGACAACAACATTAAAGTGTAAGCCAACTCACAGAACTAATGAAGGACAAGGAGAGACTGGCGATGATGACCACAACAACATTAAAGTGTAAGCCAACTCACAGAACTAATGAAGGACAAGGAGAGACTGGCGATGATGACCACAACAACATTAAAGTGTAAGCCAACTCACAGAACTAATGAAGGACAAGGAGAGACTGGCGATGATGACCACAACAACATTAAAGTGTAACCCAACTCACAGAACTAATGAAGGACAAGGAGAGACTGGCGATGATGACCACAACAACATTAAAGTGTAAGCCCAACTCACAGAACTAATGAAGGACAAGGAGAGACTGGCGATGATGACCACAACAACATTAAAGTGTAAGCCAACTCACAGAACTAATGAAGGACAAGGAGAGACTGGCGATGATGACCACAACAACATTAAAGTGTAAGCCAACTCACAGAACTAATGAAGGACAAGGAGAGACTGGCGATGATGACAACAACAACATTTAAGTGTAAGCCAACTCACAGAACTAATGAAGGACAAGGAGAGACTGGCGATGATGACAACAACAACATTTAAGTGTAAGCCAACTCACAGAACTAATGAAGGACAAGGAGAGACTGGCGATGATGACCACAACAACATTAAAGTGTAACCCAACTCACAGAACTAATGAAGGACAAGGAGAGACTGGCGATGATGACCACAACAACATTAAAGTGTAAGCCAACTCACAGAACTAATGAAGGACAAGGAGAGACTGGCGATGATGACCACAACAACATTAAAGTGTAAGCCAACTCACAGAACTAATGAAGGACAAGGAGAGACTGGCGATGATGACCACAACAACATTAAAGTGTAACCCAACTCACAGAACTAATGAAGGACAAGGAGAGACTGGCGATGATGACCAAAATGGAACACACAAGTCGTCGTCGGTACGCTGAATATATTGCACGGCCCAGGCTGGCTTCAGCAGGGCCACGGATCTTGATCTCCTCCTTCCAGGCCCTCTCCAAGCTGAAAAAGGGACAAAACTCTTTCTGAGTTCTGATGTCGTTTATGATCAAATCAGGAAAAAAAAAAAAAAAGGACAAACGCCACCTGGAAATTCTGGTTCAGCAAATGTTTAATCTGAAAGGGGTCAAGGTTGACCACAGATGATGCGTCCTTAGTGTTCATGGAAGGCTGCTTGTGCCTGTGTGAAGTGAGGTGTGACAGTGGTGGACTGTATAGCCACAGTTGCTATCTGTGTGACGTGGGGGAGAGACAGGGGGTGGGTGGGGGGGGGGGGGGTTGGTGACTCCGACCTGGAAACTTGGACCCAGCTATGGCACTGACACCAACCACTCACAGACACAAAAGATAAGTCACTGGGATGCTTGTCAGCAGTAGATTAGAGATGTCCTTTTTTCTGTGCAGCCTGTACACAGAAGATTCACTGTTTACACAAAGACAGACGCGGCGGACGACTGCACTGTGTCCTGATCTCCATTCCTGAACCTACTGGGCTGGAGGAGAAGGAGAGGGCCGGCGACACAGCAGTCAGCCCTGTTCTGTTCTTCCTTGCCGGGCTGTGACAGGCAGTTCTGTGGCGTACAGCCTACTTTGGGGGCTGGAATAGCTCAGTGGTAGAGCGCCAGACAAGCAATCTCAGTGATCCCGGAGTTGCAAGTTTGAATCTCCGCCAAGCCGCGTCGATAGAGGGAGATTTTTCCCTTGGAGTTAACACTGGTTCTGACTCCATTTCCCATACAGTCCCTCGAATGAGACTATAAATCAAGATTCCCTGTGTGAATGCATGCGTAATATCTTGCACACACGTAAAATCCCATCACCAACTTTCGGAAGAGAAGGTCAGTTTGGCCGTTGGTATGGATGACATGTTACACATAGCATGCACCTTGCGTGAGAAATGGAAAGAACGAAGGAAGTAAGGAAACTGAGTGAACGATGTTGAACAATATTGAATGGATGACACGGGAAACGACTGAATGAAGCACCAGCTGGCAGCTCTTCAGTTGGCACTACTCAGGTAGGTAGCCCGTTGTGTAAATAAGTGTGGATTGTAAAGTGCTTAAAGCTTGGTCTCTAGCCGAGGATAGACGCTATATAAGTATTCATAATAATAATAACAGGCACTAGCGGACCCTCCTTTGTAGGACCCAATCAACAAGGAGCAAGCTCCACTACAAGAAGACTGGCACCAGGTGCTGCCAACGGTGATGAAGAAACCTGCATTGCCTTTCACTCCAGGAAAGCACTGGGTGCTGCCAACGGTGATGAAGAAACCTGCATTGCCTTTCACTCCAGGAAAGCACTGGGTGCTGCCAACGGTGATGAAGAAACCTGCATTGCCTTTCACTCCAGGAAAGCACTGGGTGCTGTGAACGTTTTGTTAAGTGTATGGGGGGTTAAACTCAGACAAATGCTACTGTTTGAAACATCTCTACCTATTTTGTATTTTCCATTGTTTTGGTTGTCACTAACTGCGTGAGCTGATAGATTGCAATCAAGGTATGGTGACAGGGTATGTGTTTCAACAGGGCTTGCTGCCAAGACAGGAGGTCAATCAACAACAGAATCAACAGGGAATGAACAAATCAGTCAGGAGCCACTCAATAAAATATATATATTGTTTGTAGTCCATGACAGCCCCTTCACAGATTTAAAACAGATCATAACAATTATTAACATCACATGCTTTCACAGAACTGTGCAAAGAATAAAAGTGCTTGAGCATCACGCTGAACACATTCCCCCAAACAGTCAACGCCCAGGAAGGGATAACAGATGATACACAGATCTGTTGGACACTGACAAATATTCTAGGGAGTACATACTTTCATATTCATATGCATGTGCATATATGTGCACCTACATGGACATATGGACACACGTGTACACATACACAGACCACGCTCCACCCCCTTTCCACACACACACACACACACACACACACACACACACACACACACACACACAAACACACACACACACACACACACACACACACACACACACCACACACACACACACACACACACACACACACACACACACACACACACACACACACACACACACACACACACACACACACACACACACACACACACACATATTCCATCTCTGTCTGTCTGTCTGTCTGTCTGTCTGTCTGTCTCTCTCTCTCTCTCTCACCCTCTCTCTGTCTCCCCCTTACTTCTGCACATTGCAGGCGGTGGTGTCTTCCTCCATCCAGCTGAGGGTCAGGATGGAACTCACGCCCTGCCGGGCCAGCCTCCACACCAGGGGGGTCATCCAGGCATACAGAGCCAAGGACGCCACACTGGCCTGACTGATCTTGATGTCGTCGCTTTCCTCCAGGCCTGTGGGGCTGACAGGACACACACACACACACAGACACACACACACACACACACACACACACACACAGACACACACACACACACACACACACACACACACACACACACACACACACACACACACACACACTTATCACAATCATTCTGGTGCAGACAGATCACCGGTGTTCCACTTCACATCCATGAACCACAGCAGCGGTGTTGCTGTCAAACTGTCCACTACTCCATTTCCATGACCACAGTCGAACACCCTATGAAGCCTATCTCCTGTCTTTTTGTACACGTGTTTTTCTTTTTCTTTTTTTTAATACTTTTTTTTCCGTTTTTTAAAACCCACTGAATGCTATCATGGATTACACGCTTTTTCATATGGATTGGATCTGCCTGCATGGTCGTGTATGCTAATGAGATTCATCTGCTATCAGCTTTCCATTTGTGCTGACTGGGATTTATAAAAAGAACCCTGAACCAGCTACGCTCTTCATCCCATCAGGTGCTATAGACGTTCAAGTCCAGGACCCCCAGACTTTGTTGTTTATTGAAACGCACATCTACACACACGCTTGTTTTCACATCCTGTTTTATCTGCAGTAAACATCACTGTGCATTATGTGTAAAAGGACGGACAAAAACTTATGGGAGCATACCAGCTTTGGAAAGGTCATAATTGTTGTTTTCACGCTATATCGAAAGGAAAAAATTAATTATCATTCAATAACGGTAATGATAACTGATTTCACTGAGAAAAAAACTCGCATTGTCATGGGAAAATAGGTAGTAGCTGCTTTCAGATGAAAATAGAAGTTATTGCCCATAATGATACTAGCTGTTTGCAGATGAAAATAGAAGTTATCACTCATGATGTCTATTTTCTTTGAATGAATACAGTTTTTAATGAGATCAGCTCACCCATTTTTAGAGAAGGCCTGACTGATGGAGCGAATGAAGGAGGGGTGCGTTGGTGGAGTTACCCTCGCTGTTGTTATGGCCCCTGCTGCTCTTCTTCTTTCCGCTTCTCTGCCCTTCCATCGGGTCCATCCCATTTTATATCGCCGCCACCACCGCTACCGCCCTGACCATCCAGACATATCAAAGATGAGTAATCAATCAGTTAGCCAATCAACTGTCAATCAATCAATCAGTCAGCCAATCAACTGTCAATCAATCAGCATATCAGTCATTTATTAATCAATCAATCAATCACCAATTAATCAATCAATAAACCACTTTTCAATTTTACCTGCCTCTCAGTCAGCAATTAATCTATTTCAACAGGAAATCAATCACACTTTCAATCAATCATTCATTTCACTTATGCAGTTGAAAAAAAAATTTTACCTGCCTCTCAGTCAGCAATTAATCTATTTCAACAGGAAATCAATCACACTTTCAATCAATCATTCATTTCACTTATGCAGTTGAAAAAAAAAAATTGCTAAAAGAACATTGTGGACTATGTAGAAAACTAACAGCAACACAAAAGAGAGAGAAAAAAAAAGAAGAAAACTTTTTGTGATATGTTTGAGGCTCAAGAATGACATAACATCAAATGAAACCAAACAGATAAGTAAAAGTTATTAGAGCAAACGCAACCCAAGTTTACGTGCATAAGAGCTAGAGCTACAGTATGAAACAAACAGCAGCACTTCATGATCAGCTCAGCTACATAGTGCGTGCATGCACACACACACACGCCCACGCACACACACATGAGAGAGAGAGAGAGAGAGAGAGAGAGAGAGAGAGAGAGAGAGAGAGCTTGCCTGAAGCAGAGTCAGAATGAGGTGAGGTGGGGGGGGGTGGAAATGGGCAGATTGAGAGAGAGAGAGAGAGAGAGAGAGAGAGAGAGAGAGAGAGAGAGACCTCATAAAGAAGGCAAGCACAGCATCCGGTGTGATTCCAGGCACCATTCTATGTCAAACAAAGATACACTAATACCGGTACTGTATTCACATCTCCAGACAGACCAGTTCCAGAATGATAGTAATTTGGTGCTGTTCCCATCAAAACCTATGTGACCCTTGAACTCAATCTCAATTTCGGACACCCCCTCCCCCTCCTCCCCATCCCCATTATCATAATAATCATGACTTGACTGGCCACTGCTGCAGTGTAGATCTACTAGGCTAAGTCACTGCTGTAGTGTAGATCTACTAGGCTAAGTCAGAAATGGTCAGAACAGGAATGCAACAGACGAGACCTGGTTTTAAAAGGCAAAAGGCTGTTTTCTGAAGCCTGTATAGGATTCATTGATATACGGTAATGACAACATGATATAAACTCTGAGAATATTGTGGTGGTATTCTGATATAACTATGATTACAATTGTAACTATTTCTCGAATTCAGCTTCGCAAATCTAAGCCAAAATGGAGTTTCGAGAAAAGATCTGTGACCAAGTTAAAACAACACAAACACAACCATTCATGGTAACTTATAATAAAGAGAAACTATTCCTGGGCTATTTCAGCACAAGTTTGAGCCTTATGTAAATCGGAGAACAAATGACAAAAATAAAGACTAGAGTGTCAAAGATCTACGACAACAGTGTGTGTGTCTCAGTGCGTGGGTGTATGTGTAAGTGTGTGTGTGTGTGTGTGTGAGCGCGTGCACGCATGCGTGCATGTGTGCGTGCACGCGTGCGTGCGTGCATGTTTGTGTGTGTGTGTTTGCATGCGTGCGTGCGTGTGTGTGTGTGTGTGTGTGTGTGTTGTGTGTGTGTGTGTGTGTGTGTGTGTGTGTGTGTGTGTGAGTGAGAGAGAGAGAGAAAGAGAGAGAGAGAGAGTGTGTTGCTTATAGCCCAGCCGACCGCAAAGGGCCATACAACAGTGTATGACTCGAAGCTTTCATTCATGTAGTTTATAGCCGAGCCGACCACGAAGGGCCTATATCACAGCTGTGGCAAGAGTAACTCGTAAAATATGAAGATAAATATATAAAACAGAAATACTAACACTATGGGAGAAAGATAAGATAAATACAAAACAGAAATAATAACACTACAGAAGAAAGAAGATGGATTTAAATGACTGATCGCCAATTAAAAACCGTCAGGCCTTTTGGACATAATGATTCCTGACGCCCCTCATCTATGAGAGAGCAAGACGCAGGCCTAGCCCAACATTTACGTCATGCACTGAAATGACGCAACGACCGGACTGAAGAAACCCAGACTCAAAACCATGATGACTTCATTCGGTGGAACAGAGCACCGTCCGATTTACTCAGTGCTGGCACGAAAAGAACATTTGCGCATAGCAGTTAAACCCGTCGTATAATTTCTTTTATTTATTCATTCATTTGTTTATTTATTTATTTATTCATTCACTGCGTAATCTCGCCGACAGACAACTAGATGCGGAGAGACAAGAACTCCCTGACGGAGGAACCGATCAACCAATTTTGTCAGGCCTACAGACTATGTTTGTTAATAAGAGCGACGGCGGTTTTCAGCTTTTGTAGGCGTATGGTTTTTCCATTTCGTGTGAATATAATAAAAAAGAGTACAGAAAAATGCACACTTTTGTTGTTGCTGTTGTTGTTATTGCAGAGTGCGCGCGCGCGCGCGCGCGCGCGCACGCGCGTGTGTGTGTGTGTGTCCAGAACAGAACAAACTCAAATGCCACAAAAGCCAAAAGGTCCATACGACACAATTTCAGATATTAAACAACAATTATGCTTGTTAAAACAGTTATGGACATACTTAATGCTAATTCATTGAGCCTCATCTAATAACAATAATTACGTTAGAGACAAGACGAATATGCTCTGTTGCTTCCTGGTTTAACTTCTTGTTCTTCATCATACTTAATCAAGGCACTTGTCAATGACTTCTTTCACACAATTCTGTTGTTGTTGTTTTCCTTGGAGTGTTTTGTGTCTGCAATTTGCTATTTCTAAACTCGGAGCGCTAATTCTTAGTTTGTGTAGAGCTTGTCTACGTCATCTACTGTGTGACCGCGCTATGGTAGGGTTCGATCCTATGTTTATTACACACGTTATCTAAAAGTGATCATGTGATTTTCTCTATGATGACGTGAATCTCTCTCTCTCTCTCTTCTCTCTCTCTCTCTCTCTCTCTCTCTCTCTCTCTCTCTCTTCTCTCTCTCTCTCTTCCTCTCCCTCTCTCTCCCTGTGTGTGTGTGTGTGTGTGTGTGTGTGTGTGTGTGTGTGTGTGTGTGTGTGTGTGTGTGTGTGTGTGTGTGCGTGTGTGTGGTGTGGGTGGTCAGCCTTTACACTAATGTCGTTTACGCGTGCTGTGTGTTTGGACATAAAGCATTAGCAGTAGGTGTTCTCCCGTGTGCCACTGCTTTTTAGGGGCAGCATGCAAACAGCATTGAAAATATGAATTTATCTGATTGCTACGTATAAACTGAGCAATCTTCCTTTGGCATGGAAACACACACACACACACACACACACACACACACACACACATCCCTGTGAGAGAGAGAGAGAGAGAGAGAGAGAGAGAGAGAGAGAGAGAGAGAGAGAGAGAGAGGAGAGAGAGAGAGAGAGAGACAGGGAGAGAGAGAGAGAGAGAGTGAGAGAGAGACGTTTTCCACCTTACTTTTAAGCAAATCGGAAAACGAAAATCAAGCAACTGATTTTCCTTGTCCACCATCAAACTAAAGTCATATATAGCGTGCTCTGATTGCAAGCAATTACGGCCTGGAACAGATTGATTTAAAATGAAATATAAAAAAACCACACCAAAAAGCAGAGAAACAAGAACAGTACTGTGTCCTTAACTACTATACACCCACAACACAAATAGGCGATTTAAAAAACCCTGCCCCCCCCCCCCCCCTTTCTCTCTCCACACACACACACATATACAAAACACCTCCCTCCCTCTCGAGGTGTGTGTGTGTGTGTGTGTGTGTGTGTGTCTTCTTCTTCTTCTTAAAATACTGGTTCACTCAAAAACGAGTTGGTCACCAGCGCGCATGTTAAAAAGTAAAATAAAATAACATAAAATAGTGCGACTCAGTCTGTTGGCCCCCGGAGCAAATTTGGCAACAAGGGGTCGCACTCGATATTCAAGAAGTTAAAAGCAATGGCCAGATTCAGGCCCAGGTAACCATAAAATATCTGGGGAAGTTAAAATAGAAAATCGTAAATATGCAGATCTCAAAACTGTCGTTATCAATTTGCTTTTCAAATGAGACTGCATTTGTGGCAATCTTGTGTGTGTGTGTGTGTGTGTGTGTGTGTGTGTGTGTGTGTGTGTGTGTGTGTGTGCGTGCGTGCGTGTATAAATCTCTCTCTCTCCTCTCTGTGTGTCTCTGTCAGTCTGTCTGTCTGTCTGTCTGTCTCTCTCTCTCTCTCTCTCTCTCTCTCTCTCTCTCTCTCTCTCTATCTATCTATATATATCAATCTATCTATCGATCTCAGTTCCTCGCCATTCCCCAAAATAAGCAGCCTTGAACGTTTTCGGCTTTTGATTTGCTTGTTTGTGTATTTTGCCCTGACCTAAATAGATATTGCTTAGATCAGCCAAGCCTAGGAACACCCGTGGCGTGCACTGAATAAAAAGCAGACTCTTTCTTTGCATTCATAGCGAATGATGTGCGAGTGTCTCTATTTATGTAGAGCGTGCGCACGCGCGCGCGCGCGCGCGCGTGTGTGTGTGCGTGTGCGCAACATTCTACAGTAGATGTATGAGTGGAAGGGTATCGGGGAGTAAAGGGGTAGGTGGGGAGGGGGAGGAAAGGATGCAAGACGTAGAAAAAAATGTTTACGTGATGGAAATAAGAGAGAGTAAAGCATGTTACTCAAATAACAGAATAAACGATTGAAAATACCTGTGGTTTTCTTTACAGTTCTTTTATTTCTTCACTGATACAAAACTTTCTTCCTTCCTTCTTTTTTGTTTTGTTTTTGTTTTTGCTTTGTTTAAATGCCATCAGAGCTACAAGCTGATTTTATTTCAGACTGATAAACGCTTAACTCTTGCATGTCTATAGGCTACATAGTTTTCATTCCATTGCAAATTTGCGCGATATGACTTTTTATGGGCAACAATCAACGAATGTAACCTCTCTTTAATAAACTGGAGATATGTACCGAAAAGCTACGTCCGCCCCATTTTAGAGTACGCCTGCACAGTTTGGGACCCCTCCTCTGACACTCATGTAAAACAGCTGGAAGCGGTTCAGCGACGAGCAGCCCGCTTTGTGGTCAATAGATACCACAACAGATCAAGTGTCACCGCCATGCTTGACCGACTCCAGTGGCCTTCACTCCAGCAGCGTCGAAGATCCAGCAGACTGGCCATGCTGTATAAAATACTTAATGACCAAGTCGACTTCGACAAAGCCAAGATCCAACCTGCCCCTGTCAGACAGCGTAGGGGAAATCAACATAAGCTCCGCCAGCTGCAGTGCCGCACCGACTATCGTCAGGCCGCCTTCCTCCCCAACACCATCAGGGACTGGAACAATCTGCCGGACGAGGTGGCTGGAGCCACCACTCTTGACACTTTCGTGTCAAGAGTTCACTGATCTCCTCTTCACCCTCCCCTCTCCCCTCCCCCATTAAAGCCCCCCCCCCTCTCCCCTGCCCACCCCCGATTCCCTCCCGCTGCGCAGACCCAGTTGTTGTTAATATGCCAAAATAATCAACTTGATGATTGTGGGCATTATATCAAGAAGAGAAGAAGAAGAATTTCTATACGCAGGCAAACGACGATTAACCAAGAAATCCAAATCCTGAGAATTTACGTTCTGTTCATACCGAGCCAAACGCGTGTTTGGGATCAACAGGAAAGTTCGCCCGTGGCAAAAGTGCCGGGCTCAACAACATCAGCCATCGATCAGTCAAATACCTGTCTCTAATTAGACAGGCTTGATCGCTGTTGATTGACTTTCCAACCGCCTACGACATTCTAGGCGTTAAACGTTTGGCTAATTATATGCTGTGTCCCTGTACAGTATCGTTAGGCCCTGCGGGTATGCGGTTTATATGCACAATGATTTGGGAAACAATTTTTAGAGGTATTCACCCACAACACAGAGGTATTCAGTTACGTAAAAGACGGGGGTGCAGGGGTGGGAGGAGGAACACACACACACACACACACACACACACACACACACACACACACACACGCACGCACGAGAGAGAGAGAGAGAGAGAGAGAGAGAGAGAGAGAGAGAGAGAGAGAGAGAGAGAGAGAGAGAGAGAGAGAGAGAGAAGAGAGAGAGAGAGAGAGAAAGAATAATGTCATCGTGAAAATAGCGTGTAGATAGGGTGATGTTTATACTCTATGTGAAACCGTCACAGACGCCCCCCCCCCCCCTCTCCCCACTCATTTTCCCCCTCCATCCCATCCCACTCCCCTCCTTTCCCATT
This sequence comes from Conus ventricosus, assembly GCA_018398815.1. Lineage (NCBI taxonomy): Eukaryota > Metazoa > Mollusca > Gastropoda > Neogastropoda > Conidae > Conus > Conus ventricosus. The sequence continues at coordinate 51,956,802 of CM031613.1, read as the reverse complement.
GCCCGTCCGCCCCTCCCCACCACTCAAAAACATTCCATTGAATGTTAAGTCTTTGCTGATGAATTGCCCTTCCCTACACGTCCGCTCCCCCCCCCTCTCTCTCTCTCTACCCCTCTCTTTCTCTTCCCTAGTTAGCGACTTTTTGGCGAATATACTGCACTGTTTTGAACGAAAATATGTGGAGAGAGAGAGAGAGAGAGAGAGAGAGAGAGAGAGAGAGAGAGAGAGAGAGAGAGAGAGAGAAAGAGAAAGAGAGAGAGAGAGAGGGGGAGGGGAGGGGGGAGAGCAAAAACTCTGTGTGAGTGTGTGTGTGTGTGTGTGTTGTGTGTGTGTGTGTGTGTGTGTGTGTGTGTGTGTGTGTGTATGCGCGCGCGCGCGCGTGCGTGCGTGCGTGCATGTGTTTTGTATCGACACATGGATTCTACAGTCAAAGAATGTGCATGGGTAGAGCCAAAACTACACCCCCTGGCCCCCTCCTCCAGTCAGTCGCTCAATAGACTGATTGCCTTGTTTAATTAAAATCAGAAATGGAACACTAAACACATACAGTGTGTTGAAATATGGGGCCTTGATGCTGCTGCTGTGCGCTGTGAAAAAAATCCATCTTTTTGCTCTAAAGACGTTTCAGGGGGCACCGTTGCAAACGCCGAATGATTTGGTATATGATGAAACGTCTAGATATCCCATGTATTTAAATTCTATTGTTAAACGTGTTCGATATTGGTTAAAATTGTTCAGATGAAGGATCACAGATTTCCACTCAAAGCGTATAGAATGTTATTAGACTTGGATAATAGAGGTAAGAAAAACTGGGTGACAAATGTGCGAATGAAATTGTATGCGTATGGATTCGGTTTTGTATGGATGAACCAAGGTGTTGGTGATATGAATGTTTTTATTCGGGTATTCCGAGAAAGACTGATTGATTGTAGTTGGCAAAATTGGAACTCACATGTGCAAAGCAGTACCCTATTTGAATTTTATAGAGCGTTTAGTCATTTACGCTGTTTACCTGTTTATATGTCAATGAAAATAGACGAACATCTAAAGCGTATCATGGCTAGGTTCAGATTTGGTGTGTCTGATATTGCTACTCATTATTTCCGCTACAGGCAGTCATGTGATAGAAGTCTGATGTGTCCATCGTGTCAAAATTCGAAAGAAGATGAAATCCATTTTGTATTAACTTGTCCAGTATTACAAGATCTCAGAGACCAATTCATACCACAAACATATTTCAAGAATCCTTGCTTTTTTAAAATTAGTTCTGTTAATGTCATCATCAAATGAGAGTACGGTTGGCTATTTATTTATACAAAACATTCCAGAGGCGAAGTGTTTATGTAACATGATCAAGTCAGTGTGAATGTGCGACATGAATCACAATGTATATCCCCATTCTAAGGGGCTAAGGCCTTATGAATAAACTATTTGAGAGAGAGAGAGAGACAGAGAGAGACACAGAGAGAGAGAGAGAGAGAGAGAGAGAGAGAGAGAGAGAGAGAGAGAGAGAGAGAGAGAGAGAGAGAGAGAGAGAGAGAGAGACTCAGAACTCAGATGGTTTATTCAAAAAGGCCATTGCCCCTTACGAAGGGTGGTATGGAGAATGTAACAACAATATATTCATTTTACAATACACCAGAAAGACTGAATGGACTTCTCTCTCACGAAGTCATAGCTGATCGAAACTGAAATGCCTTGAACAAGTAAACTGAGAAATTTCTTACTATGCTTTCATTCGCAGAAACCATAGGCAAACTTAACCGAAATTGACAGGGATCTCTGGAAAACTTAACTGGTACATATTGGGCTCTTAGACTAGATAACTTAGAGCAGCAAAAAACAAAATGCAGTTCGTCTTCTTTACCATTATTGCATAGCGGACAAGTAAAATCCATTCCAGTATCAGTTCAGTTCAGAGGTTTGTTTAATGTCTTTTCATCGTCAGATGATATTAGACACTTGTTAAAAAAAAAAAAAAAAAAAAAAAAAAAAAAAAAAAAATCCCAACCTTTTACACTCACTCAACTTATCTAGTTCTTTCAAACCCACATCTGACATATGCATATTTACATAAGTGAAATACCCTGAAGGTACACAAAGTTGCGATCTTTATAAAAGTTTTGCAACCTGTGACTGCGAAATAACCATGGCAATTTCAGCAACACATGAACCATATAAGACAGTATTGACATTATCAAAGTTATTCATCTCAATACCTTCATCCTGATAGTGTGAGGTCAACACTGAGCATTCAAACAAAAGATGACGTACGGAAATGTTTTCTCCGCAGACACAAGTAATACCATGAGAATATTTGGTGTTCCAGGTATTCAGCCTTAATTTATGAATTAATCTAACAATGTGCCTAGGGCACGATGGTAAAGTAGTCACTTTTTTACTAAAATTCTGCTTATGTATGTACTTTTCCATAATTTGGATTAATTCACAAGAGGACAAATCTAAGGGACTTTGGGTTAAATTTTCAGCGTTTTTATTTGCTCCTTCTTTTGCAAGACTGTCTGCTATTTCATTCCACTTTATACCACAGTGAGATGGGACCCAACAAAAATCAATTCTTATACCTAGAGTTATGAAACAATGCAATACATGCTTTATTTCAAAAAGCAAATCTTTTCTAGCTTTGCAGTCCCAACGCTCTAGTGATTGCAAAACAGATTTGGAATCAACACACAATAGGATTTTATATAAAGCAATTGGTGTATCATATATGTACATCAAAGCCTTCAGTATTGCATATAATTCTGAGGTATAAATTGAAAACCCCTTTCCTAAATGATATGATTTCCTGACATTTAAAGTTGGTATTATAAAGCCAGAACCACTGTCAGAGGATTCCATTACCGACCCATCTGTAAACACTTTTAAATGATTTGGATAGCTGTTTTCGAAATGTTCACGAACTTCAGTTGTTAAGATATTTACATTATCACTTTTCTTTAACACAGTGTATTCGTAATCAAAAGAAGTGCAACACCGGTGTTGTGCAATGTGTGTGTGTGTGTGTGTGTGTGTGTGTGTGTGTGTGTGTGTGTGTGTGGTGTGTGTGTGTGTGTGTGTGTGTGTGTGTGTGTGTGTGTGTGTGTGTGTGAGAGAGAGAGAGAGAGAGAGAGAGAGAGAGAGAGAGAGAGAGAGAGAGAGAGAGAGAGAGAAGACAGACAGACAGACAGAGACAGAGATAGAAAGATTTGACGTAAAACTGTAATCATAGATTGATTGACTAGTAGACTCAGTGTTAATTCCTAAGGGACACAGATCAGCATCAAGATGCTTTCTGTCATCTGGCCCTTGTTCATAAACAGAACCAGCGTAACCAATACAAGATGGCTATGGTTCAACAAGATATGCTATAACTGTACAATACACAGCGTACGTTGATCACACACACACACACACACACACACACACACACACACACGCACGCACGCACGCATGCACACACACACACACACACACACACACACACACACACACACACACACACACACACCACACACACAACAGCAACAACACACACACACACACACACACACACACACACACACACACACACACACACACACACACACGCACGCACGCACGCACGCACGCACGCACGCACGCACGCACGCACGCACGCACGCACACATACACACACACGACTACCATATCATTAACATTCAAACGAAAGAGGGAGAAAGGGAGGGAGAGAGAGACAGTCCGGATTCTTGAAGACTACCATATCATTAACATTCACATGTGTGAGAGAGAGAGAGAGAGAGAGAGAGAGAGAGAGAGAGAGAGAGAGAGAGAGAGAGAGAGAGAGAGAAAATCCAGATTCTGCATGAAGCCATAACTCGGAAGTGCACACTCGCACAGCACGTGTTACTTCTGGTACATTCCATTTCCGTCTTTACAGTTTGTTGATGTAACAGAACAACAGAAACACAGAGGGAAGAGAGAGAGAGAGAGAGAGAGAGAGAGAGAGAGAGAGAGAGAGAGAGAGAGAGAGAGAGAGAGAGAGAGAGAGAGAGAGAGAGAGAGAGAGAGAGGGGTGGGGTGGGGGTGGGGGTGGGGGGGGGGGGGGCGCAGGCAGACCGAGAGAGGGTGAAAAATAGGGAGACAGAGTTAGAGGCGAGAGGTTTGAAAACTGTATAAATTAAGATACCAAATGTTAACTGTCTGTGTAAAATATTGTATTAAACAAAATGTTTAACAAGGTAACACCCCACCCCCAAACAACAACAACAAACAAACAAACAAAACAAAACTTAATATCAGTATTTTGCTTTAAACGCTTTGCGAAAATGAATAACAAAACAAAGGAAAAGGGGGGGGGGGAGGAGAGAGAGAGAGAGAGAGAGGAGAGAGAGAGAGAGAGAGAGGAGAGAGAGAGAGAGAGAGAGAGAGAGAGAGAGAGGAGCGAGCGGCACAACTGTTTTCCCTTCAAAGATTCCTCACCTGCTCTTCGCTAAACATTCCAGCACCTTGCCTGAAACCCTGAAACTCTCATCCCCATCCACCACAACACTGCCTCCATCTTCTCGCCCATCTCCAAATGGCCTCCACAGAGCCGGTGATAGAACGGGCAAGTGTGGGTGGCAAGGGGTACCTACTGCGGCAGGTAAGTGATTTGCAGGTAAACATGTGCCCACAAGGTTCCACTACCTCTCTTAGCCCCCCCCCCCCTCCCCTCATCCCCGTCCTCCCCTTCCCTCCCCCCCCTCTCCCCCCTAAACAGACTTCCATAATTAACTCCACCAAGAGAGTGTGTTTCAAAGTGAAATGACTGCAGAGGAAAACTGAAATAAACTTAAAAGAAAAATTACTATTCCGACGAACGAACGAGGCAAAAAAATTACAAGACAAATTTGTTATTTGTTTGATTCTTTCGTTCGGCGGAATAGTAATTTTTCTTTTGGTATTTTTTTCCACCAAGAAAGCTATGTTTCCACTTATGTCTGCGTGTATGTTTGTTTGTCTGTCTGTCTGCCAGGAAGATCATACTACTTCAGTGAATTTTCACGAACCTTGGTAAATGTGGACTGAAGACCAACCTATACAATGCTGGGCCAGATCCAGACCAAAAGACAAATCCGAGATCTGTTCCAGCCATGGTGGAAGTCTCCGCTCTCCCATGTAGGCCTACCCATATTGATGCTACTCAAGATGTTTGGATCGCCTGCGTGGGCATCGACCACCGCAAGGTGGCACAGCAGCGGGCGCCGCGAGAGAGGAGGCAAGTTTCTCTTGAAGAGCGTCGAGGTGAGAGATCAACGTCTGGCGGCGCAGATACTTTCCAGCCACTATGGG
>CM031613.1:51928989-51948989 GCA_018398815.1 Conus ventricosus | reverse complement strand
GTGGGGGTGTTTTGGGGTGTGTGTGTGTGTGTGTGTGGTGTGTGTAAAGAAGAGAGAGAGAGAGAGAGAGAGAGAGAGGAGGACGAAGAGAGAGAAGAAAAAGGGAAAGCAAGACAAACAGAAGAGAGAGACAGAGAAAGAGGGGGACGAGACAAGACAAGACAAAAGGGGGGGGGGGGGAGTAAGGATGACGGGTGAAAGGGGGGGGAAGGAACCCCCCCACAACTTTTTCGGTTTTTTTCATAAATGGGAAGAGCACTTTCTTCTAATCACTTTGTAAAGAACCTTGCTTTTGGACACATCGCCCCCCCCCCCCCCCCCCCCCCCCCCCCCCTCTCCTCTCTCTCCTTCTCCTCTCTCTCTTTCCTCCCTCCCCCCTTTTTGGGTAAAACCACACCCACTCAGCCCCCTTTTTCCCCAACCCTGCTCCAGGGGGCCCCCAGACATTTTTTCCCAAAAAGATCACGTAAATTTTCCAATTTTGGGGAACAAAAAAATTGTTGTTGTCGCTGCGCTGCGCTGCGCAGACAAGATGTTGCTGCTCCGGTGCGTTATTTTTTGTTGTTTTGTTTTGTTGTAACTACAGCGGGGATCCCGTCCGTGTCAGGTTTTTCCTTTTGTTTGCTGCGACGACCGTCAGCCAGAAAAGCTTCATCAGGGAAAACACAAGCAGGGGAAATTGGGGGCCCGGGATTGCAAATGGCGGATTCATTTTGTGTGGGACTTTTTCTCTTGTCCCACTCTATCAAGACATGGGCAGAGGAAGAAGAGGGGGGGGGAGCGGGGGGGAAGGGGTGGAGAGAGTGGGGGAGGCTGGGGGTGGGGTAACCTGTCGTTTTGTGAATCGTTACGTTTTCTCTTGACCCCTTCTCAGATCAGTGTTTTTTTTTCTTTTTTTTTTCTATCTGTTTATCTTATTCGTTTATTTAAGTTTATTATGATATATGCAAAACTATGTGCGTCTACCTATCATAATGATCATTTCACTTACTTATCTATCGATCTATCTATCTATTTGTCTGCCCTGTCTGTCTGCCCTGTCTGTCTATCTATCTATCTGTCTGTCTGTGTGTCTGTGCATCTAACTCTGTTCATTCATTTTAGCTTTCATTTGGACAGATAAATAGACGCTATAAATTTTTGAGGACATGATTGTCGTGTTTGGGAATTTTAGGGACATGGTACTATTCTGGGGTCCTGTTTTGTCTGTCTGTCCGTCTATCTGTAACGTAGGCCCTTAGGTCTGTCCTATCTGTAACGTAGGCCCTTAGGCCCTGTCCTATCTGTAACGTAGGCCCTTAGGTCTGTCCTTCTATCTGTAACGTAGGCCCTTATGTCTGTCCTATCTGTAACGTAGCCCTTAGGTCTGTCCTTCTATCTGTAACGTAGGCCCTTAGGTCTGTCCTATCTGTAACGTAGGCCCTTAGGTCTGTCCTATCTGTAACGTAGGCCCTTAGGTCTGTCCGTCTATCTGTAACGTAGGCCCTTAGGTCTGTCCTTCTATCTGTAACGTAGCCCCCTTAGGTCTGTCCCGTCTATCTGCAACGTAGGCCCTTAGGTCTGTCCTTCTATTCTGTAACGTAGGCCCTTAGGTCTGTCCGTCTATCTGTAACGTAGGCCCTTAGGTCTGTCCTATCTGTAACGTAGGCCTTTAGGTCTGTCCTATCTGTAACGAGGCCCTAGGTCTGTCCGTCTATCTGTAACGTAGGCCCTTAGGTCTGTCCTCTATCTGTAACGTAGGCCCTTAGGTCTGTCCTATCTGTAACGTGGGCCCTTAGGTCTGTCCTATCTATAACGTAGGCCCTTAGGTCTGTCCGTCTATCTGTAACGTAGGCCCTTTGGTCTGTCCTTCTATATGTAACGTAGCCCTTAGGTCTGTCCTTCAAATCTGTAACGTAGGCCCTTGGGTCTGTCCTTCTATCTGTAACGTAGGCCCTTAGGTCTTCCTATCTGTAACGTAGGCCCTTAGGTCTGTCCGTCTATCTGTAACGTAGGCCCTTAGGTCTGTCCTTCTATCTGCAACGTAGGCCCTTAGGTCTGTCCTTCTATCTGTAACGTAGGCCCTTAGGTCTGTCCTATCTGTAACGTAGGCCCTTAGGTCTGTCCTCTATCTGTAACGTAGGCCCTTAGGTCTGTCCTTCTAACTGTAACGTAGGCCCTTAGGTCTATCCGTCTATCTGTAACGTAGGCTCTTAGGTCTGTCCTATCTGTAACGTAGGCCCTTAGGTCTGTCCTTCTATCTGTAACGTAGGCCCTTAGGTCTGTCCTTCTATCTGTAACGTAGGCCCTTAGGTCTGTCCGTCTATCTGTAACGTAGGCCCTTAGGTCTGTCCTATCTGTAACGTGGGCCCCTTAGGTCTGTCCTTCTATCTGTAACGTAGGCCCTTAGGTCTGTCCTATCTGAAAACGTAGGCCCTTAGGTCTGTCCTTCCATCTGTAACGTAGGCCCTTAGGTCTGTCCTTCTATCTGCAACGTAGGCCCTTAGGTCTGTCCGTCTATCTGTAACGTAGGCCCTTAGGTCTGTCCTATCTATAACGTAGGCCCTTAGGTCTGTCCTTCTATCTGTAACGTAGGCCCTTAGGTCTGTCCTTCTATCTGTAACGTAGGCCCTTGGGTCTGTCCTTCTATCTGTAACGTAGGCCCTTAGGTCTGTCCTTCTATCTGTAACGTAGGCCTTAGGTCTGTCCTTCTATCTGTAACGTAGGCCCTTAGGTCTGTCCTTCTATCTGTAACGTAGGCCCTTAGGTCTGTCCTTCTATTTTGTAACGTAGGCCCTTAGGTCTGTCCTTCTATCTGCAACGTAGGCCCTTGGGTCTGTCCTTCTATCTGTAACGTAGGCCCTTAGGTCTGTCCGTCTATCTGTAACGTAGGCCCTTAGGTCTGTCCTTCTATCTGTAACGTAGGCCCTTAGGTCTGTCCTTCTATCTGTAACGTAGGCCCTTAGGTCTCTCCTTCTATCTGCAACGTGGGCCCCTTTAGGTCTGTCCTTCTATCTGTAACGTAGGCCCTTAGGTCTGTCCTTCTATCTGCAACGTAGGCCCTTAGGTCTGTCCTTCTATCTGTAACGTAGGCCCTCAGGTCTGTCCTCCTATCTGTAACGTAGGCCCTTAGGTCTGTCCTTCTATCTGTAACGTAGGCCCTTAGGTCTGTCCTTCTATCTGCAACGTAGGCCCTTAGGTCTGTCCTTCTATCTGTAACGTAGGCCCTTAGTCTGTCCTTCTATCTGCAACGTAGGCCCTTAGGTCTGTCCTTCTATCTGTAACGTAGGCCCTTAGGTCTGTCCTTCTATCTGTAACGTAGGCCCTTAGGTCTGTCCTATCTGTAACGTAGGCCCTTAGGTCTGTCCGTCTATCTGTAACGTAGGCCCTTAGGTCTGTCCTTCTATCTGTAACGTAGGCCCTTAGGTCTGTCCTTCTATCTGTAACGTAGGCCCTTAGGTCTGTCCTATCTGTAACGTAGGCCTTAGGTCTGTCCGTCTATCTGTAACGTAGGCCCTTAGGTCGTCCTTCTATCTGTAACGTAGGCCCTTAGGTCTGTCCGTCTATCTGTAACGTAGGCCCTTAGGTCTGTCCGATCTGTAACGTAGCCCTTAGGTCTGTCCTATCTGAACGTAGGCCCTTAGGTCCGTCCTATCTGTAACGTAGGCCCTTAAGTCTGTCCTATCTGTAACGTAGGCCCTTAGGTCTGTCCTTCTATCTGTAACGTAGGCCCTTAGGTCTGTCCTCCTTTCTGTAACGTAGGCCCTTAGGTCTGTCCTATCTGTAACGTAGGCCCTTAGGTCTGTCCTTCTATCTGTAACGTAGGCCCTTAGGTCTGTCCTATCTGTAACGTAGGCCCTTAGGTCTGTCCTTCTATCTGTAACGTAGGCCCTTAGGTCTGTCCGTCTATCTGTAACGTAGGCCCTTAGGTTTTTCCTATCTGTATCGTAGGCCCTTAGGTCTGTCCTTCCATCTGTAACGTAGGCCCTTAGGTCTGTCCTATCTGTAACGTAGGCCCTTAGGTCTGTCCTATCTGTAACGTAGGCCCTTAGGTCTGTCCTATCTGTAACGTAGGCCCTTAGGTCTGTCCTTCTATCTGTAACGTAGGCCCTTAGGTCTGTCCGTCTATCTTTAACGTGGGCCCTTAGGTCTGTCCGTCTATCTGTAACGTAGGCCCTTAGGTCTGTCCTTCTATCTGTAACGTAGGCCCTTAGGTCTGTCCTTCTATCTGTAACGTAGGCCCTTAGGTCTGTCCTTCTATCTGTAACGTAGGCCCTTAGGTCTGTCCTATCTGTAACGTAGGCCCTTAGGTCTGTCCTATCTGCAACGTAGGCCCTTAGGTCTGTCCTTCTATCTGTAACGTAGGCCCTTAGGTCGTCCTATCTGTAACGTGGCCCTTAGGTCTGTCCTATCTGTAACGTAGGCCCTTAGGTCTGTCCTATCTGTAACGTAGGCCATTAGGTCTGTCCGTCTATCTGTAACGTAGGCCCTTAGGTCTGTCCTATCTGTAACGTAGGCCCTTAGGTCTGTCCTTCTATCTGTAACGTAGGCCCTTAGGTCTGTCCGTCTATCTGAAACGTAGGCCCTTAGGTCTGTCCTATCTGTAACGTAGGCCTTAGGTCTGTCCGTCTATCTGTAACGTAGGCCCTATAGGTCTGTCCTTCTATCTGTAACGTAGGCCCTTAGGTCTGTCCTTCTATCTGTAACGTAGGCCCTGTTACGTGTGGTTTTACCAAGGGGTTTTTCATTTTTGCGTTGTTCCACATCTTCATGACCTTGTCTGTTGGTTCAATGTCTCTTGCGTATTTTGCTGGGAATCATATTCACCTGATGAACCTGTATCGATTTGGAATGCCACTCTGTCCTTGAACTATCATTGTGCATTTCACGTCTTTTGTTGTGTTGGTCTATGCTGTTGACCCATCCTTCTTGGTCGTCTGACGAGTTTTCTTCTATTGGCTCCACTTGATTCACTTCTCTTTTTGAGGTTTTGCTTCCGGTGCATTTTCGTCCGAAGTGGTTCTTTCCTGAGCATCGGAAGCACTTCTTGCCATAGGCTGGGCATTCTTCTTTCTTCAGTCGATGTCTTCTGCCACAGAATTTGCATTCTCTGATCATGGTGTCCTGTACGATTTTCTGTTTTCATCTTATGGACCTCTTCGGGATTGTCCTGAGAGTTTCATGGCTTTGCCCTGTAGAGTAGCGTTTTCTGCTGCCCCGACATGTGTCTATGCATTTTGTCAAGTTGAGGTCCCTAGCCTTCAGCAGTTCAGTCTGTGTGTTTGCAGTCACGGATTCCCAGACAATCTTGTCTCGTATCATGGAGTCTCTGCAGTTTTCGCAAAAGTCACATGTCTTACTTAGGTTTCTGACTGCCGAGTAGAAATGTTTCGAATGTTTCACCCTCCTCTTGCTTTCTTTGGTTGAACACAAAGCGTTCGTATGTCACGTAATTTGTCCAACAGCGAATTCGTCAAATTTGGCCATGATTTGAACGACTGTGGGGTTTTCGTTCTCAAAATGAAAGCCGTTGTACACCTTGAGTGCTTCGTCTGACAAACAGTGAGTGAGCATGGCTGTTTGATATGCCGGAGACTGTTTATCTAGTTGTGGGCCAGCAGTTCATAAGTCTTGTATCTCTGTTTGAACAACTTCCAGTTTTCTGTTGGGTTGGAGCCAATGACTAGAGGGTTTGGGGGTTTTATGCCCGGCACTGGCCCAGCAGTCCGTGCTGCTGCCTCCTGTTCACCTACGTTCGACATTGTGAGTCACTTAAAAATTGTCACTTGTTTCAGTCCCAGTTTCAGCGTTTGCAGCTTGCACCAAAAACAGCACCTGCAGCTGCTTCACTACTCAAGTTAGTAGCCAACAGCACATGCTACACTACTCAAGTTAGTATCCAACAGCACATGCTACACTACTCAAGCTAGTAAGTTCATTGTTGACGTCACGTCCTGCAACAAAAAGTTCTTTTCCACTCCGTCGGTTTCAGTAGCCTATAATTCTGCAAAGTGTTCATAATCTCCTGCACATTCCATGCTGGCCTAATGCACTTTAATTAGTTCTTCTGATCCCACCGCTGCCACCATGTTGCGTGCATCCCATGCATGCATAAAATCAGAACAGACTCACTTCATTCTGACAGCAGTCGGAGACAGGCGCCATGCTCGTTACGATGTATTCAAGAGCGAGAGAGACCTCTAACTTCCGGAACTAGCCGCTCCTTGTTTTCGTACAAAACCATTACACGTAACAGCCCTTAGGTCTGTGCTTCTATCTGTAACGTAGGCCCTTAGGTCTGTCCTTCTATCTGTAACGTAGGCCTTTAGGTCTGTCCTTCTATCTGTAACGTAGGCCCTTAGGTCTGTCCGCAGAAAGCGGGAGGGTGACATCTTCGCCCGGTCTTGCAGGATGGGCGACTGGGTCAAAATCTGTAAGACGAGTGAGTGATTCCATTTGTTCAGGGCGCGACACGGACAGTATTACCAAGAGAACATGCCCTTCAACGTCTTTCAATGAGCAAGGGCATGGTTTTATAGTGCGTAGAGATTGTGCTTTGATCCGGGTCCTTTATCAATATGTAATGGAGTCGTCCCTGCTCCATATTCGTCTTTTTACCGAGTTTAAATAGAATCGGTTGGGTAGTTTTAACAGAATGTTGCTGACGGACAAACCAACCAAGAAACAAGGTTAGAAAAAAAAAGAGAAAAAAAACCCCTCCACAGCGGACGTGTTAGATGTCACCGACAATTAATGTTTGTGCACCTGCATACTTAATTCGAGAGTGAGTCTCTCTCTCTCTCTCTCTCTCTCTCTCTCTCTCTCTCTCTCTCTGCGCGCGCGCGCGCGCGCGCGTGTGTGTGTGTGTGTGTGTGTGTGTGTGTGTGTGCGAGTGCGTGTGCCCGCGCATGCATGCGTGTTTGTGTGTATGTGCGTGCGTGCGTGCGTGCGTATGGGTGTGTGTGTGAGTGTGTGTGTGTGTGGTGTGTGTGTGTGTGTGTGTGTGTGTGAGAGAGAGAGAGAGAGAGAGAATCGAATTTGTGACATAGCTACTATAAATGAAATGTATTGTTCTTTTTCGAAGAGAGAGAGAGAGAGAGAGAGAGAGAGAGAGAGAGAGAGAGAGAGAGAGAGTGTGTGTGTGTATGCGCGAGCGCGCGCGCGCGTGTGTGTTTGTGTATGTGTGTGTGTGTGTGTGGCGCGTGCGTGCGTGCGTGCGTGCGTGCGTGCGTGCGTGCGTGCGTGTGTGTGTGTGTGTGTGTGTGTGTGTGTGTGTGTGTGTGTGTGTGTGTGTGTGTGTGTGTGTGTGTGCGCGCGCGCGCGTGTGCGTGTGTGTGTGTGACAGCAGAATGATTAAGACAGCATACACTACTGCAAGGCAAACAAGCCTCAAAGTCAAGGTCGAGGACACTTTTATTCAATACACGATCTGCAATGAACAGTGATGCATCAGTAAGACTCTATAACCAAGACATAAAAGAGCGCTGCTGATAAACAGAGGCAGATCTTCCGAAGACTTAGGACCGGTGTCTTAGGACAACGAGGCCTAATGGCCTTTTGATGTCTCCTTTCACATGTTTGATGTACTAATTCATTAAATGGCGGAGACAAGTTTGTTGGCTTCTGTTGAGCCATCCTGATGCTGCAAATGATAAATTCCGGAGGACTGTCTCCGAGATTTTTAAAACTGGTTTTTAGACTTCGTGCAAATCTGGTTTATGCTGAATCATACCCCAGTAGTTTGTACCTCTGTTAGACAAAATATTTCTTCTCAGATTATTTCTGCTGTGCTGCGTTAGTATCTTCAGCTTTCTGTTAACTGTTCTTGACTAGATTGAAACTGGGAACAAAATTTTATTGGAAGCGTCCGTTCTGTAAAAAAGATCCCCATGCTGTCTTTTTTTTTTTCTTTTTAGCTTTCTTCAACTGTCATCGTATTCTAACTGACTTGGAGAATTTCCTACTTCTTTTTCTTTGTACTCGTTCAAGTGTATGTCGGAACAACATCCCTTAAAAAACACAAAAAAATAAACAAACAAACAAAGCTCTCAACACTGCCAACACAAACAAACAAAACCCTCAATACAGCAGTCATAGTAGAACACCAATCTCACAACACTGGCGAATACATCCCTTTAATGTATATCACAGGCGGAAATACTTCCCTTTAATGCATATCAAAGGCAGGAATACGTCCCTTTAATGTATATCAAAGGCAGGAATACGTCCCTTTAATGTATATCAAAGGCAGGAATACGTCCCTTTAATGTATATCAAAGGCAGGAATACGTCCCTTTAATGTATATCACAGGCAGGAATACGTCCCTTTAATGTATATCACAGGCAGGAATATGTCCCTTTAATGTGTATCAAAGGCAGGAATACGTCCCTTTAATGTGTATCAAAGGCAGGAATACGTCCCTTTAATGTATATCACAGGCAGGAATACGTCCCTTTAATGTGTATCAAAGGCAGGAATACGTCCCTTTAATGTATATGAAAGGCAGGAATACGTCCCTTTAATGTGTATCAAAGGCAGGAATACGTCCCTTTAATGTGTATCAAAGGCAGGAGTACGTCCCTTTAATGTATATGAAAGGCAGGAATACGTCCCTTCAATGTCTATCAAAGGCAGGAATACGTCCCTTTAATGCATATCAAAGGCAGGAATACGTCCCTTTAATGTGTATCAAAGGTAGGAATACGTCCCTTTAATGTATATGAAAGGCAGGAATACGTCCCTTTAATGTATATGAAAGGCAGGAATACGCCCCTTTAATGTCTATCACAGGCAGGAATACGTCCCTTTAATGTGTATCAAAGGCAGGAATACGTCCCTTTAATGTGTATCAAAGGCAGGAATACGTCCCTTTAATGTGTATCAAAGGCAGGAATACGTCCCTTTAATGTATATCAAACTGTGAGCATCATCCCATGATTATGTCTTTCATTAGGATTCAAACGGATTGCAAATATTTCATGATTTCGGATGAGAAAAATTCAACAGAATTCATGGTATACACACTGATACTACATTTCCTGCTTCCATTTGTTAAAAAGGGCATACACTTAAAACAAATATTACTATTCCGCCGGACGAAAGCGACAAACAAATTACAAGATAAAACACGACGCGTTTCGACCTCTTTGGTCTTCTTCAGGCAAGACAAACAACATTCAGGCCAATGAAAACGAAGAACGTGCAATCACATATGTCCTCAAACTGGACGCAACGAGGATATGCACTAAGAGATATGCATTCTTCTGAAATATTGTCATTCTACGAATTTGAAAGTGATTTATTACGAATTATGGAAGCGAATGAATGGTTCAAAAGATTTGTTCCTTGTTTCTGTCTTGTTTCTTTCTTGTTTCTTTTCTTTTTGTTTCCTTAAATACCATATAATAAAAACGCACAGGAAGATAAAAAGAACAAAGAAATCTTCCATATTCACTCACGGAATGTGGCGGGGTTTTGTTGTTGTTGAAGTCTTCTTGTATGTCATAATGAAGCCGATATTTAAAAAAAAAAAAAGAAAAAAAAAAGCAGTCAAACATTGTTATGACTCAAGTTCTTCCTCCACCGCTGTCGCTTGACATACAAGTTTGGCAAGTGGTGCCGTAAACATCAAAATGCATCTTCTATGCTCAGATCACTCTATGTTATAAACTTGGCAAGTGCTGTACTAACACAGACACGTCTTCGGTTAGATTCACAGATACGCGTGCAGCCAAGGAAGTAGATTGCAAATTCCTCATCTGATTTAAAATCGTGAGGAGGGTAGAACGGTTTATTTTTTTTTTTTTTTGGTGTTATGTTATGACTCTCGTCCCGTTTTCTTTTTCGAACGATGGCATTATGTGTGTGACTCTCTCTCTCCTCTCTCTCTCTACTCTCTCTCTCTCTCTCTCTCTCTCCTCTCTCTCTCTCTCTCTGCAGGGGCGGATTCGACAAGAAGGGGGAGGGGAAGTCCAAGGATTCCGAATCTCTCCCCTAAAAACAAAAAAGGACACCCGTGATTTTCTATCTTTTGACCCCCCCCCCCCCCCCTCTCTCTCTCTCTCTGTCCTCTGTGCAGGGGCGGATTCGACAAGAAGGGGGAGGGGAGTCCAAGGATTCCGAATCTCTCCCCTAAAAACAAAAAAGGACACCCGTGATTTTCTATCTGTTGACCCGCCCCCCTCCTCTCTCTCTCTCTCTCTCCTCTCTCTCTCTCTCTCTCTCTCTCTCTCTCTCTCTCTCTCTCTCCCCAAGGGCGGATTCGGCGAGAAGAAGCGTCTGTGGATTCCGAATCTCTTCCCTTAAAATAAACTAACAATAAGGACACCTGTGATTTTCTATCCATTGGCACCTTGTTACCTGTTAGGACAGGCTTCCAAAGCACTTCATAACTGTCCAGTGTCTTCAGCGTCCGGGGGGGATAAGCTCCCCCTGTCTCCCCGATCAGGGTGTTGCCCATGGACCCGAACAGGACCCAGCTGGACCCTGAATTCTGGCCTTAGTTTGGACATCCCTCCTCCCTCTCCCTCACTAACGCTTGATCTGCCCTTGATGTGTGTGTGTGTGTGTGTGTGTGTGTGTGTGTGTGTGTGTGTGTGTGTGTGTGGTGTGTGTGTGTGTGTGTGTGTGTGTGTGTGTGTGCGTGCGTGTGTGTGTGTGTGTGCGCGCGTGTGTTTGCGCGCGTGCGCATGCACATACAAGCATTTCAAACGTCAGCACGCGTGGATTCCTCCCACAACAATGTACAGTTGACATTACTTTTCATTATCAGAAGTTGAATGTTTTAGTGAGACTGGGAGGACGAGGTAGGGAAGCGAAAAGGAGAGGGAGAAGGGGAGAGGAGTGGGGTGGGGGTGGGGGTTGGGGGTAGCCAGAGAAATGCTTCACGTTCTTGCCACAACCCACACCCTCAGCATCTCTCTTATTTGCTGCGAAGACCAAGTGCATTGCACACGGAAGTAAGCTGGATTGAAGACGGGGAGTGTTAGGAAATCTCTCTCTCTCTCTCTCTCTCTCTCTCTCTCTCTCTCTCATATCATGCCATCTCTCTTTCTCTCGCTTCTTAATGAGTCGGACGATGCCATTCATCGAAGTCTGTCTCATCTTTCTCTCGATTGGTAGAAACCAACAGAGCCGTTCACCGGCGGGCAGGAAGACAACAAAACAAAAGAGAAACCTGTTCTTTACAGACGGTTTGTTTGACGTCATACTGTTCAAAACTATGAAACGAAGGGTAGAAAGTCTGAAAGCTCTTTCCTGCCGTAGAACGTTATTATTGTTGGTGCAAGAAAAAAAACAAAAAACAAACCCATAATGGCCGCACATTATCAGAAAAAGATAACGTTGGTTTTTTTTAAACCTCTAACTCGCAAAGACAATATTTACCCTTCTTTGTATTGAAGATGAAGTGAATTTCCAGCGGAAACAAATAATCTAATAACTAGACTGTTTAAAACTGTATGGACTTGTTTTTCCATCGTCGTCTCTCATACTATCTATCATATATCTCATATCAGTTATATGCTAGGTCACGTGATTGCTGAATTCTGTGAACTTTCTTAAGATTGGTAGAAATACCCATCGTCATTCAGTTATGTTGGTAAACATGGCGAACAAAAAGAGTAGATTGTGAATAAGGGGAGGCAACTTTCGCCCTCATGGTGTGCTCCACTGCATGGCCGTAACAGCAAACTAGTGCTGCTTGCGGTGTAACACGCCAGACTCACTGTACGCACGTGTGTAACTGCCATAATCAACATGGTGTTTCTTCCCCGAAGTTGGAGTATGGCTGCCTTAATGGCAGGATAAAAAACGGCTATACACACAAAACTCCACTCCCTTTGTTGGGTAGATGGGATTAATCCTTGCCTGCCTATACAGGAGTGTCCGCAGGTGTATCAGCCTGCGTACGCAAAAAACAAAACAAACAACAACAACAACAACAACAACAAAAACCCATGGTGTTCACTGCAGCTCAGGTTTTCAAAACAATGCTGGCGCCTGTGGCATACGCCGTAAACACGACAGTCGTTACAGCGTACATTTACACTGCTACTACATCTCACGCGGATCATACTACCTTCAAGCTACAAACATTACCCGCTCACGCTGAAAATACTGTCACAGAGAAGTAACATGGAGTACGGAAAGGGAGTAATTTGAAGCAACTTCTGCAAAGTGGAGAGATCATTTTGGAATAGTGTCCTTCTCCTCCCCCCCCCCCCCCCCCCCCCCCCCCCCCACCAGCAAAAACCGAAGGGCCTTCTCCAAGAAAAAAAAAAGTACTCGAAGAATACGTATGGATGTTATAGGGAAGGTAATACCAATTTGTCCAAGTGGGTAGGGAATTGCAAAAATCTGTCGACCTGTTCCTTTGGGCTAAGAGATGGTATGGGTAGTGTACGTTTTTCGTCTTGGATAGCTCAGTAAACGTTTTGGTTAGCATGCATGCTGTATAGAGGTAGTGTTTACAGAGTGTCCGCTGTGCGCATGACTGGAATGTTTTTGGTACGGTAGTATTTATAGCGAATTACCAGCACCAGACAAGGTCATGTTGCTTATAGCCCAGCCGACCGCAAAGGGCCATACCAGGGCTGTCATCGCGTTGTTACCGGTACCAGCTTGCCACGGACAGGCGCAAACACGATACACGGTGCCATCAAGAAGACTTTCTGATTTAAAAACCAAAGAAACAGAGGGACTTCTCTGCCGCTGAAACAGAGGGAGGGCGTTGCCTTCTTCTTTGTTCTGCGTGCCACCGCCGTGTTTGTGTCTGTGCTGGGCAAATTGGTGGGGGAAGCAGCATTAGTCTGGGTTGAGTATGGGAGTATACTAGCGTCAAATGGCAATATTTGCTGGTTTCTTCTTGGAAAAAAAAAAAGGCTATGTCCTCGAGAAAAAAGAGCGAAAAGAGGGAAAACAGTCATTCTGAGAATCGCAATTATTTTCCCAGAAATCGCAACTGCTTTCTTTTCCTGTTTTCCTGAGTATAATAACCTACCCCCCCCCCCCCCCCCCCCCCCCCCAGAATCACAACTGTTTTCTCTAGTTCCCTTGGGGAAAATAATCGTTATCCTTGTTTTCTTGAGGAAAATAGGTATTATCGCGAGGACAACGTCATGAACAGGAAAATAGCTATGATCGCTGATTACCATGACATCCACAAAAGGGGTCGGCGAAATAGGGAAAACAGTCGCGATCCCGAGGATAATAACTGTTTTTCCTATTTTCGTTTTTTTTTTTCAAAGGATAATAACTGTTCTTCCTATTTTCGTTGTTTTCTTTCAAAGGATAATAACTGTTTTTCCTATTTTCGTTGTTTTCTTTCAAAGGATAATAACTGTTCTTCCTATTTTCGTTGTTTTCTTTCAAAGGATAATAACTGTTTTTCCTATTTTTGTTGTTGTTTTTTTCAAAGGATAATAACTGTTTTTCCTATTTTCGTTGTTTTCTTTCAAAGGATAATAACTGTTTTTCCTATTTTCGTTGTTTTTTTTTTTTCCAAAGGATAATAACTGTTTTTCCTATTTTCGTTGTTTTCTTTCAAAGGATAATAACTGTGTTTCCAATATTCGTTGTTGTTTTTTTCAAAAGGATAATAACTGTTTTTTTTCCAATTTTCGTTGTTTTTTCAAAGGATAACAACCGTTTTTTCCTATTTTTGTTGCTTTCTTTTAAAGGATAATAACTCTCTTCCTATTTTCGTTGTTTTCTTTTAAAGGATAATTTCTGCTTTCCTATTTTCGTTGGTTTCTTTTAAAGGATAACAATTGTTTTTCTTATTTTCGTTGTTTTCTTTTAAAGTATAATAACTGTTTTTCCCTATTTTCGTTGTTTTCTTTTAAAGGATAATAACTATTTTTCCTATTTTCGTTGCTTTCTCTTAAAGGATAAAAACTGTTTTCCTATTTTCGTTGGTTTCTGTTAAAGGATAACAACTGTTTTTTCTATTTTCGTTGTTTCTTTGAAAGGATAACTGTTCCCCCCCCCCCCCCCCCCCCCATTTTTTTTTAAAGGATAATAACTGTTTTCCTATTTTCGTTGCTTTCTTTTAAAGGATAACCGTTTTTCCTATTTTCATTGTTTCCTTTTAAAGGATAATAACTACTTTTCCTTTTAAAGGATAATAACTATTTTTCCTATTTTCGTTGTTTTCTTTTAAAGGATAAAAACTGTTTTCCCTATTTTCGTAGTTTTCTTTTAAAGGATAATAACTGGGTTTTTTTTTCATTTTTGTTGTTTTCTTTTAAAGGATAATAACTGTTTTCATATTTACATTGCTTTCTTTTTAAAGGATAATAACTGTTTTTCCTATTTTCGCTCTTACTTTGAAATGTTTGTTTTGTTTTAGCTTTTAACACCACCCATGATACTGACGCCGTGTTCGTGTCCATGGTTACATAACTTCTTTCCATACCCAAAATGGATACAAGTGTCCTACCTAGCCTCACATGGGTTGATACTCACATGGGTTGATAAAGTCGAATTGTTCCAACAATCAAAAACAGGTTAATAATAAAAAAAAATCTTGTCGACGTCAGGTAGATTTTCTTTCTTTCCTACAATGTATCATCGCATATAAGATATTCCATGACCAAATTTCGTACACCCTCTCCCCTCTAAGCTCTCTCTCCCCTTTTCCCCATCCTCTCAGCCCCCCTCTCCCCCTCTCCCGGCTTTGACATTCTATCTGTCATGGTCAGGACTGAAAATAATGTTTAAAAAGCGCAAACCACTGCACTATCATTGGTTCAGTGACGTCATCTCACTCACTCTGTGGTCATTGAAAGTTTAAGTCGTGTTCTATTCGTTTAGGGTTTGGATCTGGTACGGACATGACATTTTCATCAATGTGGCAGCTCGTACGAAGTGAATTCTCTCTTAAGAGTGCCATCCTCTCTCTCTCTCTCTCTCTCTCTCTCTCCTCTCTTCTCTCATCTCTCTCTCTCTCTCTCCTCTCTCTCTCTCTCTCTCTCTCAGCCGATGCGCAGGCTGTGATTAGCGCATTGGAATGCAATCAAAAAACCAACATAAACTCGGGGTGAAAGTACTCTCTCTCTCTCTCTCTCTGAAAGCAAACACCGGTATTTCCCTTATTCCGACATTATCCCGCACGAGGGCGCGTGGGTGCGCGCACTGACGCGCGTGCGCGCGCGCATGTGTGTGTGTGTGTGTGTGTGTGTGTGTGTGTGTGTGTGTGTGTGTGTGTGTGTGTGTGTGTGTGTGTGTGTGTGTGTGTGTGTGTGCGTGCGCGCGTGCGTGCGTGTGTGTATGTGTGTGTGTGTGTGTGTGTGTGTGTGTGTGTGTGTGTGTGTGTGTGTGTGTGTGTGTGTGCGTGCGTGGGTGGGGCAAAACCTCACAATGACTTCGTCATCCGCTTCATCCTTTTGACCATGGCAAATAGCATTTTAAAATCACACAGTTAACTTTTTGGACCAAGGGGCCGGGAGAGGGATGGGGGAGTGGAGGCCGAGGGGAGGGTGAGGGTAGGGGAAAGGCAGAGAATGGCAGGGTGGGGGTGAGGGGGAGGAGGGTGTTGGGGGTGAAGGTGGGAAGGAATTCCCCGAACGATGGAATTGTGCAGTTCTCTTGTCTGGCACCATCCGAGAATGCCAGGACCGAGAGAAGAAGAAGAAGAAGAGTTGTTGGCTCCACCGACAAAGCAGAGGCGTCTTTTCCTGTTATAGATCAAATTAGGCAAGCCGTCACTCAAACCATCTGCTCTCGGGAGACGCGGGGGTGGGAAAAAAAGGAGGGGTGGGGGTGGGGGTGGGGGTGGGGAGGGCGGGGGGTTGGAGAAGAAGGCGGTAGTCGAACAGAAACAAAACTCCCAAACTGTTTTGGTTTTTTTTTTCTTTTTTTTTTTTTTAGGGGGGCTTTTGTTTTGGATTCAAAGTACGCCAACTATTCCAGGGATGTGTCCCAGAACTGGCAGTGAAACATGGGAAGGGTCTGGAATGGAGGGTAGGGGGTGGGGTTGCTGGAGGCGGAGGAGGCGGCGGAGGGTGTTGTGTTAAGGGAGAGGTGGGTGAATGGGTGTGGGTGGCACTGGAATACCTGCAGGGTTTGTTGGTTGGCTCCAGACAGCAGGACCTGGTCTCCTTTCTGGACGCAGGAAGTAGTTCCCTAGCGAGGGCGTGAACTTGGTGTCGTTGTTTTCTTTCTGCGTGAACACGTCCATCACTGGCGTGAGGCTTTTTTTTTTTTTTTTTCTTCTCTCCGCGTGAATATGTCACTAACTGGTGTGATGCTTTCGCTCTGTATGAAGATGTTACTCATTGATGAGATGCTTTCTCTCTGTATGAAGACGTCACTCATCGGTGTGATGCTTTCGCTCTGTATGAATACGGTCACTCAGTGTGTGATGCTTTCTCTCTGTATGAAGACGTCACTCATTGATGTGATGCTTTCTCTCTGTATGAAGACGTCACTCATTGATGTGATGCTTTCTCTCTCTATGAAGACGTCACTCATTGATGTGATGCTTTTCTCGTTAAACGTCACTCAGATGTGATGTTTTTCTCTGTTGAAACGTCATCATGATGATGTGATCTTCACTCTGTGTGAAACTCACTCATGGTGGATGTTTCTCTTTGTTGAAACGTCACTCATCTTGTGGTGTTTCTCTCTGTTGAACACGTCACTCAGGTGTGATTTTCTTTGTATGAAACGTCACTTTGATTTTTTCTCTGTGTGAACACGTCACTCACTGTGTGATGTTTCTCTCTGTTGAAACGTCACTCATTGGTGTGATGTTTCTCTCTGTTGAAACGTCACTCATGTGTGATGCTTTCTCTCTGTGTGAAAGACTCACCATTGTGATGTTCTTTCTCTGTATGAAACGTCACTCAGTTGATGTGTGCTCTTCTGTGGTGTGAACACGTCACTCACGATGTGATGCTTTCTCTGTGTAGAAGACGCACTCACAGAGTGTGATGTTTTTCTCTATGAAACGTCACTCATTGATGTGATGTTTTCTGGTAACACGTCACTCACAGTGTGATGTTTTTCTCGTGTGAACACGTCATCATCCTGTGTGATGTTTCTCTGTGTGAAACGTCACTCATCCTGTGTGATGTTTTCTCTCTGTGTGAACACGTCACTCATCTTGTGTGTTTTTCTCTCTGTGTGAACACGTCACTCACCTGTGTGATGTTTCTCTTGTATAACACGTCATCACTGTGTGATTTTTCTCTGTGTGAACACGTCACTCACCTGTGTGATGTTTTTCTCTGTGGTGAACACGTCACTACTCCTGTGTGATGTTTCTCTCTGTGTGTAACACGTCACTCACCCTGTGTGATGCTTCTCTCTGTGTTAACACGTCACTCACCTGTGTGATGTTTTTCTCTGTGTGAAACACGTCACTCACCCTGTGTGATGTTTTTCTCTGTGTGTAACACGTCACTCACCCTGTGTGATGTTTCTCTTTGTAAACACGCACTCACCCATGTGTGATGTTTTCTCTGTTGTAAACACGTCACTCACCCTGTGTGATGTTTCTCTGTGTGAACACGTCACTCACCCTGTGTGATGTTTTTCTCTGTGTGAACACGTCACTCACCCTGTGTGATGTTTCTCTGTGTAAACACGTCACTCACCCTGTGTGATGTTTCTCTCTGTGTGAACACGTCACTCACCCTGTGTGATGTTTCTCTGTGTGAACACGTCACTCACCCTGTGTGATGTTTCTCTCTGTGTGAACACGTCACTCACCCTGTGTGATGTTTCTCTGTGTAAACACGTCACTCACCCTGTGTGATGTTTTTCTCTCTGTAAACACGTCACTCACCCTGTGTGATGTTTCTCTCTGTGTGTAAACACGTCACTCACCCTGTGTGATGTTTCTCTCTGTGTGAACACGTCACTCACCCTGTGTGATGTTTTTCTCTGTGTAAACACGTCACTCACCCTGTGTGATGTTTTTCTGTGTAAACACGTCACTCACCCTGTGTGATGTTTCTCTGTGTGTGAACACGCCACTCACCCCGTGTGATGTTTCTCTCTGTGAACACGTCACTCACCCTGTGTGATGTTTCTCTGTGTG
The DNA here is from genome assembly GCA_018398815.1 of Conus ventricosus. Taxonomy (NCBI): domain Eukaryota; kingdom Metazoa; phylum Mollusca; class Gastropoda; order Neogastropoda; family Conidae; genus Conus; species Conus ventricosus. Next base: position 51,930,963 of record CM031613.1, on the reverse strand, counting down.
TAAACACGTCACTCACCCTGTGTGATGTTTCTCTCTGTGAACACGTCACTCACCCTGTGTGATGTTTCTCTGTGTGTAAACACGTCACTCACCCTGTGTGATGTTTCTCTCTGTGTAAACACGTCACTCACCCTGTGTGATGTTTCTCTCTGTGTAAACACGTCACTCACCCTGTGTGATGTTTCTCTTGTAACACGTCACTCACCTGTGTGATGTTCTCTGTGTGTGAACATGTCACTCACCCTGTGTGATGTTTCTCTCTGTGAACACGTCACTCACCCTGTGTGATGTTTCTCTGTGTGAACACGTCACTCACCCTGTGTGATGTTTCTCTGTGTGTGAACACGCCACTCACCCTGTGTGAGGTTTTTTCTCTGTGAACACGTCACTCACCCTGTGTGATGTTTCTCTCTGTGTGTGAACACGTCACTCACCCTGTGTGATGTTTTTCTCTGTGAACACGTCACTCACCCTGTGTGATGTTTCTCTCTGTGTGTGAACACGTCACTCACCCTGTGTGATGTTTTTCTCTGTGAATACGTCACTCACCCTGTGTGATGTTTCTCTCTGTGTGTGAACACGCAACTCACCCTGTGTGATGTTTTTCTCTGTGTGAACACGTCACTCACCCTGTGTGATGTTTCTCTCTGTGTGTGAACACGTCACTCACCCTGTGTTATGTTTCTCTGTGTAAACACGCCACTCACCCTGTGTGATGTTTCTCTCTGTGTAAACACGTCACTCACCCTGTGTCATGTTTCTCTGTGTAAACACGCCACTCACCCTGTGTCATGTTTCTCTGTGTAAACACGCCACTCCCCATGTGTGATGTTTCTCTGTGTGTGTAAACACGTCACTCACCCTGTGTGATGTCTCTCTCTGTGTGAACACGTCCCTCACCCTGTGTGATGTCTCTGTGTGTGTGAACACGTCACTCACCCTGTGTGATGTTTTTTCTCTGTGAACACGTCACTCATCCTGTGTGTTGTTTCTTTCTGTGTGTAAACACGTCACTTACCCTGTGTGATGTTTTTCTCTGTGTGAACACGTCACTCACCCTGTGTGATGTTTCTCTCTGTGTAAACACGCCACTCACACTGTGTGATGTTTCTCTCTGTGTAAACACGTCACTCATCCTGTGTGATGTTTCTCTGTGTGAACACGTCACTCACCCTGTGTGATGTTTCTCTCTGTGTGAACACGTCACTCACCCTGTGTGATGTTTCTCTCTGTGTAAACACGTCACTCACCCTGTGTGATGTTTCTCTCTGTGTAAACACGTCACTCACCCTGTGTGATGTTTCTCTGTGTGAACACGTCACTCACCCTGTCTGATGTTTCTCTCTGTGTAAACACGTCACTCACCCTGTGTGATGTTTCTCTCTGTGTGTGAACACGTCATTCACCCTGTGTGATGTTTCTCTCTGTGTGTGAACACGTCACTCACCCTGTGTGATGTTTCTCTCTGTGTAAACACGTCACTCACCCTGTGTGATGTTTCTCTCTGTGTAAACACGTCACTCACCCTGTGTGATGTTTCTCTGTGTAAACACGTCACTCACCCTGTGTGATGTTTCTCTCTGTGTAAACACGTCACTCACCCTGTGTGATGTTTCTCTGTGTAAACACGTCACTCACCCTGTGTGATGTTTCTCTGTGAACACGTCACTCACCCTGTGTTATGTTTCTCTCTCTATGTAAACACGTCACTCACCCTGTGTGATGTTTCTCTGTGTAAACACGTCACTCACCCCGTGTGATGTTTCTCTGTGTGAACACGTCACTCACCCTGTGTGATGTTTTTCTCTGTGTGAACACGTCACTCACCCTGTGTGATGTTTCTCTCTGTGTGAACACGTCATTCACCCTGTGTGATGTTTCTCTCTGTGTGAACACGTCACTCACCCTGTGTGATGTTTTTCTCTGTGTGAACACGTCACTCACACTGTGTGATGTTTCTCTGTGTTTAACACG
>CM031613.1:51906489-51918989 GCA_018398815.1 Conus ventricosus | reverse complement strand
GGGGTAGTGTGGGGAGGGGTGAGGGCAGGGGAGGGGGAGGGGGGGGGGCAGGGTCTTTTGAACATGATGGTACCTCCGCGTCCTTTCAAGGGTCCTGCAATTAATACCGGACCTGTACATATTTTCAAACCGGACCACACAGCCAGGGCGCTTGTTATTCTAAACAGGAGAGGATAATTTTCAGCATGGCCAAGACGTGAGAAAATCGCGGAGAGTTTTTTTTTTTTTTTTTCTTCTTCTTGTCAATTCACTTATCCAGGTCGCTATATTTGGTGGTGCGCATGGAGGGGCGGGAGGGAGGCTGTGTGTGTTGGTTGTGTCGTGTGGAAGAAAAGAAAGCACATTGACTAGACTGGACACAATATGCTAGATTTTTCTTTAGATCTCTAGTCCTTAATAACGATATTCAACTTGGTTTTATTGAAAGAGAATGGGATTTTGAACGGAGCGAAGCAAAGGTTGTTAAAAAAAAAAAGTCTTTGTTTTAATATTTCTTCAATTCGTCAGTTTGATGATCCGCCGAATACTGTCAATGTTCGTGCGGGACTGATAACCTTCTGGATGAATTCACGTGGTTGCGCGTTTAAGAGACCCCTAATTCGAGTTTTTATCAAAACATAAACAAAAAAAGAGAAACTAGGTAGGGGGCGGGCGAGGGGGAACATTTATTAATTGTTCCACTTAGTTTATTTTCGTTGCAGATTAGACTCACGGAGCTCACAGTTAGAGAATTTGTGAGTTCAGTCATCTTATGGCGCCCCCAGCAGGAAGAAAAGTAAGGTCTTATCCGCTGTTAACCTTGATTGGGTTGTGCGTTCAGGTGGTTATCCGGGATGTCTTCTTTTTCTGTATATTTCTTTTCTTGTATAGCTGTTGGTGTTGTGTGGTTGTTGGTGTTGTTGTTGTTGTTGTGGTTGTTCTCCTTCTTCTTCTTCTTCCTTCTTCTTCTTCTTCTCTTTATCTTCTTCTTCTTCTTCTTTCTGGTCTTCTTCTTCCAGACTCTTCTTCTTCTCTTCTTCTTTTTTATCCCTTTTCTTTCTTCCCTCTTTTTTTATATTTCTTTTCTTGATTAGCGCTTTCTCGTCTGCTTTTCTTCTGCTCCTCACTCCTCCGCTTCCTCCGCCTCCTCTACTCCTCTACCTTCTTCTCTCCACTCCCTCTCCTCCTCCTCCTCCTCCTCCTTTCTCCTACCTCCTCTCCTCTCCTTCCTCCCTCCTCCCTCCTCCTCCTCCTCCGCCTTCTCCTCCTCCTCCTCCCTCCTCCTCCTCCTCCTCCTCCTCCTTCTCTCCTCCTCCTCCTCCTCTCCGCCTCACTCCTTCTCTCCCCTCCTCCCTCCTCTCCTCCTCCTCCTTCTCCTCCTCCTCCTCCTCCTCCTCCTCCTCCTCCTCCTCTTCTCCTTCCTCTCCTCCTCCTCCTCCTCTCCTTTCTCCTCCTCCTCCTCCTCCTCCTCCCTCCCTCCTCCTCCTCTTCTTCTTTTACTTCCTCTTTCTTCCGACATATTTCGTCTTTCCTCTTCGTCTTTTCACTTGTCTTATTCCCCTCTTGTCTCCTTCTCCTGCATCGTTTCCAAGTTTTTCTTCTTCTACGTTCTTTCTTCTTTCTCTTCTTCATTTTATCATCTTCTTCTATTCTTTCTCTTCTTCTTCTTCTTCTTCCTCGTTCTTTCTCCTCTTCTACTGCACCTCTTCATCTTCCCCTTCTTCCCTCCTCTTCCTCCTCCTCCTCCGTCTTGTATTCTAATCTCCTCTTCCTTGTATATACTTCTTCAACTTCTTGTTCTTCTAGCTGAAGGTGGGATTCGAATTGTTTCACGCACCAGTCAGGGGACGATCGACTCATTGTGCATGAGAGATTACAAAAAACAAAAAAACAAACAAAAAAAAAAAAACCGGGGGCTATACAGGAACGGATTGCCTGTGGGTTGGGATAGAATAGACCCTCGGCCCTTCCATTGCTTGTCGTAAGAGGCGACTAGGCAGGACCACCTCGCCCCGAGGATCAAAGGGGTTTGCGTTAATGGGCTAACAACCCTGCCTGTAAAAAAGACGAGTTACAGATGCATTGACGAATGAACCAAAGATTCACCTGGGCAATGAAGGGTCTCCATCCCGGAGCCTTATGGCAGAGCAGTGAAAGCGAAGGACGAGCTGCAAGGCCGCTCCCCTTCTAACACCCAGGCAAACACGCAAGTAGGCCACATGGATCATCAGGACGTGTTTGAACAGGGAAAAACATCCAAGTAAATTGTCGATGAGAGATGGAAAAAACTACAAGATCGGAAGTGCTAGGAGCTGAGGAGATTAGGGTGGCACAATCAGGACAGCTGAGACTATCATCTGGAGTAAGCTGCTGTACTAGGACACCACAGAGGATGGAGCCCCCCACAACCTGAGGGTGTGGCCTGATGCTGTGGCCCGGAGGCAAAAGGGGCTCCTCATCGGATGGGAACTGTCAACTCCGCATCTCCACAGCCAAGTTTACCCACGAAGAAGAATGACATCAGGCTGAACATCATCCAGTGCTATGCTCCCCACCAATGATGCGGATGAGCGAGAAAAGATGATTTCTACAGCAACTACAGACAGTAATTAGACAAAAGAGGCGCAAAGGACCATAACCCAATTGATGGGCGCTTTTTCACGCCAAGATCGGAAGGGACAACACAGGTACGAGGACATCATGGGGACACATGGACTGGGACAGCCTATGACCGAGAATGGTGAGCGTTTTGCAGACCTGTGCGCCTGAACCAGTGGTGTTAGGAGGAAGCATCTTCCCACAAGGCATCCACAAGGCCACATGAGATCCCCGAAACATGTCACGGAGAAACAGACTTGGGACCACATCTGCATCTAGCCGGCAAATTCAGGAGATCTGGCGGAGTACGAGTGATGAGAGGTGCTGCGTGTGTCATCGAACCACCACCTTCTTTTAACAACAGTGAGACTTCGCTCAAGAGATTCACCAACACCACAACACACGTCAAGGTACACATGTCGGATGCTCCGGAATACAGGGACCCACATGCAGCATTCCAGATCAACCTTTCCAAAGTTCCAGCCGTACAAGGCTGATGACGACAGTGAGACGGACATCGAGACACAGTGGGAAACACTGCAAGTAAGCTCTGGCATGACACATGTGTGAAGACGATCCTGGCCAAGAAGAAGGCCAGCACAAAGAATGGATCTCTGCGACAACATCCACAAGTTGGAAACAAGGAGAGGAGAAAGCTACACTGAACACGAGCGAACAAGAGCGCTAGGGCAAAGGCCACAGGAAGAGCACACAGCTGCGCGAACGGCGAAAGACGTAAGAAGAGCTCAAGAAGCGACAATAGGGACACTTTGACGACCTGGCCAGCCAGCAGAGGCAGCAGCCGGACAGGGGAATCTGAAGGGACCTGTACCCTGGTGACCAAGAAGCTGATGGTACGTTCCAAGCAGACAGACATGGGCCAGTGAAGGACAAGAAACGGAAACCCATGGACACCAACGAGGACCAGCTGAAAACGATGGGCAGAAAACCACACATCCGGGAGTGCTGAACCGCCCTGCCCCTGACGCACCCCCAGACATCCCACTGCAGAGACAGACCTGCCCATCAGCTGTGACCAAACCCTCTAAGGCAAGAGATCAAGGAAGCCATCATGACTCTGAAAAATGGGGGAAGGCTGCAGGCCGGCGAGGATACCAGCAGAAGCATCAAAGCAGACATAGAGACAGCGTCAACATTTGCTATTCAGCCTCTTCAGCAAGAATCTGGGAGAAAGGAGGGGATCGGTCCGGCTCAGTGGAAAAGAAGGAATCGCTCATCAAAGCTGCCGAAGAAAGGAGACCTCCGGGACTGCAGCAACTACCGAGGGATCATGTCCTGTCAACGCAAGGCAAGGTTTTCTCAACAGGGTTCTACTGGAGAGTAAGGAAAGAGGCCGTCGACCCCAAGCTCCGAGACAGCAGGCAGCTTCGGCAGAACAAATCATGTGCGGACTGATCGCAGCCAGCGCATCCTTGTGGAGCAGTCGCTGGAGTGGACTCCCCTTTACATCACTTCATAGATTATGAGAAGGCTTTCGACAGTGTGGACAGAGAGATGCTGTGGAAGCTGCTGAGGCATTAAGGGAGTCCCGAGAAGATCCTCTCCCTCATCCGCGTGCACATACCAGGCCAAGAACTGCAGGATTGCCCACGCCGGCCACCTGTCGAATGTTTCGAGGTGAAGACCTGGAGTTCGGAGGGATGCCTGCTGTTCGCAGTTCCTCTTCCTCCTGGGCATTGACTGGATCATGAAGCCACTAAACAGGCGAAGAAAAACCGGTTACAGTGGACACTCTGGACGCAGCTCGACGACCATTGACTTCGCTGACGACCTGGCGACTCTGTCCCCACAGCACGCAGATGCAGGACAGACCATAGCTTGGAGACACATCAGCCGGGACAGGGTCAAGGGATTAACAGGAAGAAGACCGAGCTGATGAAAATCAACACCATTGGCCAACAACAGTACTGTCGATGGAGAGCCATCAGGGAGGGTGAGCCTTTCGTCTACCTGGGAAGCGTGGTTGACCAACAGGGAGGCCACGGACGAGACGTCACAGCCAGAATCGGCAAGTCAAAGAGCCAAGGCCTTTCGTCATGCTGAAGAACATCTGGCATCTGGAGGAATCGGCATATGAACCAAAATCGCATCTTCAACTTCCAATGTGAAATCAGTTCTGCTCTACGGCTGACGAGACGTGGCGAACAACACAGACGATGTCAACAAAAGGACTTCAGACATTCTTCAACACCTGTCTGAGGGCATCTACAAATCGATGGCAGGACCAAGGTTCCGAAACGAAAGAAGATTGTGGAGCGTGCGGGACAGGAACCAAGTGGCCAAGCAGATCACTGCGAAGGGAAGTGGGACTGGGATCGGACACACCCTCAGGAAGCCAGGCATCCAGCAACCACACGCCAAGCCTGACTGGAACCCGCAGGGGAAAGAGAAACGAGAGAAGGCGGCCTCGCAACAGCTTGGCGACGAAGGAAACTGAGGCGGAGTTGAAACAACAAGGGACAAACTGGACTGGAATGACCAGAACAGCCAGAACAGTGGTGCGATGGCGAAGAGTCGTTTGATGGCCTATGCTCCACCGGCGAGCGGACGGGCTTAAATGAATACAGAACGAATTGACACTAATCTCTTTCTAACCTGGAGCCCTTTCATGAACCATTGGACCTTTGTTTGTCTGCGACTATGTAGAGGATTTTAAGGGAACAGAGGCTGAATCGTGGACAGGTTGGTTTAAACTTTCTCTTTACTGGTTTGGTCCCCCTTTCTTTTATTTTACTTTTTTTGTTTTCAGTTCTGTTTATTTTTCCTGCCTCAATTACCTGGCTTAATTTCTGCTCATTTCAAATCCAACACACTTGACTTAAGTACATTTTCTACCCTTTAATCACCTAGCTTCAGTTCTATTCCATATCCACCCAACACACCAGACTCCAGTTTTGTTGTACACCATAACTCACTGACTAGGTGTGTTCACCTGTGCACACAGCCATCATCTGACTAGCTCTGATTCTTGACATACACGCATCGTGCTTCAAATGCAATCTTAAATGAAGGAAGCACGGGAACTGTGAACAGCAAAAACAGAATTATATATCGTCTTTTGGAGGTTATGACGTGTGATTATTTCATCCATATATAAAACACATTTCTTTGAAGAAAAATAATTACGACTTTTAACAGGACACGAGCACCAGATGCCGGTGGCACGAAGGGGATGTCTCTCCTTGATTGTTTGTGTGTTTCAGTGCCGTCATTCCGCTGGCGATGTAGTGCCGTGAGAGATGTTTCTTTGGTGTTATGAGGGCCTGTCGATTTCATCACGGAAACAAGAGTCACCCTGCTTGTTTGCTATGTTCAACTTACAATAGTTCATGTTGGACGTAAAGTACGAAACCACGGTCCTCAAAATAAAGAAGAAACAATACAATCGTACTATGCTGGCTAGTCCAGTCATCGATGATCATCGTCTCGCAATCATCGCCAACAGACGTCAACGACTGCAGTCACGAAGGATTAGCCTCAACTGGCCAGTCAGAGGCTCTTGGCTTACAACACCTGCAGTCAGAAGGATTTGGCTACCACGGGCAGTCAAGAGAATCTTCAGCTACAACTGCAGGTCAAGAAGGATCTTAGCTAAAACTACAGTCAAGATGGATCTTAGCTACAACTGCAGTCAAGAGGCTCTTAGCAACAACAACTGCAGTCAAGATGGATCTTAGCTACAACTGCAGTCACGAAGGATCTTTGCTACAACACATGCTTTTTGTAGCAAGCAATAAAGGAAGTAATGAGGAGAGAGAGAGAGAGCCGGGGAGACGAAGAAGAGAGTGAGAGAGAGAAGAGAGAGAGAGAGATGAAAGAGAGAAGCGAGAGAGCATGCTTCTTGCGGGGAAAGACGGCAAGGGAAGTTAATGAGAGAGCGAGAGAGGAGAGGGAGAGAGAGGAGAGAGAGCGAGAGATGAGCGAGGGATGGAGCCCAACCTTAGAGACATACAGACAGACAGACAGCCAGACAGACAGACAGACAGAGACAGAGACAGGGAGTTCAGAGACTGAATGACAGTGAGAGATCAAAAGTTACGAACCATAAAAGGAAAAACAGATGGCAGTTGTCGGAAGGAGGCCCGGAAGGGGTGGGGGGGTGGGGCGGATGGGGGGAGGGGGGGAGGGGAGAGCTGTCAGCATGGTAATGTAGCAGCGGAGAATAAAGACCCCAAGCTGGTTACAAGGAAGCAGGAAGGACTGAGCTTTGGCAGGCAACCCTAGCAGGCTAGCTTCGCTATAATAATCAACTGGACAGGTAGTTCTGCTCGCAGAAAAGGAGAGAGAGAGAGTGAGAGAGGAGAGAGCGAGAGAGAGAGAGAGAGAGGAAGGAGAGAGAGAGAGAGGGGGGGAGGGGAGAGAGAAGAGAGAGGAGAGCGAGGAGGAGAGAGACATTCTGTCTCTTTTTTAAAATTTTTTTATTTGTTTGTCCTATGCCATTGCACCCGTCGGTAGGAGCGAAGAGTGGGAGGGAAGCGGATATGATGACTTTCCGCATTTCATTCTGTGTCCGGGATGTTGTGTGTGGTGTGTGGTGTGTGTGTGTGTGTGTGTGTGTGTGTGTGTGTGTGTGGTTATGTGTGGTGGCGCGCGCGCGCGCGCCGTGTGTGTGAGCGCCAAGGAGAAGAGAGAGAGAGAGAAGAGAGAGAGAGAAGAGAGAGGAGAGGAGAGAAAGAAGTGTGCGAAGGAGAGAGAAGGAGGAGAGAAGAGAGAGAGCGACGAGAGAGGAGAGAGAGTGTGAGAGAGAGAGAGAGACAGACAGACAGGACGGACCAGGACAGACAAATAGACAGTCAACTTAGACAGGACAGATAGACAGACAGCAAATCAGGAAGAAGAGCGAGACAAGAAGACAGACAGACAGACAGACACAACTGGCCAATCGAACCGAAGACACCAACAAAAATCAAATCATGACTTGCCAGCCGACCCGACCACGCAGACCACAACCAACACTTTAAAAAGCAAGTCCCAACGGATACTACGCACAAGTTTGACCCAAAACGCTTTCAAATCCAAGTCACTCAAGCGCTGAAACTACAAGACTGGTCTAAAACTACCAGAAGCCTTCACTGCAAATACTCCCGCCTGAGACCGCCGACAGAAAGAATGACGATGGGTAAACAGACAGACAGGACAGGCGACAGGAACACACAGCAGGAACTGTCATGCAGAAAACATCAGCGACTCGCTATCCACTGGACAACAGTCAGTGATGATGATTGTCAACAACTTCCTGGTTAGTTTAACCCGCCTCCACCACTCCTCTTTCCTCCACTTAACCCTTCTTCTTTTGCGTTCTCGGCATTTCAGACAAGGCTGGTCGTACTTTTCACGTCACGTTTATTTACATGGACGAGCCGGCGCGTGTACGTACAGTACCAACATAGACCCACGGCAAGACAGGACACAGACACAGACATACACAGGCACAGACACCATACACACACATGCACACACCCCCCACAAACCAAACACACACACAACACACCCACACACACACACACACACACACACACACACACACATATCGGAGGGAGCGAGAGGCCAGACAGAGAGAGAGGAGAGTAGAGGACGCCAAAGACAGTGACAGAGACAGACAGACAGACAGAATTTCTATAAGTGTGTGTTATGAGAAGACAGATAGATTGAGAGAGAGAGACAGACAGAGAGAGAGGAGAGGCGATGGAGAGAGAATGAGATGAGAGGAGAGAGGAGAGCGAAACGAGAGAGAAAACAGAGAGATGAGCGAAGACAGAGAGGAGACAGAGAGAGAGAGAGAGACAGAGAGAGAGAGAGGGGGGGGAGAGAGGAGAGGAGAGGAGAGAGAGAGCAGAAGCTTGAGAGGAGAGAGGAGGAGAGAGAGGAGCGAGTGAGAGAGAAAAATGTAAGAGAGAAACAGAGCCTTCAACTGAATGTGTTTAGGCGTGTTTGTGTTGTTCGCTGTATGATTAATTGCTGCTTCAGTTGCACTCTGAGACGGCAATGTAAACCTACCTGCCACTTTCGTCATCATCTTTTCTTCTTCTTCTTCTTCTTCTATCTTCTTCTCTCTTTTATTTTCCAGCGCAAGTCAATTGGGCCTCTGTTCTTCTTTTAAAGGTCTTTTCCCCTTTTGTGTTTACTCATCAAATTATATGATCTATACGAAATTTATCACGTTGCGTCCAGTATCTAAACTGATCAAACATCCTCTTATCCCACGCAAACATCTCACTTCCGCCTGTCTGTCTGTCTGTCTGTCTGTCTGTCTGTCTGTCTGTCTGTCTGTCTGTCTCTCTCTCTCTCTCTCTCTCTCTCTCTCTCTCATTCTCCTCTCCACATGACAAATGATAAGTTGGACAATTTAACGCCTTTTGAAATTATGATGATTGATGATGAGGAGGATGGGTGGAGAGGAGAAGGAGAGGTGGAGGGTGGTGGAAGAGTAGGCCCGAAATGAAAGAGAAAACGCAGGAGGAAGAGTAAGAAGAAGAGGAGCAGGTGCGGGCAAGAGAAGAAGAAGAAGAAGAAGAAAAGAAGAAGAAGAAGAAGAACGAAGAACAACTATAAACCCCGGTGAGTTCCTTTCTGCCTCCTTTCAGAAGTGATAAAGAGCACATGCGGGCACCGTCTGGAAGAATGGCGTTGGCGTTCTCTCCAGCTCAAAACTCATTGCAACTTCATGTTCTCCACCCAGACCGTGAATACATTCAGATAGCTCTTCTTCACAGTCAGCTCCAATGCCCAATTCTCTCTGATCTTCAGGAGAGTCAGACTCTGGGGACACTGGCTCCGAGTACGAATGGCTCTCATAGGAAAACTCAACAGGATAGTATTGATCAAGCCAAAACTCTGAAGTGCTGCTGGTCACTTAAGGAATTAGCACTGATCAATCAACAATCATCCACTCAATCGGTCGATCGATAAAATCAACAATCATTCAATCGATCAATGATCCAGATATATGATTGTATGACACTCACCAAGTACATCTGCTGGCGTCGTCAGAATCAAAGCTTCTAGTGACGCAGTCCTGGACTTTGGGGCTGATCACTTTAAAACCCATGTAGCTAACGATCTGGTTCCATTGAGCAACCTATGATCCCCTTCAACAATCGTGTTGGCATCACAGACACCAGCGATCTGGAAAAGGGAGACTACCATTTTGGCGGTCTGGATCACTTAAAAAACCCCATGAAGCTTACGATCTGGTGGCAATGACGCAAGCTATGCTTCCCCTTCAACAAACGTGTTGGCATACAGACACCAGAGTCTTGGACAAAGAAACACCAGTTTTGACGGAGGGGCAGTAGCATTACCGGACACTGGTGGATGGGGACAGCAGCCTCAGTGAACGCCTCTTTGTTTGATGCAATCAGACGCATTTCTTTCTCTATTTTTACACTACGGTATTGGTGTAAAAGGCCCCAACCCTGTTATACGTTCGAACACATATACGCCACTTTCTTAGCTGCCTGAATTCGTTCGTGCTCATCCATAAGTCATGCAGCGGGAACTGATTGCACGGAGACTAGCGTTGACATACCTCCTTTTATTCCTTACACCACTGCATCCCACTGATGATTGTGACTCAGCGGGCCAGCGGCAAAAGGTGCCTACTGAACAGGCAATGTGCATGTTCTGTTAAAAGAGGACTTTGATGGTTGTTGGTACTAGCGAAGGATTTTGTATTATATCTGACATTCTCGTTCTCATTCCCTTTGGTTTTCTCTCGTTCTATCCACCCCATGCCCGTACTAATCCCCCTTTCAACCCCCATTTTTTATTTTCTTCTTGTAAAAGTCTTTCCAAGGCCATTGTCTTAATGACGATGGAATTTGTTTGCGGGACAACCTGTTTTTCCCCTGATACTTGTTCGTTCAAGACATAACACAGTGTGAGTGTTTGCGCGCGCGCGCGCGCACACAAGAGAGGCCGGCCTCGCAACAGCGGGAGACGAGACACCGAGGCGGAGTTGAAACAACAAGGACAAACTGGACTGGCATGACCAGAACAGCCCAGAACAGAGTGCGATGGCGAAGAGTCGTTGATGGCCATGCTCCAACGGGAGCGACGGGCATAAATGAATACAGAACGAATTGACACTAATCTCTTTCTAACCTGTAGCCCTTTCATGAACCATTGACCTTGTTTGTCTGGAATATGTAGAGGATTTAAAGGGAAAGAGGCTGAATCGGGGACAAGGTGGTTTAAAACTTTCTCTTTACTGTTTTGTCCCCCTTTCTTTCTTTTTTACTTTTTTTTTTTTCAGTTCTGTTTATTTTTTCCTGCCAATATACCTGGCTTAATTTCTGCTCATTTCAAATCCAACACACTTGACTTAAGTACATTTTACCCTTAATACACCCTGGCTTCAGTTCTATCCATATCACACCCAACACACCAGACTCCAGTTTTGTTGTACACCCAACTCACCTGACTACAGGTGTGTTCACTGTGCACACAGCACATCTGACTTAGCTCTGTTTACTTGACATCCAACGCATCGGACTTCAAATGAAATCTTAAATGAAGGAAGCAGGGAACGTGAACAGCAAACAACAGAATTATATATAGTCTTTGGAGTTATCGACGTGTGTTTATTTCATCACATATATAAAACACATGTCTTTGAAAGAAAATAATTCGAATTTTCACAATGACACGAGCACCAGATGACGGTGGCACGAAGGGGATGTCTCCTTGTTTGTTCTGTGTGCTCAGTGACGTCATTTCCGCCTGGCGATGTAGTGCCGTGAGCAGATGTTTATAGGAGTTATGGGCCTGTCGCTATTTCATCACGGAAACAAGAGTCACCCTGCATTGTTTGCTATGTTAACATTACAATAGTCATCGTGACGTAAGTACGAAACCACGGTCCTCAAATAAAGAAACAATACAATGTACTATGCTGGCTAGTCCAGTCAGTCGTTGATCATCGTCTCGCAATCATCGCAACAGAGTCAACGACTGCAGTCAAGAAGGATCTTAGCTACAACTGCAGTCAAGAAGATCTTGGCTACAACAACTGCAGTCAAGAAGGATCTTGGCTACAACTGCAGTCAAGAAGAATCTTAGCTACAACTGCAGTCAAGAAGGATCTTAGCTACAACTACAGTCAAGATGGATCTTAGCTACAACTGCAGTCAAGAAGGATCTTAGCAACAACAACTGCAGTCAAGAAGGATCTTAGCTACAACTGCAGTCAAGAAGGATCTTAGCTACAACACCTGCTTTTTGTAGCAACAATAAAGGGAAGCTAATGAGAGAGAGAGAGAGAGAGAGAGAGAGAGAGAGAGAGAGGAAGAGAGAGAGAGAGGAGAAGAGAGAGAGAATGCTTCTTGCGGGAAAGACGGAAGGGAAGTTAATGGGGAGAGAGAGAGAGAGAGAGAGAGAGAGAGAGAGGAGAGAGGAGAGAGAGAGAGGGAGAGCACCAAACTTGAGAGACAGACAGACAGACAGACAGACAGACAGACAGACAGACAGAGACAGAGACAGGGAGTCAGAGACTGAGACAGTGAGAGATCAAAAAGTTAAGAAAATAAAAAGCAAAAACAGATGGCAGTTGTCGAAGGAGGAACGGAAGGGGTGGGGGTGGGGCGGGAGGGGGGGGGGGGGGAGGGAGAGCTGTCAGCACATTGTATGTAGCAGCGGAGAATAAAGACCCCCAAGCTGTGTTACAAGGAAGCAGGAAGACTGAGGATTTGGCAGGAAACCATAGCAGGCTAGTTCGCTCTAACTAATCAACATGACAGGTAGTTCTGTTCGCAGAAAAGGAGAGAGAGAGAGAAGAGAGAGAGAGAGAGAGAGAGAGAGAGAGAGAGAAGGAGAGAGAGAGAGAGAGAGAGAGAGAGAGAGAGAGAGACATCTGTCTCTTTTTTAAAAATTTTTTTATTGTATTGTCATCTGTGCCTCTAACG
>CM031613.1:51884473-51906389 GCA_018398815.1 Conus ventricosus | reverse complement strand
AGATGTCCACACCCTCCGTCCTAATCTTTGCCGCAAAGTGGGAAAACACTTCACAACACTTAAAAAATCGCTTTTCACCTTTATAAGCTCTCTTCTTTCTCTCTCTCTCTCTCTGTCTGTCTTTTCTGTCTGTCTGTCTGTCTCTCGCTTTTCTCTCTTTTCACAGGACAAAAAACGAAAATCGATCTTCTCATCATCAGAACTGTGTGTGTGTGTGTGTGTGTGTGTGTGTGTGTGTGTGTGTGTGCGTTGCGTGCGTGCGTGCGTGCGTGCGTGCGTGCGTGCGTGCGTGCGTGCGTGCGTGCGTGCGTGCGTGCGTGCGTGCGTGGTGTGTGTGGGGTGTGTGTGTGTGTGCGCGTGCGCGCGCTGCTATCTTTTTTTTCTTCTCCTTTAAGAGTAAAGATTATGTCACTCATGACTGATAAATTAATATCAGTGTCTACCGTCCACTTAAAATTGGGATTTATATCTTTCTCCAAAGCTTGCCTTAAACACTTCGTTTTCTAGAGCACTTAAACTGACAGCCTGCGAATCTACACTTCCATTAGGATACACTGTCTTGTTCATTGATGCATATTGGTGGTTTTTTCAATCGGCAGTCAATACAATCAGCACTCACGCTCTTGTCGGTAGGCATATTCTAATAAAAGACAAATCCGCCGAGATATATCATAAAAAAATTTCCCTCATCCAAATCATAAAGGGACATATAGGGCGAAAAGCGGAAAAGCACCCCTCAAAGACACGCCATCCGGGCGGCCAAAACATACGCGGCGAAAAAGTATCGAAAATGGCGGCGATAGTACATGCGGGGGGAAAATGAAGGTCGCTTCACACCCATCAAAACGTATCAATCCGCTCACAGTGGTGTTCTTTCACGCACTTTTAAGCCCCGCCCTGGCCACAAAGGTGGGGCCGGGCAATGAACACAACACTATGAACCGAACTGAACGGAGGTGAAAGGCCTCACCAACCTAACTCCAAGCACTAAAGGTGGCCAGACACGACGCGGCGAGCAATCATCCGTTATTACATACACAAAAAGTTCCATCAGTTTCGCGCCACGGAGCCTAAGCAAAGCACGGAGAGGCTGTGACAAGGAAGGTCACAGGGGGAACTCTACGGCGGTCAGCACAAACAAGGGTCTGTAATGATCGGGGGGGGAGTTACTCAGAAGGCTTCCGTCGATTTCTTACACCCATGTTGTGTGACTGACATGAGTACGAACAGCACAGCAGGCAATCGAGTCTTTGTCGAGCGTTTCTGTCGTCGCTTTCGCGCGCACGCGCGCGCGAGTGTACACACACTGTCACGGTCAAAAATAAACAAAAACAGAGTCGTGGCCCGTCGCCAGTAGGTTGGTGGACATAAGCTCTAACGCAAAAAACTCTGGGCGCCGGCAGACGCCCCTTATGGCGGGTCCAGCCAATTAAGCACAGCGAAGGCTGATCCTAATCCTCCACGGAGACGGTCTGTCCCCCAGACAGACTAAGTAGCTGACCGACGCCTCGATGTCTGGTCAACCGGCCTCGACGCCCGGCTCAGATTCATCCAGCCAATTTGGCACAGCGAGTAGACTAATCCTAATCCTCTACGGGACGGTACTGCCCACCCAGACAGACTAAGTAGCTGACCGACGCTCGGTGTCTGGTCAGAGGAGTCTCGACGCTGGATCAGAACTGATTAGCCAATTTACGACGTAGCGGAAAGGGGAGAGGGGGAAGGTAGTGTGTGGTGGGGGTGAAATCAGCTAATCAATTAAATGACCAATTGACCACCACAGAGAGGGAAGGCGTTGTAGGCGTGACTGTCATGATTTGAATAGCCAATGGAATTAGAGGGGATAACTTCGGGTACGAGGGAGTAAAAATACTGACCAATGGTACTGCCCTTTGACAGTGAGTTTTAAGATAAGATGGAATGCGGGAGTGAAGAGGAAGAACAGAGAGAGATGAGGAGGTTCTGGGTATAGTCTCTGCACGGGGGAAAAGGCAGAGAGATGAAGAGAGGAGGGGAGAAAAGAAGAGAGACAGAGAGAGAGGAAGAGGTTCTGTGTAAGCTCTGATGAGAGAGAAGCAGAGGATGAGGGGAGGAGAGAAGAGAACCAAGTTGAGAGATTTGCATGAGATAGTCTGCAGAGGAAGGACTAGGGAGAGATGTGGAGAGAGAGAGTTGCTGACTAATGGGAAAAGGAAAAAGAAAAAAAAAAAAAGAAAAAGCAACCCTGTCCATTTGATAGAGCAGACTAGAAGAGAGAAAAGAGTGCATGCGTTAATGCAGGAAGGAAGAAAGGAAACAGATTGATGTTGATAGTCACTGTTCCACCTTAACGGGGTTCGACCTCATTTCCTGGCAGCGTCACTTGTCAAGCAGAACCACAGACCAACGCCAGTGCCAGCAGTCTAACCTGACCCGGCGCCAGCAGACCAAGACCAGTGCCAGCAGTTTGTGTCGTGCTTGTGAAGTGACAGTGAAAGAAAAAAAAAAAAGAAAAAGAAAAGAGTGATTCGTGAATAGTTAAGATCACCTGGCCAGGTAAAGTAGAAATCTATTTTACCCGGGTTAGTTATGATGTTTTAGATAAATGATTTTGTGAAGTTCAGGAAAGAGAGAAGTTTTATTTTGTTTGATTCCATATGCATTGATGTTTCGTTCTATGAACATGTGTAGTAAAGTTATAGACTTTACTAGTGGTTTGATGTGACGAATGCATGATATATGAATGAGATCGTAAGCAAGCTGTGAGTGTGTTTGGCTGGGCTAGTCCTTCCTCCCTCGACATCACCCGAGGTTGACAATTTATTGGCGAGCTTGCCAGGATGATTTTTGGCCATTTATTATTAAATTTTTTCAACTTCTCAGAGAGGAAGCTGGGTGGGATTCAAGTATTGTAATCCTAAGACAAGGGGTTGGTCTTACTGTATGTTCCCAAGATAGTTAAATACTAGGCTTGGCATTGCTTCCAAGATAGTTAATACTAGGCTTGGCATTTCAGCCCCAGAGTACTTATTTCGCACAGATTGCCTATAATTCGCTTCATAGTTGGGTCAGGCGCTGGGCGTCTTATAAAAACTAATTACGTTGCCCCAAGCTAATATTATCATTCATAGGATTGTGCTATTATGTCACTCGTGTCGGTAACCACCAGTTTGGCTGTCGTAGTAATAAAATCTTGTTCAAAAACAAACAAAAAAGAAGATATAATGGCGGAAGAAAAGAACACCCCTATTGAACAAATTGTGAGTGTTGCTCGTGATTTAGGCTATTCGGGAGAAGAGTTGCGTGCATTCGTTGAAAACCAGCAAAAGATGGAAAGGGATGAGCGAGCGGAAAAGACGACGTGTCGCTGGAGAAATAGCAGAGCAGGAAACAGAAAGATTAAGAATTCAGGCTAACAATGATAAAGAAACGCAGGAAACAGAAAGACTAAGGGAAGCGCAGGAAACAGAAAGAATGAAGCAGGAAACGGAAAGATTAAAGGTTCAATTAGAGTTAGAGAGAGTGAGAATCAGGGGGAGACCACCGGTGATGGTAGTTCAGTTTCCAGTGACTCTGTGCGCAGCTACGCCCCCGACCCAAGTTGCCAAAATTCTCTGAAGGAACCGATTCGATTGATGATTACATCAGTCGTTTCGAAACGTTTGCGACCAGTCAGGGTTGGCCTTCAGAAGAGTGGGCAGTCATTTTGTCAGCGTTACTGCGGGTAAGGCATTACAGATTTTCACTGCGTTACCAGCAGAACAACAGTCTGATTTCGGCGCTGTGAAGGAATCGTTGATGAAAGGATTTGACCTCACAGAGGAGGGGTTCAGGAAAGAATTTCGTTCAGCTAATTACAAGCAGGTGAGACGTACACTCAGTTTGGTGCACTTTTTAGATCACTATTTTGAGAGTGGTTAGAGTTGAGTGGTACGAAAAAGGAGTTCGCTGAATTGAAAGAGCTAGTTATGAAAGAACAGATTTTGTCAGGTTGCGGCCCTGAGTTAACTATACATTTGAAAGAGAGACAGCCAGAGACAGCAGGGGAGTTGTTGAAGTTCGCAGAGGTGTATAGAGAGGCACGTTTGGGCACGAAGGTGCAGGAGAAACAGGTGCTAGGCACAGGTGAGAAGAGTGCAAGGAGACCAGGGGAGTTTCCTGCAAAGTCTGCAAAACCAGTGGTGGGGCAGAAGGAAGGGCAAAGGGACATTAGGTGTTTCATTTGTCACAAGAAGGGACATGTGGCGAGGGATTGTCGCATGAGGTTCCAGAAGGCAGCAGCCTTGCAAGAGGTGGATAAGGGTCGCCAAGGGAAATGACCCGCAGTGGAACCAAAAGGGATTCAGTCTGAAGAGGGTGGAGTGCGGCCTATGGCTAGCACTGGACCGCAGTCAGTGTCAGGGATAGAGGGCACTAGGCTGAGTGGTTCGTTACCAGTGGAAGAAGGGTGGATTGGCCAGCAGAGGGTGAAAGTGTTACGAGACACTGGTTGTTCATGCGGGGTAGTACGAACAACGCTGGTCGAGAAAGGGGATTTGACAGGGCAAATCCAGACCTGTACTCTAATCGATGGCACTGTGAGGGAGTTTCCAGTTGTAAGATAGAAGTACGTACCCTTGCTTCTCAGGCGAGTTGTCTGCGCTGGTGATGGAGAGAAACCCTTCATGATTTGATCATTGGAATATTCCAGGGGCAAGGGATCCAGGGGATCCTGAGTTGTTGACTGCTACAGGGGCAGCAGTTCAAACACGGAGCAGGAAGGAGGAAAGGTTGATAAACCGTAAGTCGTTCCGGCAAGGAAGTCAGGCATAGATGTGTCGCCTGATGAGTTTAGGGCCCAGCGCTAGGAAACAAGCCCCTTCGCTCGTGAAGTCCTTGGGAGTTGGCAAGAGGTGGAGAGAAAACAGGTGGTTAGAGGAGGTGAGACAGAATTTCTTGTGAAAGGCGGGCTGTTGTCCCGAGTGTTCACCAAGGGGAAGACAGGTAAGGTGACCACTCAGTTTAGATGTACCAGCAGGTTATCGTGACACTGTCATGTCAGTGGGTCACGAGTCGCTCATGGGGGGGTCATCTCTGGCACCAGCAAAACAGCTGACCGAATCTTCGATGACTTTCATTGGCCAGGAGCAATGGCAGACATCAAGCGTTTCTGCATGTCATGTGACGTGTGTCAAAGGTCAGCCACAAGAGGGGTGAAGAGGAAGGCGCCTCTTAAACAGCCCCTTTAATTGACACACCATTCAGGAGGGTGGCTGTTGATCTGATTGGCCCAATCGCGCCCTGTTCAAAGGTGGGCACAGGTATGTGTTGACGCTGGTGGACTACGCGACCAGATACCCAGAAGCGGTTGCATTGAAGGCGTAGATAGGCAACAGGTCGCTGAAGGGCTGGTAGACATCTTTTCTCGCGTGGGGGTGCCAGCACAAATTCTCAGTGACAGGGGGGTCACAGTTCACCTCAGGCGTGATTGAAGGAGGTCAACAGGCTGCTAGGGATCACACAGCTTCTCACTACCCCATACCACCACAATGCAATGGCTGGTGGAGAGATTCAATGGTGTGCTGAAGGGCATCTTGAAGAAGCTCTGTGAGGAAAGGCCAGCAGATTGGGACCGCTACATTCCAGCAGCACTGTTCGCCTACAGGGAAGCCCTCAGGAAAGCACAGGCTTTTCGCCATTTGAGCTGCTGTATGGGCGGACAGTTCGGGGACCAGTGTGCATTCTCAAAGAGCTGTGGTCCGGAGAACAGGAGTCAGAGAGGTCAAAACCACTTATCAGTATGTGGTGGACCTACGCAATAGGCTAGAGGAGACATGTAAGGTCGCAAGGGAGAGTTTGCAGGAGGCTAGGGTCGTCCAGAAGAAGCAATATGACAGGAAGGTGAGGAAGCAATTCCTCAAGGTGGGAGATCAAGTCCTGTTACTGCTTCCCACGGATCACAACAAGCTGCTGATGCATTGGAAGGGACCATTCACCATCATTGAAAAGGTAGATCAGGACTACCGAATCGATGTGAATGGGAAATCAAAACTTTTCCATGCAAATTTGCTCCGCAAATTATATTCAGCGTGAGACTCAGCACGTAGGCGCAGCAGCAATCATTGATGGGGTGGAAGGGACCCAGCAGAAGAAGGGGAGATTTTGTTTCCCTGAGTTTCCAGGAGAAGAGTCATACAGGGATGTGTCACTGTATGAAGGGCTAGACAGTAGGAGACAGGAGGAAGTTAGGGGGCTCTAGAACAGTTTTAGGGCGTCCCTGATGATAAACCAGGCAGGACAACTCTAGAGACTGTACGGTGGAGTTAACATCGCAAAAACCCGTACATGTGAAAGCCTACCGATCCATATCCCACCAAGCAAGTGATCGAGGAGGAGGTAGAAAAGATGTTGGACCTTGGGGTGATTGGAACCGTCCAAATCATCGTATAGTGCCCCCTTTCGTCTTAGTGAGGAAAAAGTCAGGTGAGCATCGATTCTGTGTTGACTATAGACGTCTGAACAGTGTCACCAAGGTCGATGCAGAGGTCATACGAACATGGAAGACCTGTTCGCTCAGATCGCCACAAGCAAGAGCCAGTATTTCACCAGGATAGATCTGAGCAAGGGTTATGGCAAATAGCCTTGAGTGAGGACTCAAAGGAAGTCACAGCATTCTCCACTCCTATGGGGCTATACCAGTGGCGAGTACTTCCTTTTGGGATGGTCAACGCACCTGCAGTCTTCTCTCGGTTGATGAGGAAGTTATTGACGGGATTGGAAGGCGTTGTGAATTTCATGGATGACATTCTGATAGCATCCGAGACATGGGAGGAGCATATGAGGCGGCTAGGAGCAGTTTTAGAGAGGTTGAGACAAGCCAATCTCACAGCCAGACCAACAAAGTGCCAGGTTGGTTTTCCAAGCCTGGAGTTCCTAGGTTTTGTTGTCGGAGGCGACACAAAGCAGCCGGGGAAAAAGGAAAGGTGGAGAAGATGATGAATTCAGAGAGACCAAAGACCAAACAGAAGTCAGGAGGTCTGCTAGGTTTTATTGGTTTCTATAGGGAGATTTGTTCCAAATTTCGCAGCAATCACGAGTCCTCTCAGTGATTTGGTCAAGGCAGGGAAACCGGCAGTGGTCGAGTGGTCAGACGCTGCAGAGCAAGCACTGCAGACGGTGTTGGAAAGACTAGGTTCCCGTCCCATCTTGAAGCTACCAGATATGTCCAAACCATTTTTGTTGCGGACAGATGCATCAGGTGGTGGGATGGTGCAGTATTGTTGCAGGAGCATGAAGGGGTCGAGTTTCCTGTGAGGTATGCTAGCAGGAAGTTGACAAAGTGTGAAGAAGGGTACGCAACGGTGGAGAAGGAGTGTTTAGCCGTTGTGTGGGCCGTGCAGAAGTTCCACAAAAACTTGTATGGGAAAGAGTTCGTGATAGAGACTGATCATCAACCACTCAAATTCCTGCAGGAGGCGCAGCTGAAAAACAGCAGAGTGCTGCGTTGGGCAATGGCATTGCAGCCCTACAGGTACCGAGTGCAGTACATCCCAGGTCGACAGAATGTCGGAGCTGATATTTAAGTCGCGTAGTCTAGCAAGCTGCAATCAGAGGAAGTCAGTCATATCCGGGGGTGCTTTGTTGATATATGTGTTGATTACAGTTATGTTGATTGGATATGGGTTCATTCCCAGTTGGCTATGGTTCATATTATTTTTGTGTGAGACTTGTTCATTTTTCTTTGTGAGACTTGTTCATGTGAATGTAGTTATGCTTGGAGCATACAGTCGCTTGTGTAGTGATGCATTGTTTGCGAGGAGTGAGGATGGAGGTTCCTCAGTGAAGTGTCATGGATCGTGTTTACTATATTGTGCTTTTCATAGGGATTGTGAAGAGAAGATGTGGCAAATCCGCAGGTAGGGGAATTGCATAAGGGGCGCACAGAGGTTGTTATAAAATGAGTTGAAATAACGCAAGAGCGCACGTCAATGATAACTCATTGGAGTGGTATTCACTAATGATATATTTTATAATCTATAAACCGTTGGTTGTAAGTATTTTTCAAACTTTGCAGTGTAGCTGTGTGTCAGCAAATTCGGTTGTGGTCCTTTTTGTACCGTTGTTTTGAGACCCAATGCGGTGCATAGTCTTTTGCAAGGGGGAAATTGTCACGGTCAAAAATAAACACAACCAGAGTCATGGTCCGTCGCCAGCTAGGTTGGTTGGACATAAGCTCTAACGCAAATACTCTGGGCGCCGGCAGACAGCCGCATATGGCGGGTTCCAGCCAATTAAGCACAGCGAGAGGCTGATCCTAATCCTCCACGGAGACGGTCTGTCCCCCCAGACAGATAAGTAGCTGACCGAGCCTCGATTGTCTGGTCAACCCAGCCTCGACGCCCGGCTCAGATTCATCCAGCCAATTTGGCACAGCGAGTAGACTAATCCTAATCCTCTACGGAGACGGTACTGTCCACCAGACAGACTAAGTAGCTGACCGACGCCTCGGTGTCTGGTCAGAGGAGTCTCGACGCCTGGATCAGACTGATCTAGCCAATTTACAACGTAGCCGGAAAGGAGAGAGAGGGGAAGGTAGTGTGTGGTGGGGGTGAAATCAAGCTAATCAATTAAATGACCAATTGACCACCACAGAGAGTAAGGCGTGTAGGCGTGATGTCATGATTTGAATAGCCAATGGAATTAGAGGGAGATAACTTCGGGTACGAGGCGGTAAAATACTGACCAATGGTACTCGCCCTTTGACAGCTGAGTTTTAAGATAAGATAGGGAATGCGGGAGTGAAGAGGAAGAACAGAGAGAGATGAGGAGGTTCTGGGTATAGTCTCTGCACGAGAGAAAAGGCAGAGAGATGAAGAGAGGAGGGAGAACGAAGAGAGACAGAGAGAGAGGAAGAGGTTCTGTGTAAGCTCTGACAAGAGAGAAGCAGAGAGATGAGGGGAGGAGAGAAGAGAACCAAGTTGAGAGATTAGCATGAGATAGTCTGCAGAGGAAGGACTAGGGAGAGATGTGGAGAGAGAGAGTTGCTGACTAATGAAGAGGAAAAGAAAGAAAAGAAAAAGAAAAGAAAAGCAACCATGTCCATTTGATTAGAGCAGACTAGAAGAGAGAGAGAGAGTGCATGCGTTAATGCAGGAAGGAAGAAAGGAGAACAGATTGATGTTGATAGTCACTGTTCCACCTTAACCGGGGTTCGACCTCATACCTGGCAGCGTCACTTCGTCAAGCAGAAACACAGACCAACGCCAGTGCCAGCAGTCTAACCTGACCAGGCGCCAGCAGACCAAGACCAGTGCCAGCAGTTGTGTCGTGCTTGTGAAAGTGACAGTGAAAGAAAAAAAAAAAGAAAAGAAAAGACAGTGATTCGTGAATAGTTAAGATCACCTGGCCAGGTAAAGTAGGGAAAACTATTTATACCGGGTTAGTTAATGATGTTTTAGATAAATGATTTTGTGAAGTTCAGGAAAGAGAGAATGTTTTATTTTGTTTGATTCCATATGCATTGATGTTTCGTTCTATGAACATGTGTAGTAAAGTTATAGACTTTACTAGTGGGTTTGATGTGACGAATGCATGATATATGAATGAGATCGTAAGCAAGCTGTGAGTGTGTTTGGGCTATGCGCTAGTCCTTCCTCCCTCGACATCACCCCAGGTTCACACACACACACACACACACACACACACACACACACACACACACACACACACACACACAGAAAGACTGACAGACAAACAGACAGGAGAGAGAGAGAGAGGAAGAGAGGAGAGAGAGAGAGAGAGAGAGAGAGAGAGAGAGGAGAGAGAGAGAGGAGAGAGATGGAGGAGGGGAGGGAGAGAGAGAGACCCTGAATTTCTGTACAAGCACAAAGAACATTTTACATATTTCTATTCTTTTTTTTTTCTGCAAGAAATCTCCTTCGCAAAATCTTCTGGTGCAGGAAATGCAAACCAAACACTAACCGGAAATGTCTTTTCAAACCAAACTACTGCTACTTCTTTTTCTTCTTATTTTAAAATAAATGGTTGTAGAACAACTGGACACCTTGACATACCTTTTTTGCAGTTAGGTGTTGCTGTTTAAAAAGGGAAATCGAACTGATTTAAGATTCACAATCTTTACAAACAAAAATGCATTTCAATGGATTTTTTCTCTCGCAGGATGGTAGACATCATGATCAAGGAAGAAAATAGACAACAGACAAACATTTACTGCAAACACCACGACATGAAAGTTCAGGATGAAATGTATGTAAATCTCGCATTTACACAATTGTGTCTACGTGAATATGTAAAGTTGACAGAATACTCCAGAGTTCATAATGATAACATGTAAATATTACTTTTTAAAACACTTACAATTAGGTAAAAGGCATATATTCAATACAATTCAATTCTGTTCACGTTGCTTATAGCCAGCCAACCGCAAGGGGACATTTAGTTAAGAGACAAAACTACGTGCGAGTTTCGGGCGAAAATGATTGTAAGATTATAAGAGAGCACATAAAAGTAACGAAAACAAAAAAATGAAAAAAAAAAAAAAAAAAAAAAAAAAAAACAGCAAAAAAGCAATCAAAACACACACCACACCAACCACACACACACACAACCCCACACACGCACACCCCCCAAAAACACACACACAAAACCACACAAAATAAAAAGAAGGGGAGGGCGAGCCGCAGACCTCCCCATGTCAGATAAATTCTTCCTGGATCCGCTTTCTGACCCAGTTCACCCCAAATTTTAACGGGTTCCCTTCTTTGGAAAAGGAGGGAGGGTGTGGGAGGGGGTTGGAAAACTGGTGGAAAGGGTGGGGGTGGGGATGTAAAAAAATTTTCCCTAAAAAGCTAACAAAATTATCCTTTAATACTGTTTTCCCTGACATGCTACAAACGTACACCCGCAAGGTGGGAAAAAGTGACTGAAAGCTTATACGGGGGGAGGAGTTAGGGGTGTGGGGGGGGGGGGAGGGGGGGGGGGTTGAAAAGGAAAGGGGGGAAAGAGGGGAGAGAAGAATGTTTAATGCAGACGACCTGAAAAAATGCCAGGGAGCTAACTTTCCCGTCTCAGTCGACCCAAGTTGTTGTTCTTGTTGTGTCCCCTGGCTAAAAGTCAGGGATCATACAAACACCCGAAGTCCAAAGTCATCACGAGCCGTCACAGTGTTGACAAAGAATTCGAAGAGGAAGAGGGGGTAGAAAGAGGAAGAGAAAAAACGTAGGGAGGAGAGGAGGAGAGAGGAGGAGAAAAGGAGAGGAGGAGAGGAGAAGGGAGAGAGGAGAGAGAGAGAAGGGGGGGGGGGGGGGTTATGAAAAAAGGGTAGGAAATGTACGAGAAAAAAAAACCCCGCAGAAACGCGGGGGGGGGGGGGGGGGGGGGGAGTATTGTAATAAATACGAAAGTTTCGAAAGAAGAGGAAAAAGAAGAGGGAAGCGCCCCAGTTTTTGCCCGGAGTTTTCTGCTTTCGTCACTACGGCTCAGCACAATGAGGTGGGGGTCAAAACATGTCCAAACACTTGGAAGTTTACAAAAATTCGGCCCCCCCGTTTTTCCCGATAAATACGCTTAATGCGATAAATGTTTTAAAAACCCCTTTAATAAAAGAAAAAGATAAAAACAAACAAAGTTTGAACAACATAGTTTTTGTTTCAGCTTTGTTTCCATTTGTAAACTACTTGTTTCTTCGAGCCAAGATCGACAAGATAAAAGTTTAGCTGTAAAGGCTTGGAGTCGCCCGGAAAAACCATTCCATTATGTTCAGCCCCCTTCTCGCCCCCCCCCCCCCCCCCCCCCCCCACCCCCCCGCGCCCCCAGTGAAACCAAAAATTAGTAAGTTCACTGTTTTTAAAGATGAGGCTGTCTGAATTCTCTCAAAATTTCAACATGAAAACCCCCCCCCCCCCCCCCTCAAAAAAAAAAGAAGGGGATGGGGGGGGGGAGGGGGGGGGGAGGAGGGGGGGGGAAAAAAAACGCTGGGGGAAAGGGGGGGACAGTTGAGGGCGGAGGTTTAAAACAGAACACCAGGGGAGAGTCGGGAAAGAAAAATTTTAATTTCCGCATTGTGGTGGATGAGTTCATTTGCTCTTGAAAATGGGGCATGCTAAAGTTCTCTCTCCCCTTCTCTCTCTTTCTCTCTCTCTCTCACACCACACACACACACCACAAAACACAATTTTTATAGAAACTTTTCTCTTCACATAATTAGAATATCTCTCTCCCCCACAATTATAAATCTCTTCTCTCTCTCTCCCCTCTTTTCTCTCTCCACAACATTTTCCCACGCTCCTTCTAAACGTCTTGATTCCCTTTTAAAACGCGGGAAAAAAAACACACACCCCACACCACACCACACAGAGATCCCAACTGATAATCAACCCCCAAAACGGGGGACGGTCGTTTTATCGACAACTTTCTTTTTTTTTCTTTTTTTTCCCGTTTTGCAGGCTGAAAACCCCTGCGGAATTTCCCTTTTTTAAAGGGAAAGCTTTAAATTCCCTTCTAAAAAACGAAGGAGTGGAGTTTTGTGTGTATGCCCGGGTTTTTTTTTTTTTCCCCCGCCTTTGGGTTAGCCTACCCCATCTTGGGAAAGGTGAAATGCATGTGTAAAGTGCCATCCATACCAAGGGCCCAAATGGCCTTCTTTTTCCCGAAAGTTGGTGTTGGGATCTAAAGTGTGTTGAAAGGGATGTTATGGTGCGTTCACACAGGGATCTGGGTTTAATGGGTCGTATGAAAAAAAAGGATTTCCAAAACAAATTTTAAAACTCCAAGGGAAAAATCCCCCTGTCCGAAAGGGCCCCGGCGGAAAATTCAAAACCGCAACCCTTGGATTTCGGTCCGGGGCTTTACCAACGGGGGTATTCCCGGGCCCCCCATCGACAACGGGCTACGCTTGAAAAGTACACTCTAGCAACAGCACCAACACAGGGAGGGAACAAAGACAAAAAAAATAAATAAAGCAAAGAGAAAAAGGATGAAAGGCTATTGGCAAATCCCGCTGGAGAGAGAGAGAGAGGAGAGGGGAGAGAGGAGAGATGGAAAAAGAGAGGAGTGATAGAGAGAGAGAGGGTGGGGGGGGGCGGGGACGATGATGTTGGTTGTCATTGTTGTGGGCCCTCATAGCAGAATTTGTCTAACATTTGTCCTCTCTCTCTTTTCTCTCTCTTCTCTTCTCTCTCTCCGGATATAGATTATTGACGGTTTTTTCCCAACGCCCCAAATTTAAAAACATTTTACTTTCTTTGAATTTAAAACACTACCAAAACACAGAAAAGCTCGGGCACAAAAGAAAAAGAACCCGGGACCACACCACACCACACACCACCAAAGTGTGCTTGCCAGAGAGAGAAGGGAGGAGAAGAGAGAGGAGAGAGGCAAAGGTAAATTGTGGGGGGGAATTTCAAACCCCCTAATCCCGGTTTAAATACACGTTTTAATGTTTCGATGACAGCAAAACAGCAGTTTTTGGGCGTTCCCTGTTGGCCCGTTCTCTTGGGACTGTTCTTGGGCCCCCCAACCCCCGCACAATTTGCCTGAAGCTCGACTCCGACGGCATACTGCAGGCTTCGAAGGTCTAATGCAAGACAGTTGATGACAAAGCCTTTTTTTTTGTTAAAACAAACAAACAAACAAACAAAAATCACACTGACGAAGTTCTTCATGAGAAAGAATATTCCTTTTCAGGAAAGACTCGATGTAATAAGAATGTGCAACTCTCTTCAGGGAAACTGTAAATTTTCGTCTGTAAAAAAAAAAAAGAAGTTATAGGTTTGTTTGTTTGTTTTTAACTCGGAGAAAGTGATTTGCTTCAGCAAAAGAGTAGGTGTCATCACTGAAATAGTGCGTTCCACTAGGAAAATCTCTTTCATCGGGGAAATGGTACTTTTCATCAAGAAAAGTAGTAATTTTCAAAAGGGAAAGAGTAGGAAAAGTATAATTCGTCATTAGGGAAAAAGTAATTTTCAGCAGAAAAAGAGGCGTTTGTTGTGTATGTGATGCGTGAGTGTGTGTGTGTGTGTGTGTGTGTGTGTGTGTGTGTGTGTGTGTGTGTGTGTGTGTGTGTGTGTGTGTGTGAGCGTGAATGGGTGTGTGTGTGGGTGGGTAGGGGGGGAGGTGCGCGCGCGCGTCTATGTATGTGCGTGTGTGTGTGTGATATGTGAATCTGTTTGTCTGGGAAAGTCCAATAAAATACGAGCATTGTTCACTTCCATTGTTCATGCTGTGCTAAAAGCCAGTACTTTGTTCCCCCTGTCACACGGCTCTCCCAACACAACCTAGTGTGGCATTGTGGGATACCTTTCCACATGTGACTCAGACTTGGCAGACCTACCATAAACTAAACAGAACTTCCGGTGGACTCATGTGGTCCGTTATCTAAAAGCCAGCTGGGTTCTGAGTTTTCACTGTCTGTTTTCCCGGCAGCTCTTTGAACAATGGAGGTTGCCCTATCTTCCTTCCCTCTTGACCTTGGAAAAAGGAACAACCCACGTAAGCGCCAGTGTTAAGTATCATAACTGTTCAGAGGACAAAACAGTTGACACTCTCAGGGGTGTCGACAGGAAAGAAAAGCGGAGAGTTCGGTCCTGTCATGGGGAAAATCATCTATCTATCTGTCTGTCTAGCTTGCTACCTAGCTAGCTATTCATTTATTTATGTTTCTATCTATCTACATATGTAGCTAGAGCGAGAGAGAGAGAGAGAGAGAGAGAGAGAGAGAGAGAGAGAGAGAGAGAGAGATGTACCAGCTATTATTCAAATCATGAACATCTTTCAAACTGTGAAGGTAGGGCCGTGTTGAATGTGGCATCCGTTCGACCTTTTTTTCTCTTTCCGAAAGCGTAGTAGAAACATTTGAATGTAACAAGAAATCACACACACACACACACACACACACACACACACACACACACACACACCACACACACACGCAGGCACGCACGCACGCACGCACGCACACACACACACACACACACACAACACACACACACACACACACACACACACACACACACACTGACAGACCGCGCGCGCACGCTCGAAAAGGTCAAGTACAAGCAAATAGCACTTCAGCATGGACCGCTAGTGCCTACTCAAGTGATTATAGTTCCTTTACCAAGCTGCCAGAACAAGATGAATGTACCAGCCTATATGTATGTCGTTTACTATTCCGGTGGTTAAATTCTCAGTACTTGTTGCCAGATTAAAGCTCAACAAGATGGTTGTACATGATATATACATGTCGTTTCCTATTCCTGTTGTTAAATTCTCATTACCCTTTTGCTAGATTACAACACAATCAGATGCATGTACTAGCTTATATGTATGTCGTTTCCTATTACAGTGATTAAATTCTCAGTACATTGTTATAGATTACATAGTATGGATATACTGCTCGTGTTTTTGTTCTTGAGATTACATTTTCACTATGTGATTACAGATTACAACAAACCAAGATGGGTGAACCAGTCTACGTATGTCGGTTTGTTTTTCTTTTTTAAATTCCAGTAGTTACATCTTCATTTTAAAGTTGCCAGATTACTACAGAACAAGATGGAATACCAGCCTATATGTTGTCTCCTATTCCAGTGGTTACATTCTCATTACCATTCCAAGTTCCCTTTTACAACAGAGAGCAAGATGGTCATACCAGCCTACATATCGTTTCTTCCTCTGCCAATACTTGGAATCGATTCAGTTTTTGTTCTTTGCAACAAACGAATGATAATTCGTGAACTCTCTTTATTTTCAATCGTCAAAGAAAATCTTCTCTGCAAACACAGTACGTCAAAATTTCGTTCACTTACAAATGCTTTCTTCGACAGCACTCTCAAGGAACAAAAATCAAGATCTAAACACCTGTGCATGTATTAAGTATCTGTTGTTATTGACGTAGTATCAAACTTCACATATTTAAGAACATGGACAAACGAGCTCTACGTTGTAAAAAAAAAGAACCCATCATCAGTAGAATGATAAACATTTTATCTACATAGTCCAATCAATGAAGACGAAATTCCAGCATACGTATCCCCTGCATGGTGAAATGATAATCTTCGAGGTACAAGTCACATGCGTGCTATACGTATATTGAGTCTCCGACTTGCAGAACTAAGACAATTAAAAAGCTATCGTTAAACTTTAGAACTAAATCATTATATGATTTTGAAAGATTTTCGCTAAATCTGAATTAAATCCAGATTGAATGGAACATCAATAACTTCAGAATGATGCACCCAAAACCATACTATGTTCTCAAAAGCTTTGAGATATGTCGGGTTAATCTAGAATTTGTTCAGCATCCGCAGAACAACGGGTCCATGTGTTACTATTTGAATCGCGGTATTGTATTTTATTCCTGCACATATATTACGAGTGCAGCAGTTACTACGTGAAACCCTTCATTCCATCAACTACAAAGCCATTTGAGGTAATAAAATGCCGGAGATGACATCATTTGATAAAAAAAATTTCGTCAGAAAAAGCGTGACCACAGACTCTTCTCAAGAGCTTAGTCACCGAAAACACATACGACCGCGCATAAATGTATTTGCTGGTCTAATGTTATTGCCAGTATTAATATTCTGCTCAAATGTATATATTTAATTGTCGCATAATTTCCTTTGGGTTACATTTATAAAGCGCATACTAGCAGGACATGGATAACACCCTTTTGTTCATAGGAAAGGACGTTGTAGGACTACTAAAAATTCGTTACACGATAATAACAAATGACTGTGCAGAAAAGCTTTGCAAAATCGAGGTAAATGTTATAATTACAGACAGTGTAAATTTTCCATTGAAAGAGAACCTTACGAAAGTATTCTTTCTAATCTACATTTTATCAAACTTATCAAATTTAAATGAAGTTGTCACAAACTTCCAGCTGAGTCAGGACGAAATTATGGTATTGAAGGACATGACTACGAAGAACTGTAACATGAATGTCATAGGTGATTAATGTCATTTTGTGACTGAGCTCCCAAATATTGTATGTTACAACAAAAAATATTTACCTAATCATTATTGGAATATTATGCCTGTTCTGACTTCCGTAAAATGATGTCAGGAAAGAAAAAAAAAAACTTTTGAAATTTGCAAACTTCCTAAAGTATGGATCATCTCTCCCCCTCTTTGTTTGTTTGTCTTTGTATTTTCTAGGGGCGGTGACATTTTGGGGTATGTGTATTTTCTAGGGGCGGTGACATTTTGGGCTATGTGTATTTCTAGGGGCGGTGACATTTGGGGTATGTGTATTTTCTAGGGGCGGTGACATTTTGGGGTATGTGTATTTTCTAGGGGCGGTGACATTTGGGCTATGTGTATTTTCTAGGGGCGGTGACATTTTGGGGTTATGTGTATTTTCTAGGGGCGGTGACATTTTGGGCTATGTGTATTTTCTAGGGGCGGTGACATTTTGGGGTATGTGTATTTTCTAGGGGCGGTGACATTTTGGGGTATGTGTATTTTCTAGGGGCGGTGACATTTTGGGGTATGTGTATTTTTGCTTTTAACACACGCAAAGAAATGTTTGCGTTGTTGCTATGATTTTCTTCTTGTTTGTTTTGTTATCCCCCATACACTAAAAGGAATAAAAAGGTCAAATTCAAGTGCGGACGCACACTGTACTGGTACAGTTACGGAAAAACATAAGCAAATCAGTTTCCAAAACTCACTCTCTCTCTCTCTCTCTCTCTCTCTCTCTCTCTCTCTCTCTCTCTCTCTCTCTCTCTCTGACGGGATGAGGATGGGAACAGGGAGGGTAGCGATGGGGAGGAAGGGGATGGGGATTGTCTCTCTTCCAGAACAGAAACAAGTAGGCCTGATACGTTATCACCCCCTGTCCCTATCCCCCTCCCCCCCCCCCCTCTTTCTCTGTAAGGGGAGGGGGACAGTAGCAGGAAGTGAATCGGAAACGAGCGGGTGAATACAGAATCCACCTCTCTTTCTAAACCATTTCACAGTTATTATTTTTATCATAATCTCTCTCTCTCTCTCTCTCTCTCTGTGTGTGTGTGGTGTGTGTGTGTGTGTGTGTGTGTGTGTGTGTGTGTGTGTGTGTGTGTCCCTCTCTCTCCAGCCCACCCAACCTCCCTCCCCGACTCCTCTCCCCCCCCCCACCCCCCATTTTCAGCTCCTTCATTCTCTTTCTCTCCCTACCTCTCCCCCACCCCATCCCCCCCGTCTCCCCCCTCACTCCTCACCCCAGCAGGCCCCAGTGACACAGATCCAACAAAGGTCTCCAGGAAGGAATTTCCGGAGGCCAGCCCCTGTGCGGATCTCCATCACAGCACGAGACACCCCCCCCCCCCCCCCCCCCCACCCCCCCCCACCCATGTCCGCCAGAGAGCGGGACGCTCTGCACAGCTGAGTGATATCGCATTGCATATCCTGTGGGCTGAATCACAACAGCATAGGCACAGACCACTGCTTCCACGCACGGAGTAATCGCCCTTTTTATCAGCAACATTCTTCTCTGTGTGTGTCTGTCTGCATGTCTGACTGTATGTATGTATGTATGTATGAATATATATATATATATGGGGGGGGGGGGGAGGGGGCGTATGTGTGTGAGTGAAAGTGAGAGAGAGAGAGAGAGAGAGAGAGGAGAGAGAGAGAGGAGAGAGTGTATGTGTGTGTTAGTGCGTAACGCGCGCGCGTGTGCGCGTGTCTCTGTGTATGCGTGTGCGCGCGTGTGGGTATGATTTTGTAAACATGTTAAAGAAGAAAAGAAGGGTGTATGTGGGTAGGAGACGGGAATGAGGAATTCTTCAATGAAAAAATAATAGAAGAAGAAGAAGAAGAGGATGAACAAGAAGTAGAAAACCAAGGATAAGGTAGGAGAAGGAAGAAGAAGAAGAAAAGCGAAGAGCAGGAGGAGAACAGGAAGAGAAAAAGGAGGAAGAGGAAAGGAGGGGGGCGGGGGTGGGGGGGGGTGGGGGGGGGGGGCGGGGGTTAAGGAGAGGACGGGCGAGAGGAACAGGAGGAGAATTTCAATTTCAGGTTGTCTGCCGCCCAGCCGACCACAAAGCACCATAATTATTAGACCTGCAGGAGGGGGAAGAAGGGAGCGTGAGGAGAAAGGTACAGAAACCTGTCAGTAATTCTATAAAAGGAAAACAAGGTCTGAAGTTAGGACACACTTCCCACCTCCCCTCCCCACCCCCTTCCTCTCCTCCCCTCCCTCCCTCCATTCCGCTCGCCCACCGTCGCGAAGCAAGGTCTAAAACGAGCAATTAAAGGGGGAAAAAAATGTTTCTCAACTTTGTATTCAACGCAGACAGAATCAGACAGCCACGGTGTCTCACCACTGACTCACCAAGGTGGGAGTCATCCACGGTCCCGGATGTGGCCACAGCGGTCAGCTGGGCGTCAAACAATTTTTTTTTTTAAACAACAAAAAAACGTGACCTGATCGTCACATGTCTCTTCGCGTCAACAGAGTACTATATCTACTCATTACTGGAAAAAAACAAATTAAGGACATGACTACGAAGAACATGACTTTAAATAAAAAATCTCATTTCAATTCCGAAAAGAGTGTTGATAAACAACAACAGTTACATTTAATGCATATATATATATATATACAAAAAACTAATAAATTCCAAGGATAAGTACCGAGCACCATTCCAGCAACTTACAGAGCAGCTTGATGTTGCAATGACTGCAAGAGATATTCAACTAGACTCTATAAACAGAGCTTGCTCTTATGTCTTAGATTGAAGGAATAGGGGGAGATAAGCATTCATATCTGCAGCGGTAGTTACTACTGCCTAACTAACAGTATGTGCGCAAGTGGGTGGATGGGGAAAAAATAAAATACATGCTTCTCAAAATGAGCTTTCAGCAAGCTTATAATCTCCAATATGGAGGAAAACTCACTAAACACATAACTTCTGGTCATATACCGATATTTCGAAACCTGGTTGTTTCTCCTCAGTGACCGCGGAAAGTGGTAATTTGACTCCTCTGCCTTTTCGGTTTTAAGAAGAATGCTATCCCAGAAAAGGCTGGTGTGCAATACCGTAGTATGTTTGTTGAGTTTTTAAAAAGCCAACTAAAGGTGCCACCTAAGAAGCAAAAGAAAATCATTGAAAGAGCAAAACAAGCTACATTTTCTTGTGAAAAGTAGAAAATATAAAAAGATAACCTCTTAAGACATTGCAGATTATTAGCTTGCTGAAGGCTCATTTTGAGAAGCATTTATTTTATTTTTCCCCAGAATGCTAAAAATGCTCAACCAAAAGGGAGCGACATACCAGTTTAAACTGGTATATATATATATATATATATATATATATATATATATATATATATATATATATATATATATATATATATATATATATAGATATATATATATATATATATATATATATATATATCTTCACCTGGAGACTATTGGCTTGTACGTATCTATATCTGTTACTGGTAGACCACTAGAGAAGACAGAGTTGTCCCCATTTTGCATGTGTGCTTCGTTCTGTGTATCAAAGACGTTTTACTTCGCACACTGTTTTGTGTGTTTATTTGTATTTTGCAACGCAACCTCTGACAAAATCGAGTTGGTTTTTTTTCTAGCAGGTCAACTGGAAGTTACCATATATAATAAACGTCTACCATTAGAGTTTTCTTCATAATAGCTAGCAAAGCTGAACAGCAAAGAACAAGACATTATTGACCACTTACGGCCAGAGCTTAACCGTCTACAGCACCGCTGAGACATTAATTACACCTTTGTGGTACCGGCGCTTCCACTTTGTTCTGTCCCATCTCTGATCCAGTGGAGAACGAGCAGACCAAAATCAGAAGCATATCTTCATAGACCCTTCTACGCTACAGCAGTTCAGAGAAGAGACATGCTGTTACCCACTTCTCTGCTGAAGAAGCTCTCTTTGTCTGCCTGGGCTTAGAGGATTTCAGTTCGAGGACACGTCTTCGAGAGTGACGGCATTATAGGAGGACAAGAAGAAGAAGACGAAGACGACGACGACGACGAAGAAGAAGAAGAAGAAGGAAGAGAAGAGAAGAAGGCGAAGAAGAAGAAGATGACGATGATGAAGAAGATGAAGGCAAAGAAAAAGAAGAAGAAGAAGAAAAAGAAGAAGTGGAGGTGGGGGAGGAGGAGGAGGAAGAAGAAGAGAGTGTGAGGAACAGGAAGAGGAGGAAGAAGAAGAGGGAGAAGAAGAATGTTCTTCGTAAAAGAATAACCTTAACGCGGTGTACATAGACAAGGGTGGGGTGTGCCCGCGGAAGGGAAGAACAGCCATAATCAAGCTATTCACAGGAAGCGTCTTTCCGACACAGCGGTGAGTTTCGAACTGGTGATGTGTGTCTTGTGATGCGCGTGGTCGTGAATCGGTTTGAATGAGCTGTCCAAAGACTCATTTTGACGTCAATATGTCTTTGCACTCCACAGATCACAAGCCACTTTCTGACACTTCGACACGCTCATATTCCATTGTCATTACAAACAAGGTCGTTACATAGATCACGAGAGAGAGAGAGAGAGAGGAGAGAGAGAGGAGGGGGGATAGCATCATTCTGAGGTCAACATTTTGTGCACTCCATACTGATTCAGAGAGAGAGAGAGAGAGAGAGAGAGAGAGAGAGATTTTACTGTATTGTGGAAATCATAAACTGAACTAAACCTAGCTTTTCCTGACCTACTAGACTGCCATTCTATATGAATGCCACATTGCTGACGCCTTCATGATGAGCATGCGTAGCTGGTGTGAGTAATATCCTGTTAGGCTGAAACTCCTAAGGATACGTTGCTTCCGGTCAGAAATTGGGTCTCCGACACGCACAACGTATTGTCCATGGATGTAACACACTGAAAGCGTGTCCAACAAGGCGTGAATGATAAGCTAGAACGTTTGGTATTGAAATCACGAACACACACCTGTGCATTCATTTGGTTTGTTGCATCAAAATT
>CM031613.1:51874473-51879473 GCA_018398815.1 Conus ventricosus | reverse complement strand
CAGACATACATAGTGGTGCTCTCCAAAGAGACAGGTCTGTGCGTCCCGTATGAAGTGCTCGAAAGGCACCAACCTGCTGTGTCTTTCGTAAATTTAACTCATTCTGGAAGAATTCCGAGACAACTCGTAACAGCAGAGCGCCACGCAGAGATGACTTCCGAGTTCACTTGTGCCAGCAAGCTCCAAGCCCCAAACTCTTCCATATCCACGTTCTCGATCCGAACCCTGTTTCACGTTTTCCCTTCATGTGTCTTCGGCCTTCATCTGATTTGTATTTCGCCGTCTTCGTTTTAATTTTAGTCTCGAAAAATGTCAAAATGTACGAGCAAGCCTGAGACTCAGTGAGGTAGGTGTGCCATGAGTGTGCCAACTCATTATATTACATGTCTTTTGCTGTCTTGTAGCTTCTGTTTTTCTCGTGTGTGTGTGTGTGTGTGTGTGTGTGTGTGTGTGTGTCGCGTGCGTGCGCGCTTTCGTGCGTGCCATCTCATCCACTGTCAATACAGTGTAAACTTTTGTGTTTGCAGAATTATTCCCTTTCTACCTTGGCTGCCGCCTAGTCACTTTGGAAACATTAATGTTCATTTTCTAAAGCTTAAATCATCTGCTGTCATGGTAATTACGACAACAAAGAAGCCTACAGTAGTGTTTTTTTATGTAACTACCAGTTCTGTAACCAAACTTTCTACGCAGCTTGAAACCAGGAGTGCTGTGATCTAAAACAACAGTGACCTGAATGGAATAAAGGATTCTTGCTAAGTAACGAAGGAGTTGTTAACCTACATTTAATTATTTCTGTATCTTAGCTGGTTGAAGTACACATCTTAAACGCTAATAGCGGACATGATATTATAGAAGTCCTATCGTAATTACGAAAGAATAATGTGGAAGTATAACAAGGGAAATAGACCAGTATGATTCCCTGTGTAATGATCAGTGTACAAAGCACAGTGGAAGGTGAACATCTCAGAAGCAAAATGAGGAAATCCAGGATGGACAACTTACAGGTCAGTACAATTTTACGAAATTAAACTCTGTTGATTGTGACAGTGGACAGAGTTGCGGATATTACTTGATGACCAAGGTCCGTCACAATACTATTACGCCCTGACGACCTGGGAACAGCGTGACTTGACATGCATTAGGAAGGATGATATGTCTCAACATTGTTTTGATGTAAACTTTGAATTGGAGAGAGAGCGTCACGTCATGTAGCAGCCCAAGCGTAGAGGTTGACAGGTGGATCAGACTGCACCCTCCCGCGCCCGGCCGTCTCCACCAAGGCCCCAGAGGGGGGTGCCCTAATCGACAAGGCGAGCGGCGCGACCTGATTGGCGCATGAGGCCTGTTATCACCCCACGAGGGGCCTCACTCACCGCCAAAGTGCGCAACTCCTGGCGGAAATTTATGATGGGTTTGACCGACATTGCAGACTTCATCTATCGTGATCTGTGTAATGAGCACGGGACGAGCCTTTCTTCTTCTTCTTCCAGATGGGGATGTTTAACCTGCTCCGTGCCCACAGTCTTCAAGTAGACTATTCTGGCACACAGGTTGCATGCATTGTGTATTTTCGTGTAGCCGGTAGTCACCCGTCTTAGGACATGAGCATCGGGATCTTTAGAGTCCGTGTATGGTCTTTAGTGCATGTGACACAGACTAGACCTCGGTTTATAGTCCCATCCGAACGACTATAGGGGGGATGGAGTCAGAACCAATGTTAACTCCGAGGGAAAAAATCCCCCTATACCGAAATTCGAACCCGCAACCCAGGATCCACGAGTCCGGCGCCTCTACACCACTGAGCTATCGGCCCCCCCGCCTTGACAGCGGGTTTTGGCGCTTCAGGCTTTATCAGCCTTGTCAGCCATATTGCACGATTGTCAGTACGAACGTTAACCGGAAGCCTCATATCCCTGCACGATTGTTTGACGTGTCGGACTCAGTGCAAGAAGGCTCTCGACGATAGCATGGATCCTTGGCTAGCTGGCTCACAATTGGGGATATGAAAATTTATGTTGCGAAAGATTATAAACCTAAATCATGTGTGAACACGGACACAAAGGCCACAAGAAAGAAATTCACTAAAGGACGAAAGCGGCTCAACAGCCTTCAGAAACTATTCCAAAGCGACCAGTGCAGCACCCACATAGAATGCTTGTGTTGGAGGGTATGGTTCCACACTTCAGTTGAAGTTCGCAGGGGACTCGCTTGTATTTCCCACACTTTTCAAGATATCACTCGAACACATCATGACTGACGTACTAGAAGATCATGTCAGCAGTCAATAAACCATCAAGAATGTTCACTTTGTAGGCCTAAATGACATCGATGGCCTGGTAGGCAGTGGACAATGGTTCGTTAAGCTTGATAAAAGATTGGATGAAACATCGAGACGATATGGCATGGAAGTCAGCGTACTGAAGCCCAAGTTGATGGCTAACCACATCACCACTATCAGAACGGATATAAAGACAACTATGCAAACACAGAAGCCAGGAACCATTCAACAGTTCATTTTTCTTAAGATCTGTCATTGCCAATGAAGGATCAAAACCAAAAAATCCTCTCATAGGCGCACTGTTCAAACTAAAACCCTTATGGAAGGACAACGACATCTCACTGAAACACAAGCGCAGATACCTGTATGCACCTGTATATTCCATCTCCCTGTTCTGGTGTGTGCAAGGTAAAGACCTCAGCAAAGATCTGAAAAAGAAGAATCTAAGACAAGAGAATGAAGTGATACAGCAAGATACGTTGACACCAGTCAAGAAAAAGAACCTACGTTGGTATAGGGTGTAACAAGACCTAGTGGCCTTGCTAAAACATCCATCAGGGAACTGGTGAAGACGGAAGACGAGACAGAAAATGCGACGAACTGACAACATGGCAGGCCGTACAGAGAAAAAAAAAAACATTGGCAGAGACCCAGACCTTGGCACACAGCCAACAGACCTGGAGGAACCTCTTGAACGGTTCTTCAGTGTAGCACATTCATGACTCTTCAAGGGGTTAAAGGGAGAAGTAAAGGAAAAAGAATTTGTTACGCCAAAGCAAGATGATGATCGGCGGTTGGGGCAAAAAGTGCCTTTGAACTAGGTCACTACGACCGTGAAGGCTACGCAACGACTAGCAATACACATGTCCTTTTCACTCATTGATTTGGACCTCTCTTTCACTCTCCACATCTCGCCACCCCCCACCCCCCCCCATCCCTCCTCCGCCCCTTCCACCTGGCCTCCCTGAATCAGTCTTCCACTCCATTGCACCCCATCCCCTTTCTCCTCCCCCCCCCCCCCCCTCCATCTCCTCTTTCTCTACCTCCACTTCTTGAAAACATGTGAGTCAAAACAGGCAAACTGCTTCTGTTGTTCCTGTTGTTTCACGTTAACAGCAGCAACACATGATTAAATTTAACAGTAATATGACACTCGTTTATCATGATGTATTAACAAAAAGCTGTCGCTAGGAAGCGGTTTCACGAGTGAACTCACAATAACGTACATTAGGTCAACGGCGTCGGTAGACATTTTGCATTGAGGGAGCCAGCTAGAACTGATATCACTGAAGTCGGAGGTGGGAGGAGAGGAGGGAGGCGCTCATCTTCCGAATTTCCATAGATGCTAGGAGGTGTGGGGGGGAAAGGAGTGTTGAGCATTCTGGTAAAAGCGAGTGGGAATGGGGAACTCTTATTTTCCTAGTTTTTAGTGGAGGTGCACTCTTATCTTCCAAACACCTGTAAAGCGAGAGTGGCGGTTTAGAGACAGGGGGTAAGGGTGGTGGGGGGGAGGTGAGATAGGGAGGGGGGTAAGCAGCATAATCCGTGCCGTTTTTTTCCCCCCATCAGACGCTGAGAGAAGTAGGGAGTAGAATGGGGTGGGGTGAGGAGGGGGGGGGGGTGAGCGGGAGCTAGTCTGGCCCCCTAAACCACACCATTGGGGGAGGAGGGAAGAATGCCCTCCCCCTCCCTGCTACCCCCCCCCCCCCCCCCCCCCCCCCCCCCCCCCCCCCCCCCCCTGCGTTGCAGTTATTCTACTCTGGCTTTATGAGTGAGAAATGTGTAAACAGTTTTCCATGGAAGATGCAGTATAATGAGGATATTGGAAAAGTGATAGAATTCAGTTCCTAGCCACACTATTCGATTGAGAAAACCCTGACCAGAATCGGCCTAATCTACGTATTGAAGCCTGGAATCTTGTTGGATATTTAGACTTTGTGTTTATTTAGATTGATAAGTTTGTAGGGCTAATTCAGATACAGTTTGGTTTTGCGTAAGCATGCCTTTGTTGATGGCAAAACATAACACTTTGATACGAGAACCTCTGCTTCAGTATGATCTGTTTCACCAAGACTTCAGTTTAAAAGAACTGCCTTGAACGCTCTTTGCAGACACTGATTAGAGATTCCTTGGCACTGGCTCTTGTGAAGTCTATCTTAGTGTTGATCACTAATAATTGAAACGGAGTATTGTGCGTGCAGGAATACATCTCCTGGTATAAAGATTAAAGAAATGCTTGATCCTGCACAACTGATGGACTTGTCTGGATATGGATTTACATAAAACTGTTGATGTAGTCAGCCCAAGAAAGATTGTTTTTGATATGTGCAAAATCAGAACTCGTGGCTATCTACCTCTCAGCTCCTTGATTACTGACAACATAAGAAATGAGCAGTTGTGACCATGTTCGGTCTTCTTTTTTTGTCGTTGTATTATGAGTATGGGGTTTGTTTTGTCAGGATTCAGTGACATGTGATTTCCCGCCGGTGGCTTTTTTAGGATGTCATCATTTTTCTTTAATGAAGTGAACACAGCCTGTAGGCTGAAGCTATTTGTGTTGATCTTGGTATCGTCATCATCATCATCATCATCATCATTATCATCATCTCATCATCATCATATCATCATCATCATCTTTCATCATCATCATCATCATCATCATCATCACCATCATCATCATCATCTATCATCATCATCATCATCTTCATCACACACACAC
>CM031613.1:51864473-51871973 GCA_018398815.1 Conus ventricosus | reverse complement strand
CCACACACCCATCTCTCCACACCCCTCTCTCCACACCATCCTCTCCACCCTCTCTCTCACCACACCCACCACACACACACCCATCCTCACACCACACCACCTCCACACACCCACACTCTCCACCACACCCATCCTTCCACACACCCATCTCTCACACACCATCCTCCACCACACCCATCCTTCACACACCAGCCTCACACACCATCCTTCCACCACCATCCTCTCACACACACCATCCTCTCCACCACCCATCCTCTCCACACACCCATCCTCTCCACCACACCCATCCTCTCCACACACCCATCCTCTCCACACACACACCCATCCTCTCCACACATCATCCTCTCCACCACACCCATCCTCTCCACACATCCATCCTCTCACACACCCATCCTCTCCACACACCCATCCTCTCCACCACACCCATCCTCTCCACACACCCATCCTCTCCACACACCCATCCTCTCCACCACACCCATCCTCTCCACACACCCATCCTCTCCACACACACCCATCCTCTCCACACACCCATCCTCTCCACACACCCATCCTCACACACCCATCTCTCCACACACCCATCCTCTCCACACACCCATCCTCTCCACACACACACCATCCTCTCCACACACCCATCCTCTCCACCACACCCATCCTCTCCACACACCCATCCTCTCCACACACCCATCCTCTCCACACACCCATCCTCTCCACACACCCATCCTCTCCACACACCCATCCTCTCCACACACCCATCCTCTCCACACACCCATCCTCTCCACACACCCGTTCTTAACCACCCACGCTTAGCCGCATTCTCTTTGGAGACGATAGGAAACAACTTAGTATGGCAAACATTCTGAGGGTGGGGCGAAGCCTTGTGAGGAATACTGCCGATGAAAGACTGGGCGTTGCAACGAACGCCTCGACTTTCAATGGAGCTTTCTCTTGCCCTAAAGCGTCGTATTTTAGTGGCCTCCTTTGTCGCTACACGGGGACAAGGATTCAAATCGATCAGCTGTTCAGGTATTGATGAAACGGTCGTCGTCTTGCTTGCCCAACCTGAACTGTCAGAGAAAGCGAAAAAAAAAAAAAGATTCATATCGATCAATTTGCAGGCTCACTACAGCGGCTGTCTGCGTTGCCGTGAGGCATAGTACCGCCATAGAAATCGGAGGGTGCCACATGCATTATCAATTTAACATCTGAAAGGAAAAAGGGGCGAGAGTGGGATGGGTCATATACCTGAATAGATTTGTGCGGTCTTAGATGTCCCTTGACAATCCGGTCATTGAGTTCAGATCAAATCATGCTGTTTAAAAAAAAGCCCAGGTAACGGCGAGAGTCACATCGGGGCTGAAAAACAGTTAGACTTGGAATTGTGTGTGAATTAGAATCTCAAGTTTAAATCTAAAACCAAGAAGCTGCCGAAGACCATATACAGAGTAGATAGAATATATTTGTACATGTGGCGGGTAAAAAACGGTTAAAATTAGAATCGTGTGAAAAGGTGAATTTCGGCCTTGGAGGAGGGGGGGGGGGGGGGGGGGGTGATCACCGCCTTAGATGCTCCATTGATCCGATAACTGATGCCACAAAAAAAAAAGGAAAAAAAAAAAAAAGAATCGTGTGTGAATTAGAATCTCAAGATAAAATCCAAACCCAAGAAGATGCCAAAGACCATATACAGAGCATACAGAGTCTTTGTAGATGTGGCGCTACATGTCTGGGTCTCGGAGATGTCCCAGAACATTTGGTAATAGATGTCCCAGGATATTCGAGTCATAGTTATCCCGGTACATTTTGGTCATGGAAGTCCCGTGGCGTCTGAGTCATAGATATCCAAGGATATTTGGGACATAAATGTTCATCGGATCTGGGTCATGGAAGACCTAGGGTGGTTGGATCATAGACATCTCAGGACATCTTGGATAGAGATGTCCCCGGACATCTTGGTTAAAAAGACATCACAGGACATTTGGGTCCAAAATGCCCCCACAGGGTTTTCATCAAGGACGTCTTTTGGCGCATGGACCGCAGATATCCAAGGACACAGGGGCACATATGTCCCATGGAGTTGAGCGACAAATGCCCCAGGAACATGTGTCATATAGATGTCTCAGAACATCTGGGTCATACATAGCAGAGTGTTGGCCTAGCGAATAACGTGGAACTGAGAGGATGACGTGTCCAAAGTTTACGTCTCACACGGGGCCACACACTTTCCTCTTCCTACACTAAACTTTAAAGGCTGGTCTGGGGGGCTAGTCTTTCGGATACGTGATAATGTACCCTCCTGAGCAGCTTAACAGCGCTTGGGAAAACACGAGGCATTAAGAAAAGTTCGTCTTCTTGTTTTTCTCTTTTTTATGAAGGGGGATGGGGGTGGGGGAGAAGTGAAAAGGAGGATGGTGCTAGTGGTTATGGTGGCCAGCTGCATTGCTGAAGAATATGCACACATGGAAAAAGTAAATCTTTCCCTCGTGAAAGCAAACCGACTTTCACAAAGAGAGATCTGTTGCAGCTATGCCGAGAATAGATCAAGCCAGAATACAAACACATAAAACAGAGTGCAAAGTAACGCTTAATGAATACGCAGTACCGAAATAAGACAAACGAATTTTCAAGAAATATCTTCTTCTGACTTCAATATAACAGACTCGAAAAAGCACACTGGAACAATACTTCCATAAGGCTGCCAGCATGAAAACATAGACCCATAACCCAGAACTCCGTTGATCAAAAGGAACAAAATACACGATTTTTATTATTTTATTTATTTATTTATTTATTTGCGTTCCAGTTTAATGTTTTGGGTCAAACGTTTATTACAGAAAAGCATAAATTGGCTCCATTCTCTCTATGGTTCTTTCTCAATCCAACTTTCCAGGTAGTACTTCGTTGGTTTGCAATGCTTTCATCT
Source organism: Conus ventricosus (assembly GCA_018398815.1). Classification (NCBI taxonomy): domain Eukaryota; kingdom Metazoa; phylum Mollusca; class Gastropoda; order Neogastropoda; family Conidae; genus Conus; species Conus ventricosus. The sequence goes on along the minus strand of CM031613.1, from coordinate 51,869,053 downwards.
TTCCTATTTTCGTTGTTTGGTTTCTTTTCACGTGCTGATTACTTCCCTTCCCACGACCAGTCTGTACTTTTGACAACAAAACCAAATTACACTGTGCTCTGCCCGTACAAGTAATGCTGCGCAATCGTCACGCGTTGACAACCGACTGGGAATTCCCACCCAGAATTCATGGTGGTTTCAATTTTCTTAAAACTAAATCGAGCTTGTTCTACGTAGAATGAGCAAGCAAAAGCTGTAGCTGTTGCACGTGTTGATGGAACGGTTATCGTGGCTTGCATGTGACTGTACATCTTTGGGATACACTATACCACATTCCAGTACAACACAGTAAGGAATGCGTACTTGAGTGAAGAGGCTGCATTACAGAGTCACTCTGGGAAGAAAAAAACACTGACATTTGGAATATGCATTATTAGACATTTCTGCTCTGTGACATAAGGAACAGATTGCTTTGTTCGAAAATACAGTGATGTTCATTGATGCATGTAATACAGAGTGCACTGATACGACAATGATTTTCTTTCATGTTCAAAACACGGACGTACACTGATAAAACAATGGTACTTTTTTATGTGTCGGACACAGCGCTTTGATAGAACAATGATCGTAAGTGATGTATGGAACACAGACGTGATTTGATAAGACAATGGTGATTATTGATATCGGAACACAGGCTGTCATTGGTACGACAATGATGATCTTTGATGTACAGGAATACAGATGTGCTTTGATGAGAGAATGGTGCTATAATGTAAAGAACACAGCCATGCGTTGATAAGATACTGCTGCTCAGCCATATGTGGAACACTCCTGTGCATTAACATGATAATGATAGGCAAAGACGGGCTCCGATAATACACAATATTGTGCAGTCTCTAAGGAAACTGAATAGTGCGGCTTCAGAGTGTTGAAGAGAATGTCAGTTTGGCTAACAACTTTTTTTTTTTTCGTCATACATATTCATTGAAACGAAAGGCAGCATGATTCAGCCAGACCGATCAGCGCAGCGCACGTGCTTTGTTCGCATTAAAAAAAAAAGTCAGGGTATGGTCAGAGGTCAGTATTTCCCGCAGTCACCATGCCAGGTGCACTCACACTCTCACAATACTTTCCCCTAGCATTCACTACGTGTGACCAGAAGTGGTTTCAGACGGCACTGCTTTCCCCCGCTTTGTGCTACGTTTGTCTTTCAATCAATCAATGCCGTTTCCTAGTTTTTGTTACATGCTACATGTGTCCTCTTGTATTACATTCAGCCACCACTTTCACTTCTTATCGCTTGCTACAAACAGATCAAGTTTTTTTTTAGCATACCCCCCCCCCCCCCTTCAAAATTTTTTTTTAATTCAGACCTTATACATTAAGATTTTGCTTTAGCTGAGTTTCCCTATAACGGTAGTTTACCAGACGACGTGAACGTAGATGACGTAATAAAACCACAGGTTTCTTTGAATCCCAGGGATGACCCGAAAGTGCGATAGGCTTTCAGCAGTTTCCAGGAATTGCTTCCAGCATGTTCCGTGCATTTTGATCGGCAGTGCCATGTCAACATTCTCGAACTTTCTCAAGTACCCAGAATGTTTTGACTGGCTACAACACGTCATGGTTTCCGAATTTTCTGAAAATGTTCCCTCCATTTTGGTTGGCTATATTAAGTCAGTAGTCTCGAATGTTCTAGAATATTCCACGTTTGTTGATGGCCGTGCTATTCCATGTTGCTCGAATTTTGGATTCCATAAACTATTGATAATAACGCTCTTGGTGTGTGATGGTGAGAGAGAGAGAGAGAGAGAGAGAGAGAGAGAGAGAGAGAGAGAGAGAGAGAGAGAGAGAGTATTTGGAACCGTTGTAGCAGCCATATAAAGATTGATCTGTGAGTTTTGTGCTGGAAATATAAAACTTTCCAGAGTCGACATTCACCGTGTCTGGACCTGGCTCAACGAGTGTTCAGAACCAGCTGATATGACGTCAGTCACCTCAGTCAGAGCTCTACCTTCACTGAAGCGTCAAAGAACATATGGGTGGATTATTCATCGTAATATTGCTCAGTGTGGTGGTCCGACTTCGGAACTCTATTCAGTCAGAAGTATTTCCCTCAATTTCAACTTCGTGTTCTGTTTTGAGGTGTGCTCACAGGTCTTTCGCCATTCCTTTTCCTTACCTTTTACAATGCGAGTTGTTCTCAGGTCTGTTCACCCACATTATTTTTCCTTAGACTTTCTTTCTTTCTTTCTTTTTCTTTTATTCATTAATTTATTCATGTTTTTATTAATTTATTTTTTTGGAGGGGGGGGGGGGGGGGGGGGGGGGAGGCTACATGTGTCCTTTTGAAGTGTTTCAGTCGGCACGACCTTGCCCTTTCTTTCATTACATGTGTTATTCTAAGACGAGAACAGTCACTATTGATTTCCGTCCTTTTCATTATTACATTTGTGGTTCTAAGGTGAGCTTAATCACCACTATTTTGATCTTTTTTTTTTCTGGGTGTTGTTCTGGGGAGTGTTCAGTCTCTGTGACTGTCCCATAATTTTTCGGCTGTTTATCAGCCAGCTGCCCCCTCTCGATAATTTTCAAAACATTCAAAGAGCTCCACTACACCGCTGAACTCCCTACCTGGCACTCCCAGTGATTTATCAATCTGGAGATAAGGACTATCCTTCTCCCTGATTCCTTTTCTGCTTTGGGGTCCATAACTGGCCATAATCTTAACCACCCTCAAGTCTCCAATCTTTTCTGAACTGTATACTCTGGTGCTGTCTGAGAGATGCAATATTGTCTCGTTTGGATTTCCAATTATGCTGACAGTTTGAAGCAATTAAGTGGTCAGTCATCTCGCCAAAAAAATGCAACTACTAAAAAAAATGGTCCGGATAATCTTTCTGCAAGACAAATCTGACATCCCAAGCTCATAGTTATGTCAAAGACCTGTGGCAAACGGACTGGAACACACAAACGGATAATACACTCTTTCGGATCCTTCCAAACCTCAAAGAGTTGATCTAGTTGCAAAGTGAGACGACTGCAGGCGGAAATCTAAACAAATCTTAATAAATGTTAGCGAACCGCCCAAACAAAACGTAGACAAACTAGTCACAAGACAAAACACAACGCGTTTCGACCTCCTAGGTCTTCCTCAGGTGAAACACAAACGAATAAAACAACGAAAATTCACTTAGCTTTGATCGCTTCAGATCGCTTCAGAGTTCAGCGCAAGAGGGCCTTCTTCCTTGCGCTGAACTCTGAAGCGATCTGAAGCGTTGAAGCGATCAAAGCTTAGTGAATTTTCGTTGTTTTATTCGTTTGTGTTTCACCTGAGGAAGACCTCGGAGGTCGAAACGCGTTGTGTTTTGTCTTGTGACTCGTTTGTCTACATTTTTCTGGGCGGTTCGATAACATTTATTTAAGATTTGCTCAAAGAGTTGAATCATCTGCCGCTGATTGCTGCAGAGAGGAAACAGTTTCGTGGCCGAAAATGCACGCAGGCCACTTCTTCTTAGACACTCCCTCATATAATTAGGCATTGTGAAAGATCAAGAGGCTCTATGTTGCTGCCATGTTATAAGCCGCCTACTGTGAAATATGTTTGATTAATGTTAGGATTTACGTGACATTTGTTAGCAGGTGTTGGCAGTCGGCTTCTCTCATCTGGGTGGTCCGATCGGGTGAGACGTGTGTGTGTGTGTGTGTGTGTGTGTGTGTGTGTGTGTGTGTGTGTGTGTGTGTGTGTGTGTGTGTGTGTGTGTGTGTGTGTGTGTGGGTGTGTGTGTGTGTGTGTGTGTGTGTGTGGTGTGTGTGTGTGTGTGTGTGTGTGTGTGTGTGGTGTGTGTGTGTGTGAGAGAGAGAGAGAGAGAGAGAGGAGAGAGAGAGAGAGAGAGAGAGAGAGAGAGGAGAGAGAGAGAGAGAGAGAGAGAGAGCACATTCAAACACGCACTTGTGCGTATGTAATAGCCTTTTGCTAAGTTTATTTTGATGAGGAAACAATGAAGATATGTAAATCGACCTCCTCCATATCTATGCGAAACGTTGGATAGGGCATAAACGTAAAATTGGTCTCCGGTTTTGTTGTCTTGATTTATGAAAATTCATGTATAACCTGTAGGCTATGAAATCAACTTTTCATCAATTATTTAAGCAATGTAAGAAGGGCAACACGCAGATCATGTTCGTACAAAAACGGGATGGTCACTGGTCAGCGGTGGCAACAATGTTCTTCCCGTCATGTGATATACTCGCTGTTCTAATTCAACCTTGGTCCTCATTGTTCATGAACAAAACTGACCGTGATTTAACGCCCCTGTCCGGTAGGTTTCTCGAGCTGATCGTGAAATTAAAGTCTCTGTCAAACAGACTTATCATACCAATCGTGTATCACCCCTTCTATAGAACAGGCTTGACATATTGATCGTGAATTAATCCCTCTGTCAGATAAGCTTAATATACTGATCGTGAATTAAGTCCTCTATCAGAGAGGCTCACGAACCCCTCCCCACCCCACCGCCTACCTTCCCTTTCAGACAGACTCATGATACTCATCGAGATATAACGCATCTATCAGACAGACTTATGATACTGATCGCAGT
>CM031613.1:51854473-51859473 GCA_018398815.1 Conus ventricosus | reverse complement strand
ACTGGTCGTGAATTAGCACCTCTGTCAGATCTCCTTACAAAATGACCAGTCGTGAATTAACACTACTGTCAGATAGTTTTATCATACTGATCGTGAATTAGCACCTCTGTCAGATCGCGTCATCATACTGATCGTGAATTAACACTAATGTCAGATAGTCTTATCATACTGGTCGTGAATTAACGCCTCTGTCAGATCGCCTCATCATACTGATCGTGAATTAGCACCTCTGTCAGATCGCCTCATCATACTGATCGTGAATTAGCACCTCTGTCAGTCGCCTTACATAATGACCAGTCGTGAATTAACACTACTGTCAGATAGTTTTATCATACTGATCGTGAATTAGCACCTCTGTCAGATCGCGTCATCATACTGATCGTGAATTAACACTACTGTCAGATAGTCTTCTCATACTGATCGTGAATAAGCACCTCTGTCAGATCGCCTTACATAATGACCAGTCGTGAATTAACACTACTGTCAGATAGTCTTATCATACTGGTCGTGAATTAGCACCTCTGTCAGATCGCCTCATCATACTGGTTGTGAATTAACACTTATATCAGATCGCCTCGCCTCGCTATACTGGTCGTGAATTAACACATCTGTCAGATCGCCTCATCATTCTGATCGTGAATTAACACTAATGTCAGATAGTCTTATCATACTGGTCGTGAATTAACGCCTCTGTCAGATCGCCTCATCATACTGATCGTGAATTAGCACCTCTGTCAGATCGCCTCATCATACTGATCGTGAATTAGCACCTCTGTCAGATCGCCTTGCATGATGACCAGTCGTGAATTAACACTACTGTCAGATAGTTTTATCATACTGATCGTGAATTAGCACCTCTGTCAGATCGCGTCATCATACTGATCGTGAATTAACACGAATGTCAGATAGTCTTATCATACTGGTCGTGATTTAACGCCTCTGTTAGATCGCCTCATCATACTGATCGTGAATAGACCTCACCGGAGAAAGGATTTTCAGCCAATCAGAAAATAGGTCACATTCGGTGCGCGCCTAGCCGCAGGCAGCATAGAAGGGGGGGGGGGGGGGGGGCACAAGCTACAACCGTGTGTGGGTGCGTGCGTGCTGTGGTGTGGTGTGTGGGGTGTGTGTGTGTGTGTGTGTGTGTGTGTGTGTGTGTGTGTGTGTGCTTGCGCGTGCGCGTGTGTGTATGTACACTTGTGTGTGTGTGTGTGTGTGCGCGCGCACGCATGTGTTTGTGTATGTGTGTGTGTGCGCGCGCATTGAGTGCAGAATGACAGGGCCAGCCAGTGAAAGAAGAGAGAGAGAGAGAGAGAGAGAGAGAGAGAGAGAGAGAGAGAGAGGAGAGAGAGAGAGAGAGAAGTGGGGACGGAGAAAGGAAGGGGGGTGGGGGTGGAGGTGAGATGAGACGGGGCATCAGATAATCGTAGAGATTGATAATTGCATTTTGGCCCGAGTTGTTCTCTTCTTTCCGCGTTTTCTCCTTCGCCTTCCTCTTTGAAACTATTTCAGTCCTGAGTGTCAAAATGTTCTGAAAAGTTATTCCATGGCATGAAATTAGACTATTCGGTTTTGATGTATGTCTGTAAAGTTTTCATCACATGTGAATTGATTCACAAGTGGTAAATATTTCTCAAGCACCGAAAAACAGCGTTGGACGTGTGTGTGTGTGTGTGTGTGTGTGTGTGTGTGTGTGTGTGTGTGTGTGTGTGTGTGTGTGTGTGTGTGTGTGCGTGCGTGCGTGCGCGTGCGCGCATTGATTGCAGAATAATGGCAGAGCCAGCCGTTCCTGAAACAGGGCAAAACAATGCCTTGGCATGTGATGGGTATTTTCTTTCTGTTGTCCAAAGGCCTGGACAGCACCAGGTGGTTGATTGGGACTGGGTCAATCTTAGTTCCCCTTGGTGCTGCCGCTCCCCAAGCTTGGGGCATGCTGGTGCAGCTCAGCCTGTCTGGTACATGGGTCATGTTCTGCAGTTTGAAATACTGAAGTGTTTTCAGCAGGCCAATGATGTGTGAGCAGTGACCTTCCAGTCTGAAACAATTAGCAAAAAAAGTGTGCAGCTATGCTGGCACAGCAATCCAAACTACCCACCCCCAGTTACAACACAGACAAGTATGCATTATTTTAGGTTAAGACATTCAAGGAAAACAAAAATGACTGGCAGCTACCCAAGCACCCCTCTCTCTCTCTCCCTCTCTCTCTCTCTCTCTCTCTCTCTCTCTCTCTCTCTCTCTCTCTCTCTCTCTCTCTCTCCACTCCCTCTCTCACTCTCTCTGACAGCTTGTAGAATCTGTATATATGTAACAGAATTTCATTCAAAGACCTAGAACCATGGCCTGTATCAGTATATTTTCATGATCAAATGCCTTGATAATAATAATGATAATAATAATAATGTTATTATATTATTATTACTATTATTATTATTATTACTATAATTATTAATAATTAATAATCCACAAGCTAAAACCAGTTAGGGCTTCTTCAGGGAGTATGGAAGGAAAGTCGCTACACGTGTGACAAACCTGATCAGTCAGTTTACATAGGCTCACTTTTGCAGTACTTGGTACAAAGAAAACAAGACACTTACCCAGCTTTGCATTCACATTTAGCTTCCACGACAAGCTGCCTCTTGTTGTCGATTTCAAGGACCATTTTGTGGGGTGCTGCTTTCTTGTGGTAGGAGCGGTAACACGTGGCACACACCTCCACCTTCTCGCTTCCATTTGTATGGAAAATCTTGATGTTATCAATAAAACAGGATGCAAACTTGTTTTTTTCCTCGATCAAGTACAGTTTTTGAGAGCGTGCTGTACTTTGGAAGGTAATGAGGGCCGACGGAATCATGGATGCCTTCGAGCGAGTCTGTCGCGCTGTTCGTATCAGCCGCCATTGTTTCAGCCTCCCGCGAGAGCTTGTGGCCCCCTAGCAACTCTATGATAATGAGGCCCGCGCGAGCCGCGAGCCGGTGAGGTCTATTAGCACCTCTGTCAGATCGCCTCATCATGCTGATCGTGAATTAGCACCTCTGTCAGATCGCCTCATCATACTGATCGTGAATTAGCACCTCTGTCAGATCGCCTCATCATACTGATCGTGAATTAGCACCTCTGTCAGATCGCCTCATCATACTGGTTGTGAATTAACACTTATATCAGATCGCCTCGCCTCGCTATACTGGTCGTGAATTAACACATCTGTCAGATCGCCTCATCATACTGATCGTGAATTAGCACTATTGTCAGATAGTCTTATTACACTGATCGTGAATTAACACTTCTGTCAGATCGCCTCATCATACTGATCGTGAGTTAACACTACTGTCAGATTGCCTCATCATACTTATCGTGAATGAACACCTCTGTCAGATCGCTTCACCATACTGAGCAGTCGCGAATTAACACCACTGTCAGATGCTCTTTTTATACTGAAATAACGCTTTTCCTTTTTTTTTTTTTTTTTTTCTTTTTTTTTAGCCGGCTTGAAGGAGGCCTAGTGATCAGCAATTTACGCCTTTGTCAAACAGATCCATCATTCATGCAAAACAAGAAACTGTGATAATAGCAAATTACGTCCACGTTAGACATCTACTCTCTCGCACAGGTGATATGTCAGACCAGGATATTCATCCTAGAAGACTGGGATAGGGCAGGGGAGGGGGAAGGAAGAGAGGAGAGAGAGAAAAGGGAGGGAACTATCAGGTCAGCACGTTAAGATTGGCAGCAAATTAGCAATTGTCAACCTCAATCGGAGGTTAGTTTGTGATGTCCTGCGAGTTAAGTCGGCAGCAGTGCAGTGTCTTCTTAGGCGGGTTGCCTCATGATGATTTGATATTGTTGGCTTCCTGTGGACTGCCGGGGCCGGGGCTGCGAATGCAGAGTCCTGGGTCGGGTTGTGTGAGGAGAAGACGGAATAAGCGGTGCGGAAGTGATGTCACTGTGGAGGTGTACGGGGAATGACACAGCAAGGAAAAGAAACGGAAAGAAAGAAAAGAAGAAAGGTAAACAAACGAAGAAAAAAAAAGTGAAACAAAAACAAAACGAAACAAAAACGATGGCAGCAGCAACGTCGATTGTTAGGCGTGGCTCCAGCGGAATTTAAAACTTGCAGCGTCTTTCTGCGACCTCGGTCAAAGAAGGAGTCTTTCTTCGAATGTTTATTGGGAGAGAAGAAAAAGTAGAAGAAGAAGAAGGGAAGGAGAAGGAGAAGAGAGATAGAAGAAAGAAAAAAGACAGACAGACAGAAGACGACAGACAGAAAGACAGAAAGAAAGAAAGAAAGAAGAAGAAAGAAGAAGAGAAGAAGAAGAAGAAGAAGAAGAAAAAGAAAAGAGAGAAGAAGAAAAAAAAAAGAGAAGGGGGTGGAGTGTGTTGGTGATGAGGAGGAGGAAGGAGAGGAGGAGAGGAAGACAAGAGGCCAGTGAGGAAGGAGGAGAAGAAGGAAGAGAAGAAGAAGAGAAGAGAAGAAAGAAGAAGAAGAAGAAGAGGAAGAAGAAGAAGAAGAAGAGAGAGAAGAAGAAGGAGAGAAGGAGAAGAAGAGGAGAAGGAAGAAGGGGAAGAAAGAAGAAGAGGAGGGAGGAAGAGAAAGGAGAGAAGGAGAGAGGAAAAAAGAAGAGGAGGAGAGGAAAGGGGAGAGAGAAGAGAGGGGGTGAGGAGGAGGAGGAAGACGGAGAGAGAGAAAAAGAAGGAGGAGGAGGAAGGGGAAGAGAAGAAGAAGAAGAAGAAGAAGAAGAAAGAAGAAGAAGAAGAAGAAGAAGAAGAAGAAGAAAGGAGGAAGGAGGAGAGGAGGAGAAGGAGAGAGGAGAGAGAGAGAAGGAGGAGGAGGAGGACAATAAGAAGAGGTGGAGGAGGAGGAGAGGAGGAGGATGAGAAGGGAGGAGGAGGAGAAAGAAGAGGAGGAGGAAGAAGAAGAAGAAGAAAGAAGAAGGAAGAAGAGGAGAAAGAAGAAGAGAAGAAGAAGAAGAAGAGAGAAGAAGAGGAAGAAGAAGAAGAAGAAG
>CM031613.1:51846973-51849473 GCA_018398815.1 Conus ventricosus | reverse complement strand
ATAAAAAGGCCAGAAGAAGCCCTCCGAGGACCAAGATACCAGTGACGATGAAGAATACCCTAGTTTTGTGTGTGGGGAACCTTTTAGGAACAGCCGATCTTGGGAGATTTGGGTGGAGCGTCAAATGTGCAAGAAATGTCCTCATGATGCCTGCACTCCTGGGCTGGCCACCTTCATTTGTCCAAACTGCGAGTCAGATACTCTGTGACTGTCCACAAGTAATCTGCCTCAATGTGATTAGTGACGGTCAGAGTGCGTACGCTCATTTACTGATGAATTAATTGTAATCAGTCACTATCAAGTAGCCTACGTACGCTCATTTGCTGATGAATATATTGTAATCAATCAGTCAGATTACGTACGCTCTTTCGCTGATGAAATAATAGTGATCATTCACTAACAGAGTACGTAGGCCTACCCTCTTTCGCTGATGAATTAACAGTGATCAGTCACTACCAGAGTGCGTACGCTCATTTGCTGATGAATTAATAGTGATAGTCACTATCAAAGTATGTTGGTTCTGGGGTCATAGTCCACTTCCCCAGTGCAATATCTTTGAGTTAACTATTCATGCCTGTTCGAGGGACCTTCCCCTCCCCTTCTCAACCCCAACCACGGCTGGCAACCTGTACATGATCTACAAATTCGCCCTGCACCCGTCCCTGTTAGGCAGAGTTCCCCGTTTCACACACACACACACACACACACACACACACTCCCCCACCTTCCTCTCATATAACAGACATGACCTTGCTGTTTGTATTTTCAGATGTCTGATTTGGCGTGTTGGCAAAGATTTTTTTTTAGCCTTGCTTTGACCTTCACTGGATTTGAGAGAGATCCGCTTCAGTTGATTCTAGTAGTTCAATACACTACAACCGTCTGCACAGACTTCATGCCTGGATTACAACGCCCAGTATGTGTGGGGAAAAGCGCCCTCAGGGCATTGTGTTTAGACCGTCACGGCCTTTTGCCTCGTCATTTCATTTCATTTATGCCCGTCGCTCCCGGTGGAGCATAGGCCTATCAACGACTCTTCGCCATCGCACTCTGTTCTGGGCTGTTCTGGTCATTCCAGTCCAGTTGGTCCCTTGTTGTTTCAACTCCGCCTTAGTGTCTCGTCTCCAGCTGTTGCGAGGCCGGCCTCTCTTTCTCTTTCCCTGCGGGTTCCAGGTCAGGGCTTGGCGTGTGGTGCTGGATGCTGGCTTCCTGAGGGTGTGTCCGATCCAGCCCCACTTCCTTCGCAGTATCTGCTTGGCCACTGGTTCCTGTCCCGCACGCTCCCACAGATCTTCGTTTCGGACCTTGTCCTGCCATCGGATTTTGTAGATGCGCCTCAGACAGGTGTTGAAGAATGTCTGAATCTTTTGTTGCATCGTCTGTGTTGTTCGCCACGTCTCGCATCCGTAGAGCAGAACTGATTTCACATTGGAGTTGAAGATGCGCTTTTTGCCTCGTGGTATGGGCGAAAAGGCCGTTGATGGAATTACGTTTGAATCGTCATTGCATACATGCGTCTGATTTTCTCTCTTTCTCTGGGTTCTCTTTTGATATAATAAAGATTTTCTTGATTTTTGAGTTCTACCCTCACCACAACAAAACACTACCACACACACACACCACACAACCCCCACACAACAATATATATATATATATATATATATATATATAATTATATATATATATATATATATATATATATATATATAGTTAAAACAAGTAAAAAGAGGAATCTTAAAACTATCTACAAATTTGTTTCGAGCGCGTTTTTTACTTGTTTTAACTAATGTTGCTCCCCAAGGGGTTGAGCACTTAAAAAATTGTTTTAGGCACTTTAAATATACTGATCTATATATATTTTGAGAAGCATTTATTTTATTTTTCCCCATTCACCCACTCAAGCACATACTGTTAGTTAGGCAGAATCATCTACCACTACAGATATGAATGCGTATCTCCCCTATTTCTTCAATCTAAGACATAAGAGGAAGCTTTGTTTATAATTCAATATTTCTTGCAGTCATTGCAACACCAAGCTGCTCTGTAAGTTGCTGGAACGGTGCTCGGTACTTATCCTTGGAATTTATTAGTTTGTTGTATTTTAGTCCCTTGCGGATTCATTCCAAGAACTGGCCCTCAGCACTTGTGTCTTAGAGGATATCTTTTTATATTTTCTACTTTTCACTAGAAAATGTAGCTTGTTTTGCTCTTTCGTGATTTTCTTTTGCTTCTTAGATGGCACCTTTGGTTGGTTTTTTGAAAACTCAACAAACATACTACGGTATTGCACACCAACCTTTTCTGGGATTGCATTCTTCTTAAAACTGAAAAGGCAGAGGAGTCAAATTACCACTTTCCGCGGTCACTGAGGAGAAACAACCAAGTTTCGAAATAACGGTATATGACCAGGAGTTATATGTTTTCCTATTGGAGGATGTCTCCACCTTGGAGAATATAAGCTTGCAGAAGGCTCATTTTGAGAAGCATTTTTTTTATTTTT
>CM031613.1:51789473-51841973 GCA_018398815.1 Conus ventricosus | reverse complement strand
GCGACATGTAAGATAAGATAATGTTGCTTATAGCCCAGCCGACCGCAAAGGGCCATATCAGGGCTGAGGGCGACATGTAGAACGCTTCTAGCTGATGATGCCAGACACAGCATATTGTAACAGAGACAGCAACAGTCATTCTGAAAACATCAGTGATGAAGTTTGCAGAGAGGTTTTAATCAGTGTTTCAGTATACATATTAGTCTTTACTTCATCAAATGATACACGTAACAGACCAGAAACAGTCAACTACGTTTGTTAATTTGAAGAGAAAGTAGCCAAAAGCCGTACCTTTTCTTCAACCACTTAGAATTGTCTTCTGTTTCGATGCATGATTGTGTGACATCAAATTATCAGCTATGGTCAAGGTGTAGAAACTGTTTTACAACAGTGATAAAGACAAAGAAAGAATACAAAGGAAGATAACTTTAGTGATGAGAGTGCTGAAGATTTTTTTTATTTTATTTTTTTTTAATTGAAAATGACATACATGAAAGATTTTGTAGAGGAGACACTGATCCATTTCCAGAATGTCTTTTTCTTCTTCACAAAGTAGATTGTTACAAAAATCCATCCAGCTAACACATGGTAATTATTTTGAGTTTTCAATGTATGTCATCAAAAGATAAAAAAGAGAAAGATCATGTGATATTGTGCAAAAATGAAAGTACTGTCAGCTTAGACTTTCTGAGAATGTTATTCTGAAAAAAGAAAGACAAAAGTTGTGTGTCCTCAAATGATTTCTGTGCTGTGACCACAGGGTGAACTCTAAGTAGCCATAGTGTCAGTGATACTATTAATATTTTAGCTATCCATTTTTTGGCAAAGTGTCGTTGAGTCTGTAGATCGGCAAAAAATGAATGTAGCCTAGTGTCAATGATTTCATTATTATTTCGGCTCATCCTTTTCTTTTGTTTTAGCAAAGTGTCATTGAATCTATAGATCTGCACACATTGAGGTAATGCGAATTGTGGCAGATCATTTTACTGGAAGGAAGCAAGCGCACAGGAGGCTGGATGCACTCGATGCAGAACAGTGATGGCAGCGTATTTGAGTTTGGACCCCGCAGCTTGAGACCTGTGGGGAAGAGTGGAACGGAACACTCTGCGCTTGGTGAGAGACGCTGGGGACTGAACACGGTTATGTCACAACACATGATTGTATGATTGTATACATACATGTGCTCATGATATGAGCACACATCAGATACTATATATCACCTTATTTTACCAACCTAGGTGGTTAAGTAATGGCATTGTGCATGTGTTTGTGTGTATGTGTGTGTGTACTGTGATGTGGCTGAAGCCATTGTGTGCATGCATGTTTATCCTTGTAAACAATTTTTTAAATTGACGTTTCTTGTTCCCCCCATCCCTCTCTTCCCCAAACCCTTTCTATCCTCTACACACATTCACAAACACACTCATGAACATGCGTGCGCGCCACACACACACACACACACACACACACACACACACACACACACACAACACACACACACACACACACACACATGAGATACCACAAGAAATATGTCATGTGCCACCATCTTTCGAACATACTGCGCATATGATTTCTCCATATCTATCTTTTTCCTCCTTGGCTTAAAAAAAATCTGTCTTCACCGCTACCCACTGTTTTCCAGCCTTTATGACCATTCATCTTGTCTCCATTCTAGAAAAATCTTGACACTTTTTTCTATTGTTACAATTAATATGCACTTTTTCTTGTAATCTGAGATCTAGTCATTGAAACTGAGAGTATAGCAACTGTTCCTTCTGCAATGTTTTTTGGCCTTTAAAGCCCTTTATTAATGCAATTTTTTGTGTGCACTGTCTTGTTTTGGATTAATTCATTTTTTGTTTGATGCTCATGTTGGTAATCTGTGGGTGGTGAATGGCTGGTACCATCACCGCCGCTAGGTTTTATGTGCTGTAAGGATGTTAACAGTTCAGCTTTTATGATAGGAATTGGCGTACACATTTAATCGTAGGTTATATGTTGATGACAAAACTTTCATAGCTAAGTCGTATCATCCATGAAAGCACAGTTTGTAGTTAGATCAGCCATAGTGGAAATGAGACCCGTTTCCTACTGTTGTGTTGATGTTAGAACGGTCAGTTTTTGCTTTTATGAACTGGTACACTTTAAGACTTAGCAGTGTGTCTTATAGAATGCATGCGAGTGATGTGTTTCTTATTGGTTAGATTGGTTGATTATTGTTTGTTTTTTTCCTTTGTTGATTATATTGTTATGGATATGTGTAGGCGAGTTAAGTGGTGGTGTGGCAGTTTTGTTATCATTTTTATTACTCTTCTTTGACAATGTGCCTGCACTTTTTTTATTCAATCTTTTATGATTATTTTTGTAACATGTTCAAAATAATTGATTAGAGGCATAATATAATTAGAGCATTTTACTGATACGGGAAGTGTGATGCAAGTAAAATCTTCTACTTACTCAGTGGGAGTCTGCTCAGTTTTAAAATCTTTGATGCGCTGTTTGCTAACTAATGAGGTGCTGAAATTACAACTTCAGCGGAAAGCATATTAATTTTTTTTAAATGAAAAAAAAAGCCAATGAATTTTTGTTGCAAGGGGATTACACAGGCAGTTTTCTTGACCTTTGAACCATACACAGTTCTTTCCCATAGACTAAAAAAAAAGTTGTTTTTTTTTTTCCTGTGCTGGAGATGTTCGAGTTCTTTTCCCCAACGAGGAGGCAGAACAACGGCAACTGAGTTTTGATATGTGGAGGATCTAACATGGAAAGTGTTAAAACTGACATAGGGAACAGTATGTGGTTGGGAAAATCATTTAATTCTTCACAGTGCTTTTGCTGATGGACCATAGAAACACTTTGGAGTGAAAATAGGTATCTTTTGGAGTATTGTTTTTTCCTTTTCTAGAGTGAAAATAGATATCTTTTGGAATTTTTTTGGTGCTTTTGTTTCGTTTAAATTGAATTACATGATCTAAAAATTGCAGAAAATGCAAGTGCTCCCATGAAAAGTCTGAATGTATTAAATTAAAGATAAAAAATTTCATTTCACAGCAGATGAATTTCAAATCATGCATAGATTGTATGCTTTGGTAATTTACAGGAAGTCAGGAAAAGAAGGGGAGAAAAAGGTTGAAAAAGCAATGGAAGATAGGAAAAGGAAAAAAAAAAAAGGTAAGAAAATGTTGGAAAAGGTAGAGGATTTAAGAATGTTGGAAAGGGTACAAAAAAATTAAGTAAAGTAAGAAAAGATGAAAAAAAAAAGAAGAAAAAAGAAAGAAAAAAAGAAAAAAGGGTAAGAAAAAGGTTGGAAAAAGTGGAGAAAAAAATGAAAAAAAAGTACAGGACACTGGACAAGGAAGGAAGACCAGAAAAAAGAACAAGGTAGGAAAGAATGGACAGGTTAAGAAATAAAGACAAATGATAGAACAAAGCTGGTGAAGATACGCAAAAAAAAAAAGAAAAAAAAAGTAAAAATTCTGGAAAAGGTGGGTACAAAGATAAGAAAAGCAGGAAAAAAAATTGAAAAAAAAACTTGTTAAAAAATAGAAAATTAGGTGAAAGTAAGTAACAAAAAGGAAACGATAAGACAACAGGAGGGGTAAACAAAGCTGGTGTGCATTGTTGATGTGTAAAGTAGTGCAGACCGTGCTGTTACTGAAGTGCATGCTTGATGCCAGGCAGAGGAGCTGGGATTAACTCCGGACATCCTGGCGGTGCATCGCTCTGATGCTGCTGCGAAGAAACGCTTTCTGTACGTTGGGGGACGCCTGTGCTCTCTGCCTAGCAGTGAGTATGCATTCAGGGGATGCTGGGATAGCTTTCAGCAGAGAGAGAGAGAAAGAGGGGGGGGAGAGAGAGACAGAGAGAGAAGGAGAGAGTGTGTGTGTTTGTATATGTGAGTGTCTGTGTGTACCTGTGGTGTGTGTGTGTGTTGTGGTGTGTGTGTGTGTGTGTGTGTGTGTGTGTCCTTACTTCTCTGTCCTTTTCTGCTGTCTCGTGAGTATGCATTTCTAGGGAATGCTAGGATAGCTTTCAGGCAGTGTGGTGTGTGTGTGCATGTGTGTGTGTGTGTGTGTGTGTGGTGTGTGTTGTGTGTGTGTTGGTGTGTGTGTGTGTGTGTGAGTGCGTGCGTGCGTGCGTGTGTGTGTGTGTGTGTGTGTGTGTGTTGTGTGTGTGTGTGTGTTTGTTTGTTTGTGTGTGTGTGTGTGTTCTGTGTGAGTGTGTGTGTGTGTGTGCATGTGTTGTGAGTGTGTGCGCGCGTGTGTTGCGTGTGCGTACCCTTTCCTGTCTCTCTCTCTCTCTCTCTTTTGTGAACACTTCTCTTTTTCTGTCTGTCTGTCTGTCTGTCACCTCCATGTATACTGTTAAAAGAAGCAGTATGTTTGCTGATGCACCTTTGAATTGTTCTGAGGTAAGCAATCAATGTACCATTCAAACCTACAACACATCTCCGTTCAGTCGTTAGTGGCAGGTAACACTAGTATAGGTGGGCACGGGTATGTTCCAGAAAAACAAGACTGTTAAAGGAAGTGTTTGTTACAAGGAGGTAATAGGAAGCAAGGAATTGTTTGCAGGGAGGTATTTTAAAGGGAAGCAGTTTGTTATTGGAAGGTAGTTTAAAGGAATGGAGTTAATAATGGAGGTAATATTCAGACATGGAGTTGTTCTTGGGAGGTGCTTTAAACCTGGGGTGGGGAGTGGAAGGGCAGGGAAGGAGGGGAGGCTTTTTACAAAGGGAAAGGAATTTAGAGAGAGATCATATGAGAGGTTATGTAAAGACAGGCCATTGTTACAGGGAGGTAATAAAGACAGGGAGTTGTTACAGGGAGGTAATTATAAGGTACGGTGTTTCCAGGGAGGTAATTTAAAGGTAGACAGTTTTTACTGGGAGATAATTTAAAGGAAGGGAGTGTTTACCGGGAGGTGATTTAAAAACAAAGAGATGTTACTGGGAGATGATTTAAAGCCAGGAAGTTGTTACTGGAAGTAAATCTGATACAGAGACAAAAATGCTGTAGGAAAAGAAAAACATCATGTCTAAGAATTATTTTACTTGAAGGGAGTCTTTATTTGGAGGTAAATGCAGCTCAGACATAGATGAAAATATCCCTAGAAAACAATTTTTTAAAGGTAGGAAATCTTATCCAAGAGGTGAATGTAGCATAGATGAAAGCAAAATTGTTTCAGGAAAACAAACATTTTAAACGAAGGAAGTCGTTACTTGAAATGCAAACCTGGGCAGAAAAAGACAAGCATTTTGAAAGAAAAATCAGAAAACAAAAAATTTTTAATTCATAGACATTATCCCGAAAGAAAAGCAGTGGCTACCTTATTGATAGGATTTTAAACAATCACATAATCAGAACAAATCACTCCAATAGTGAATGTCAGAGTTCTAGCAGAGGAGGGAAGAAGAAGACTTGGTGTATCATGCAGATGGATTGTTACAGTGCTAAACCATGAACCTGCAGCTGTCTTTGTGATATGTCAGGCCTGGGGGGAGTGGTAAGGAAAGTGCCCCCCTTTTCACGCCCCCTGCTCTTCAACTTTGTGGGGGAGGCGTTTGCACCGCGCAGCACTGCACCTGATGAAAGCATTCACAGCTTTGTCGGCCGACGTCTGGGGAAAGAGGTTGGTGTGAGTGTGTGTGCATGTGTATTTGTATTGTCTGAGTGTTTCTGAGAGTGTGTATGTAGCCATTGTGTACAGGGTGTAAAGATGTTGTTCTTTTTGTAGACTTTGTGCATAGATAACGAGTACACAGATGTTGTTTATTTTGCAGATATGGTGTAAAGATAATAAGCGTACAAATATTCAGTTTGCAGAGGCTGTGCACAGGTAGTGAGGGTACAGAGATTTTTCTGTTTGCAGACATGTTGTAAAGATAATGAGTGTACAGTTGTTGTTAAAGGGGTCCTCACCCATTGTCACGACCGACCCCCGGAGGTCTGCCCTGACAGGATCGGTCTAGATGGGAGTGAAGGGAGTGACTGACCTCACACGCCTCGCAAGAGACCATACAAGAGAGATTACAATACAATACACCATTTATTCACACCAACACACACATAGTCCACAAATAAGCATTCCAACACACACAACATGCACAATCACAATTAAGCATTTCAACACACACAACATACACATAGTCACAAACAAGCATTTCACCGCACACAACATAACCATAATCATAAATAATCATGTCCAACACATATTCCTTTCCGTGCTTCATGTGGTTCCCCCACACCTCTGTCTCTCCAAAGTCCTCTGAGAATACCGTGTCGACTCAGGTGCCCCAAACCGGGTCTGTTCCCGAACAGAGTCTTTCAATGCCGATCCCCTCGACACACACACACACCCAAATTGCACGACACAGAGCGAACCACACTGGTGACATGGGCTGTACAGGCATGGTACATGTCCGCGAATTCGCGGAAATCTGCGAAAGAAAAGAAAAACAAAAAAAACGAGCCGTGCCCGACGAGACCAGCCCACTTAGTTCGTTTCAGGTCATTCACTTCAAGCCTGTCTCGCGAGAAGTAGCATTGAGCATGACTACTTCCGCGCATGCGCTTTCGTGACATTCGCCACTGCTTTCCGCTCTGGGTCGACGTGATCGAATTTGAACAAGATTAAAGAAAAAGAAGGAAAAAATAAAAATGCCAAAGCGTACAGACATAGTTCCGCGAAATTCTGCGACAGGAGATATTGATGCTGGTGTGGCAAACAAATGGCGATGGGATTGGCTGAACAGGAGCCACGAAAATGAAACGTTTTCGTCGTGCTTGGAACAGTTGATAGACTTACCACCACATTTTGGAGAAAGAAAAAGAAGAAAGAAAGAAAAGTTTGAACTGTTCCAGAAGGAACACATTTGGCTGGCTTCAAAGAGAAAAGCCATTGAACATTACAGACAGGAGGCAAAGAGAATGAGGTTTGGACATTACAAAAAGTAGGCTCTGCTCGTGAAGCAGATGGCTGAGAAATCAGGCAAAAAGTAGTCTTCATCTCATTCACATTGCTTGCACTGAAGAGACACATAACTTAAAATTTGTACGTTAAAAGAGACACAAAACTTAAACTCATTTTGTACTGTATTCAGATAGATGTAAAAAGTAAAAGGAGTAACTAATGTAGAGGAGATGGATCATAAAAGAATTGAACATAGTAAACAAAACTGGAACTCAAGACATGAAATAGACCACTACTTTGCTGTGCTGTGCTATGCTGTGTTGGTGGTGCTGGACATGATGACCAAAGTTGCGCAAAATGAGGGGTCTCCTGTGTGTACACTGTGTGTGTGCTTCACTGACATAGTAAGTAAAACGTTTACAATTTGACTTAATGTATGCCACCTAAAGCAATGTAGATATGTACTCATTTTTGCTATGTGACTACTTGGGTTTAAAACCTCCTTTGGGTTGAAGGAATGACTGATAAAGTGATTTTAGGAGAGCTTATTTTGTGGCAGAAATTGCTTAGTATGAAGAACTGAAATTAGTTCAAGGAGAGGCTTTTTTACAGGCTAGAATTGCTGAAAAACCTTCAGCTTCAGGGGCGCTGCCCCCTGGACCCCAAACATTTTCAGGGAAAAATGATTTTCCTTCAGTACCATGCCTGGCTGTAGGAAGTCCGAGGACCGTGGAGAACGCGTCCCGTGGGACGAAGCGTTGTCGCTGAAGGTCCCGGACAGGGGTTAGGACCGTCCAGCGAGGTCCACGCGCTCCTCACACTGCGCGGCCCCAACAGCGCAAGCTTCGGGTGAAACCCCCGGGAGGAGAGAACACGGAAGGAACTGGAAGGAAAGAAGAAAGGGTACTGGAACCCCGCAGTCAGTACGGTCTGAAATTTGCTGCTTAATCCTAACAGCCACTCGCATGGTGGGCGAGGGGAGGTGTTTGCTGAATACATTAGTAACACCAACTCAACACAGACCTGAGCATAACACAGTAAACAAACCAAATGAGGAATGTTCACTAAAGGTCTCCTCACACGAAGCAGGTAAGAGATTACATTAACAGGCTAAACAAACGAATAGCAATTTATATCTTCATCCTTCCCTCACTCACGTTCAACATTTTCCTTTCTTAGGAACTGAACTAATACAGCAACCATTGCTTTATAACTGCCACCACAATTGCAAATAATCATAATTCAATGGCACGATTATCCCCACATTTTATAGTAACATTTCAAAAATAACAATTCTCCAACCACGCATCCAAATGACTAATCACGCGTACGCACGCTCGCAAACACAAAACACTCATTCCCCTTGCAAACACAAACAGACGGTGGCCGAAGAATAAGAGACTGGCGATTGTGACAGGGGCGGACGAGCGAGACCAAGCAAGTACCACCCTGAATCACCAGGTTCTCCCCCATCCCCACCGACTACCGCATCACCAGATGCATAAAAAGGAGAAAGACTTTTGGATATAATTTTGACTGGCCAGGTTAAAGATTGAATTAACCAGAAAAAAACGGTCTCAAACAATATTTCTTTTATAATTTTGAAAACCAAAAGAAATTGCGCAAAAGAGAAGAATTAGCCGGCTAACAAGAAAACCAAACAAACCACGAAACTGATGCTTACCAGCTACCCGTGGGTGACCCAAAAGTGGCAGGTCAAGCGACTCTCTGCCCTCTGTCCAGTCGAGAGGACCAGCAGAGCAGATGCGGAAAAGAGATGACGTGATGTCCCTCCCCTACAGGCCGACTGTAGGAATGAAGGTACCGACCGTACCTTCGACGAAGTGGTAGAGAACCAGAACCAGAGCAGGCACTCCCAGAGACATCTTCCGCTCGAGTGAAGAGAAAACCTGCCTAAGCGATGGCGGCCAACATGCCACCCTACGTCACAGAGTGAGAATACCTCAAGCCTAAGAGGAATGCGGCATGTGCGGCAGGTAAAAAGACAGGTGAGAGGTCGATAGAGACAGCCAGTTCAAGCAAAAGGTACCAGCCACCCGTGAACCTGCAGGATGAATTGCACGGGCAGTGGAATTAGAGAGAGAGAGAGAGAAAGCAAACCTAACCTGAGCTGAACGACCTTAAGGTGCAAACACACCACAAGCCACATTAAGGGACGGATACACGACAACAACAACGACAATAAATAAATGAATAATTCCACCACCCTAGATGGGTCAATCGTCATAGGCCTCGTGACAAACTTGTGACACCCATAAATAGCATGTTTGGGTTGTTCAAAAGTATGATCGAGCGTGTTTCGATGTACGTGTTACTTTTCTTCTGGAACTCACTTCTATCCGTGTTTCGGGTCGTGCAAGTAGCCAAATCGTGATTCGCCACGGAGATTGCCGAGCACAGCACGGAAAGAGACGAGAGTCGGGGATTCCGCAAGTGACGTATAAATGCCAAGACTACCGTGAATGAAAGACATGTCCCTAAAAGCTTTCACTATGAGGACGTAAAACTGAACTATTTTCCGGCGATAATGGCAGATGCTCCCAGCTACGAGTCAAGTTCCAACGAAGAGGACATCGAACGTGAAATTTTCACTAAAGTGTATGGAGTTCAGCTGCACCAGTTTGAACCTACAGTTCCTTGTACAGTATCACCTCCCTTGCCATCAGACGCTTGTGTTTCTTTCCAGGCAGTTCAACATTTTACAGGTTGACCATATTATGTACATGTACACACATACGCATGACACAGTACATGATATAAACATGCACACACATACATCAGTTTACACACACACACACACACACACACACACACACACACACACACACACACACACACATACACACACACACACACATATTACCGTAGTATGTAAATAACTTTAAAATGATTATGTGATAAACCACATTTTCCTTCAGTTGTTTAGATCTATCAGATAATGCCTTTTCCTTTGAACAGGAGTTTGTCAGCTACTGCATCATCACACTAATTCTCTTCCCAGCTGTAGAAATCTTTTCAATAGCTGTTCACTTTCAGTCCCCCCCCCCCCCCCCCCCCCCCCACCACACACACACACACACACCTTTTTTTACATTCCTCATTTCCTCATTTTCAAAATTTTCAATCTCACTCTCTCCACTTAACTTCTGAAGTTCCACAATGACAATTAGAATCTGAGGGGTCTTTTACAATATATTGCAGTCAAAGATTCTGGCTGTTATTGTAAAAACTGATGCAGATCTAAGCAGCAGATCTAAGCTCATTATTCTCTTACTAGGGCAGTGTATAGCATACAGACATACCACACCTGCATATATCTTAAAATGCACACTAAGTCACCATCCTGTATCCAAATACTGATAAATAATTCACTTACTAAAGCATATGGTTGTTGGGCGGAAACTTGAACTTGCATTGGTGCCTGATGTTCAGCAATGTCCTGAAAAATAAAAACCCAAACGATTATTCACTGGAGTCCAACAAGTTGTTATTTGTGGACATGGACACTTTCTTGTTAACAAGAATCGTAACTTCAGTTTTGCTGGAAACAGTAACAGCAGAGGAAAAAATCAATCACAAACATGCAACAGTTTCAGTGGCAGCAGGCAGTGTGACTGACTGACTGCCACTATGACAGTAACAATGTATGTTTCAGTTTGATGCCAACACTCAACAAAAACCAACAACTATCTTTACAACCAGCCATACACTGAGAATGAAATGAAACACAAAAAGATCAACCACCCATTCCACAAACCTTTTTACGTCTCTGAGTTTGGCTCTCTTGCTCCTGACGAATCCATGTCACTGTTGCGTTTGAGGCTTGCACTTGCAGCTGGCGAATGAACAGAGAGTGCTTTAATACATTTTTTTATTGTAATAGTTGGCACAGCATCCTCTTTCAGCTGTCTTCAGACCCGAATTCCAGCTTCCACCTTTACTTTCCAGGTGTGTTGGTCTTGGAAACTGTGCTCTTCGAAGTGACAACCGCAAATGCCATGATAACTATCCTGAAGAACAAAATCTTTCCTCGTTGTGGTGACAAAATTTATCCACAATCGCCTAAACTGCTGGAAGCACCTGGAAAAGCATGAATGCATACTCTTTGCTTATTTCCTGATGAAATTCCGCAACCAGCCCCACCTCACTTCAGCCGAACACGAAGAGCGACTTGGCTTTTCGACGTCATCAGTCGGGAAACCCCCCTTTTATCGAAATCGAGGCTCTCGTTCCTGTTTCAGCCTCTCGCTTTCCCAGTCCGCAGGAAATGCTGCTCTCACTGCAAAATGAGAGCACAGGCAGCTGATTTGGGGCTGGGTTTCGCAATACGACCACATACCAAAACCGTGTATTTGGTCAAAATAGATTTGTAAAAATGGGTGAGAACCCCTTTAAGTTTGCACTGTGTACAGTTAATGAGTGTATTGATGTTGTTGTGCAGTTACAGACACTGTGTACAGATGATGAGTTAACATGTTGCTGTTGTGCAGTTTACAGACACTGTGT
The DNA here is from genome assembly GCA_018398815.1 of Conus ventricosus. NCBI lineage: Eukaryota > Metazoa > Mollusca > Gastropoda > Neogastropoda > Conidae > Conus > Conus ventricosus. The sequence continues at coordinate 51,830,531 of CM031613.1, read as the reverse complement.
ACAGATAATGAGTTCAGATAATGAGTTCATATGTTATACAGATAATGAGTTCATTTGCTACACAGATAATGAGTTCATATGCTACACAGATAATGAGTTCACATGTTGTACAGATAATGAGTTCATATGCTACACAGATAATGAGTTCATATGTTGTACAGATAATGAGTTTATATGCTACACAGATAATGAGTTCATATGTTGTACAGATAATGAGTTCATATGTTGCACAGATAATGAGTTCATATGTTCTACAGGTAATGAGTTCATATGCTGCACAGATAATGAGTTCATATGTTGTACAGATAATGAGTTAATATGTTGCACAGATAATGAGTTCATATGTTCTACAGATAATGAGTTCATATGTTCTACAGATAATGAGTTCATATGTTGCACAGATAATGAGTTCATATGTTGTTGTTGTTGTTCAGTTTGCAGACATAGCAGTGGATGCCATGTGTCGAGGCATCTTTGCCAATGACTGTCGACAGCTGTCCATGAGGTCATGTTTCCCCGATATTTTCCAGTTGGAGAGAGAGCATGGCTCCCTCACCGCTGCCATGTTTAAAACCAGAGGTGTGTTGGTGCGGGTGTAGGTATGTGAATGGATAGTGGGTTAGGACTGAGAGTATGAATGCTCATGTTTGTGTGTCTGTATGTGCACATTTGCTTATTGTAAACTGTATTTATAGGTCTATGCATCCAGTGCCTGTGTGTATATATATATATATATATATATGTGTGTGTGTGTGTGTGTGTGTGTGTGTGTGTGTGTGTGTGTGTGTGTGTGTGTGTGTGCCATTTACATATCTGTTCATTATGTTGCAAAAATTTCACCATGGGTGCGAAACAAAACTTGCTGAAGTTGATCACATTCTAATCATGTGATTCACGTAGATAGTCCGGTTAGGTATTTACTTCAATATGATATTGGTGGTCTTTCAGTGATTATATGTGCACACCCACATCTGCAAGCACGTGAACATGTGCATGCTCACACACATGCATGCATATAAGCACGTTCTTTCTCTCTCTCTCTCTCTTTCTTTCTCTCTCTCTCTCTCTTTCTTTCTCACTCTCTCCTCTCTCTTGTCTCTTTTTCTCTGTCTCGTCTAATATCACATAACTTTGTGAAAAGATGTGAAATGTAAGAAGTACTACGACTACTAATGATTCACATTGCTTGTGAGGATACATGTCCAACATATGATTATTGTTTTGTATTGTATTTAACCGCACTGCACTGCACTGCATAGTATGGTATGGTGTGGTGTGGAGTGGTGCTATTTTGTGTTTTGTTTTGTGGTGTGGTTTGGTATGGTATAGTATGATATGGCATGGGAAGGCATGGTATGGTATTGCATTCTATTGTACTGTACTGTATTGTCTTGTATTGCATTGTATTGTATTGTATTGTATTGTATGGTATGGTATTGTATTGTATTGTATTGTATTGTATTGTATTGTAATGTATTGCAGAGGTTCATCATCAAAGCAGTTTTCTCTGTATGAAACTCAGGCAATTCTTCCCTGAGAGAATGCAGCGTCAGAATGTTTTTTTAGAAACAGAATTTTGCCAGGGTGACTTCCCTATTGCCATGAACACTTACTTACACATGTGCTAGGTGCAGGCTGCAGACAGGACTGTGATTTATCGTTTCTTCTAGCAGGGAGGGTGAGAAAAGACCAACCCATGAAACATGTAAACCATAGATTCCCTCAGCATTTGCCGGCTTTCTAGACGAATGCACCGTCCACCAGATCATGTTTCCTTTTCGCAGAGTGCTCGGCCCGTGAGTACAAACAGCAACAGTGAATGCCAGCATTTCAAGTTGTTTCTCTCACCCAGCCCCCACCCCCTGCCCCACATCCTCATCTAATCCTTTATTTCTTCCTCAGGAGATTGATAAATCCAGTAACATGGGTGATGTCCGCTGTGTGGCTTGGCTTTGCCTGCCTAGTGGATGTCAGTAGTTAAGCTATGGATTGTAGATGATTATATGTTGTTTATTGGGTGATTGTTAATTTGTTACTAATTTAACGGTACCAGACTAAACAGTTCACTCAGTTAAAGAAGGCTACTCACTGTGTGCGTAGCTTTCGTCGGCAATCCGGCCGACTTCTTCAGCGCAACTGCGGGGTTGAGAACTGGATTCAGTGCGCACCGCCGTGAGCGAACTCATGACAATGCGACTGAATGAGTGAGGAGTACACTGATGGCAGGTTGTGTCGGCCTTGGTCGCGGTTAAGGGTGGGGTTCCTGGCGGCGATGTGGACTGCCTCCTTTACCCCCAGCATTGTTACTGATTGTTTCAGATGATTATATGTTGTTTATTGGCAAGTTAAACACAAAATTCTAATCCATGACAGGGATTTATTCTGTTACATGGTGACGGTCCTGAGGGGGCAGTGTGTGGTTGTCTGAGCTGTTTAACCACCATTTAAGAAAAAAGATCTATCATGTACCAAACGAAATCTGTATCAAACAACTGAATTTATTCTGGAGAATTCCAAATGAACTGATGGAACTGGGGTGCAGTTTTGAAAGAAATGTACAAAAAAAAGCCCTGCAAGTTGAAGTCTAATTCTTTTTTAAATGTTTGTTTTCTTTGTTAGTGGATGTAATTTGGTGTGAATAACTGTGTGTTGTCAACATTTATGACTGACCGTTAAGGTCAATCACCTGCACAGGGTAGATCATAATATCAAACACAAGAGCATTGCTGAATTATCTCTTCTTGATCACCTAAGTCATTACTGCATCAGTTTGAACTATGTCTTGAGTAGTTGCTGAATTTAGTGGCGCCTAGGATGCTAGGTGTTCACAACCATGTTAAGTGGACCGTCACTTACTGTTTTCACCAGTCACACATGATTCAAACCAGACAAGAAAACCCTGCCTGGGCTCATCGTAAGCACAAATGGCTTCTGCTAGGCTTCAAGCTACCTGCTCAAAATGCCATCCAACTCTTCCCACGTAATCTGTGTGAAAAACTGAATGTAGTGTCACCTGTGTGAGCATCTGTGGGTGGACAGGTATCTGGGGAAACTGATGGATATGGCCAGATCAGTCGTTGAAAGTTTCACCTGAAACTGCTCCAGGTTCCCCACTAAAGCAGGTATCTGTGGGAAAATGATGGATATGACCAGATCAGTCGTTGAAAGTTTCACCTGAGACTGCTCCAGGTTCCCCACTAAAGCAGGTATCTGTGGGAAAATGATGGATATGGCCAGAACAGTCGTTGAAAGTTTCACCTGAAACTGCTCCAGGTTCCCCACTAAAGCAGGTATCTGTGGGAAAATGATGGATATTGCCAGATCAGTCGTTGAAAGTTTCACCTGAAACTGCTCCAGGTTCCCCACCACAGCACCTCACAGATCTGGAGAAGCGAGCCAAGGAGGAGAAGTGGGCAACCTGGTCCTTGAAGCAGGGTCTGCAGCAGCTTAGTGACGCCATGGAAATGGTCGCCACGGCGTCCCCACTGTGTGAAGTCCGCAAAGGTTCTCCCTGTCATGCTCTGACTCCCACGCAGGATGGCAAAATAAGGGTGAGTGGCTGAGGGTCGAGTCAAATGAGGTTGAGTTTGTTATTTTGGTAGTACAGCTAGTGTTGATTAAAGAAATTGTTGTTGACTTCTTTATGTTAGTACTAAGTTGAATGTTACTTAGTTGTTGGCTTCATAGAGCGTTTGCTCTAATTCATAAAAGGAAATGTCAGAAATGGTTGATTATTGTGTGTGTCTCTTTAAAATATGATTAATTGATTTTTTATTTATAAATGTTCATAAAACCTTGGGACAATAGAAAATCATTGTCATGTGTATAAAACTTACATTCGTACATTTTGCTTTTAATTGACATATAATGATAGATATAATATTGCTTATAGTCCAGCCGACTGCAAAGGGCTTGAAGTCAACTCACAAGTCGGTTGTTATTAAATTTGTTTAGTTTGATTTTTATGCAACATAAAGAAGCTAAAATGTCAACTGGAACAATTTTCGCAATGCAGTTGCATTTTATGTGATCCCAGTCACTTCAGAAAAGTCCAACAAGGATGTAAAACATAAATTTTCGTGTGATCTCTGTCACTTCAGAAAAGTTCAACAAGGATGTAAAACATAAATTTTCACTGTTTTAACTGACCAGATAAGTTGTCTATAGATTATGTCACCTCATAGGTGCTGACTTTAGGTGCATGAATGTAACTTGCAAACATCCTACTGTTACTTCATTTGAAGTTTTATGCTTGAAATATAGTGAAACCTGATGAAGCTTTAGTGCTCTGGCTTGAAATGAATATTTCCTTTTGGTGTCATATACTGTACCATGCTGAACTCTTGTAAGCTACAACCAGTTTACTAGGTTTGTTTAGGCAATTGGTCCTAGCTAACGCAGTAGATAGTCACCCCACCAGTCACTCTACGTTTCTAGCAGTCAGTGCAGGGTTGCTTCTACTTCCTTTATTTCTACAGCCCAGCACATGACAAAGAACAGGGACACTTTCTGCCCATGATGAAAACAGCCTGAACTTCATGCAGAGAAAACTTTCTCAACCTGCAGTGTATAGTTGTTCGTTTTCTTGCATTTTGTGGCTGACGACTAACTCCGTAATTGGTTTTGATGTTTCGTTTTCTTGCATTTTGTGGCTGACGACTAACTCCATGGTTGGTTTTGATGTATGGTTAAGAATGGTTGTCTGTATCTGATTTCACCTGTCATAGCATCCACTCATCTTTCTCACCGTGTCCCACTCACTCAGGAGCAAGCCAAGGTGTCATAGGTCTGGTGACGTTTGATGTCTGATGCACACCACACACATGCCTGTGCACATGTACATACACACAAACACATGCGAAGATGCAAATATGCACACAAGCATTCACATCTATGCAAATGTATGCAGGGACACACTTTCACATACGCATCCACACATGTAAGCACACAGACACTAAAACACACATGCGCATGCGCACACACACACACACACACACACACACACACACACACACACACACACACACACACACACACACACACACACACACACACACACACACACACATGCATACACACACACACAGGCCAGACTGGAGGCCTCTTCACACCTGTCAGCTGACCAGCTCCACCAGCTTCTGTCCCGTCTTCTAGATCAGCACGCCCCAGCCACCGCCGCCAGATCTCCAGCCGGCCTCCCTCACCCCGGTTCACCTCTGTCGGACCTCAGCTGCTACAGGCTAAGCGAGAACGGCACCAGGCAGAGCGTTGCTGGCTCAAATCTGGACTACATGTTCATAAACAAATTTTCGTACTGCCAATAAGCTAGTTACTAACATTCTGGACAGCGCCAAATGCTGTTTTTACAGTGCCAAAATCCTAGCCTGTAGAACATCCCGACAACTGTTTACTGTAACCAATACTCTGCTTGGCAAATCAAAGTCCACACCTCTGCCCTCCTCAATCCCTGCGACAGAACTCCCCCAGCGTTTCTCTGATTTCTTCTACAGTAAAATAGCCACTATTCGTCATAATCTGGACTCTCATGCTGCTCCTTCCCCTGCTGTTCCTGATCCTTCCTTCTCCGGCACTCAGTGGTTTGAATTCCACTCTGTGTCGGTAGAAGAGGTCCGGAAAATCTTGAAGCAAGTCACTGTCAAAACATGTGAACTTGACCCTCTCCCCTTATCCCTTCTTACCTGCTGTCTTGACGATCTCCTCCCATACTTTACATCCATTATCAATGACTCTTTGCAATCAGGTTGTTTTCCCACACTGTTCAAATCTGCAGTTGTCAGACCTCTCCGTAAAGAAGCAAAACTTAGATCCTGAAAATCTCAAGAACTACAGACCTGTCTCTAATCTCCCATTTCTTTCCAAACTGATTGAAAAAGTTGTTCTCGCCCAACTGTCTGAACATCTCTCTGTAAACAATCTCTTGTACTCTAACCAGTCAGCCTACTGGGCTGGCCATAGCACCGAGACAGCGCTCCTTAAGATAGCAAACGATCTCCTCACAGCTGTTGATGGAAACAAAGTTTCTCTTCTCTCTCTCTTAGATTTGTCTGCTGCTTTTGATACAATAGATCACTCGATGCTTCTCTCAAGACTCAACACTTCTTTGGTCTTTGTGGTTCTGTCCTTTCCTGGTTCTCTTCATATCTCTCTGATCGCACGCAAACTGTTTCAGTGAAAGGTGTTAAGTCTCCAGCAAGAGCACTTCAGTTTGGTGTTCCTCAGGGATCTGTCCTGGGACCGGTTTTGTTTGTGCTGTACACCCAGCCTCTCTCGGCCATTATCAGCCAACACTCTCTCCTTCACCATAGCTTTTCAGATGACAACCAGCTGTATATCTCTGCCCATATCAGTCAGCTTCATGAAATAATCTCCTCTTCTCAAGCATGCATTACCGATGTTAAATCATGGATGCACAATAACAAGCTACAACTTAACGCAGACAAAACTGAAATAATCCTCATTGCTTCGAAACACACATTAGAACTCATTCTCTCCCTAGTTCTATAAATGTTGATGGAAATGAAATAAATCTATCAGTGTCTGTTCGTAACCTCGGCGTTACACTCGACCAAACTCTCTCTTTCAAACAACATATCTCTAATGTGTGTAAGTCCTGCTACCTTGAACTTCGTAGAATGAGCTCAGTTCGCCGCTTCCTTACTCAAAATGCTCTGAAGACTCTAATCTGTGCTTTTGTCCTGTCTCGGCTCGACTATTGTAACTCCCTCCTTGCCGGTTGTCCCTTAATGCTCATCTCTAAACTTCAGAAAGTTCAGAACAATGCCGCCCGTCTGATCTCCCGCTCCTCTAGATCTGATCACATATCACCAATTCTGTCTTCCTTACACTGGCTCCCAATTCAGTCTCGCATTGACTTTAAAGTTCTCCTCCTGGTTTTCAAATCACTGAATAATCTGGCTCCCTCCTACCTCTCTGACCTCCTCCATCTCTATGTTCCGTCTCGCAACTTACGCTCATCCACCGATTCCCGATCCCTCCGCTCGCCTGAAAACTTCAGGCCAACGATCTTTCTCTTACCAGGCACCTGCTCTGTGGAATAGTCTCCCTTCTTCATTGCGTAACACAGACTCTTTAGAGACTTTTAAAACCTCCCTAAAGACACATCTTTTCCCTCGGACTGATTAACGATATCCAGTTACCACTGTGCGCGTGTTTGCTGGTGTTGAACGCGCTCCTGTGTCTGTCTGCGTGTGAGAGTCCCCCCCCCCCCCCCCCCCCCCCCTACCCACCCACCCCCGGCGGTGTGTGTGTGTGTATGCGCGCTCTTTGAATTAGAATTATAATTTTTATCATGTTTTTCTGTAATATGCGCTTTGGGCTTTTGCGAGGTAAAGCGCTCTATAAATATCCTTTTACATTACATTTACATTACATTACACACACAAATGGAATGATGTGTAACACTGATTACCCCAGGTGCAGACAGAGGGAGAGGAGATCACTGCAGACCACGTCATGTCCGCCGTTTACTCCAAGGGTAGGATCTGAAGCAGCTTGTCTCCCTGTCTGAGTGTTTGCAGCCCTTGGCTGAGTCTGCCCAACATGCTTGTCAGTAAAGAGAGACACACACACACCATCAATACTACACAGGTGACGAAGTGACTCATCCAGGTGCAGTAGTCCCAGGGAAGAGGCTCAGCACTGGGTCATGCGCCTGTTTATACATTACCTGAGCTGTCAAGGGATTAGTACTTACATTCATGTTACTCCTGCTTTACTTCTATGGCCTGCATTTCTGAAACAGACTGGAACTCAGTGTGTTGTGCTATAAATTAATGGTGAAAGGTTAAAGGTAAACAGCCCTGGGAGCAAGAAACTGTTAGAAATCCATAGTGGAATAGGATCAGGGACGCAGATGAACCTATCAGATTTTAGGGCAGATCTGTGGTGCAGATCGAACGGCAGATGCTCGATTATTTTTATTCTAATGTATAAAGTGCATTCTGTCAGTCTGTCTGTTTATCTGCTAGTTTGTGTTGTATCTGGTGCTGTACATCTTTATTGCTGGTCAAACAAAACCACAGTTTTCATCTGATCACTCCAAAGTTGACCAAAGTTTTTTTATCTTATTTTTTTTTATCTTGTTTTGATTTCCGCCTAGTCACCTCACTTTGAAACAGTCTCCAAATTTGGCATGGTGACTCATTACCGTTCCTGACACATCAAATCGTATTAGTCGCATTTTCACACAAGTGTACGGCAAAGCGAAGCAATGCTGGCATTCAAATTCAATCAAAACACAACTCATTGCTGGCATTCATGTAAATTAAAAAACATATAACTTATTGACAATGAGAATAGTTCAGTTTGGAGAGTGTCGGATTGAAGATCTAAACTCCCCTAATTTAATCCTGGGTTCTGACACTTTTCTTCAGGGGATTCAAAGCAGGCCTAAGGCAAATAGGTTAGGTGAATGTGAGTGTATGTGTGTGGGAGGGGTTTGGAGGATGGGGATGAGTGGGGGGGGGGGGGGGGGGGGGGGGGGGGGGAATTGGAGGCAGCTAGTTATTTCATACTTTTGATCAGAAAACTGTGACAAAGAAATGACATAACCAGTAATATGGAATGGTTCATGTCATTTTAAAATGACATCATTTCTCATGGTTCATATGTCTCTAGGTGTGTTTGCAAGCCAACATTTGTGTTCAACCTCAGTGGAGGTCTATGCTCTGCTGAGTGTCCATTCTGTGTTCTTTGACTCATGGAGCAGCATGTTTAGACTACTCCCAATACAGTGATACCCACAACACGAAAGTCAGGGTGTGTGTGTGTGTGTTGTGTGTGTGTGTGTGTGTGTGTGTATGTGTGGTGCATATGTGTGTGTGTATGTCTGTGTGTGTGTGGTGCATATGTGTGTGTCATGTGTGTGTGTGTGTGTGTGTGTGTGTGTGTGTGTGTGTGTGTGTGTGTGTGTGTGATGTGTGTCTGTGTGTGTGCAGACCTGGCCTTGTTATTGCCGGACACAGTGAGTGATCTGCGGCGAGATCTGCTGTCCATTCCCTCTGTGTCGGTGTATGTGGTCAATCTGGAGTACCCTGGCCATCAGCTTCCTGTTGAGGTGACGATGCTCTGCTGGTCAATGGCTTCATCCAATCACTCTCTCTCTTGGTCATACTCACCTTTGCTCTTTGTTTCTCTTTTAAAAAAAATAATTTTCCACTTTTTGATTGTGTGTGTGTGCGTGTGTGTGCGTGTGTGTGTGTGTGTGTGTGTGTGTGTGTGTGTGTGTGTGTGTGTGTGTGTGTGTGCATGTGTGTGTGTGTGTGTGTGTGTGTGTGTGTGTGTGTGTGTGCGTGTGTGTGTGCGTGTGTGTGTGTGTGTGCGTGTGTGTGTATGTGTGCACGTATGTGTGTGTGTGTGGGATGTGTGCATGCGTGCGTGCGTGCACACGCATGTCTGTCTCCTGTTCTGGTCAGTATGATTTATACCAATGTTTTTGTTGTAATCTGGCAATGAGACTTGTACACAGTCACACTGTCAAGATGGACGCTAGCTGTCCATTCTAGAGTCTCTGTTTTTCAAATTTATTTTTCGTTGCATTCAGATGCTTCTTTAAACACGCTCACCAGAAACACAGTCACGAAAACTCCTGAAAACCGGTAACTATGACTCATGTACATGTGCATTGGTATCACTGCATATACTGCGAGTCTGTAAGACACTGCTTTGCAAAGGCACAGAATGTAGAAGCCTGACATAATTGCCATAATTACTTGTTTTCACTCATCACCGCTTGCAAGACTCGTATGTTGTTTTCTTCCTTTTTGAGTTTTCCAGTATCTTAACAGTGTCGAAACCAGTGAAAATCTTTGTTTTCACATTGACACTCTGGTTTCCTAATGAAAGTTATTTTTTTTAATAAATCATTATTACCAGTTTTACAGTAATAAATACAATTTTTGTGCACAAACAGTAATTATAAAATTTTTGTTGACGATAACGTGAAAACTGAAAGATGGCAAGTTTTAAGTTTGGAAACCTCCCCCCCCCCCCCCTCCATCCCCTTTCTCAGATCACCTTCAGCTGGTTGTCTCCCTGAACTGCTCGGCTGCTTGTTGCTGTAAACTTTCCTCCTGTTTTGTCAGGGCCTTTTATTTATTTCTTTTTTTTTTCTCCAAGTTTGATTGTTTGGCTGAAATGGCTCTTCCTTTAAGGTTGTTCTTAACTGAACAAACCATGAGTTCTCGTAACTAGATCATGGACTAATGAAGAAACCAACTTTCTGTCCTAATTGAAGATCTAGTTTCCAAAAGTATGATAGCCTACCCACTGATTCTTAATTGAAGTTTGAATGAGCTCTTTTGAAGGGAGAGAACACGTCCTGAAAAATATTGTTTTCTGGAGTTCAACCGAAGCCGAACTTTAGGCATACAGAGCTTGGAATTCGTTTGAATGAGCTTTGACATCGATTTCACCTATTTGGTCACAAATTGATTTCTACTCCAGAACTGTCATATGGTGACTACACCATGTACAAACCACTCCAGTTCCCCAAGCGTGTTGAGCAATCCTTTTCCTCTGTGAACCAAGGGTTGCTGAAATACAAGCGATTCAACAATCTAAAGGATAAAGATGACACTGTTAAGAACAAAGACAAGGATAATTGAAATGCCCAAGACTGTAACTCAAGGATTTAGTTTCACAAAGTCTGTTTAGTGAAAGAAAGTATTCAGGAGTTAACCTTTACATGATTATCTCCCTTCTTTATTGCGCTTCTCAATGATGTTCACAGCTATTACTTCTGTTTCAGGGATTTGGACACCTGCTGCCATCCAGTGAAAGTGGCCACATTCTGGGTGTGGTGTACGACTCCTGTGCATTTCCTGCCCATGACCGACCAGACCAGCCTTCCACTCGTCTTACTGTGAGTTCTACCCCTTTGACTGACTCATACCAGTGCATGCTTACATTAATCTTAGATTGTATTGACATGTGAAACAGGGATGATCAATGAAAAGACCTTTTTAAGCCAAAGAAACTGTATTCATCGCAAAAGAAGGTGAAAAATATTTAATATTTCAAACTAAAAAAAAAAGTAACAAAATTAATCGACACCAGTATTCTCCTCTGTTGCACGTGCAAACTCATACCCAGGCATACACACACACGCACAGAGTCTTTCTCTTTCTTTCTCACTCTATCCATTTCTCTGTTTTTGTTTTCCTGTAGTAAGAAAGCCCAATATGGTCAGACAACAGTAAGCAAAGTGAGACGACCACAGGCGGAAATCTAAACAAATCTTAAATAAATGTTAGCGAACCGCCAAGAGAAACGTGGACAAACCAGTCACAAGACAAAACACTTGTCTTTTGTCTTGTGACTCATTTGTCCACGTTTCTCTTAGTGGTTCGCTAACATTTATTTAACAATAAGCAATGAAAACTGAAAAGGAACACTGTGTTGGGCATCTCGTTAATTTGACTAGACACATGAATTCAACTAGACATGTCTCTGCCTTTCTGTGTGAGCCAGACTGTTTTAGCACTTTTTGTTATAATCATGACAGTGGATAGTTTTGAAGAGGTGGAATACTTGCCTGTCCTGTGGAGTGAAATGAAAATGGCTGGACACGCAGTCCTCTAGTGCGGTGAAATGTGCACACCAAACTGCTGCTGAATTACTTTGGTAGTGTTTATGACACAAAAGTTTGTGAAGGTGCATGATGGGGTAGTCTCCATGGTTCAGCCTTTGATATTGATGAGGCTGTTGTGTTGGTGTAGGGATCTGCTGGTTGCCATGTGCTTGTGCACCTTGTTTGTACATACCATGTAGTGTGGCTTAATACTTTTCATTACATCTGATTGATGTGTTGATTGTGTGGAAAAAAAAGAGAAAGAGAATGGCTTCAGATCATTTTGTTTCATTTCTGAAATCAGCATATCTTATAATCACAACCTTTAATTTTTCTTTGTTCACATCTGTTTTTACCATGAGCTGAATTTAAAGTGGACCTGTCTTCCATTTGCCTTTGTCTTTGTGTAGCCTGTGTATCCATACCTGCATGTACACCTGCATGTACACCTGTTAGGTGTGTATCTGTCATCAGGTGATGCTGGGTGGAGGCTGGATGGATGGGATGCTGACATCGTCAGGAGAACTTCCCCAGGACAAAGATGTGGCTGCCATTGCTCAGGAGGCTGTCTGTCAGCAACTGGGTGTGTCCCCTGACCTTCACCCGTCCAAGGTCAATGTTGTCTATCAGAAGGTCAGTTAATAAACTGGTTTAATTATAACTTCCCCCCCCCCCTATCTTTTCAACTACCGTAAAGTTCGGACTATAAGCCGCGACTTTTTTCCCCAGCTTAAACCCTGCGGCTTAAACAACGATGCGGCTTATTTGCGGATTTTTCCGATTTCAGAAGCATCACACCCTCGTCTATTCTTAGCTTCTCTGTAACTCACCATATCGTGTTTACTGTTCATGAATTTTTATGATGCTTTTAACTACGATTTTCTGTGTAATCGTGTAATGGAATCAGTAACCCGTTCAGAAATACGGGAATCGACATAAGTAAAGCCCATTACTGATATCTTTTTTCATCAGTTTGTCTTCTACAAAAATACGATCGCTTCGAACGGCGCAATGTGTTGGCCGTTTCCGACCTGTTTAATCTTGACTAACACTAGCTGAATTATGAACAAAATAACTAAGCATTGGCACGGTATTAAGCGAAATAAAACAATCAAATCGTTTCATTAATGTTCTGGTTTGTTATTATATGCGTTATCTTACCAAGTGCGTCTTGCAATTCAAAAACGATTAGCGCATTCAACTCGGTCATTGTCAGACCTTGGCTTCGATCCGCCATTGTTGAAATCGTGGACAGGGAGTGAAGGTTTGCATTTGATACCTTCGCTTTGATTGGCTTGCGCTTTCGAGTACTCAACCAATCGCTTCGCTTGATACACCAATGAACGCAGGAGAGAACTGCCTTTCTAGCGCATCGTTAATGTGTTGTTTTTTTCGGTATTTTTTTTAAAGCAATGATGTTGGAAAGACAACACTTGTAAGAAGCCTCATAAAAACTTCGATTCTAATTGATTTAAAACATATCGTACTAAAAAAAAAAAAAAAAAAAGACTGAAGAAAAGCTGGAAACATGATCTTGTATTCTGACCTATTAAACGCCAATGAATGCAGTGAACACATTGTATGTGGTGATTTTCTACACTATGTTAACTCAACGCCAGCCAGCTGCCGCCTGCGGCACATCGACTGTGTTGTATATATCTGCGGCTTATAAACCGGTGCGGCTTATTTGTGAAAAAAGTTTCAGATTTTAAAAAAATTTAGTGGGTGCGGCTTATATACAGGTCGCTCAATGACCGAAGTTTACGGTACTTATCATTTCATTCTTGACCATAGTTAAAGGTCTACTTTAGAGGTTTTCGATAATTGGTCAGCTTATGCAGAAAATGAAATGTTTGATAAATTGGTAAAATAAACATCCGATTCGCTCCCGATCACACGAAATCGATCCGCAAAAGTGTGCATTTTCACACTGTAATCAAGAAAAAGGAGGTAATCAACTAAATCTTGCATGGCTTAACTGCTCTTGGATATGACGTCAACTGAGGACAGCGATGGCGACAGAAAGCGATTCTGATGTTCTTGCACGTCTTGCTCGAACTTAATTTATCATGTGAAAGCAGTGACTATGATTGCGACAGCCATGTGACTCTGGAGATGTTTCTGCAAGGCCTTTACCTATCAGTTTGAACCGGATGGTTCCGAATTCGAAGAAGAAAGTGTGGCAGAAGAGATGATCACGATGATGTTTTCGACTCAGTCGTTTGTTCTCCCTCTAGAGGTAAGTGAAGTAGGCTAAGAATTAAAATATTATTAATATCATGTCATATATCATATCATGGCGCATGCTTTAAATAGCCCTTTGCCTGCTCTGTAGGACAACTCTTTTTTTTATTTTTAATATTGACTTTTTTTTGGACGATAGATTTCAGTTTAAATAGATTGTGGTTGTTGGCAACCAAAAAGATTTAGAATAGAAGTCGTGCAAGCAGGCCTATCTAAGCGTTTTTATTTATTTATTTAAAAAAAAATTATTTGCAAGTTATGTGTTGTCTCTAATCATCATGTGTCATTGTCTGTGCGACCATTTACAAGTGTGTAGCACTAGGGGGTGTGTATAAATGTTTTATCACAATTATAGATATGATCTTTAATCACTAAGCTGGAAATTCTAGTTAAAGAAAAAGGAAAAGTTGTGTTACTTATTTCTCAAAGAGTGATTTAAAAAAAAAGTGATACATGCAAAGAAAATAATGATATTACTGAGTGTTGTTGCTATCAAATATCATGGTGTGTGTTTAAAATCAAGTGTGTGCTGTGAGTCGTTATTGCATGCGTACAGTAATCTCTGCACATTGCTGGACTTAGAGAATATTTTCAAAACATGTTAATTTTATGCTGTTGCCCCTGGGCATGCATGTAAGTGGCTGAAAGTATGTCAGTGTTGGTTAAAACAAACACTATAAAAATTCATACTAACTCAACTGTAGTGTAAATGTATTCATCATTTCATGACAAGCTTTTCTCAATTTACATGTGATTGTGATAAAAAAAAAAAGTGTATGCTTGCTGTGTAATTAAACCATTTGTTCAGTGACATTCTTATGAGACACATGGGTATGATGATGATGGATGGAGGAATTCAGAGCTCTATATTAATTTTCATTGCTGCTCAGTGACTTAACTAGTTGCTAGTTGATTACAAAAAAGTGGAATTTATGTTCTTAGTATGAATTTCCTTCTTACTTTGGCCATCAAATCATTTTATATATTTTGGCCATCAAATTTCATTATAGCGTGTGGAATTGTTCACTGTATTCAGTGAATGGCAGGACTGCAATCATGCAAGCCATATTAACAAGACCAGCTATTGATTGCAGTCTAAGGAAGAATAATGTTCATAGCAATCATATCAAGCTTTTGCACAGTCTCCAAGAAATCTTTTCAGCTATTACTTGATCACACATGGTGCATCGTTGCCCTAAAGTTCTTAGGTAACATATTTGTGTGAAAACATGCATGCAATCTAAGTTCATAGGTAACATATTTGAGTGAATATATACATGCAATCTTGTTTAGCTATTACTTTATCACACATGGTGCATGGTTACCCTAAAGTCATATCTATTATCTGACATTATATGTGGAATCCATGCATGCAAAGAGTCCACATGACACATTCTGTACACAAAAAGAAAAACTCTTCCCCACCCACACCCACCCTCCTTCCCAGTTCAAGTGCACAAGTTTTATACATAAAATATAAAATATTTCTACTCTGTCAGACATAAAGTTCCTATGTTTAACTGAATCTTTGACATACTACCCGCTACACTGTGTCACAGACTTCTGTTCTTGGCACAAATCACAGGTTCAAAGCAAACAAAGAAGTGATGATATTTTTTTACTTCACATTTTAACTTCACATGAACTGATGAAGTACAAAATACATAATACATTTTTCTTTGGCAAAGAATGAAGAAAACCCTTGCTAAACAAATGCATGTCACATGTGTGTGTGTGCGCAAGCACCACACAACACACACACACACACACACACACACCACACACACACACACACACACACACACACATTTAAATTTATAATATTATACCTGCCAACTACCATCTGCTTGACAACTGTATTTACATGTGCCACATCATGATGATCATGCAAATGATCATCTACACAACATTCTTCTGCATCAGGTGGTACTGTCTCCTCACGTGTCTCAGACAATATCTCAGCAATCATCTGCAAATGGTAATTGTTTTACATTTACACTTGCAGCCCTGCAGGGTTCCAGAGGTATCAGTTAAAGGAACTGCTTAAAATTCAGTGAAGAAATACTATGTATCATAATGAAAACAGAGTAGGTAGTTGATCATCTGCACCAAAGATATAATTTAAAATAGGCATCACACTTTCAGAATATTATAACGCAACAACAGAAACAACAAAGTTAACCTTTGGAATTTACTGCCATGAAAGTCGATGGAAGAAAAAAAAACTAATTGATAGAAAACTACATAAAAGCGTTCTATAACATTAGGTGAGATCATATTACAACATCAATAACAAAGAAAAAAGATTCAAATGCAGTATCTTTTGTCTTTAATTTTTTTAACACAATGGAAACATCAAAACCCCACAAATTGCCTATTAATGATAGCAGTACTAATACAATTTAAACATATACAAATGTAAACAGCAAGTCACACACACACACACACACACACACACACACACACACACACCCAACAGAGTAATATCATCTGGCGATGAAAAGACATTAAACAAACCTCTGAACTGAACACACACACAGCACTTAACACACAAACATTGGCATGTACACAACTTTCCCCCTGGCAAACTGTCATGCTCACCACACCACATCACATCACTACCACAAACATGACAAGGGCACATGATGTTAGATCACATCTGTTTTAACACTGCATTGTCATTTAAATTCAATGATACACTACAGTGTGAAATGTAACACATATTGTTCTGATTCATTTGAAGTACCTATACTTTTGCTAGTTAGCTGAACATTGCATGTCACTATCAACTATGTACACACTACACATGTGATACTGTTTCACTATCAACTATGTACACACTACACATGTGATACTGTTCAATAAAACAAGGACTTACTCTTTGGCGTTCCCTTTTCTGATAAGCCCTCTCACGCTGTTCACACCTTTCAGTACACTCGTTGAGCACACAGGTGCTGTGAGAGCTGCTGTGGTCGTGGTACATGTTGCTGATGCAGACTGGCAGTTTGATACAGTGGCTGTTGTGGTAACAACTGTTGAAAACTGGGTTGTGACTGCCAAGCGGTGCGGTTTGTGGATTGTGGGCACAGCCCCTGGGAGTAACATTCTCTTTCTTTTCATCTGAAAGCTACCTAGCAGCGCATAGCTGGCAGGTAGCAATCAGGCTCAAAATGAAGATGACCACGCCGAGTTCTTGTTTGGTGTGCCAAAGGAAGGTCCGAAGTTGGCCCGGCATGTTTGCACGAACTGAATCCACTTCTTTCGATATCTGGAATCAGATGGAAATGTGTGCAAAGAAATCCATCTCCTGCTGAGCTGTTGCACTCGCCTACAGCACAATATCTGCCACACTTCGTGACTTCTTGGCTGTGGGGGATCGCAACTCACGTTGATTTCACTTGGCATTGCCATGTTGTGTAGGTCGCGGCTGACGGCCAGTCCATCAGTTGACGTCACGGTTTTCGGTGTACCGCGCGGGGTTTGAACAGGTGTGCAAAAGTCGTTTTTTATCAATTAAATTCTTCCGGCGATTTAAAAAAAAAAATGAATACCACTCTGAAGTTATATGATATGTAGACCTGTTTTTAACAAATTATCGAAAATCTCTAAAGTAGACCTTTAAGGTGTGTGGGTGGGTATGTGTGTGTGTGTGTGTGTGTGTGTGTGTAGTGTGTGTGTGTGTGTGTGTGTGTGTGTGTGTGTGTGTGTGTGTGTGTGTGTACATGTGTGTGTGATCAATTTGATTCTTTTTACCAAATTACCCATTCGTCATCCAAGACTGATGTGACTAACTTGGCAATTAAGATATTTGTGACCAAAATTGACAGGGTTAAGTTTTGTGCAAAAATAGCTTTATAAAAGGTTAGTGCAAAAACAGCTTTATAAGAGGTTAGAAAAATAACTTTATATGAGGCAAAAATAGCTTTATAAGAGGTTAGTGTAAAAGTAGCTTTATAAGAGGTTAGTGTAAAAATAGCTTTATAAGAGGTTAGTGTAAAAATAGCTTTATAAGAGGTTAGTGCAAAAATAGCTCTATAAGAGGTTATTCTACCATCTACATGCTGGATTTAGCCCAAATTAGTTGAGAAATTACTTTAAATGAATATTTCATGTGTTTGTCAAACATTCAGACCGAGTGGATTGATTTTGATTGAAAGAAAAGGCATTTCTTTGTGGATTTGACATCATTCTTGTGTTGTGCATCATATGGTCAAAACTGCTGCTCAGCAAGACAAAAATGGTCAACCTCCGGGTTTTTTTTTAAATGGGTGCCATGCCACACACCTACTTCAGAGCAATACATCCTGTCCAGTTTTTTATTTTTTATTTTTATTTTTTTAGAGTAGGCAAACGGTGTAAGACAACCACAAGGTCTCCCTGAATATCTTCAGAGTAGATCCCACTCCCTGGGAACAAGCCTTGGTCTGCAGCTCCGGAGCAGAATCATCTCGGTAGCCCACCACTGCTGGAGGGGAGGGAGGGCAGTGCTTACAGGATGCTGAAGGAAATGAGAGAAACTGACCACCAGTTGATGGCCATATAGAACTTTTCAATCTCCTTTGGATCTATCATGCTGAAGGAAATGAGAGAAACTGACCACCAGTTGATGGCCATATAGAATTTTTCAATCTCCTTTGGATCTATGACTCAGGCAAGGCCTTTGGATGGATGTCGATCATCATCATCACCACCCGGAATTGATTCTCATGTCATTTGTAACCCATATTTCTTCTAATTTTCAAAAGTTGGTATATTTCAGCTTGTCAAAATTTCGAGTGACGTTTGGTTTACAGGTCACGTAGACTGCCCCATGACTGAATTGGTTGTCTGCTGCTACAAGCGACCTCAACTTCAGTGAAAGCAAACGGTGTGCTGTAGCTGCTATCTGAGAACACAACACAATATTTCATCAGCAACAGGGAATGCTTGGTTCCGGGTATTGCCCTGGTTTAATGACCCATAAAACATCAACATGGATTTCAGGATCTCTGACGAATGCACCTGATTTTCTTTGTGGACATACACTTGAATGTTGTTCAGGTACTTGCAGACATGCACAAATGTTGGATGACAACTGTTTCCGGACTGCTGATAGACTTGGTGCCATGTGTGTATGCGCTTTCACTATTTCAGACCACTCACCAAACATTCTTCAGCTGTTGAGGTCTGGAAAACTGAGAACAGGCAGAGAACAATGGGCAGACCTGTATACCCATTCAGTGTCTTGTACACATGTTCGGCAAAAACATGACAAACTGAAAACAAGTTTTAAAAAAAAAGATCTCTGGACAAAGTTCTTCAGAGATGATTCCACTTGCAGAGTGGAAGTATGGCATTGTCTCAGCATGCCAGTTTGAGTGCTTTGACCAAAGAGTGACAACCCTTGCTAACTCTTGTGCAAAACATCCCGTCTGGCTGTCTGCTTCAGTGACAACATGCTGACATGTAGGAACACTAGCTGGGACTGCTGGACCTGAAATGTTCAATGGCGTTGAAATCCTGACGGCTCCATCAGTCTAGGAATTATACATTTTCTCATGAATAAATTTTAAACAATCTTAAATCAACTTCCCATTCTTGATAAGCCGAGTTGTCCCAGCAGCACGTTTAACCAACAAACCTGACTCTACCGTATGCTTGTATCAGTTTAATTAATCTAAAATTTGGCCGAGCCAGCCTGAACAGAAAATTCCTGTCCCTTTAATTTTGGTATGTGTGCACTTGTCTGTTGATTACAGTATGTTTAACGGTGTTGCAATGCACTGTATTGTATTTGATTTGCCTTGGACGTTCTTCAAGGTGCATTCCATACTCACAATGAAACATGCTCTTTTAAATTGTTTGGACTTGCTTGATGTAAGACACAAACGCTTTACAGCAGATTCCATTAAAACCCTTTTCAGAGACATCCCACCCGATGTAATTTTTGAATTTTTGAAAGAGATCAACATTTTTCAATTGATCTAAGATTCTACAGAAGAAAGTTTTCAATGAAATTTTTGTGTGTTGTAAGGTGTGTTTTAATGAGTCGCATGGATTTTTTTTTAATTGCTCTTTTTCAAATATGACTTGAGAGTTGATTTCAACGCGGTGACAACCCTGATATGGCCCTTTGTGGTTGGCTGGGCTGTAAGCAACATTACCTTACCTTATGCTCTGGATGTTGCAGGACTGCATCCCAGCCTATGCCTTAGGTCATGCCGACAGACTGGCCGCCATGGAAACCTTCCTCCGCCACAGTGGCCTCCCTTTGCACCTCCTGGGCTCCTCCTACAAGGGCGTCAGCGTCAACGACTGCATCAATAATGCGAGGCTGGAGGTGGAGGCTCTGACACAGCAGTTGTAAGGGGAAGGACGTGCAGTGTGAGGGAGGGAAACGGGGGAGGAAGAGACGTTGGGAAAGAAGAGAGGATAGGGAGAGAATGGTGAAAGGAATTCAAGTTAATCTTTTCCCTGCCAGCCTACTAAAGGTAGTGTTCTTAGGGTTGACAGTCGTTGCTATCGGTTGTCTCAGTCTGCACTGACGATACTCACCAAAACAGGTTGCTTAGGCTGTCAGCATTCATTGCCAGAGGCAGTGAACGGGAACTGTGAAGTGAAAGAATAAGGGAGAAGGAAAAGACTGTGGTTGAGCAGAACAAAAAGAGGCAGATGTGGGTTGATTTGTGGTGAGAGAAGAACAGAGATATGGATTATCTTGTGAAGAGAATGAAAGAAAGAAGTGGAATGAATTAGTAGAAAAGGAAAAAAAAAGGAGCCAGAGTAAAAATGAAACCCGATGTAAAGAAAGCTTGAAAAACTGTGCAAAAAAATGCGCTGAGACACGGACAGATCTAGAAAAATGGACTCATATGTGAGCAAATCAAGACGCGCAGGTCATGAACAAATCAGCGAAAGGGGATTGACCTGAGCAGATCGAGGGAAATGGATTGAGACTTGAGCAGATGTATGGAAGGGGACCGACACCTGAACCGATCAAGAGAAGTGATTCATGATGTGATCGGAACCAGGGAAGCTGATCGTGAGAAGAGACTAGAGGACTGGGATGCAAGCCGACTAACGTGAGAGTGGCTTTCACTACATGCACCACAGAGGAGAGCTTATCTCATTCATTTCAGGCGTTACCACAGGAGCCATTCTGGCCTTATGAGTTTGGAGGTCTGTTTGAACCCCGCACACTGTCACACCTGTGGACCAGAAACACATGTAGAAGAAACTGATGGACTGAAACACTTCTCCACATTTCATGTCAGTTTAATTCATGATTGGCATTTTTATTAATTGTAATTTTATTGATTATAAAGGTAACTTTTGACATTTCTGGTCTCAGGATCTAAATGATACTTCAATGCTGGGAGGTTAATCATAAATGGAATCCTCGCCTTGCGGAGATTCTGATGTGGTGCTTCGTTCATCTGTCTTCAGTGATGTAGATTTTTTAATCACCCTATAGGACACTGTGTCCTAGAGATTAAATGTCAATAGGACACAGTGTCCTGGAGTAACCAAAATAATAGGACACCAGACTCGGAACAGGATTCATTGTGATAAATGTATTTTATTAACTCAAGGTCCGCCGACTAGAACTGGAGAAAAGTATTAAAAAATACAAAAACAAATAAAATCAACACAATTATGTTGATGCCTTTTCCTTGTCAAAAATGAGCCATGGAAACTGTGACTTCCATGACTCTTGAAAACGGCGCTCTGTTTTAGGCCTACTACTGCCTGTAGTCTTCGACGCATCAGTCGTCGATACGGAACTGGAAGAGGCACTTAACGCATCAGTCGTCGATTCGGAACTGGTAGACGCACGCCACTCACCTCTGGCACACTCGCCGATGGTGCGAACATAGATTTTAAAGATCGCTGATCTTTTTCACATTTGAGTCTCTTCTTTGGTGGCATGATGAAGACTGATGGCGTGATGCACACGTTTTTACCACTGTCGGATGTGAAGGAAAACAAACCGCGCGCAGGCCGGAAATTCAACAAGAGTTACTCGCTCTTGCTGAATTCTAAGTCTGTGCTCCTCTCGCCTATCGCATCGCGCTTCAGTCTGTGCGTCAGCCTCAGAGCTGTGCAAATTTTCCCGAACACGCGATGCGCTTGGCTCTGCCTTTCAACGCTACTCAGTCTCGCACGCCTCCGCA
The DNA here is from genome assembly GCA_018398815.1 of Conus ventricosus. Classification (NCBI taxonomy): domain Eukaryota; kingdom Metazoa; phylum Mollusca; class Gastropoda; order Neogastropoda; family Conidae; genus Conus; species Conus ventricosus. The sequence continues at coordinate 51,808,523 of CM031613.1, read as the reverse complement.
CAATAAAACGGCTGTAGACTTGTCCGCGACCTCGCGAAAACGATAGGACATGCGACCCGCTTCGCTTGTATTAGGATCGGACGTTTGACCGGATGGAGGTCGAGCCGATCGGTCATTTTACATTTTTATCGGTCAATGACCGGAGACCAATGGAAATCTACATCACTGTGTCTTTAGTCTAAAAAGTCTGCATTATTTTCTCCCATTACAGCGTACATCATGCTAGTTTTAATGATGCTTACAGGAGAGTGGGAACAGCGGTGCTGAATCCCTTGAACTTCCCACCCTTTCCCTTCCTTACTTGTGCCTTATCTAGTAATAGAATATTTTTCACAAATAGTATGCTGTTACAAAAACTGATGAGTTCAGTTGTACATTGTTGAGGTACAGGTTTACCATTCGTCAATTTTAATTGCCTTTGCTTTCTGGTTGTTGTTTACATAAAATGAAAAAGAAAGTGTGCAAAAGTTTCCTCATTTGTATTTGCTGTATGTGTGTGTGTGTGTGTGTGTGTGTGAGTGTGTGTGTGTGTGTGCGCGCGTGCGCGCCTGCAGTGTGTGTGTGTGCATGTGTGTATTTGTGTGTGTGTGTGTGTGTGCATGTGCAGTATGTGTGTGCAGTATGTGTGTGTGTGTGTGTGTGTGTGTGTGTGTGTGCGTGTGCAGTATGTGTGTGCAGTATGCGTGTGTGTGTGTGTGTGTGTGTGTGTGTATGTGTGTGTGTGTGTGTGTGTGTGTGTGTGTGTGTGTGTGAGGTCTTGAATTGCATCCAGATGCTTCAAGCACAAGCTCAATGATGGGTATCTGTACCCATTTAATTTTAAGCTGGTGGTTTCCATTTACTTTGAGCACCTATGTTGCATTTTGGGGTTCAGGTTTTTTTCTAATATTTCTTTAGGGACATGCACAATGATTATCATACCTTTGTTGCTAGGAAACGGAAACCAAAACATTGATTTGAAGCATTAGCACACACAAACTACATACAGAGTAGTGCATCCATCTTGTGTTTTAATCTGGCAACTTGGTAGTTAGAATTTAACCATTGCTGTAGGAAACAACATACAGGCTAGTAAATTCGTTTGTGTTTTAATCTGGCAACATGGTAGTAAGAATTAAAACACTGAAATGGGAAACAGGATATAGGCTGGTTCACCCATCTTGAGTTTTAATCTGGCAACATGGTGGTGATAATATAACCTTTGAAATAAACACAAACAGTCCACTCTGCAGTGCTGTTTGCCTGTATGGCACTTTTATCTTTCTTCCCTAGTAAAATGTTTCTAACAATTTTCTTTATACATTTTTTAAATTGTAATCTGGTTGCATGAAAGCAAATGAAGGAGCTAATGCTCTCAGCATGGCCTAGTTTTATCTGCCTTTAGGACGTCAGTGGTTTGATTACTGTGGTGTAAATTGTAGTCGACATTTTCTCTGCTACCTCTATTATTGCCGTTGTTGTTGTTGTTATTTTACATGATGTCAGCCTTGAAAGGCTTTCAAGTCTGGCTTCGTTATAATGAAAATGAAACAGAAAATTGCTTCTGGAAACTTGGAGCCCTTTGAAGCCTAGGGGCCGAAAACATTACACAAATTTCTCTTAAATGTTCGGCTTTATTGAAGAAAGTGGTTGTTCTTGGTTATATTTAGGTTCTGATAGCTATGTGAACATACATTCCACAGGGCAGATCTGATCAAGGCATGATCCTGTTTAATGCTTGCTGTTTGAAATAGATTATGCAGCGCTTTTCGCACACTTTGTTTGGTCTGGCTTATTTGTATGGGTGCGTGTGTGCATGTGCGTTGTTTGTACATTTGAATGTTGTGGGGGAAGAACTATGCAGCTGGGCAAGAAGCAACTGTGGTAAAGGAGGCGAGGGGGGGGGGGGGGATGGGGTAACAACATTTTCAACTGTATGCGACATGCTTTCTTTACATAAAAACACACGCATTAAGAAATGAGCAAACACACCACACTCATTCATCCGGCTTGCCAAAACTGAGTCAGGAGACTGTTTCAGCCCTGTTCTCAACTGCCACAGTAGGCTGCTCTGTTGCCGGTTTGCGGCAGAAATACGTATCTGACCAGCAGAAATGATCATGTACAATGCAATGAAGAGACCAGCGACAAACCCAGGTCTGTGTGATTGTTTAAGTGATCCATTCCACAGTGGAACCAGGGGCTGACAAAGGCCTGTCTGGCTGTCAGTGGTGTGGTCTGTTGACTCGGGGAACAGTGAGAACGCTGCCAGGAACAGTCCTCCAATCAAATCACTGTACATGTTACTTGGACGGAGGTTTTACTGTAAACAAAGGGTGTGTTTATACGATACAAGACGGTGTATCGCTCTGTGGTAAGCAGACAGATGAGGAATGAAGAGACGTGTGAGGACAGGACGAATAAAACCCCACACAGCTGGCACACAGGACCATGTCTCCAGGCAGTGTCTTCCCACAGGTAAGATCCACGGTATGTCAGGTCTGTCAATGTCACAGCGGCCATGTAGAATCCCATGACACAGATAGCCTACTGCATATTAGATGCGTCATGATTATGACGACAGTAGTCTTGTGGTGACGTTCACTTGTCTTTGTAATATAATAATGACTAACCATACGACCCATGTTGAAAATAAAAATGCATGTCGGTAATAGTCCATATATGACTCTATATGATACAGACCCTAGCGGAGATTCACAAGATGCTATGACGTTCAATGGGTCCGTGACAGCTCTCCATATTGAAACCTTTTGGAAGAACCTCGGTACAACAAAGTTTATAGTTGCTCGTGGTTATATCTTGAAGTCTGTCCAAACCTTCCATTACATCACTGGAAAATGACGTCAAAGGACAACCACTTAAATCTAAAACTTTCATTGCAGTCGGAGCTTGAAAACCATTTCCAAGAACTCGCTTTATCCAGTGTGTGACCCAGATTCCCCGCTTCCCATGTACAATCTGCACTAAAGCTTGTAAGACAAACCAGAAAGCTCTTGCTTGTGATCACTGCGATAAATGGACCTACAAAACTGTGTCAACATGACAACATTCAGGGGCGGATTATGGTGTTGACATGGGGGGGGTTTCTGGAAAATGGAATGTGAAGGCGCGAAGCGCCTGAGCAGTCTAGGGGGGTCCGGGGGCATGCCCCCCGGAAATTTTTTTTTCAAGGATGCAAAATGGTGCAATCTGGTGCTATCGGACATTGAAAAAGGGCTCTGTAATAACTCCAAAACAGTCAAGAAAAATGAACGATTTTAAAAGAAACATCAGTTGATGGAACATTTTGTAGTTGAGACTTTGGTTGAAAATGGCCTTTCCTGATTTTGGTGACGAAGCAACTTCTTTGATTAATGACAAATTCTCATAGAGAACAGCAGCGAGCTGATACCAAACAGGTTCCAATCTTTAAGGGGAATCACCAGTGGTGTCAGTCTGACATCTTCTTTTGGTATAACCCTCTCAGTAAACCAAGGGTGACAACATCCAGTTTGGGTGAAACAGTTGTTCAACTTTTCTATTTGTACTAAATTCTGATTGCAGACAGAAAGTTCAATGTGAATTTACCATTTATGTCACTTTCATTACCAATTCATAATTGTTTGGGCCACAATTTCTTTTTAAAACTAGTCTGTGATTTATTCAACCACATGGTTGATACAGGAAGGGTCTAGAATTCTCTCCAATGCGAGATAATTCTTTCCTTTGCATAACATCGTCTGTTATTCACAATATCGAAGTAACACATGATAAAACATCCAAATAATTAAGAGGATATCAGATTTAAATTACTTTGCATCTTACAAATGTTTTTGCATCACAGCAAGTCATTTTAAATGTCCATCATCTTCTCATTAGAACAGTACAAACAGTAATCATGCATGAAATTAAGTGGTTTGATCTTTTTCTTTTCTTGCCTTTTTTTTCTTTTCAGAGAAACATCATAAAGCCAATATAAATTTGAGCAAAAGTAACAAAGCTTTTCTTTTTACCAATAAACAACTGGTTTGCTCTCATTCACACAATTAATACTGAAATTTAAGAAAGTCTCTGGACTAGAAAGACAAAACATTTTTGTTTTATTAGAGGAAACAAAATGACTTTACACACTTTATATATAACAACACATTCATTTCCTGCACATCTTATACTTGTGATAGTGTTCAGTCGAGTGAAAGTCACATGAAACTTGTCCATGAATTCGATTGAATTGAACACAATGAATTTTGACAACTAAAGGAAATAAAACGGAGGTCTTGGCGTGTTTGTCCACACTGTTTCTTAATTATATCATGGTATACACACTTAATTGCCGTTCAAAAACTTAGCTTATATGATGTGTCTGTGTCTGTCACTCTGTGATTCAGCAGTCAAACTGCAAGAGGTGACGAGGTAACAGTGTCGCCATTCGGGTCTTGAATTTTCTTGCAAATGCGTCCACTATAGCCATTGCGTCCACTTCAATTTCCCTGTGGAGCCTCATCAGTGCCAGACCGTTCAAGCGCTGGTTTGTTATGGTTGACCTCAGGCTGGTTTTGAGGAGTTTCAGCCCACTGATCGACCTCTCGCACTCAGCAGTGGTGACGGGAAGGGTTTGCAAGCAGTCGAAGAATGACATGGAGGTTTGGAAAGAAGTTTCTGTTGCAGTGAAGAAGAGAGGCAGCAATCGTTGAAGGGCATGGTTGTGCTGTCTGCCCTTTCCACTTGATGCACCAGCGGTGAAACTCGACTGGAATTTCTCGAGAATCTGGCAGGTCAGATGCCCACAAGTCTGCCAGGCATGTAATGCCCTCAGGAACCCTGCTTTGCGTTTTCAACACCAGCAGCTTGGTCTGCAACGAGCATTAGTCCATCTTGGACTAACTCAGCATTTTTGAACCGACTGCTGAATTCGGAAAGTAGGTGGTCCAGGAAAGGTGCTGCTATGCTGCGTCTGAAGTACTGTTCTGGTGTGTCTGCTGGCTGGTTTTGTCTGAGAGTCTGTTGACATCCTGTCCTTGGCATTGCCACATTTTCATGGACACTTTCTGCAAGCTCCACTGCCTGAGTGAACCAAGTTTCAAAGACGTCATCCAGGTTGCCTCGAAGATCAGCAAGAGCACTGGCTATCCCTTCAATAGCAGCATATGCTTCGACGATGTCCCTCGTTTTCTTCTGCAGGTTCACTGAGAGAGGTTTAATGTATCTGAGACAGTTTCTTGTGACCACAAACGACACCATGAAAGCACTGCTTGTGATTGCTGCTCTCAGTCCCTGGCATTTGGTCAGAGTTTCACTATCCCAGTCCTCGCTTTTGTTCTCAATGCCTTCCAAGCAACAGTACACGTATGTGAACAGGTCGGTCAGGGTTTCAAACGCGTTGTGCGTTTCAATCCATCTGGTACGACACAAGTCTACAAGTTTTCGCTTGTTGGTGATGTCACAAGCCTCCAAGATGTGCTCCAGGAAGCGCTGCCTTTTTGGAGACAACGAAAAGAAAAGCGAGAGTTGCTTCATTGTCCCGAACATGTTGCGGATGCTCTGCACATCACATGCTTTGACGATGCACAAACTGAGGCAATGTGCCGCACAGTGGAAGTAAACCGCCTTTTCATTCAACTCACGGATCTTGCCTGTATCCCTTTGTATTTGGCCGCCATGTTTGATCCACCATCATATCCCTGCCCCTGATGTCTTCAACTTGCAGACCCACTCTTCAAGACAACCAAGGATCTTTCCTGTGAGTGCTTCGCCTGTAATTTGTTCACATGGAACAAAAGCGAGAAACTCTTCCCTAATGACCTGAGATGAATCCACAAACCGCAAGACAATTGCAAGCTGCTCCCAGTTGGCTGTATCACAAACTTCATCAGCAAGGAGTGAGAAAGTTTTTGCCGTTTTGATGTCTGCCAGCAACTTGTCCCTGATGTAGTCACCAATCAACTCAATGATGTTGTTTTGAGTGGTCTTACTGATATATGTGGCATGACCTGTACCCGAGTGAGAGGATGCTATATGTTTTTGAAGAACTGTATCGCCAGATTCAATTCGAAAGCGGATGAGGGCGTTGAAATTGCTGTGATTGTCTTCATCCAGGAGTCCATCGTCCCTATGACCTCGTAAAGGAAGACCCTGTCTGCCACAGAAAAGGACTGTGTTGACAACACTCTTCAGAACGCTCTGTGTCCTTGATCCTCTGCAGTGCATGTCATTTACCTGAACATCAATGGCTTTGGCTGGATCTCTCATGTTTGCAACAAATGACTCTGCCTTGATCATGGAATCTTTATGATACTGTTTCATTGATGTTTCTTCATGTCTTCGTTTGCCTTGGTCCAGTGCCGGTATGGCCTCTTCACGAAAGATCGAGATCATCACGCATTGGAAAACAAACACATGCGGTACAAAATGCACCATCTGTTGAAAGGGGAATAACAGAGCCACCTGAAATTCTTGAGCCACTCACCCCGAAACCGTCTTTGCTTATTGTTAAGAACAGTGATGGGAAATACATGCTGTGCAGTTGGTTCCCAGTGGTTTGTCAAAATGTCCAGCTTCATCTGGGGTTGACACAGGTCGTCCAGAATCCAAGATCTCCGTGATGTCAACTTGACATTTGCCTGAAAACAGAATTTTAAAAATGCTGGAATCTCATAAACAACTATCTCGGAGCATTAATTTCTTAATCATGTATTTATGAATGTATTTATGTGAAGGCCACGCTCTTACCAATCACCAAATCCTCCTCTTCTTTTTCGTCTAAATAATCTTAACATACCCACACGAAAGATGACACTGCAGAGAAAACAGCATTTGGTGCCACTCACCAGAGGTTCGTTTCGTGTCGGTAAGTCAGCCTATTGTTATTAAGTGTTCAGCTAGATAGAGAGCTGAGTAACGGAATTGAAAGCAAAAATCTCACTTACCGCCAGTTGACCAATGACTCGATTCTGACATCGAAGGCAGATTCCAAGAAGAACAGCTTGGTCTGCAATCTCCGCTGTACAGCTGTCTGATCTTCGAAGACAGGACTCCCGTGAACAGTGCCTGGACTTTGGACTGGAGCTTCAGCACACTGAAAAAACCCCAAATGATTAGGCTCAGGAACCACACCTTTAATATAAAAGCAATCAATTTCCACTCAAAAGTATTACCTTTCAATATACCATGCATACAATCACACGCACACGCAGAAAGAGAGAGAGGGAGAGAGAGAGAGAGAGAGAGAGAGAGAGAGAGAGAGAGAGAGAGAGAGAGGAGAGAGAGATGCGTGCTACCTTCGATTCTGTGGGAAGGCTGCAAGGCAAAGCCGCATCAGCATCCAAGCCAACCACACTCGAGCCTGCTGCTGTTTTAGGTCCTGAGTCTTCATGTCTGGTTGAGGATGCTGTTTGTTTAAAAATGAAATACAAAGTGTGTACGGGAATTTCGAAATATAATATCAGCCAAAGTCAGTAAACAACTGTTTATTCCCTTTCATTCAATTGGATACAGACTCATGGTCGCAAACAAACAAGCAAAAGGCTTCTATTCAGTGAGTAACGGGTCAGGACAAAGTATATATATCACAATGAAGAAAACTATGAGCACATATTTGGAGTAGAAGGTCTGATGTACCTAATTACGTTAATATTTCGTTTCATAGGAACACACACACACACACACACACACTACACAACACCACACACACACACACACACACACACACACACAAATAAAGAATTAATGTACCGAAATGAATTCAACTTTCATTTAACTCGGGCAAGAATCAATATTGTAAACAATTTCCTCCATAAAAATAGTGCAAGCTAACGCTCTATATAATACTGTGTCACACTGACAGTGCTGCTGTTGTGGCATTACCATTTTTTTTATTTAGATCTGAATATCAAACTAAATTTTGGTCAACAAATTGTTCCTGTTTCAAGTTTGCTTCGAATCCCCATAATACGTAATACCCTTATGAAAAAACTGCTCACCTTCTGTTGCTTCAACGGACTGAGCAGATCGAAAAAAAGATGAAATTTTTCGGGAGCCTTCGGCATGAATGCCACTCAAAGTCCCGCTTCGGCATCTTGACGTCAAACTAAAAGAAAGGGGCAATACTCTAAGACTCTAGTAAGAGTCATGCCCTTCTTTTTTGCGTGGCTCTTTTTACCCCATTCTTTTCAAAATAATACATGTATTACCACTCGCAAATTGTTTGAAAGTTTTGATAGAGATGAAGTCCGGCACATTTGTTTCACAAGGTTTCGAGACAGGTTGGGTTTTTTTGGGTTTTTTTTACAAGTCTTAGAGAATTAAAAAAAAACGTTTTTCTTTTTTTTTTGACAGCCGAGGGGGGGTTTCCGTGCAACTGGGAAACCCCCCATAATCCGCCCCTGAGTCATTAGCCTAGGCAATAGTGAGGAAAAGTGGCACTGCCCTAGCTGCCAAAGTGTAAACAACAGCGGAATCTACAGCATCCAGATCTGACAGATGCCCAACCAACTACACCGTCCATCCCGGAAAACGCACTTCCTCATAATTCCCCCCAGCTATCCTTCATCCCTCAGACATCTCTTCACGGAACATGTCAGCCTCTACAGAGGACAGTGTAGACGTCAGCTCCATTCCTGAGCCGGCACCACCGGACACAGGCATTGCAATATTATCCCCCAAACATGACAGACAAAATTCAACACAGAAACCAAGGCAACATAAACATCTTCGTATCCTAAACATCAACTTCAATAGTGCAAGGAAGAAAGGGAAAGACTAGAAGCAATTATAGACTGTTGTGATCCGGACGTGATAATTGGAAATGAGACGTGGCTAAACCCAGACATCACCACTGCTGAAATTCTGCCTCCAGCCCTTGGCTTTGATTGCTATCATCGCGACAGACAGGATGAATACGGCGGAATTCTCATTGCTGCACGACAGCACCTCGAACTGAGCGATATTGAGTCTTCGGACCGCGTCGAGCTCCTGAGCGGTACCATCAAAGTCAGCCAGGGAAAGAAAATGACAATCGCAGCATACTACCGCCCACCTGGAAGAACTAATCAGATATACATGGATGACACTAAGGCAGAAATGGACAAACTAAAACGCAAGGCAGTCCGCAACGTCCTCACCGTAGCTGGTGATTTCAACTCCCCAGAAGAGAACAGGAAAAGGGGCATTCTAACTCACCCTAGCCCTCACCTAGGTTCGGGCTAGGGCGACCTAGAATGCCCCTTTTCCTGTTCTCTGACAAGTAAGACTTCAATAACCAAAAAATAACGACCCTACAAACAAACATACTGTGCAGGGTTATCCGTTTTCAATACTAATTTACTAAAGTTTTCATAGAGTAACGTAGGGGAAAGTAGCCGGGGCTGAACACGACCCATAGAGTAACGTAGGGGAAAAGCAGTTGTGGCTGAACGCGCCCATATACACGGTGGCGTACTAGGCTATCCGATTACTTCGCGGTGTGTTAATTACAGCGTGGGGGTGTTAGCAGAGAGAGAGGCAAAGCCCGTTAAGGTCAAGTTGCCCTCCGTGTGGTGAAGGATTGCTTGTGGGTTTAAATATATTTCTATTTAGACACGGAAGAGAAGCCAGTTTTAGAGCCATAGACATACGTGCGTATGCGCACACACACACACACACACACACACACACACACACTCACACACGCACACACGAACACACACATACACACAAACACACGCTCATACACGCGCGCGCAACAGAGAGAGAGAGACAGACAGACAGACAGACAGACAGAGAAGAGAGAGACAGAGAGAGAGACAGACAGACAGACAGAGAGGCGGGCAGACAGACACACACACACACACACACACACACACACACACACACACACACACACACACACACACACAGGCAGACACGGGGCTGAAACCTGATCACTTAATTTACGGCTCGCGGCCTTCGTTTACACAGCGCAGGCTGGGCGCTCTGGTTGCAAACTCACACTCGGCTGGGTTGCACCACATTGCATCAGCAAATGATTTGGAAAATTCTAGATTGCTACGTCGCATCGAGGCTGTCACGTGACAAGACCGGTTCTGCTATTGTTGTTCAAGCTACCGCACAAGAAGGTTGTGTTTTGACTGCGCTCCGGTGTGACCACTGTGTTTTAGTTGTGTTATTTTAACCCTTTTCCTGGTAGTCGCGACTATAGTCGCGCTGCTTTGTTTATACTGTTGACTGGTAGTCGCGACTATAGTCGCGCTGCACAGTGACGCAAATCAACCGCTTGGGGTTATTGTTCTTGGCTTAGAAACCAGGTCAGGGGCGCTACAATTTGTGGAAGACAGGCTAGAGGGGCCCTGCGACCTGTATTTCAGTGTTCAGGCAATGTTTTCAGTGTCTGTGCTATGATTATACAGACTGCTTGTCGAAGCGTAAACAAAACCACCAGATGGCGGCTGCGCGAAACGTGGATCGTGGTTGGAATGTTTTTCAGGACTTTTTCGAAGATTTTTTCCGCGATGTAGAGAATGTAGATGAAGAGGATGGTAACTTAGAAGATTTACAAGCTGTTCTACAAAATGTGATGCTTGAGGGCGACATCAGAGACATGAATCAAGCCCCAAACAACAGAGACTTTGAAGATGATGAAGATGAGTGTTGGAGTAGTGAAGGGGGTGATGGAATAATCAACATGCCGTTCGAAGGTGAAAGCCGTCTGCTTGTTGACAACTTTCCTGCCAATCCTCATCCTTTGGACTATTTTCAGCTTTTTGTTGGTGACGATATTTTGAGGTCGATCGTGGAGCAAACCAACTTGTACGCTCAACGGAAAATTGAAGCCGGCAATCTGAAGCCCAACTCAAGATGAGCCTTTTTTTTTGTGCGAGCCTCTCTCTCCCTCTCCCTCTGGCAAACGCATGCACGCACACATGCACACACACCATTATTTTTTCATTTAGAATTCAGGTAAGTAAAAATGACTTTTTGTCTTTTAGATAATTGATTGCTAATGTAATGTGATGAGTGGGCGTGTCTGCATGTGCATCTGACATATGTGTGCGTGTTTGTGTGTGTGTGTGTGTCTTCTTCTTCTTCCTAAAGAGCGTATGTGTGTGTGAGTGTGTGTGTGTGTGTGTGTGTGAGTATGTGTGTGTGTGTGTGTGTGTGCGTGTACGTATGTGTGTTTGTGTGTGAGTGATGAGGTGTGTGTGTGTGTGTGTGGTGTGTGATGTGTGTGCTGTGTGTGTCCCCCAATCATGATATGGCCCCCATGGTCGGCAGGAGCTATAAACCCCAGATGGAATGTGTGGTGTGTGTGTGTGTGTATGTGTGTAGTGTGTGTTTGTGATGTGTGTTTTGTTTGTGTTGTTACTTGACTTGTGTGGATTTACATTTTTGATCAAGTTGAGCATATGGTGTGATTCGAATTGGATTACCTGTATTCTCCAATATAATCAGGTGAGAGCCAACCGAAGCCATAATCACTAACATTGTGTTTTTCGTATTTCTTTCGGTTAATATCTGTACATTTTTCATTGGGTTATTGTCAATTTGCTACAAGAAACAAGATAGAAGCCTATAAAGATGATGCACGGTTTCTGTAGAATTTCTCTGTCTGTTTAATTCACAGTGGCTCTTTAATATCTATGCGAAATATACCAGGTTAAGGGTTAAAATGGCCTAAAACGTTAATGGAAAAGACACAGGTCTTGTGCTATTCGAGACTATATGTTTTACTTTAACTGCATGAGGAGAACTGTAATATGCCGATTTTAACTAACTTCGCCTCAAAACAGTTTTCGGTGCGAATGCGACTAGAAGCGGATATTACAGTTTCTCTGACAAGTAAGGACTTAAATAACAAAAATAACGATTATCTACAACAGACATACTGTGTCGGGTTATCCGTTTTAATACTAATTACAAAAACTTCCCTTGTCTTTTAAAACCCACGTTATATTTTTGCATAAAATCCGGACCCACTTATTCTGATAATTTTTTTCTTTACATATCAAAACTATGAACGAGCTGAAACCTGATCGCTTAAATTTACCGGCTGGCGCAGACGAGCGACCTTCGTTCACAACAGCACACGGCCCTGCTTACAAACCGCGACAAAAAATCAATAAAGCGGGACTGGAGTCTTGCCAGAGTGAGGGGTGGGGAGTGGGGGGGGGGGGTGTATTCTTTTCAGGTTGACAGCGACACCTGGCGGGCGGTTAGCGCAAATTATCAGATGTCACGTGTCACTCCCACTTTGTGGCCGCCAAGTCAGCAGACGGTTAGTATTGTCATTTATCTAGGCGGGTTGGACTGTGAAGGGTGTGTGGTGTAGTGAGGAAGATATTTACGGGTTTTGTGCAGAGTTGGTTTTGTTATATAACTAATTTGATCATGGCAGAAAAAGGACGTGGGAGATTTCTAGCTGACAAACTTGACGAGCAAGTTGAGTACATGCACAAATTGTTGTGTGCTTGGATGAGTTGAGAGCGGCAGGCCCATCCATCAAGTAAGAAAACTACCGCCTTCCTAAACACCAAAAAGAAAGTATTCTGATTTGTATGGAGAGCAAGCAAAAAAAACAAAAATGACACCAGAAGAACTCCACAATACTGAAAACAAAAAAGAGGTTGATGTGGGCAGACGTTCGGCCATGAAGTTTTCGTTTTTGGGGCAGAGGAATAACGGTCTATGGCTTGTTGCAATTGGATTAAACTGAAGGAGGGTTATAGACTGCTTCAAAGGCAGGAAGCTACAACATGTGTTGTAACTTGAAATATGGTTGGCATTTAGACAGACCTTCAAGGCCTTTTTTCATCAAGAAAAAGACAGTGGAGGATACTCAAAAATGGGAGAGTGGACTTGAAGAGCAATGTAGGGATATCCCCTTCATATTCTCGCAATAAGAGAGATTCTGTTAGTTGATCCATGATGCTAAAAGGTTTTCTACGTTGACTTTCTTTCTAGAAGTCTACGTATGTGGAGGATTTGAATTTAATGTTTTTCAAAAAGCAGTGAGGGAGATTAGGGAAAATTATTGGACTACTTCGTTACAAGAACAATAAACTCCAATACTACAATCCTTCAAGTCCGCGAGGTGAGAGAGAACTGCGCTTACCCTTAGTACATTCGTCAGTATTGGAGAGACGTAGTGTGTGGGCCAGCACTATAGTCATTAAATGCTCCAAAATTACAATGACGGATGTACTAATACTGGCGATTAAGCCGCCATAAAAGCATTGGCTACCAGCAATTACTGCCTGTTACCCCATGCCCGCAGTTTGCAAGCAGGTTGAGAAAAGAGGAGCACAGCAACCGAGGTTAAAAGTGTTCACATCCCTTAGAGGCGGGCCAAAGGTCACAATGGCCAAAACCGTTTCGTCAACTACTCAACCCTTAGAGCGGTTTTTAAAGGTCACAGCGGGCATGCGTTTCTTTCAGCGCTCTACCCTAGAGCGGTCAAAGGTTTATCAGCAGTGTGATCAGACTTTTTTGCTGCTATGTCGCTTTGCTGTTCTACGCCTTCACCTGCATCAACGTCTGCTTTACGCCCTGTTACAAACTTTTAGGTGTTTTTGTACTTTTATCAATTGTCTTGTTATATTCAATTCAGCTTTTGTTAAAAGCACTTGGTGGTGCTTTTGAACTTGCAAACAAAGAGGCCATTGCATCACAAAAACGCAAGCACTGCTCTAGCCACAAGTGGTGTTAACATGAGAAATAATAAAGCTCTCTGTACACACACACACTCCCACCCCATCACCCCAAGTTTTAATTTAAGTTTTTTAATAAGCCAACATTCTTAATTAAGTTTTGTAATGAAGTTACTTCAAGTTCTTAATAAGTTCTTGATTAAGTTTTTAATTAAGGTCTTGATTAGTTACCCAGATTGTTAAGTAAGTCGTCCTTTAAGTCCAACCAGTCTAATCAGTTATCTTATATTTATCAAAAAAAATTACAATCTATGTTTTTATCTAAATAGTAAATGTCTAATATAGTGACACACACGCCTCAAAACGCGTCATCGCAGAGAATATCCTTGCTCGGCGTTCTCCTTGCGCGAGATCGGTCAGCAAAGATCTTAATGAAGTTCTTACATCCTAAGCAACCGCATTGATTCAAATTCTGGTCTATGGAAAATGTCTTTTATAGACTCATGTCTTTATTATTGACTTATCATTTTATAATACGCATGATCTATTTTTATTAAAAAAATTTAAAACTTTATAGTTCTTTAAAATATTATTTCCAACTGAAAATGGATCAAAAATGATCTTTGTTGTTGCGGTTTCTGGCGTGCTTTGTCTTCTGTATTGCGGTTCAGATTTTTTTGATTGTTTTGTTTCTGTTGCCATTGTGTATATATATGATAACCGTAATAACGCCCCCCACAGCAGCAAGGGCGGCAACTGGCACAGTTTTAAGTTCAATATACCATAAAGACTTGTGCTTGTAGGCCTTGAATACATGGAGTTTTTATAGCTGGCATTGAATAACTTGTTTTGAGCGTTGGCGGCGTTTATGTTTTCCTGATAAGTTATATTCGTGTAACATTAATTTTTTTGTCCTGTTCACTCTGCTAATTTTTTTCCTGCTTTAAACAAGGCAAGGATGAGGATGCTTTCACTGGTCTCGCCTGATTCCAGTGTTTTTGGTTTGATGATTTCTGGTTGGTTACTTTCTCCAACCTGAATATGTGATTTCTGGATAGTCATTTTGATGGGATAATAAAATCTATATGATTAAAGTTATTATCCCATGATTAATGGCGATAACGATGTTCCAATCTATGTATAAAATTCTAGCGCTCGAATGACTTTGTTAAAATGGATCTTGGTTAATCATACGTAGATTTGTTCAGAATCAATGGGAGCAAATCTTACTGAACTAGTTTGTGTACAACTAAGAACCGTTTGCCAACGCATTTTACCATTCTTGACCCAATGGGCCTCATACCTGTTGTGTACTTATCATGTCTTGTCAACTATATGGCGACTCTGTTGGAATCTGTTCAATGCTGAATTTCAGTTCGAGGAATGTTTTTTGTTTTTCCCCACTCTGCCAAAGAATACAACCTCTCCTTTTTGGGCATAACAGTTTGACCATCCCCCCTAAACAACTTGGTCATATTCATTAAGTTCAGGAAGGGTTTAGGTGCCTTGTAGCTGTAGTTGATCACCCCCCCCTCCCCCCCCCCTTTATCCCCACCCTTCACTGTTCATGTTGTTTGTTAATTATAATTATTTTATTTTTAACAATGAGCACCGAAAACACTGTCGCAAACCTTTGTTACCTTTCTGCTGTTATTGGAGGGCTAAGTGTAGGATACTCAATGCTGGTAAAGCTTGGTAATGAATTAAACAGAAGAATCTTGGCAAACTAGACTTTGGATGCAGCAAGCTCATTGCTATCTTGCAGCTTCGTTTGCCACGAAAGATTTTTAGTAAGCAAGGAATAATTCCGACAGTATAGAATATGTAATTAAAAAATACATTTATAAAAAATGGCTTCACTCGTAGTATGATGATAGGCGGCGCTGTGGTTGTAATGCGCTCGTTTTCGTGGGGAAGTAGTAATTACGCATTTAGTAACCTACGGGATGAAGGCGAGAGAAAAAAAGAATAACAAAGCTGTGGAGCAACTGCTGGTGCACAAAGAGTCGCTATGAAAAGCAGAGAATTGAGCAGTTAGATTTTATTACTAACACAATGAACAAACAGGGGCATGCAGCTTAACATTTAAAGATGTTGATCCGCAATATAAAACAATATTATCTTGTAACGGCAAACCAATCGAGACTTTGCCCCACAAATTCATTGACTTTTATCACATCAGTAAAACTAAAAGATGCAAGAAATCGGGAATATTGTCTTTGGCAGACGTTGTGTATTTTGTTGTTTTTTTACGGCATAATATTGGTGAATAAAAATGAACAAATCTATTATTCACCAAAAGGATATTGGAAGGAATAACAGCAATTAAAAGCTAGCAGCAGCGGGATGTCAGTGACAAACCGCATAAGAATGGTTATCTAAACAAGCGATTTGGCAAAAATTTATTTACCTGCGCCCAAACGATACGGAGACCAAACTTAGTGAAACAAATACCGAACGAACCCATCAAATGGACTTCTATATTTTACCCTCTGATAGATTAGACGAAAAAAGATTTAAGTACGCACTTACAGTCATTGACATAGCTTCAAGATACAAAGATGCGGATACATTAACACAAAAGGAGTGCTTCGGCTGTTGCAGTCGCTATACAACTGAATATACACGAGGCCGCTACTTATCCTGCATGATTCAAGTCGATGATGGGAAAAGAATTTAAGGCCAAGTGAATCAATTATGTTGAAACATAGGATTACCATTAAAAGAGGCATTCAGAGTTCCAAGTTCACATGTTTTAGTTGAAAACTTTAACAAAACTGTTAGCGAAAGACTATTCTCCTACAGTATCAAGAGAGCTGCTTGAACAATTCTCGCAACACAGGAATGGGTTAGAAGTGCCCTCTGTTTTGTCGCGCAATGAATAATGACGAATTTAAGGGTTCCTCTAAAACCGTACAAGCAATCAAAAGAAAAACACTAAATGTTGTTGAAGGGAGACGTCCGTTCATCGGCAAAACTTATACATTTTGGTTTGAAAGTAAGGTACTTTAATTTACAGGGAAGCAGAAGGGGACACTCGATAGGGCAACAGATCAGTTTGGGAGTGTTGACCCTATGAATCAAATAGAATTGTAAAAATGAATCCACCCGGGGTATATTTACGAGAAAAATGGAACACAAAACACCAGCTCCTCAAACGATCTTTTGCGAAGGAAGAAAACTTGCAGATAACCCAAAGACACCTGTTCGCTTTAAATTAATTTACGTAAATAGATTTGAGTTTAAAATGGAAGTCAGAAGGAATTGCAGAAACGAACAAGGAATGTAAAGGAGAGACCTTGAAAATGATACGGAATCATATCTGCGTGTAATGTATTAAAGAAACATTTTTCGGGGATTAATTTCAATGCATGCTAAATCATCCAGATCACATAAACTCAAACCCAAATTGAGGAAAAAGAATATCTTGAATAATAAAAATTCGAAAGGCATTCAAGCAACATGAGAAAAAGAATTTAAGAATGGGATGACGCTATGATTGATCTTATAATAAAGTTGATGAAAAATATAACACTTCCGGTTTATGCGGCCTCCATGCCGATTGCATATGAAAACTCGGATTAACAAAACACGTTTTGAGTTGGTTCTATCTAACGACTATTCTTTGTTAACAACATTGTGTTGATCTCATGTAGATTAGATCGATGTTTTCGTTGTAATGATGAAATGTCTTATTGCCCAAACAATGCTTCTTTGTAGTTGTCATGCGATTGAGTCGACTGCACAAACACTGCGCGAGATATTCCTTCGCTTTTTTGATAGGTTTTCTCCTGGCTAGAAATACTGTACATTTCGACTTAAACCAACAACCTCCTTGATCACCTTTCCAGATAATCAATCCTTCTCTTTTCCTAAAACCTTCTTGTTAGTAATTGAATTTCAGGGGAAGCTTTAGGATAATGGATGTTTCGGTGTACATCCTGCATGCCTTTAGCTACTCGCGGTTTCAGTTTTTATAGATGTCTTCAGTAGGGAAAACTAAACAAAATATTTTTCTTGTAAGTATTGGACTCGGAACGGGGGTTTAAAATAGTATAAAGAAATTCTAACATTAAAAGTTTTGAAAATTCAAAAAAGGGGAAAACCCGTAAAAACGGTTTGTCAATTTGATTTTCTTTTTTTTCATCATTATGAAAAAAGTGATTAAAATTTCTAAATCCGAAAATTGGTTTAGAAGCGCTTAATTGTTTCTTTCTTTGGTGACTATTGACATCTTTGCGTTGGGGATTCTCCATAGTTTTTCCAAAACAGCTGTTTTTCTAAAATTTGAAAAGTCTTTTTTGAGCATTTGGATTTAGTTCTGGATCGTGTTTTCTGATGTATGGTTTCAGAACTTTTCTTGTAAAGAATTTGCGGAAAAAGCTGTCAACTTTAGCCCCGTCTTAAATAAAAAATTTCAGAATTGTAATGACGACATAATTTTTTTTGCCTCGAAGATTGGGACAAGTTGGCGGCCCCTTGGATTCTCTTTAGGCTTTCTGCTGTATGGTTTTCAAAGAGGTATGGGTTTATGGGTTTAGTAATTCTTGAAAAATATCCGTGTTTTTTAGGCGCAAAAAGATTTTTTGTTTGAATTTTTTGGGGGGCTTTGTGTAATTTTAAAGTTGCGAGGGTGAAATTTTGCCCCCCATCGTTGTTTGCATTTCATGAGTAGTTGGGGCCTTTTTTTGGGGTTAGTGTCCAAGTATTTGTTGTTTGCTTTACAGTATGATGCGAGCCATACTAATTCCTCCACGCAATCCTTTTCAAAATTTTGAATCTTGGTAAATTTTACAAAAATCAATTGTACTCCGTAAACTTTTAAAAAAGGTCCAGTATCCCGGGCGCAGAAATGTAATGGCGGGTCCAGGCTTAATGTTTTCGGGTCTTTCTATATTTCAAATATCGCCCAAAAAAAGATCTGCATTAAGTAGGGTCTATAGCTCCATGTTTTACAATCTAAATTTTTGCCCCCGATCTTGAGTGTGGTAAAAGAATCACGAGTCCTTTCCTCTAGATAGAAAAAACGCCCTTTAGGTGGAAAATGTTCTTCATCAAACTTTCCCCAATGTTATGTACTCTAAAGGGGAAAAGCCCCCTTTTTAACAAAAGTTGAGTCAAATATTCCCTTTGTTATTGGGGAGGATTTAAGGACATGCCCCGTGCTCTAATGAACCCCTATGTGTTGCATGGTATAAAAAGAATGTTATTTTTGATTAAAACCCTGTACTTTTGATGACTGTGCAATGATGAACCCTGAGGCATCGTCCGTTTCTTATAAAATGAGAGTGTAACCGAAGTTTTTGAAAGAAGATGGGCAGCTTTGTCTTGGGTAAAATTTTGTGAGATTGCTTTCTGTGCGCTGCCCTTAATTTCCGCTAATGTGTCATGGTTTTATGTTGGATTCTCTGCGTCTGTGAGAGACCTAAACCACAAATCAACAGTGAGGGCT
>CM031613.1:51771461-51788473 GCA_018398815.1 Conus ventricosus | reverse complement strand
CTCATTTTGCTTCTTCACGCAGCGTCAAACTGTGCAAGCAGGTTTCGTCTGCCCCAACCGGGTGTTAAGTCATTTACGAGAAAGATAGTCTGTTGTTTAATCCGAGACCAGACTCTAGATTTTCCTTCATTTATTGTTACATATCCGATTAAAACACTAACATTACTTAACTGGCGGTCTATTTAGTTTACTTGGAACTTAGAAATAGCATGAACAACGCTTGCCTGTAACGTTGTTTGGATCAATGACTTCTAGATCTATATCATTCAGTGCCTTGATAAACGCTCTCTCTACCAAGCATCCTTCAAACAATTCGGCCCGTCCTTCATATATCTTATCCATGCTGATTTCTTTCTAATCAAAATATTTATTTAAATAAAATAAAAAAGACTTAATCAGAATCAATATCAACGTCTTTTTGTGCTTGAACTCATAAACTAAAGTATAAACGCCCTTGCATTGTTAATGTGAGCTGTTATAGAACTGAATTAAAGTTTCGTTTACTTTTTTGTTAAGCATTCTTTTTATCTCTCGGCTCTGGCTGTTAGAAAAACGTGGTCCTTCGCCTTTCCTTTGAAGATCAAACTTTGTCGTTGTAGTCATCAAAATCCGGCCTGGAAACGATTAAAATTATTCATCCGAGATGTTTGAGTCAACAAGCGCTTTATTTATTGTCATTTAAAAACGAACTAGTTTAGCCTTAATGTTGAACCATAGCTGTGTGCTTTTGGAGTTTAGTTTTTATAATTTTTTGCTAGCAGCACCTACAAGCTAATGAACACAGCCAAAGAGCTAAAGACAAACTGCCTAGAGGTAAAGCCGCGGGTGCCCTATGCCCGTTGCTAAGAGGCCTACACAGTTCCTGGCTGATAGAGCGCTTATAGTTGATTGTTCCAGTATAACATAAGTAACAGCATTAAAAGGCAGTAGAATACCTTCGTTTGGTTGCGTAGTTTGAAAGTCTGCGCCTAGTTTTTGTTGCATTTGTGTAATATTGGTTAATCTGAAGTTTTTAACTGTCAGGGGCTATCCCTTCTTTTTAGCGGCTCCTGGCCGCTGTAAGCACCTTGGATAAACCTGACAGACATGCTTTTTTTAAAATCAAAAAATAATTTAGTAATGTATATTTTCTAATCTGTTATCTTGACATATTTAGCTGCCATCATATATTAAAAACAAATATACACATTAAGCGTTTATTCGGCCTCTTTTTCTTTATCAATTTGAAATGTTTATTATGTCTCTAACAGTTCTCCTCCCCTCCATGTAACCAATTATCCTCGCGATGATCTTAGGTCAATCCATAAACCGTATTTCGTTGTTAATAATGATCAATCAACACGTGAAAATGCTGATTCTTTAGACACAAGGTCAACTGTCGGATTTCTACACCCCCGCCTCCAACAGTATCTTATTTCATCAAATGATGATAAGGTTTTAAGCCCCTAGCGTAGATTTGTTAGGAACTGCCCTCAATTGTACATTGCACGTTTCGTTTCTTTTAGGATTAACAAAATTTCAGTTGGTCCTTTTTGGATGGTTTCTTCATCTTCGCACGTAGCCAATAAAATAACTTTAAGCGATCTTGCTGTGGCACTAAAACTAAAATTCCATATATGTCTGCCTTGCTTTTAGGATATTTAGAATGTTGAATCACACTTTCGTAATTTAATTGCCAAGTGCGACTTTGATGAATATAGTTGCGGGATTCAACCTCCGCTAAGTCAGGTTGCTAACAGTGTCAAACTCTACGAGATGTCAGAATGACTGTACTTTGCTCAGTGTCTGTTGATATAATAAAAATATTGTGGTCATTAAAAGTAGTTCAATATGACAATCCAGTCTTTTAATGCTCCTTGAAAGTAATGGGGCTGCGCTTTTCACAACTCAAAGCTAGGGGTATGAAACAGCGATTTCCATACGCCATAACTTACGCTACAAAACCTTTTGCCGTCTTTAGCATCTTTCAGCGCCTATTCTATGTTTTAAGTGCTTCGTTCATTTTCGAATCCCCTTGAAACGCAAGATCAGCCCTTCAATCGCGTTAGCCATAGATCCATAATAGCTAAAAATATGTCTGCTTTATTAAAGAACCTATTTCTTGCCCCTCATTTTTATAGAAATTTCTTAACGATTGCCCCCCCAGATTATGTACACTGTCCTGTTTGGTTGGGTCTGTTGTTTGACGCGAGTTTCTATTTTGAAGTATGCGCGCAAGAGCTGGCACAATCACTTCATATCCGCACTAGGTCTGGAAATTTTAACAGTAAGAATTTGATTCTCGCATCAATAGTAGATGGATTATTTGGAACAGTAATATCTGCATATTTCCCTTCACGCCAAAGCTCTTTCAGCCGTCTATGCGGGTCAAGAATTGAGCCATAGCGTGTGACATTGTTAGAAGCAAAATAAAAAGTTAATTATTTAAAAACATGGCAGGGCAGAGAATATGAAGAAGATTTGATGTGATTTGATCGTGAAGACGACATGAGTGAAATGATCACTTTGACACAGCATCGCTCAGCGCTCTCAATGCGGCGAGAAATTAAAACAGAAAGTAAGTGTCAATCATTTACCAAAGTTTAGGTCAAAACCTCCCGAATTTATAGACCCAAATGATTTTTGAATTAAAAGATGAGCGTTTGGTCTGTGAAAAACGATCAAGGACAACTTGTTCAGCTTACAACTAAACCAGACCCATCAAAGTTTTAGCCAAGAGTACAATTATACAAAGACTCAGTGTGAAAGATCAACGCCTTGGCATTACTAAACCAAAAATTAGATAAGGATGCAGTTGCTAAACTCAAAAACACAATCCAAGAACTCCCAACAGATAACCAAATGCAAAACATGGAACTTAAAGAATTAAATCATCGCAGAAAACGAATTAATAAATGCAATAGAAGCAGAACCAGTTTTTCAGAAGAAACAGCATAAAGACTATACACGACCTCACCGATACCCATGCGAGAAATAGCGGCCCTTGATCATGCTTTAAGAGCCATTAGAGCATTAACAAACAATTTAGCTAAACTGGGTGAAATAGATGACATATAAAAAAAGAAAAAAGAAAAACTCCGTTGAGGCTGATGACGCCAACTTAGGGCATGATAAAAAAGAAGAATAACCCAAAAGACTAAAGATCTTGAACAAGAAGATCAGCAAGACTAGAAGTTTTGTCCTACTAACCGGAACAAATACGAACTCAAGTGAATAGATAAGAGAAACTATCCAAAGAATTTTATTTTGAAGACACAACGCTAAGCAGAACGAATACGGAACACTGTTTAAGAGCAAGGATCACATTAGCAGCGTTATAACGGCCTTAGGATTTGCAATAGTCACTGGGATGGCTAATACAGGCTGCGGTGTGGGCAAAGTTCGTGCCTCCACCGCCATCGCCTCCACCGATAAATCGTGGTAAAAAAACAGCTTGATCATCATGCGGATTTATTAAAAAAATTACCATAAAGCTATAGACTCTTTACCTGGCATATTAGGGGGTCATTGTTTAGGTTGCTTTTGTCTACTTGCAAGCAAAGTAGTTTGCTTTATGGCCGACACTTATGGACATTAGTTCTCGTAATAGTTGGGTTAATATTTGAGTAAGATAAAAGACCGAGTATCCTAGCCAGTTAATCCAAGAAAGCACCGCTGCTCGTTCATATGCATGGTCATCGCGAACAGAAGTCCGGCCCTTCACGGCCTTTGGGCTTTGGGCCACGGGATTGGATGACTTATTCTTGGGGGTCATCTTGTTTTTTTACTGCGTGCAATATTACGGCTCAGAATTTATTTCGTTTTTCCCGACCTTCTGTTCATTGCTGCCGACAGGGATTTCTTTATTGGTAGTGGTATTATGGTGCCTATCATGGAGTCTGAGGTCAGAAGGCAGCATAGTATAAACCAGTGCCAACACAAAAGTCCTACTTTCGATCTGCGTATGGTAAAAAACATGTTGGTGTACCTTTTTATACTTGAAAGGTAAATCAACGTAGAATTAATGGCGTCCTCTAAATTTTTGCTAAGTAATTGTTTTTGGTGCATTAAAGCCAGTAGGAAAGGATTCTGGGATCTCCGATCTCAGGGGGCGGCGAAACAAGCAAACACAAACGTAAGGAACACAGAGAGTCGTTTATTCGTTCTATTCCTGCTTAGTTAGGGGCCCTTTAAAGTGTCTAAGATAAATGTCCGTCACAGCTGTTTTAATGCTCTTGCTCGCTATGGACCTAGGTTGAACAGTGTGCCTGAAGAGAAAGATGTGTAAGGAGGGATTCCATCATACTTATACTTTCTGTGCACGCCCAAAAATAAGGGGCGCCTAAGCCATGATAAGATCCAAACTTTTGTCAAAGTTGTCTTGATGTTAATATTGAATTCGTTAACAGAACCTTTCAAAAGCCTTCAGTCTAATTCTGTTGCGGAAAGGTAAACGGTTTGTCATTTGGCAATGGCTGCGTGCAGTTCATCCAAAATACGCACTGAAGGTGTAAAAAAAAGAAATCTGTACACTGATACCTCACCAAAAGATCAGGATGATTTAAGTGATCACGCATAACGACACTCCACACCCATTGATGCACAAAACACGGCAAAGATTAACTGTTCTGGTAAAACTGCATCGGATGACTGAACCACACTTTGCGATGTAGTCCTTTTTTTATAGGGGGGTTAAGATATTTGCTTAATGGAGTACTAACCTTAACTTCTTCTTCTTCTTCTTCCTAAATACTGGTTCAACTCAAAAACGGAGTAGTCACTGCAGCGCGCATGTTAACAAGTAAAATAAAACATAACATAAAATAGGTGCGACCAGACTGTGGGCCCCCTGGAGCAAATGTGGCAACAAGGGGTCCGCACTCGATATTCAAGAAGTTAAAAGCATGTGCCAAATTCAGGCCATTAACAGTAAAAATCTGGGAAGTAAAAAATAGAAACACAATATGCAGATCTCCAAACTGTTTATCAATTTGTTTTTTAAATGAATTGCCATTGTGGCAATCTTGATGGCACCGCGGCAGTGAGTTTCCACAGCCGTACAGAACTGGGATAAAAAGAATGTAAGTGGCTGTCAATATTTGATGCAGGTATGGTATAACACTGACCGCCACTCCTGGTGCACTTTTATTCAATACTAGTTGTTTCCATTGGAATATCAATTACTTTAGCTCTGCCTTTTGAAAAAGGTGTTAAGTTTAATAAAAGCTCTTCTCTTTTCTAAGGGTTTCCATTCTAATTTCCTCATGTTCTTCCTAGTATCCCCTTTTCTCTGATGTGGTTCCCTGTTACGAACCGTGCTGCTCTCTTCTGAATCTTTTCAAGGTTATCAATGTCCTTTAGATGGTAAGGATCCCAAACTGAGCAACCATATTCCATACTGGTCTAACCAGTGTTTTGTAGCAGTCGTCTTTAAACCTTTTGGGGGCAGTCATTGATATTCCTGTGTAAGAAAGCTAAGAGGTTATTTGCTTTCTTACATACTAAATTATAATGTTCTTTCCATTTGAGACGACATCTATAATCACGCCTAAATATTTTGCAGCATTAGTTTCTTTAAGAATAGTATTATGGATAAATAATCTGATCTAATTAGTGAGCGTTTGTTACATATACGCAACACTTGGCACTTTTGGGGATGAAATTCCATTTTCCAAGTTCTTTCCCACTCTTGTAAAGCGTTTAGATCTTCTTGTAGAATGCGTGTATCATTCTTGCTTCTGATTGTTCTATATACTAAACTGTCATCTGCAAAAAGCCTTATAGTAGTTCCAGGAGAGAGATTTCTACTTATGTCATTTATATAAATTAAGAAAAACAAGGGCCCCAGAACATTTTCCCTGTGGTACACCCGACAAGACTGGTTTACAATGGGATGACGACCCTTCCACAACAACTTTCTGCGTTCTCCCAACGAGGAATGATCTAGCCCATTTTAGCAAAGAACCGCCAATGCCAATGTGTTCTAATTTAAGCAGCAGGCCCTCATGGTCAACCTTATCAAAGGCTTAAGAAAAATCTAATAAAATTGCATCTATTTGCTGTCTGTTGTTAAGACAGTTACTAAAATCATTGAGAGTTGTTATAAGTTGAGTCCACAACTCCTTCGCTGTCTAAAACCATGCTGGGCGTTATTTAAGAAATCATATTTGTCAAAATGGTCCATTATGCTACTATAAAATTATGTGTTCAAGTAATTTAGCTGATATGGATGTAAGAGATACAGGTCTATAATTCTCTGCTTTTGTTTTGTCACCCTTTTTAAATAAGGAACAATGCTCGCATCTCGCCACTCATCAGGTATTATCTCCCTGGTCCAGTGAAGCTTGGTAAAGTAATTGGTATACCTCACTCAATTCATTGGCACATAATTTTAAGAGCTTGCCAGGAACGCCATCGGGACCAGTAGCTTTGTTTTCATTGATATGAAAAGGCATCAGACTGAGTCACAGAAATGTCGAGGTGTCAGTTGCTATATTTTTAAGATTGTAGTGCGGCCCAACAGAATATTTTGCGCCAGTAATATTTGAATGCACTCATTTTTAATTTGTTTTAAAAAATGTTTGTAACAATAACAACCCAAGAAACCCTCCTTCGTTTTAGAACATCTATTAATAACAATTGCGGAAGCAGAACGGTCGCACTTCATGAAATATTTACAAAGTCGTATGGTTTAATATAAGTGAAGCCAGGAGAATAATAAGGTTCTAAAAGTTGACAAAACAGGGCCAAAGTTAGCCAGTTAACAATACCTGATGGTTATTACGGGTTTTGCTCACTAAAAGAAGCAATGAGTAACTTTGACATTACTCTCAAACTTAACAATGCAAATCTAAAAACAATGTTAACATTCAAGCCTGAAGAAGAAGGAGGTTACTATTTGATAAAGAGCTAGCTAAAATGTTAGGCTTTGCAGCTAACAATTATAGATTTAGAGTTACACCAAACAAAACTACTTATGAGGGAGAAAATCCGCTCGATCTTGCATTACATTCATTACTCTATGTTCATTTGGACGAGCTGAGCACTGATGAAAACTTATATATGGAAGGCCCTCAACTGTTTAAGAGCTCTTCCGTCAGGGAAAGCTGCATATTGCGATTATGAAATTATACAATTCCCTAATTTACAGTTTAAAAGATTAGTTTGTGGGAGGGTCGGATCATTTAATATAAAAATCAAAGACAAAGCAGGGAAAGTTGTGAAATGTGATAACCTGCACATTGTTTTGGAAATAAAATAATACGTTACTAAAAAATAATGTCGCGTGGGCCAGAAGAATCAGGAGTTACATTAGCGCCTGTAAGGTGTATAACCTTAGAATTAAAAGACCTTGCAGATGTTGCGGACTTTGAACAAAATGGTGAGATAGGCGCTTGTATGGTTTTGAGTACACTAAAGATGGTGATTATAAACGCAAAGAGGTTGGCGACAGCAAAAAGTTTCCTAAACTAGAACAACTGCGCAATCTAGAGGCAAATAATGTTGGCCAGTATGAATATAAAATAGTTCGAAAACCTGACCTCAAATGGCACTTAGAACCATATTTAGAATGGGACATAAAATTTGAATTCATAAGCCCATTTACATATTTTAGCCGTCAAAAAAGTTTCAGAAAAGCATTCAACTCTGGCCCTTTACATGTAAGTCTTATGCCGGGACGACAATAGTCGGAAAGAGATTGAAATAACGCCGTATGGAAAAAACAGTACATCCTCCACAGAAAAGAAACGGTTTAAAGAAAGCTTCTACAAAATTACAGTTCTTTCCAAGCAGAAAATTAGGAGACACGTTCACAATGATATTTGAAATTTCAGTCTTTAAAGATGTGGAGAGGGAGGGGGTTGTGGGCGTTAGTGACGACCTATAAAAGGAATTAATATTAGCGGGCAAAACTTAGACGTTAAACGCCTTAACGTTGTTGTCGTCGTTCTTCACAATGGTGAGGATATTAAGGTTTTATAACAACAAGCAACAAAATCAATGTTGACTTAAATAGAAACAATCTTACAGAACTGATTGGATTAATCTTACACATTTAGGCCTCATAGGTTTATTATACTGAACAAGTTTTGACGGAGAGTATGATAAAAATAATAACTGGATTAGATTAAGTTCTGTTATAAAACTATGGAGCAGTTAAACTTTATGATAAAATCCCCTCATTGTTCAATGATTTGTGGGCAGACTGGTTGTGGAAAAACAATATTTGTCCTAGACTTATTACAAACAGTTTATCGCTATAATTTTGATCATATTGTGATTTTCTGTCCAACACTTAAAAGGAACAAAGCATATCATGATAGAAGGTTTATATGGACAGACAATGACGTATATTTAGTTAATCCTAGCACTAAACTGAGTGAGTGTTTAGAATACTTTTATAAAGTGTTTGAAGGAACGCAGACACTCTTATTATAGTTTGACTGTTCGGCAGAAAAGATATAGTTAAAAAGAGAAACACTTTGTCAAAGCGGGCTTTCAGCGGAAGACATGAGGGGATAAGTGTGTGGATTTTATGTCAAAAATATAACTCGGTTTTAAAAGACTTTAGAGAACAGTTAAAGACTGTAGTGTTATTTCACATGAAAGACAGAGACTCATTTGAAGAATGTTTGCGCGAAAATGATGTTATTGAAAACGATCAAGAAAAACATAGGATTAAACAAAAACTAAAATCTGAAAAGTTTAGTAAATTAGTATTGAAAACGGATAACCCTACACAGTATGTATGTTTGTAGTAATCGTTATTTTTTGGTTATTGAAGTCTTACTTGTCAGAGAACAGGAAAAGGGGCATTCTAGGTCGCCCTAGCCCGAACCTAGGTGAGGGCTAGGGTGAGTTAGAATGCCCCTTTTCCTGTTCTCTCCAGACATCGACTGGCAGACACTCACAACTGCTAACAAACGGTACCCATCAAGAGTAAATCAGACATACCTTGACATTGTCACCTGATTGTGACCTGGAGCAATGGTGGATTTTCCCACTAGAAAAGACAAGACTATGCTAGACATTATACTGACCTCCCACCCCTCCTTCAAAGTCCGATGCAAACCACTACCCTCCATTGGCAATAGTGACCACGACATGGTCCTTTACGACACTACCCTTGCCCCACATCAACCCAGACCACCTCGGCGGAAGATCTTCCTGTGGAAGAAAGCCAACGTTGAAGGGATGCGTCAAGATGTGCAGGAGTTTGCCAACATCTACCAGTACCCTGATACCTCAGCACTAAACACGTTAGAGCAAATGTGGGTGGACATCAAGGAGAGGCTTTTCAAGACGGTGGAGAAACGTGTTCCAACCAAGACCTCTGCTGCAAGGCACACCAACCCCTGGATCAACATCTCAATCCGTCGAGCCATCGGACGCAAGCGGCCAGCCCATAAAAAGGCACGCAGGACTGGGAAAAAGAGGGACATGGACAGGTACAGGCGACTCCAGGCCCAGACCCGTTATGAGATCAGGCAGGCAAGCCGCAAGTATTTGGAAGACGTGATGAGTGGTGAAGACTTCCGCACCAACTCCAAACGCTTCTGGTCCTACGTGAAGAGCAGGAAACAAGAAGCCGAGGAAGTGGCACCTCTGAAGGACAAGAAGGGCTTTCTGAGGAGCAATAGTCAGAATAAGGCAGAGATCCTGGGCCATCAGTTCCGGTCTGTTTTCACCCAAGAGAATACCACCAGTATCCCAACAAAGGACCAAGTCCTTATCCTGATATCCCCCCAAAGCCACGGGACCAGACAGCATTCCAGCTTTGGGTTCTAAAAACCACAGCTTTAGAACTGTCTCCTCTCCTCACTAAACTCTTCCAACTCTCTCTCGACACTGAACAAGTTCCGTCCGACTGGAAACAGGCCAACATCGTCCCGATATTCAAAAAGGGTGATCGAAGCCTGCCAGCAAACTATAGACCAGTGTCTCTGACTTCTATCATGTGTAAAGTGCTAGAAACACATTGTACACAGCAACGTAATGGATTTTTTCGACCTCCACCAAGTTCTCACTGACAGTCAACATGGCTTCCGCCAACGACGCTCCTGCGAGACACAGTTGATCATAACCAACCATGGGCATTGTTAAGAGACTCTCCCAGGGTGCGCAAGTAGATGTAGTGCTGCTAGACTTCTCCAAGGCCTTCGACAAAGCCCCTCACCAACGCTTGCTGCGGAAACATGCACTATGGAGTACGGAACAACACCTTGGCTGGATCCAGTCGTTCCTCTTCGACAGAACACAGCAAGTGGTACTCAAAGGCGTACACATCATCTCCTGCTCCTGTCCTCTCCGGTGTCCCCCAAGGCACTGTTTTGGGTCCACTTCTCTTCCTTACTTGCATAAATGACCTTCCTAATGTGGCCAAGGACTCCAACACCCGGCTGTTCGCAGATGATGCGCTCCTCTACAGGAATGTCTGCAGTGCCAAGGATCAGTCCTTGCGCAAGCTGATCTTGACCGCCAGGCAGATCAGGAAGACACCATAGCAGATGAGATTAAACGCAGGAAAGAGTAACACACTCCACATCTCGCCAGGCAGACACCTTTCCTTCCACTCTACATATACTCTTCATGAACAAACCCTGGAAGCAGTATCCTCAAACCAAGTACTTAGGAGTAACCATGGCAAAGATCTATTCTGGACCAAGCACGTTGAAACGGTGGCAGCCAAAGGGAACAGGACAGTGGGTTTTCTCCGCAGAAACTAAAAGACAGCACCGCTGAGGTCCGCAAAGCCACCTATATGACCATGGTTCGTCCTACACTGGAATACGCTTCCACTGTCTGGGACACATACTGGACAGAAGGCGTGCGCCACCTTAGCCTGCTGGGCAGAGAGCTGGACACAGACATCACAACGATAGTAACGTTACGCACCTTCCTCGTGCAGGACGAGAAAACCATGATGAACTCAGCCCCCCCCCCCCCCCCCCCCCCCCACACACACACACACAGACAACATGTCTGATCATCGACAAAGTGACAGACCGGATATCGTGACTTTTCCATTGACTGGGCTATAAACAGCATGACTTTCACTTAATTTTCATCACTAAAAAAAGTCCACATAGTCATCAATACGAACAAGATTCATATTTTCGACGAGAGCGAATCTTTTAAAAAAAAAAATGATTTTGTTCATTTTGATTGTGTGCGGCCACTATCCACCCCACCCCCCCGCCCCCGAATGTCCTTCCCTAGTTACCCCACCTCCATCCCACCCTCATTAAACATGCACAACGAATTCAATTCCTCTGATTGGTGCCCGAAAACTGGTATTCTCACGCTTCTCCATCCGCTGAATCCTAACAAGCAAGCGTAGTGGCCTCTAAATCTTCTAACGTCAACCAGCTCACATTTACAGCAAGTGAAAGTCAAAAGATCTCCCTACCAATCGTATGGAAGTTTACTGAATTATGCAAATCACGAAGCCCGATACGTCTTTTGATATTTTTAGATAACAGGGACCGAGTGGGGGGAAAAATACTGACGAAGTTTTCACATTGTAGTTTTTAATTCAGCTTTTAATTTCTGTTTGAAATCCACTTCATTTTTGACACACACACACACACACACACACACACACACAGAGGCACGCGCGCTTCTGTTCGCAAATCGTACAGTTAAATACTGACGAAGATAAATTCAAGTGCACAAAAATGCATCGTGTTTATTAAGTAAGTTTACTTAATTTTTTTTGTGTGCTTAATATTAGGCCTATGCATCACAAATAAAATAGGGATGGGGGTGGGGGTGGGAGGGATGAGTGGCGTAGAAAGATGAAAGTAGAGGCAGGCGGGGGGGGGGGGTGGGGGTGGGGCGGAGTTCGAGGGAGGGCGGGTGGAGGGGGCAAGGAGGAAAGTATTTGGTGGGGGTTAAGGGTAGGGTGTGGGGGTGGGGGATGGCGGTTGTCATATGCTGAAGGTTTGTGACACGCAGCATTTCTGTTTGCCTTTTCTTTCAGAATTTGTCAACACGAAACTGCATTCATCGATCTAATCTCTCTCTCTCTCTCTCTCTCTCTCTCTCTCTCTCTCTCCTCTCTCTCTCGTGTGTGTGTGTTGTGTGTGTGTGTGTGTGTGTGTGTGTGTGTGTGTCAGCAGAGAAGTGGAACAAAATGACTTTTCTTGCTTCACGTGATGGTATGGATGGGGCAACCAATTTCCAAGCGGCATTGGGACTTGTCTGGAGGATGTGTCCTTTGTCCTGTGGTGTTTTTGCTTTCAGGGATCTTTGGCGGTGCATTCATGTGTAGGCATACTTAGATACGTTAGTTTCCTTTTATTTGAACTGAGAGAAGGACAGAAACATCGACATGTGCGTTACTTTCAGTAGCATGCATGTCCACAATTGGATCTAATGCCAGTCCGATAAATAAAGCTATCGTCTATCGTGTTTTTCATTTGAACCGCATTATTGGTTACGGAATGTAGACTCTGACTTGAATAAATAAAAATAAATAAATAAATAAATAAATAAATAAATAAAAAAAAGTAATGAAGAAAGAAGTAGATGAAAGATTAGAAAAGAAAAGAAAAAAACAAGGTTTTGGAAACATGACATTATGGTTATTTGTTTGTTGTTTAATTTGTCATTCTGAAAGAGAGAGAGAAGAGAGAGAGAGAGAGAGAGAGAGAGAGAGAAACCGCATGTGCATTTCTTTGAGAGTAGGCGCGTGACTCTGAAAGCATCTATGTCCATTTTACTACAAAGCAGTCCTGAAGTGAACAGCAGATTTTTTTTTTTTTTCCAAAATACTCGACGAATTCTTTGAGCGCAGAACCTACCATTTTCTTTTTGAATATCTAAATCAGTCGGATTGTCGTTCTTTTGTTTTCTGTCGTTGTTGTTTCCCCAAATAACAGGCTATTGCTTTTATGCAACCTTTTGCACTATGTTACCTCTTCTAACTTCTGTGAACCGACGAAGTGTTAGGATATAAATGACGTAAAATGACGAAATGACGTGTTACGTAATAATTAGTTGAAACTAATGACGACAATGAAACTGTCGCTACCATTGTGTTTATTAAGTTCAGAATTGGCTGTTTTTTTGTTTTTGCTTAACGAGCAGACAACTTGGTTTTATTCCAGAGTACGTTAACGTGTTGTTGAAGGTGACTTCTCCATCTTTTTCTTCTTCTTCTTGAAGAAAACTTCTCCGTCTTCTCCCTGAAGGTAACGTCTCCTTGTTGAAAGTAACTTCTTCCTCATCTTCTCCTCCCCCTTCTTCTGCTTCTTCTTCAGTATGTACCACTACACTCGATCTGGGATGGGAAGGAGGGATGTGGTGGAGGTTTGGGGAGGGGTGAGTGGAGGGAGAAGAGGGGGGGGGGGGGGGTAGCGCCAGCCACAACGGACCGAAGAGTTTGTGGAGGGACTGGGGCAACTTTCGGCTCTCATTCCATGATTCGGTGCAGCACATGTTTTCTTTAAAATCACGCATGATTTTCGGTGAAAAGAAAAGGTGTTTTGTTCTGCATTTCATTGAACAGCAAAATCTCGTCACGAAGCCTTGTGTGAATGCCATCATGTGTGATCTGCCTTATTCGATCAACATTAGCCCACCCTTAGCCTCTTCTTTTACATATATTTGGCAATGTGGAATGGAAAAGCATTCTGTAACAAGAGGGACCCTGTTTTGAAAACTTAACAATCAAAACAAGATGGTTGGAATAATCAAGAGAACACTTAGATACTTTTTTTTTTGAACAATTTTTCTTTTTTTACAACACATACAAAGCACAAATATGCACATATTAATAGAAAGGAATAACAATGAAAGTAAAGGTGATAGTTAAGCAAAGGTACCTATTCCAGAAACAGCATTGGACACAGCACTTTGATAATCAAGCATGGATTCGACAATACTGGTAATAAGAGTATTTAGCAACTAGTAGCGGATGAATCAGTAAATGCTATCATCATTCCTATGAGCAAAGTTGATTTATAACACTAGTTTACATAGGCATTATATGATACAAAGAGCAATGTATAGTAATTCCAACAGTTATAACTTCAAAAAGAAATAAAGACATGATACATGAGACATTCACCTTGTCATTCTTTCTAATAAATGACACCAAATGACCTCTATGACCTCCTTAGATACTTAACCAAAGAAACATTTTTGAAATTGTACAAGGCCTTGTGAGGCCCCACCTGGAGTATGGAAATACGATTTGGTCCCCATTCTTAAAACGACAGTCCCTAGTGCTGGAAGGAGTCTACAGACGTGCTGCAAAGCTGATTAAAGAATGTTCGAAGGCGGAGTATAAAGAAAGGTTAAAATATTGAAGACTACATTCAGTGAAAGGGAAAAGAATCACAGGGGATTTAATTGAAATGTATAAGATTTTTCACGGTATAGAAGAAGTAGATAAGGACAGACTATTAAGTTCTCTGGTATAACAAAACAAGAAATTCAGAGGATAAACTTTTCAAACAACGTTGTTCAACAAACCGCAGACTTTACTCCTTCAGTCAGAGAATTATTGAAAATTGGAACTCGTTACCATATGAAGTAAAGCATGCACAAAGTGTGAACTTCTTCAAAGGTCTTGACACTCACAGGAAATTTGATGAAAAATTTTTATGATTACGATGAAAAATAAATGCGCGATCCAAAATATACCAGTTAAAACTACGATATAAAAGGATGGGGCATATATAGGCTGTACAAGCCTCGACTGAAGTCAGCTCCTACCACTACTACTACTACTACTACTACTACTACTACTACTACTACTACGACTAAAACTGTTTTCGGGTTCCTTGATATAACTGTCTTGCGAAACCAGAGCACACATACCACCATACCCCTTCTTTCCTCCTTCCCCGCTCTATTACTGTTACCCCCCACCCCCACCCCCCACATGCACAACACAATAATTGCTTTGCTACTGAATCGTGTGCAAGCGTGTGCTTCCTAAGAGGGCGTCAGCATATCCCGTCTATTGACAGCTTCAATAGACATGCTGTCCTGGAAGACTGTGTGCCGTGAACACACCACGGATGAGCTAGGAAACCAGACAGTCGCCAGAATATCATAGGATCAAGGGCCACAGACCTTGTGCTTTTTGTTCTTCTTCCAGTTATGTTCAGCGTCATCAGGTTGACCATTATTAACATCATTGTGTATGCATTGTGTATTTCGTGTAGCCGGTACTCACCCGTCTTAGGACATGAGCATCGGATCTTTAGAGTCCGTGTATGGGTCTTTAGTGCATGTGAGACAGACTAGACCTCGGTTTATAGTCCCATCCGAACGACTTGTTATTGATCGGTGCGAAAGGGGGATGATGAACATGAGCACTACGGAATTAAATACCTCACTGCCAGCATTGTTATAATATATATATAATATATATATATATATATATATATATATATATAATATATATATATATATATATAGTAGAAAGAAACTCGTGGAGAGCGTGCAGCAGAGAGTCCTCAAAAGAGAAGCCCCTTCAAGCAAGGACTCTCTGCTGCCACGCTCTCCACGAGTTTTATATATAATATATATATATATATATAAATATATATATATAATATAAATATATATATATAATATATATATATATATATAAACATGACAAAACGTCATGGTGGCATAACCCTTGTGGCTTGATTGGAGAAATAAACTATCCAAAACATTTTTTTCCCCTTTGTTTGGGTGTATTTTTTGTTGCTTGTATCTTAAAGAGATAATCGCCTCAGTATGAGGGAGATATACTGGATCGTGTCGATAAAACTGATTTTATTTAAAAAAAAAAAAAAAAAAAAAAAAAACATACAACACAACAGCCGAAATCGGCCATGCCGAAATGGGGCATCCGCCGATACACCGCAAACAACTTGCCCCCTACAGCCCTTGCAGAATCGTAACGAACACTTCTTCTTCTTCTTCCGGTAGTAGCCTAAACTCACAGTCAAGTGTTTGACTATTATTGTTACGTTTGGGGTGAAGACGACTAAACCCCCCCCCCCCCCCCAAAAAAAAAAAAAAAAAAAAAAAAAAACAACAACAACTTATTGAGAGAATGAAGGAGAGTATAGTGTGCAAAGAAGGGTACCTGCCGTTGGGACCTGCACTATTTCCTGAGGAGCAAATTCCAGTCCCTTATTGTTCTTGGGAGGAACGACATATTTCTTTGTTCCGTCCGGCATGTTATCCTGCTGAATTGTTGGTTGTGGCCTCTCCTTGACCTTATTTAAAACCCATCTATTTTCTCTAGTCAATGCTGTGGGGGCGGGGGGGGGGGGGGGGGGGTACAACCTATCTCATAGCCGTCTGTGCCTTTTCAAATGTAGTGTATGTGTATGTTTTCTATTATATGTATTTGTTGTATGACTGAACGTTATAGGATTAAGTTTTTGTAGTGATATTTGAAAAATAAAGTGAATGTCACACTCGTAGGATAAGGATTTGTTAGTTATTGTAGTAATAGTATTTGTAACTGGGTGTAAGGTGTATTATTGTATATGAGAAGGATGAATGTAGTATGACTTTGTAAAGCGCTTAGAGAATTCGTTCGATTAAGCGCTATATAAGAAACCATTATTATCATTATTATTATTATTATTTGGAGGGGTTTTAGTTGGTAGAACTGTACAGCCGTTGTGTTGTGTTTCATGTTGTAAAACATGGTTAGTCGTGCCGCTTTCCGTCTCGTCTCAAGGGTGGCCATTTTAGTTCTTCCAGCATGGTGGTGACGCTGGAGGTTTGCTTGTAGTTGTTCGTGACGAAGCGGCCGCTCTACGTTGGATGGCCTCTATGTCCTGGATATCTTGGGCAGTGTGTGGGTCCCAGACAGCGGAGGCATATTCTAGCACTGGTCTCACTAGTGCTTTGTATGCCATTTCTTTGATCTTCCTGCTGGTGTTCTTTAGATTCCTTCGCAGGAAGCCCAGTGTCTTGCTGGCTTTGGCGCTTATGTTGTCGATGTGTGTCCATTTGCCGTCGTTTTGCAGGGTCACTCCGAGATACTTTGTGTTGTTGCTGCTCTGAAG
>CM031613.1:51761461-51766461 GCA_018398815.1 Conus ventricosus | reverse complement strand
CACACACACACACACACACACAACCACTCTCTCTCTCTCTCTCTCTCTCTCCACACACACACACACACACACACACACACACACACACACACACACAAACACACACACACACACATACACACGCATCCCCTACGTTCAAACTGATTTTACACTTTCTGTAAGAAATGCAAGCATACATGCTACTCTTTTAATGGCAACGCTGCATCATTTACTGTGACATTTTGACACTCAAGTACGGCGACATTTTTCCATTTTGCTGCAAACAGCGTCGTTATAAAATATATCACTACAATCTGATTCCACAGAAATAATAACTTTGGCAACAACATTTCACGTGATAAAAGTTGCAACCACACATTTTTCTGTGGAAAAGCGACAGCATTCAACGACTACAACATTTTGCAGTGTCCTGCTGCAAAATACTGTCGCAAAATACTCAGCGACCGCATTTCATGAACAGCAACTATATTTCATAGGACAGCTTTCGTGAGAAGGTGTCGCGCGACTAATTTTTGTCCGAAAATAATGTTGCTGCGACACTATTTCACGGGGAAATACTATCGCTGCGACAAGATTTCATGGCGACAGTATCATATCCTTACACCGACCTGCAGAGCGAGATGGTCACGGACACCGACACCTTTTGTTCCAGACAGTTCGGGAACATCCTAGTCAGGTCCCAAGGCGGCAGACATGCCGAAGAAGTCGAGTAAGAAGAGGTCGAAGAGGCTGAGCAGCGGGCGAGCGCGACGAGCGCGGTGAGCGCGACTCAAGAACTTGGCCTCAGTGCTACAAACTTGCAAGTGTCTGATACAGAGGTGACGGAGACCACGGATGAGCAGCCAGCACCAACATCCCCCGTGTCCGCTGAATCCGTCGCAGTCGAAGGACCACCACCACCAGTCCCAATGGCACAGCTGGTGGTCAGTCTCTCTCTCTCTCTCTCTCTCTCTCTCTCTCTCTCTCTCTCTCTCTCTCTCTCTCTCTCTCTCTGTGTGATCAAAACAGACGTCCAACTGTCCCCGTAGGCTGCCCAGTAAACGAGTTGATTATGTACACCCTGATGCCCTCTTCCCATTCCTTGTTTTTTGTTGTCAGCCAGCCCCCGTCTCCACCACCTTCATTAACCATCATTTTTGTCGAAATGACGGGAGTGGCAGTGGGCCCCGTACTTGTTTTCTTGTTTTTCTCCACATCTTAGCAGTTCCACACACACACACACACACACACACACACACACACACACACACACACACACACACACACACACACACGCGCGCGCGCGCGCGCGCGCGCATGTACGCACGCACGTACGCATGCACGCACGTACGCATGCACGCACGTACACACACATTCACGCACGCACGCACACATACATGCATGCATATTTACGTGTGTGTGTGTGTGTGTGTGTGTGTGTGTGTGTGTGTGTGTGTGTGTGTGTGTGTGTTGAAGCTATCTAACTACCTGTCTATCCATCCATGCATCCATCTGTGTGTGTGTGTGTGTGTGTGTGTGTGTGTGTGTGTGTGTGTGTGTGTGTGTGCTAGGCCTAAATAAACTTTTATGTGCGCGCGTGCGCGCACACACAAACACACACACATACACATACACACAATAACACACACACACACACACACACACACACACACACACTCACCAGCCCCCCCCCCCCCCCCCCTCACCCCCCCCCCCCCCCCCCCCCCCCCCCCCCCCCCCCCCCCCCCCCCCCCCCCCCCCCCCCCCCCCCCGTCCGCCACCACCATAGACCAATAATACCACAAGTCGAACAACTCTTTACTTCTAGTATTGGTTCAGACGTTGAACATTGAAAATAACAAAGGACTCGCAATACATCCTTGTTGGACACTCCTTGCCGACTCCAGAGACACACAGTTGCGACTTTCAGTGACAATGGTGTCCACTCTCAAGGTTGCATGTACAGCTTTTGACACGGTCTGCAATGACAGAACCACTTTACAACCGCCCCTGCCACCCCCACCCCACGGTTTGATTGGTTGGTTTCGTTTCTTTTTTTTTTTCCTTGCTTTTTTCCCCTCATCAAAAGCAATACTATGAGTCTATCAAAGTCATCAAATGTCTTACAGAAAGTCAATAAAAAACACACAAAAAAACTCGTATGGACTCGACCCCCCTCCCCTCCCCCCCCCCCCCCCCCCCCCCCCCCCCCCCCCCCCCCCCCCCCCCCTCTTTTTTCTTCTTCTTTTTGTTTTAGCAGCTTGGTAATGTATATGGATTTGTTGCATGGAAATGTTATGTATTCTACTATATCCTATTTAAAAACCATTCAGAACTTCCAGTATCAATGTGTGTGTGTGTGTGTGTGTGTGGTGTGTGTGTTTGCGCGCTCGTTTTCGTGCGTGTATGTGTGTGTGCGTGTGCGTGTGCGTCTGTATGTGTGTGTGATCGTGCGCGTGCACGCGCGCACGTGCGTGTTCAGGAAGCCATGATCATAGAAAGGGTGTCCGTGACGCAATTAAAATCCAGTGACTGGAACGACTACCATCGTTCGGTTCTTCATGAGTTTATCACAGAGCAGTCTATAACCGCCATCTACCTGTACAAGGACGTGTATCGGGCTTCTGCGTGGAGACGGTTGTGCCGCCCTTCAAGGTGAGCCAGGTAAGCCAGCCCCTTAGGGTCGTGCCACTGATGGGAGACGGAAAGGGAACAACACGGTTCACCCTTTTTGTCGTTTTCGTCCTAACCCCGTGAGCTATTCCACCCCTGCCTGTCTCTAGGGTGCCGTTTCCCCGAGTTAGGCGTTTTGACAAGTAACGGAGTATCAGGCTGTCTTCTTGAGAAGAGAAGCAATAATAGTGTGTTAAACGCATTGGACACGTGCATGCACTGATGCCCTCATGAAGTCATATACGTACGTATATAAACGCTTTCACTTGTTTGCATGCACGCGCGCATGCACACACACATACACACGCACGCACGCACGTACACACACAACACACACACACACACACACACACACACACACACACACACACACACACACACACACACACACACACCGATTCATTAATTTCTTTGATAAAAGCAGTGTTTAGACAAAAACACCCAGGCGTCGGGTCAAGCATGCAAAGGACTTTTATCTATTATAAAAAGCTCAGTGTGTCTGTCTGTCTGTTCGCTTATACACGGCCACGGCCGATCGCCACCAAATTTGGTATCAAGTATCCTTGGTGTCCTACAAACAGCAACGTCGGGTCGGCGATCACGTGACGCATTGCGTCGTGACGCAATTTGCGTCCACAGACGCAAAACTGCACATCGGAACACTACACGACAGACAAACTCACCGGGGCGAGACGGGGTCGAAGCGCGTAAGCGCTAGTTTTCTCTCTAAAGCCTGATGAAGATGAATCTTTAAAAAAAACAGTGTTTCATATTCATGCCACGTAAACTAAAAATGGTGAACTGAAGCGTTTGGTAGGGCATTATGACGCCGAGTTCTTTTTATTTATTTATTTATTTATTTATTTATTTATTTTTAACCCTTCATCCATTCATCCAGTAGGTTTAAGAGTGAGGTTTCTGACTGCAGGCGGAAACTGACACAAACGTAAAAGACAAACAAAATGTCTTGTAATGTGTTTGTCTCTTTCGTTCGGCGGTACGTGAATTTCTCTTTTTAAGTGTGCTTGATCCAGTAGTATCAGTTCAATCTGGGAAGACGAGATGAAACAAGAGAAATTCTGACCCTCGTCTGTGGAAGCAGCCTGTTTAAAACATCTCTGTACGTGTTGTCCATAGGAACATCCGCCACAGTGGGTTGACGCTTTATGAACATTAGCTGACAGTTCCGAAAACTTTACACACTGTGCGCTGACTGTCGTTCAAAGTCTGTGAACTTGCACATTGCTCACTGATCGCAGTCACAGTCGGGTTTCGTACACAATGTTCACTGCCTGTAACGGCAGCTGGTCAGCATATACATAGAATGCTTTTGATGACGGGTTTTAGACGTATACACTGTAAGCTGGTTGTTATAACAGTTTGTAACCTTACATACACTACGCCCACTTCCGCGACACTTGTGTAAATGCATCGTATATTGATTGTGATGACACTTTGTAACCATACATACTCTATGCCCACTACCGCGACACTTGTGTAAATGCATCGTATATATGATTGTGATGACAGTTTGTCAACATACACACTGTACATTGTGATGACAGTTTGTAAACACACACACATACACACACACACGCACGCACGCACGCACGCACACACACACACACACGCTCGCGCATGCACGCACGCACGCACGCACGCACGCACACTGCTCACCCCCTATGATGACAGTGTGAAAAGGTACAAACTGTGCGCCATCTACGATGACGGTCTGTAAACATGCAAAGTGCGTGGTGATGACAGTCTGCACATTGACACAGTGATCGTTGACTGATGACAAACTGTCACCATACAGTGCACTGCTTGTGTCTGTAAACATATACATCGTACGTTGACGGTGACGACAGTCTTTAAACAGACACGCTGTACACAGACTGGCGACAGTCAATAGGGGCCATCTCAAAGCGTCCCACCAGTAGCAGTTTAGACTGGCCTGCGCCGCTTAATTCACGGACAACCTCAGCAGGCGCGTCGGGGTTTACTCACTTTCTTTGGCCCATTGCTCTTGCCAGAGCATAGGCCATCAACAGCTGCCCGCCAACGATCACGGTCCTGGGCGATCTGCTCTATTTCTCCCCAGCTGTAGCCATCTGCCTGGTGTCCGCCCCAGGTCTCGCCTCCAGATGTTTCTGGGTCTTCCTCGCTTTCTCTGCCTTGAGGATTCCAGGTCAGAGGTTTTCTGATAGTGTTGTCTGGGGGGGCTTTCTGAGGGTGTGTCCTATCCACCGCCATCTTCTTTTCCCGATGTCTTGCTCTACTGGCACTTGGTTACTTCTTTCCTGCAGCTCTTTGTTGCTGATTGTCTCTGGCCAGTGGAGGTGGAGGAT
>CM031613.1:51751461-51756461 GCA_018398815.1 Conus ventricosus | reverse complement strand
TATGGGGTATGTTCATGCCAAACGACTGTTTTCAATGGGGTATGTTCATGTTTTGTGACTGTTCTCTACGGGGTATGTTCATGTATGTGACTATTTTTAAAGGGGTATGTTCATGCTTTGCGACAATTTTGTATAGGGTATGTTCATGCTATGTGATTGTTTTCATTGGGACATGTTCATGCTTTATGGCTGTGTTCAATGGGGTATGTTTGTGTTTTATGACTGCTTTCAGTGAAGTATGGTTATGCTTTGTGACTGCTCTCAAAGGGGGTATGTTATGGTTTTTGAGTGTTTTCTAAAGGGCATGTCCAAATGCTTTGTGACTGTTCTCTTTGGGGTATGTTCATGCTTTATGACTGTTTTTAATGAAGTATGCTCATTACTCTGTGACTATTTTCAATGGGCTATGTTCAAACTTTGTGACTGTTTTCAGTGGGGTATGTTCATGCTTTGTGACTTTTCAAAGAGGTATGTTCATGCTTTGTGACTGTCATTGTGACTATTTTCCATCAGGTTACGTTCACGCTTCGTGACTGTTTCCCATGAGGTTATGTTTTTGTGCTCTGTGACGGTTTCGGTAGTATTCGTTTTTGATTTCTGACGGTATTCAGCAGAGTCGGTTTTCATTTCAGGAAGGGTCACGTCAGGCGGAGAGCAACCTCAAGTTCCTCCTGACACTCAAAGAGCCTTGCCATCAGCTGTCGGAAGCCTCGCCAGTTGAAATCCCGGCACTGATGCCCAAAATCCTCAACCTCATCCGCATCATTTGGGTGAACTCGGAGTACTACAGATCCAGAGAACAACTGACAGGACTGCTGAAAAGGGTACGTTAGTTTCAAAGTGAGGTGACTGCAGGCGGAAATTGAAACAAATTTCAAGAAGAACTCTTAGTGAGTCCGTCAAAAACATTCAATGCCAATGTTTCGCCGAATATGAGAAGATAAGTGATGGCTCGTTCTCTGTTTTCATTGTACTGAACGTTGTTTATCTTGCCTGAAGAAATAAGGGGTCAAAACACGTCGTATTTTCTCTTGTAACTTGTTTTTCCTTGTTTTGGGCGGATTTACAAAGACTTGTTCTTTAAATTTGAAAACCAAATGTAAGGTTACCAGAGTCTGTGGAATCGGATACTGTTTAACTGCAGTGTGGAACAAGCTACCTGCTTCGGTTTGGACGTAGTGGACACAATGTATGTTAGTAAAGAAACAATTTGATCAATATTGTGAAACTCGTCGAACATGATTTAAATTTTTACTGAAACAGCAATTTCATGTAACACAATTAAATCCTGATATGCATCAATAAAATTATGGTATTCCATGTGTGTGTGATGTTTTCATGGTAATACTAATATTTATCCAAATTTGTATAATTTCACAGAAGTAATCAGTGGGCATGGTTGAAATCTCATTGAAGAGTCAGTGTTAGGGTATGTAATTGATGGTATCCCATGTTCATATTTTTATCGGAAATATTACTCCAGTTTGTATAATGTTGGCTGAAGCAATGGTCTTCCTTTTTATGTCAGCTTTAGTGGTAAATCATTTCTGTATCAAGGTGCGACGGACCAAAAGTGTTCTATAACAGTATTATGAACGTACAATAATCATATCAGCAATTAGGTATTGGTTCATGGTTCAGGTGAGCAGTCAGGTAACTGCTGCTGTTATTGAGCAGATCAGCAACTAGGTCATCGATGCTCTGTACACAAGGTGAGCAGCCAGGTGATTACTGCTGGTTTTTGTGCAGATGATCAATCAAATAATCGATGTTCCTTTTACAGATGAGCAGTCAGATGATTGCTGCTGGTTTTTGTGCAGATGATCAATCACATAATCGATGCTTCTTGTACAGGTGAGCAGCCAGGTGATTGCTGCTGGTTTTTGTGCAGATGATCAATCAAATAATCGATGTTCCTTGTACAGGTGAGCAGCCAGGTGATTGCTGCTGGTTTTTGTGCAGATGACCAATCAAATCATCGATGTTCCTTGTACATGTGAGCAGCCAGGTGATTGCTGCTGGTTTTTGTGCAGATGATCAATCAAATAATCGATGTTCCTTTTACAGATGAGCAGTCAGATGATTGCTGCTGGTTTTTGTGCAGATGATCAATCAAATAATCGATGTTCCTTTTACAGATGAGCAGTCAGATGATTGCTGCTGGTTTTTGTGCAGGTGATCAATCAAATAATCGATGCTTCTTGTACAGGTGAGCAGCCAGGTGATTGCTGCTGGTTTTTGTGCAGATGATCAATCAAATCATCGATGCTTCGTGTACAGGCGAGCAGTCAGGTGACTGTGGCTGGTTTTTGTGCAGGTCCTCAATCAAGTAATTGTTGCTTGTTGCGCAGGTGAGCAACGAGGTGATCGCTCGCTGCTGTGCCCACATCAGCTTGGACAGGCTGTTTGACGGCTACGTCACCAGCAGCCGTAAGAAGCTGCAGCAATGCATTGACTGCTGTCAGCAATGGCAGGACATCTACCGCAAGGTAGGCCATCTCCTGCATTGTCCGTCTGTCTCAAAGAGTGTAAAGTCTTGCCAGCAGCCATCGAGCAACAACATAGTTCACTCTCACAGCATCGGTCAACAACTCCAATATGTAATGTATCGCCTTGCTGGTTTGTTTATTTGTTTCTGTTTGTTTCTGGAGTCATCTACAAAACGTTTTGCACCACACACTGTTAATGTGTTTGCTTGTCATCAGTCCCCCAGGACGCCGTTGCTTGTCACCAGTCCCCGGGACGCCGTTGCTTGTCATCAGTCCCTCAGGACGCCGTTGGTGTCTGTGTTCTAGAATAGTCATCTTTACCACAGTGTGTATTACCCAGTGTCAGTATGACTGGTAGTCATCTTTACCACAGCATAATTGGTAGTCATCTTTCCCACAGTGTGTGTCACCCAGTATCAGTATGACTGGAAGTCATCTTTACCACAGTGTGTGTTATTCAGTATTAGCATAATCAATAATCATTTTCCCACAATGTGTGTTACCCAGTGTCAGTATAATTGATAGTCATTTTCCCCACAGTGTTACCCAGTGTCGGTATAATTGATAGTCATTTTCCCCACAGTGTTACCCAGTGTCAGTATAATTGATAGTCATCTTCCACGGCTGGCAGTGATCATTCTCCTGCTGGGTGTGATCATTCTTCTGCTGGGTGTGATCATTCTCCTGCTGGGTGTGA
Source organism: Conus ventricosus (assembly GCA_018398815.1). NCBI lineage: Eukaryota > Metazoa > Mollusca > Gastropoda > Neogastropoda > Conidae > Conus > Conus ventricosus. Next base: position 51,753,275 of record CM031613.1, on the reverse strand, counting down.
TCATTCTCCTGCTGGATGTGATCATTCTCCTGCTGGGTGTGATCATTCTCCTGTTGGCTGTGATCATTCTCCTGCTGGCTGTGATGATTCCACTGCTGGCTTTAAAATGTTTGTTTGTTTTTTTAAATTCTGTACTGATTAACCGGTTGTTGTTGTTTTTTTCCACTCTATTTCACGTATTTATTTTCTTTTTGTGTGTGTTGAAAACGTGTTTCAGTCTTCTCATGACCAGAGAGGCTTCTGATAGAAGATAGATCATGTCAGAACTGTTGACAGTAGTGACTCAGTTGTCAAGTCTATGATTGTTGATGTTGATCATCCCTGATGTGCAGACGGCCACCATTCATCAGAAGTTCTCACCACACGAGTGGAAGCTGGACGAGAGCAACTTCTTCTCCCAGGTGGAGGCTTTCGTTCAGCGCTGCAAGGATCTGCTTGAGGTCAGCGGTCTGTGTGATTAAGTCGTGATGCACGTGCGGCACGTGTGTGGGTCAAGCGTGTGCTTGGGTTGTTGCACTGCACGTGCGACGTGGGATTTGGTGATGTATGTATGTGAATGTGTGTGTTGGGTGTGCGAGGTGGAAATTAGGAATTTGTCAGATGGGTTATTTGATGTGGTGTACTGAATGCAAGTTTTGCGTGTGGGATGCGATGATATACTCCAGCGTCAAGTCGCTTGGTGGTATATGTCAATATGTCATTGGGTGAGATATGTGGGTGATATAACATGATGTAGTTTTGGATGTAAGATATGATATGATATGATGTGTGTGTGTGTGTGTGTGTGTGTGTGTGTGTGTGTGTGTGTGTGGTGTGTGTGTGTGTGTGTGTGTGTTAGATGTGTAAAGTGATGTTTATGCATGCCTCAGGTGTGTTCTAGGACGTTTTGATATATCTTTATAGCTAAGTTGCTCATATAACATAATGTGCTTAAGTGTGTGTGTGTGTGTGTGTGTGTGTGTGTGTGTGTGTGTGTGTGTGTGTGTGTGTGTGTGTGTGTGTGTCAGATATGTGAAACCCAACAACTTTTTGCCCGCTTCGTGGAGGGGAACCAAACGCCGTTGCCTCAGTTTCTGGGGCCACAAGGGACTGCACCTGGCCTGCAGCCTCACGAACATTGAGGACCAGTACTTCCGAAATCTCAGTACCCTGCGCAGCATCAAGAGGACCATTTTGGACGTCAAGTCCACCACCTGGCACGGCGATTACACCAAGTAGGGTTGTCATGAAAGCAGTAGTCTGCTTTGGACTGCCAAGCCTTGGTATCTCAATTGCACCAAATACTACTACAAAGACCAGCAGCCGTGACGTAGTGGTTAGCTTCGCGAAGGCCCGGCTGGGAAGTTGTGGGTTTAGGTTCCCATCAGAGTCATGCGGGATTTTTCTGCCCCGACGGCTCCTACCCAGAGTTGAGTTTGCTACAGGCTCATTTGGGAAGATTGGGACCACACAGTCGAGTTTCATCAACTTAATGGATGTGTCTTTTGAGAGTGTTAGTCAAATTTTCTGACCAACACTGCATGTGTCTGTATCTCTCGGGCCTGCTTGACGCCAGGATAGATCATAAAATTAAGCGTAGAATACAGTCCTGTCATGCAGTCTCAGACCGGAGTAGAAATCCGTAGCATTACTTCATCGTCCTCATTCTCATCGATCAGTATTAGAAAAAATATTGTGCAAAAAACAGCCATCAACTGGCCGGCAATTATCCAAGTAGGGTTGTAAGAATTAGTAGTCGCTTGGTCTACAAGCCTGATAATTAAGATATTCAAAAGCATACAGGCCCTGCAGCATTGGCGGCATCATTAAACAAT
>CM031613.1:51738028-51751361 GCA_018398815.1 Conus ventricosus | reverse complement strand
TCCCCATCAACTGCCTCCTCCCTACACACCCACTGTAATCATCACATCATAACCTATCACGTGTTCCACTGAAATTCGTTCCACTAGACCTTTGTGGCCGTCATTATCATAAACTAACAATCCGTTTTTTAGCGGATACGTTCCCCAGGCCGGCTTTGCCACCTGCCGCCGTTATTACCAACGCAAGTACAGCTGAACATACAAAGTGTAAAGTCACGCAAATGTTATATACCATTCAAAGCAGATATTGGAATTTTTGACAAATGCGTCTTCTTCAGACGTTACAAATATCATCCTCTTCGTTGCCACACACCAACCATCTACTGTGCAGTATCTGTAGCTGAAGAGCTACTAGTATGTTGCTTGTCTGTTTACTACACTACTTTTTATGTTGATTTTCTGACGCATCGTTTCATACTACCCTTTCCTCCCTAGCTCCACCCTCCTGCCTTCCGCCACCCCTCCTCCGTTCCGGCTACCCTTTCCCCTACACACACACACACACACATGCATGCACACACACACATGCATACACACACACACACACACACATACACACACACACACCTCTTTTTGTTATGGTCCAGCTCATGTCTTACCATCCTCTTTTCTACCCGCTTTCCTCTTTCTCCCTATCCGCACGCCTTTCCTTTTTTAACCGTCGTAACTTCCCCACTCCTTTTTCATAAGATTGTCATTTTGATGCTTCTACTGCTATCAGGGCAGTATTTTTGTGCACTGTTTTGTCTGTTTGTTACAACGTCTGAAGAACCCATACTTATATTGAGAATTCCACAGTCTCTTGTACACCTCATGTTCATTTGAATTTTGCCTTTTTTTTTCAGTATTGCTGCAGTCTGTTGTAATTTTCCGTCCTGTAATCGTCAACATCATCATCGCCTCCACCCTCTTCCTCTTCACACTGCTCCTCACAAACCTCCACAGTGTTTTTTCCAACGGATGCGTTCTCCGGCCAGCCCCTCCACCAATCGCCGGGCACGGTCCATCATGAGTTCCATGTGAGCGGCCTTCTTCTTCAGCTCTTCCTTCTGGGCCAGCTTCTCCTCATACGACTTCTTCAGCTCCTCCATTCTGGCTTCCAGCTGGACAGGTCCAAGGATTGCATGACGAAGACAGCTTACATTACGGTTAATTGTTATTACCATGATGATGATGATGGTGATTAGCGAGAGTACTCACACAATGACTATTCACAGCTAGAGACAGAGCTCTAAGCGCCTTACTGTCCATGCTCTAGTTGTACAAAAATGGACATCCTTACCTGGGTGGAGCCGACTGACGGAGCTGCCTGCCGTCACTACAATCAATCGTTTTCCGACAAACCTTCACGCAGTCGCTTAGGCTGTTGTTTCGCTTATTTCTTCGATTGTTTTCCCTACAGAGCATGCATGCTGTGTGTACGTGTCATCCATACCGACGGCTTAAAATGGCCTTCTCTGCCAAAACCTGGTGATGGGATTTTACGTGACTGCAAGGTATTATGCTTGCGTTCACACAAGGAGCGTCGATTTATAGTCTCATCGAAGGGCGTTCGGGAAATGGAGCCGGAACCAATGTTGATGGCCCGGCAGGTTCAAAGTCGCAACGCCAGATCATGAGTCTGTTATTCTACCGACTGAGGTATTCTGTTCCTGTTATTGGAAACATGCACTGCAAAAACGTAACTTCAATACTGGCAAAATACAAGCATTCAAATGCCAAAATTCACCTGACATTCTCTTTCTTTTTGCCATCTCATTTTCCGCGTCACTTCGTGGCCACAACTACCACGCCGCTCATTCAGGATCACAAACACACATCCACATCCAGAGTTTATTCCTACAGCAGCCCCAGCAATGATAGCTAACATGGCAAAATTATCTCCAGTCAATGAGAAAACCAGCCACAGAAAACACAGCACTGCTACCGTGTAACTTTAGCTAGTATTTAGTGGTGTCTGTGTGGACCTAACGGCCGTGAGACACTACCTGCCAAGCCCCTATACTCTCTCCCCACCCCCTTCCTGCCAGCAATGTTTGCTCTACGTCGGAGCCAGCGTGAACACGCATCCACGTCCATCTCCAGAAAGTCCCCCCATGAATTTGGTAATAGAAGAAACTTTGACAGTAACTTGCCCACGGGTATAGAATTCGAGAGGAAGTCCAAACAGAAGTCACCACGAAAGCAGGGTATAGAGGATGCTGAATTCTTGAGACTATTGTGTAATGATTGTTAAGGAAGGATGAGGTTGATGAAGCTGATGCTGGTCATAAACGACCTGGCTGGATTGCTGTCAGGCTCGCTAAGACCTGAACCACTATAGAGGGATAGACAGAAATGACAGACCTAGCTAACTGTCTTCCCGACACACAATGGCAGCATCAATACAAAGGTAATACGTTTTATACAGGGTTTATTTTCTTTCACTCCACACGCCTAAAAGTTTTCATACTCACAACCACACACTCATGCACCCGACGAGGAGACTACACACCACAACATTACAAATGACCAAGGCAATAAACTCAATAAATCATCACGATTGACACAATCTTATCGATCAAAGAAACGGTCCATATACTTGGCTGCATCGAACCTACGTTACAGCATATATCACCAACCGGGAACCCACATGGCGAACCGAGCCGCCCACAAGCACAGCTGAAGGACCAGAATCACACGGCACATTAAACAATGTCGAACCCCCGAAGAACACCACTGAAGGACAGAATCACACGGCACACTTAAACAATGTTGAACCCCAAAAGAACCCCGCTGAAGCACAGAGAACCCCCGGTCACGTTAAACATTGTCGAACCCTTGAAGAACACCACTGAAGGACAGAATCCCACGCACATAAAAACCCCCAAAAACCTTTTCCAACCCCCTTTTCCTTTTCACGCCCAAAAAATTTGCTCCAAACCGGGCGTACCCCCCCCCCCTTTAAAAGCCCCCCCAAATGTTTGAAAAATTTTGGTCCTGGTTTTTTTTGGGGGGGGGGGGGGGGGGGGGGGGGGGGGGGAAAAAAAGGGGGGGTTTTTAGAAAATTTGGCCCCCAATCCCCCCCCCCCCCGCGGCTGCAAAACCAAAAAAAAAAGGATGAAAAAATAAAACCCTCTAACACCTCCTAAAACCCGGGTCAAAAAAAAACTTTAAAGGGGTTTTAACCCCAAGCTAAATTTTTCCCCAACCAAACCCCACATAAAAACCCCCACAGGGAAAAACCCCCAAAACTTCAAAACGCCAAAAATAATAAACCAAAACTTAAAAAACCCAGGGGATCAAAAAACTTTTTTTGGGCATAACCCTCTTAAATATCCCAAACCCCCAAGAAAACCCCCCGGCCCCCCGGGCTGGGGGGGGGGGGGGGGGTCCCCCCCCCGAAAAAAACCCCGAAACAAAACACCGGCCAAAACAAGTTAACCCCAAAAAACCCCCTAAACAAGAAACCCCCGGAAACACCCCCCTGAAGAAAAAAGAAACAAACCCCAAAAATTAAAAATGTGAACCCAAGAACCCCTAAAGCACAGAAACCCCCGGAAACTTAAAACTTAACCCCCAAAAGAAACCCAAAAAAACCCCCCAAAACACTAAAAGAAACCCCGAAATTCAAAAACCCGGAAAACCATAAAAAAAACACCCGACATAAACCCGTAAACCAAAAAACCCCAAAAAAAAACCGGGCAATTTCCGGAACCACCCGACCAAAGCAAATCCCCAGAACCCAAGAAAAAAAAACAAACCAAAACAAATCATGCCACGGAAAACCCGCCCCCCCCTTTTTCCTCCCCCCTTTTTTTTTTTCCCCCAACCCCTCCCTTTTTTTACTTTGCCTTAAATTTTACTTGCTCAATTTTTTCTCCAAAAAAATAGTTTCCTTACCACAATCCCCACCAAAAAATATCCCCCTTTCCCAAAACAACCCCCAAAAAAAAAACTCCTTCTAAAACCCAAAACACGGGCCCACAAAAAAAACCCAAGGGCTACAACCTCCCACAGTCAAACAAAAACCCAATACAGGGGCAACCTCCCATCATTCCCAAACAAACCCTACCAAAAAGGGAAACCACCCCTTAAAATAAAGGTGAACCCGAACAAATTTTTCCAAACCAAAGCAAAACCCGAAAAATTTTCTGGGGGGAAAACCCCCCCCAACGAAATACATTAAATTTCCGATTGCCCCACCAAAACCCCACCACCAAAGAAAAAATAAAAACCACTCAAACAAAAAAACTTAACCAGCAAAAATTTATAACACCAAACAACAACTAAAAACCCAAAAAAATTAAAACAAAAAAACTGAAAAAAATTTTTCCCAATTTTTTTAAAAAACCCCCCCTTAAAAGTTAAATCCTTTTAAAAAAAAAACCCAAAAAAATTAAAAAAAAACCAAAAAAACCCAAAACGCCGGTCTTTTAACTGGGTTAAAAAAAACAAAAAAACTTTAAAACCGGTTTTTTTGGGAAAAACCAAACCCTTGTTTCCAACCTTTAATTTTAAAAAAAACGAATGCCCCCCCAACCCCCCACCAATTTTCCTTTTTAAACCCCCGGGGGGGGGGCCCCTGTCCCAAAAAAACCCAAGGTATTGTTGGAACTTGTGGACCCCCCAGACATCTACCATTTCCAGATTAACGGTAACCGTTGGATGACCCGGATTATTTGGGCCCCAACCAAATCCACACCGACCTTTTCAAAAGGTTCCCCACGTCGAGCTTCACCAAGGGACGGGTACCCTCCCTTTGTCAAATGTCTTCGGACTTGACACAGGGCTACATAGTTCCGGTTTCCTGACACAGCCTGGCCAATGAAAGCTTAACACCTCTGCTTAGTCTTCTTTTTTGGCCCAGATGCCCGACCCAGCACACGTGTCCATCTTTACACGCGGGCCAGGTCTTTTGGAACCACACTTGTGTGAGAGTCTCTGCATCATCTCGAACCGCGTATCAGGGGCTTCGTCCTTGAAGTGAAACAATCTCCCCCCCCTTTTCCCCTGAAGAAAACCCAAACCAATTTGCCCCTTCTCTTGCTGCCTTTAACGTTTGGGTCATTTTTCTGCAACCTTCTGCATCCCGCATCGACAGGCCTGGGCTCCTTGGAAAGATGACTGGGTTTTTTTCTCCTTTTTCACCCGGGCCCTTTTCTGTACTGCAGCCATTGGAGTAGGGTTAGCTAAACTGGGATCTTTTGGTAACCCATCCGTGTGACTCTTTTCAAGATTCCCAATCAACCCCTCTTTTGCCGGATCTTTCTTACCAAAACCCTTATCTTCCCCCTACAAAGGGATTCGGGTTTATCAACCTTCGCTACTGGAAGACAGACGGGTCTGGACTCTGCCACACTACCGTACAGTCCGCCGGGGTAATCGTCTGCTGACACCAGTACCTGCCACAAAAGTGTAACTGCCCCAGTGCCCTCATCCCTCCAACACCCATTCACGGGCCCCCTTGCATCTCGGGGTGAAGTCCTTTTGAGCGAGGAAATACATAATGCCGGGTCTTGTTGATTCATCGCTGTTGCCCTCAACCGCCACTCTGTACACTGTTTAAGGGGGGAACTGGGAATATCCCCTTTTTTCCCCACTTGAGCACTCGCGGTTTTTCCAAAAGGGCCCGTGTCGATGGACTATCCCCAGGTTTTTCCCCCCTCTTACCCCTAGTCTTGTTCCCCTCTGGGGCCTGCCTCCCCTCCTCTACCATTACCTTCCCGAATATTTTTCCCCACTCAGCCTCGCGCCCACCTCCTGGCCTCAGCCCCTTTGTGGCTTCTGCTGCTACTCCTCGGCTGTCACTGGCTGTGCTTTTTTTGACCCCAAAAAGAGCAGGTCTGGGGAAGTCCCCTTTAACAACGCTCCTGGGGAGAGGTCTAACACATCATCGACCTTCCGCCACCTGCAGCACTGCCACCACATGAAACAGACTCATCCTCGCGAGAAAACTGGGGAAACCTCTGTCACGTCCTTACGCAAAATTCCTGAACTACCTTGTTGCGCAGCGCCACCGGAAGTGCCGAGTAGGTCATCTTCACCTCCGTTAGTTAGTTAAAATCTGGGGCGAGAGCCAACACTGCTTCCCTTGCTTTTCCTCGCAACAAAACAATCAGCCGGGAGGACCTATTTTTTCCCACGCAAACTCAGCCACTGCCAAAATGGGGGGGAAGTACGCACAACTCCCGCCTCCCCGCGACAAGAGAAATAGTTGCCTCCGCCCCTTACCTTTTCTCCCTGCCCCACTGCTTCAGGGGCAAATCCTCCTCCCCATCTTCCGAATGTTATACCCCCCCCTTTGATCAGAACTCCCGTCCACCTTGCTTGATTTCGGGTTCCCCCCTCTTTTTCCTTTTCTTCTTTTTTTCCCTTTAAAATCCTCAGTTCTAATTTTTTCCTTTTTTTTCCCTTTCCCTTCTTTTCCCCTCTCTTTGAAAAGTTCTTCTTCTTCCTCCCTTTTTCCCTTTGAAGCTTAGCTTCCCTTCCTCTCTCTTTTTTGAAGCTTAGCTTCATCTTTCCCCCTAGTTTATTTTCTACCTGTTCTCGAATCATTTTGATGACTCCTTATGAATTGAACGGGCTTTACCATCTAAACCATCCCTTTACCCATATCAAATAGGGTTTTAAAAACCTTTTCAACTTTTTTCCCCCGTGGCAGCGTCCTTACCACTGACATTTTGGGAAACTTGCTCACATCAACTCGGCACTGCAATGGCCAAGAAATGTCCTTACTTTTTCCCCGTTTTTATCAGCCATGTTGCCTAAATTTACTACGCTTCAAACCAAAGGAATAATGGGGGCAACGCCCGACGCCCTTTTGAAAGTGTTCCAATCCACATATTAAAACACCGCTGCCATATACACACACGACAAACCGACCTCAGGAGTCAGGTATTCACACGGGTCAATGGCCATATCCGGGCCGGATCATTAAAAATTTAAACTTTTAAACTTTCACATGAAGCCATAAAAACACCCAAAATTACATAAAAACACTCACCCCATTTTAAATTTTACCGCTACTTTCCCCACCACACACACCCACCCCGTTCACTTGCAAAGAAAAGTAGAAAAAATATAATGTATATATATCAAAAGAGAAACCATCCAAGACACTAGCCCCACAAAGCATTCATACCTACCTGTTCCTGATTTGGGACTGCCCAAGCAAATGTTGACTGCCCCAACTCAGGGCGTATCCACCACCCGCTATGGGGTACTGCCCAACCAAACTCCCCGCTTGCCACCCCGCTTTGGGCCGTAGTGTCCTTTAGTTTTCGGCTGTTGCTTGTTGCGAGATACCCTTTCCCACCTTTGCTACACCAAATGCTACCTAATTTCAGCTATCCAAACGCCGCCACCTAATCTCCGACCCCGCATCCCACCATATGTCCGGCCGCTAAGACCTGAACCACTATAAGGGATAACAGAAATGAAAAACCTACTAAAAATGTCTTCCCCCACCAATCACATCAATACAAAAGGGAATACGTTTTAACAGGTTTTTTTCTTTTCACCCACACGCCTGAAAGTTTTTTAACTCCAACCCCACACTCATGCACCCGACGAGGGGAAAACAAAAACCACAACATTACAAATGACCAAGGAATAACCAATAAACACACATTGACACAATCTTATATCCAAAAAACGGCCCCTATATTGGCGCATCGAACCTAGTTTCAGAAATATATCACCAACCGGGAACCCAAAGGGGAACCAGCCCCCCAACACGCTGAAGCGAATCCCACGGGAATTAAACTGTCGAACCCCCGAAAAAACACCACTGAAGGAAAGAATCACACGGCACATTAAAAAATTTTGAACCCCAAAAGAACCCCCCTGAACACAGAAAATCCCCGGCACTTAACATTTTCGAACCCTTTAAAAACACCATGAAGGGCAGAATCCCACACACTAAGCAATGCGAACCCTAGAAAAAACACCACTGAAGCACAGAGAATCACACGGGACCTTAAAAAAAGCGAAAACCCCCAAAAACACCACAAGCACAGAGAACACACGGCACATTAACATTTGAAAAGGCAGAAGACAACCGGAAAATTTACAAAAAAACGGCAACCATAGAAAAAACAACAGCCGCAGATTCAAAAGCCCATAATCCACATAGAACCACAAAAGAAACAGCCCACTGAATTTCCCCTGAACGGGGCCACGACGCAACACTGCAAAATACCCGATGAAAACCGCAACGAAAATAACTAAAAACCCAAAACAAATACCATGCCAGGCGGACACAAAGGCCCCTCCGCTTCCCTTTTTCTCTTCTCCGCCCGTTTTTCATTTTTTTCGTAAATTTCCCACCTAATTTTTTTTTTTTTACTCATAAAAATATTTTGGGTTAAAAGTTTACGTCACAATTTTCTTCATCCAGATAAAATAAACGATTCTTCAACAAACGCGGAACCCAACTCAGAAATCATCCATCAAAACAACCAGAAACACGTTCCACAAAAAAAAACCGCTTCTACCCAAACCCCCCACAACGACAAACACTATGCCAGACGAGAATAGGGGCGAAAACTGCTCCACTGTCGGAAAAATACGCCAACCTAGGCCCTCACCATCACTTCCAGATGGAGGCTGAAACAGCCCAGCCAGAAAGGAACACGGACTCCTAATATCAAAGGCATAAAACCCCACATAGAAAATTTTCTGCTTCCAAAAGGGCCCAAAATCAAACCCGAAGATACATCTTATCTACGGGAATCAAAACACCCAACTGACCAAAACATGTGAAATATACACGACTTGCACTCAGCACAACCCACCATGCACAAGCAAAAAATCTAAGAAACACTGCATGAACAATATGCAAACTTAACTCAGCACCCAAAATAATATAAACACGCAAACAACAACATAAGAAATCCCTATCTCCAAATTCTGCCTGTAACAAAACAACTGCATTAGTAAATAATATTTTCTCAGTCAATCCTTTCCTGACAACTGCAATGTATGCTTTGTTCACAATGCGTCCCGTATCCATCAGGCCTGACAGATCCAGATACCTGCAGTGTTGTTCAGGAATTTAGCAACAATATCCGACGCGCATTTATTGAGTATGAAACTCCACTGTATGGTCCCATCCTTTCTATTAGAGCCCTTGGCACACTCTTAACGTTCGACAGAACACGCCAGAGACGAGAGGTCCTGAAATAAATGTGATAATGGGACAAGTCCGTGTATTCTACAGTTAGATTGCCCTAACTATGGTTTAAGAGTGTAGAAAGCGCGCAACTGACGTATAGCTTGGATTATATAATCCAGATGCAAGGTATGTCACTCCCATATTTTTACATTCCATTTTATCATCGCCATCCTCCCCAAGTTACAAATATACACTACACCTCAAGTTACATTCAGAACTACCACAGAAATATTTCCACTTAATGTCAGATTATGTTCACGTTTAAACATTAACGTACGTCCGCCAAACATCAGGTAAGATGACGTTCAAGGCCGCAAATGGATGCATTTAGTTTCAAGATCTACATTTATTCTCGTCTTGTTGAAATGCATGCATGCAATATTAAACTATGTGCGTAGTTTCAGAATCATCATTTGATAAACAGTATGGGAAAGCATGTAATATAATTTCATGCGAGAGAGAGAGAGAGAGAGAGAGAGAGAGAGAGAGAGAGAGAGCTTTTTTACTCACAGAATTTCAAATGCGGTTCTGATCAGAGTTTACTGATCTCTATGCATCTTTGTAAAATGCAGTCTTCACTATGTTTGCTTATTATGTACATGCAGAAGGACTAAGGGATAATGCTTAAACCGTGTCATGCCCACTAACAGACACAAGAACGTTTTGAAGGTGACTTTTTTTTCCTATGGTGCTCCATTTCAGTGCCACTCCAGGGGTCCTATTTCCACGCCGCTCATTCCGGCTTCCCGGCCAGAACTATGCACACGCTTGCCCGCCACAGCTCCAGCACCAGCAATCCACGGAAGCGTCGAATATCAGGCCTCATGAGCAACCCACCAGAGGAGACACTGCTCTTCTGTCGAGTCACTTCGGTGGTGTCCAGAGATATCTGTTCTGATTCAATGTATGAAGGATACCATCTACTAAACCCGTACTGACGACAACAATTGCTTAAACGAGGAGCAAGCGAGGAAGCGATCTCCTCCGGAGGGCACACCACGTCCGTTCAATGACAGTTCATGAACTCGCCGATTCCGGCGACCTCGAGCCCAACTCGCCAAGGTAAGACAAAGTTCTTTCCCCTTATCATTAAACAGAAGATCTAAGAAATTCAGCGCAGGATGAGCGCGTGTATTTGGGGGTCCTGACCTCTGCCAGTCTGGCCTGGGCCTCAGCCAGCATGTCCTGCTTCTCCTTGAGGGCGGCCATGGCTTTGTTGAGGCGCTGCCTTTTGGGCTCCACGATACGGAAGATCCGGCCGTAGGACTCCATGGCTCTCACCCACAATGCACAGCGACTTGGCAGCGGTGGACACCGCCCAATCACCTCGGCACAAATTCGGCCTCGTCGCAGTACTTGCCGATCTTTTTGAGGACCTTGTCGCTGATGTTGTCTTTGTCAAAGTTCATCAGCTGCGTCAGAAAGTTGGAGTCACCTGCAAAGGCAAGAAAGTCACCAGCCGGTGCGTCATGCCAATGGGAAATGTTCACGAGCATAGATTACTAACAGACAGGTAAAAAAAACTGAAGTGTTATGCATGGCATACATATTTTAGAGCATCAGTGGTCAACAATAAATGAGTTTTTATTGGACAAAATTGAATTCGCTTTAAAAATGTTCAGTGATTCTTGTGGTCAAAGGTGTTTATGGAAGATTGAAATGATGTGGATTTCAAAAACCCAAAGCACAACGTATCAACACTAATAGGAATGAGCTGGTTTGACAAACATCGGTAACCAAAGCGTTGCGAATGGAAGATATGACTTTCAAAACATCAATGTCACTGCGTTACATAGGATCTGGATGAACCGTTTCCAGAACATCAATGATTTAATAAAAGATGTTGTGGGACCAAGAACAACTTTTTTCTTCTTAGCGAAATAGATTTCTACTGAAAAGTTATCAATGCGGTATCCCATGAACTGGCCGGACAATCATGTACTCCGTGCCATGTAAAGACACTACTGTAAAATCAACAGATCATAATTCATGATGTTCTGACACCTGTTGAAAATCAGTATAACTGTAATACAACTAAAGGCCCTGTACTATGCAGAATTCAAGACAGTGAAGAATTAATCGTAAATGCAAAATGTATATGCACTGTCGATAGACAACATGTATATTCAATTCAATAAAACAGCGGTAATCTACATTAACCCTCGCAAAACAACCATTTGAACCATTAAAATGAACCTACGTTTAATTTCAAAGACACTGTTAGCAATGTGAATTCTGCGTTCAAGTTGAAGACACCTAAAATAACGATAATCAATCACACAAATTGCATGTACGAAGTAAAAGACACCGTAAACAATATCAACCAAGAACACGATGTTACATTCAATTTAATGATGCCATTTAGCAATGTCAGTTACTAAAAAGGATTTGCTCAATTCAAACACACCATAAAGCAATAACAAGAATCTACCCTTAATTTGGACACCATCTGCAACATCAGTTAGTAAAAAGAATCTACGTTCAACTTTAAAGACACCTTTTGTTATATCAACAGATGAAAAAGATCCGCTTTTAGTTCAATGGCACAGATAAAACAACCAGCAAGGTTTATCGAAAACTTCGGTTTTCAAGGCATTATTCAGCAAGATCTAACTCCATACAATATAACATGTCTGTAAAGCAGTATTCAATGGCGTGTGGTTCTACGCGATACCATGTGTTTTTACCATGAGGTGTTAGGTCAGATATAATTAATATCTGATATATCAGATACAATTAATTAAAAAGACTCCAAAAAGCAGTCCAGCAGAGCCAGCAAGGGCAATAGACAACGTGGGAGAATGCACTCCAAAGAAGTCTCACTTTTAATGACATTTGGCACATGGCCCCTCTCAGGATCAGCTTCATTCTCAGATCTGCATATGACCTTCTGCCCTCAAATGCAAACCTGGTGAAGTGGGGAAAACAGACGATCCTGCATGCCCCCTCTGCCATGAAAAACAAACAGTGGAGCATGTCCTAAGCTCATGTAAAGTAGCTCTGGCTCAAGGAAGGTACACATGGAGGCACAACCAAGTGCTCAAAGAGATTGTACAAGTAGTCTGGGCTAGTACCAACGCCACAAAAGGGAACATCAGGACTCCAAAAGCACAAGCAACATTCTTCACGGCAGAGGCGGCAAATCATGGCCAAGAACAACAGTGCCACTCGAACATGCAGGCAGAGTCTGCTGGAAAGGGCAGATGACTGGGAGTGCACTGCAGACCTCCCAGAATGGAAGAGTCACCCAGAGATCATCAGCAAGAGTAGCATGAGACCAGACATAGTAGTCCACTCTCCGTCAACCAAGCAGCTGATCATGATCGAGCTCACGGTGCCATATGAGAACAGAATGGAGGCAACTCAAATCTACAAGACTGAAAAGTATGCTGATCTGGCAAACAGTCTGAGGAGAGAAGGCTATCAGGTCAAAGTCCTCACTGCAGAAACTGGAGCTAGGGGTTTGTAGGAACGTCTGCATACAGCCCCCATGAAACAGCTCTCAGTTGCAGGGAGGGAAAAAACCAGAGCCCTGAAAGCAATGACAGAAGCGGCAGAGAGGTGTTCAAGCTGGATCTGGTCATAAAAGTGAACTTCATAAGGCTTAAATTTCCTACAAATATCAGGTGTCCCTGTGGCTCAGTGGTTAAAGTGCGAGTCATTAAGTGGAAAATGAGCATGTCCAGAGGTCATGGGTTCGAATCCCAGCCATGGCTCGTCCCAAGATGGGAAAAAAAGGGGGCAGCAGAGGGACATCCGGAGTCATGAACCGGGTGTGGCCCAATCCGCCCCCCACCCCCCTCTAGAGGAGATAAGGGCCGAAACACTTGCTTGAAGAGGGCTTCTCTTCTGAGGATTCTCTGCTGCCACGCTCTCCACGAGTTTCTCTCTCAACTATGTTTCCCGTAAAGCAAAATACCAGAGAATATGCAGGGAAGTGAAGGGGGAAAAAACTTGGCATATTATTGGTACACGGGTGTGGCCCAGTGTTGTGGACCCCACTTATCAGGAATGTCTGCACGGGGTTATAGACAGTAATACCAAAGATGCATGAACTCTTCTGATGGCCATCACCGTATTGTTTTGTCACTCTTTGTCATCGTTTTCGCAGTTATCACGTGTGTAATAGAGTATGTATCATCTTTCCTCTTGTTGGTCGAGTTGTGTGTTTTGTAA
>CM031613.1:51725809-51732084 GCA_018398815.1 Conus ventricosus | reverse complement strand
GTTTAGATTAAGAATTGATTTTTGTAGATTTTAAGAATGATCCCAAGAAAATCCTGGGGCAGGATGTAAGTGATGAGTCTAAATGTAATGTTTCATGCATGTAGATCTGTATTTTCAAACACGTCTGCCAATAAACATACGTCAGCCATCAAGTAGTGATCGTGATAATCGCCCATTGTTTCACAGTGTAATTCTGTCCAGGCTTTCTGAGCGTATTCATAGTCAGAGTCAGTTATGCCTTTCCCTGTAAGCCTAGAGTAAAAATCGTCTTTATGCGGTTAGCGCCGGCTCGTCAAAAACTTCCCACGAGTCCATGTATTCATAAGGATAGATGCTTTACGCGCTAAAGATGGGTCAAAGTATCGTTTAGTGATTGGAAAGTCTTGTAGAGATCCCGCTAACTTATCTAAACTCCCCATCAGATGTTGGGCAGAGTCATAAAAGGATAAACAGTCAAGAGTAAAAGTCATGTACTTTTCTGAAGACTGTGCAATGCAGGTAACCCTCTTATATTCAGAAGTCACTGCTTGCATGATGAAATGAGAATCGTAGCCTTGTAAGTTATGAAAGAAGATAGGCAGTTTCCATGTCTTAGGGGCAACCTTAAGTTGAAGATTGCAACTATTGTGTGCAGCTCCTCTGAACTTTCCAGTAATGTGATCGTGGTCTCTTACTGTGTCGCCTAATAATTCTTTGTGCAAAATCCAGCAGTGTGTAGATGAGTCATAGCGTTCTTGGTCTTCAGGAGTCATAACAATGTCTGAAAGATTTAGTTGGTTGGAGTAGTAATTACGAAGTTGTTTCATCTGCTCTAAAAATCTACTAGCTGCATTGGGGCCTCTGTAAATCTCTGGGGCGTGTGTGTGCCCCATCTGACCTAACAACAACAAAGCATAAGAACAGATCTGATGGTGGGTTAATAAGGTTGTTTTTTGTTCTTGTTGAGGGCCGTAGTACTGTGCAAGATTGATTCAAAGTCAGCATAAACCACGTATGGGCCTCATCTGCATTTTGCGTACATTCTTAAAACTAACTTTAGACCCTGGTTTAGGCGTGAGGAGTTTGGTTTCACAGTCTACAAAACTTTTACAATGTTTCTTATGACTGGCAGCTGCTTCTATAGTAGGAATTCTAATCAAACATCTTCTACAAAGCCCTTGTTTAAAATTGTCTTTTGTAGTATAAGCATAAGTCTGCTTATTGTTCTGATTAATACATAATGGCTCTTTGTACTATCTACAAACAGGATTAAGTCTACATGTTTGTTAAGTGGTTCGCCAAAAGTAGGAGCGTTGGGAGAAATCCTTAGAGGCTGTAGATTGCCTACTACAGACCATTTGTATACATTTACGGTGATTGGTTTGGGTTTTGCTCTTCAAACTGAGATATGCTTTCTCTATTTACTGGGAAAGGTATGTTATCAAAGTTCAGCTCTTGTTTATATTGTTCATAATTAGATACTCTTTCTGCGTTCTTTTAACAGGGTGTAAATGTGCTAAAACGCACGACATAAAACACATGCTGTCAGGGTTTTGTATGATTAAGACTGCTCGTTTAAAAACTAGCTCTTTTGGAGAGGAAGGTAAAATTACCAACTATGGGATAATATTTTGCTTGTTTTAATTTGATTTCAAGGACTATTCCTTCAGACCAGCCAGACCCCCTTAGCTTAGCCTCCTCACTAGCATGGTTAAACTGTGTAAGCATGTAATCAGCCCAGTCAGAATTAAGGTCGCGATTGCTGAGAACTTCTTTCTGTTTAGTTGAAACCCAGACTTCTATGTTACTGCCATCGGCGTTACATAATCAATCAGAATGGTTAACAACACTTTTACTGGCGGCTCACGTTGAAGAGACTCTGGGATTTTAGAGATAGCATATGTTACGCTTTCCTGAACGTTCAAGGGGTTAATAATGTCCATGTCTACTTCACTAAACATTTTGCTTAATTGTTTGTCACTACTTTCACCGGTACGCTGGCTAGCAGTTTTTCAAACTCAGACTCGCTTGTGAGGTTCATTTTTTAACTCAAATATTTACGTAAATTAAAAAAATAAATGTAAATAAAAGTAAGTAAAACGCGCTTTTATTCTTCACCCAAGCGTTGCAACACTTCAAGGCACGTTAACCTTACAATAACACCTGCTAATATTTTAGCTTTTTCTGAATCACTACAGTTAATGTTCATCACTTTGATTGCTTCGTCAAATAGTTCACTATGATCTTTTATTATTTTGTTTACATCATTCTCAAAACTAAATTCACTAAAATCAATGTTTAATACTTTCTTTGTTTCGTCAAATAGTTCATTACAATTCTTTAAATCAGATTCACTGAGTTCGACAGCCATTTTTAAATCTAAAATAAAAAAAAAATAATTGTAAATTCAGCTATTATTCATAGTCTTTTCTAATCGTAAAACCTGATCTTCATTAAAGCGAATAGCTACTCCTTCAGGGCCGGTAGAAACAGTCAGATTAGCATTTTCAGGAGTCATATTATCAACTAAAATAGCAAAACAACTTTATAACCGGTTGGGGCCAAGAATCTGGTATTTTACTGATGGCCTGCTTCACGCTTTCTCGCATATTTATACGCTCAAAAAGATCAGTAATTAATTCTTCAAACCTGCTCTTTAACTCTTCTCTATCAGCCTCCCGCTCCCAATCCAACTCGTAAAGTATATTAATAAGCTCTGTAGCTACTTCGAGCTTCATTTTTAAATTTTCAAAATGGAGTGACTGAAGGCGGCGAACGAAGCAAGATCAGGAATAGAGTTTTAGAACTTACCGCCAATGACATTGACAAACAAAGCACAAGACAAGACACGATGCATTTCAACCACTTGGGTCTTCATCAGGCGAAAAAATAAATCACATTTAACATGTGGGACAGTACAAACTACGAAAAACAAAAAAAAAAGGGGGAATGAAAAATGACTTATCCGTAATTCTCCATGAAGGCGGAAATGACATGAGGCCAGGGGGATTATGGGAGAGGAAACAGAGGGGGGGGGGGGGGGGGGGGGGGGGGGGGGGGGGGGGGGGGGGGGGTTGGGGGGTTTCAGGGGAGGTGTGTGTGTGTGATATGATAGGGTTGTGTGTCTAGTTTATTAGGATGGTATGATATTTTTGTGATGGTTGTGGTAATGGTGGATAGATAATGATCAAGAAAAAAAAAAAAAAAAAAAAAAAAGGTGTGTGTGTGTGTGGGGGGGGGGGGGGGGGGGATTTAAGGGGAAGGATCAAAACAAAATTAAGATTAGATAGATGGAGGGTTGCTGTAACTACTGTATGAAGTGAGTGAAGAGGATGTGGTGGTGGTGTATGTAAGTGTGTGTGTATGTGTGTGTGTATGTGTGTGTGTTGGTAGGGGATATTGCCAACTGATGTGGAAGAGGTGGGTATGTGTGTTTGGTTATTGTTGGATATTGATGCCTTGGGGTGTAGTGTGCCCAGTTTGGAAATGAGATGGGATTCTTGAGTTGTGCGTTCAAAGCTGTCACTCTGTGACTGCCAGAGTGCCATAACTTTGACATGGTCGATGTTTGTGTTGGGTGTGGTTGAAGTGTAGGGCGACGGGTTTGGGTTGGTGGTGGCGGATATCAGCCAGATGTTCAGCGATGCGTGTTTCAAGTGTGCGTGACGTTTCCCCTATGTAGATCTTGCCACACAGCTGGCAGTGGATGGCATATATAATGTTGCGGCTCTGACATGAAAATGTGGGTTTGACTGTGAAGGAGTTTTTGGGGCCCTGTAAGATGGTGTCTGGTTTGGTGAGGGGGCAGATTTTGCAGTTGGGTTTGGAGCAGGGGTGAGTACCTGGTGGTGTAGCTGTGGTTCTGTTCAAACTGGATCGCACGAGGAGGTCTTTGAGGTTTTTGTCACGTTTGAATGTGATCATGGGTTTGGTATGGAAGGCGGGTTTGTGGTTATGTATAATGTGCCAATTGGATTTGAGGATCCTACAGATGGGGAGGGTGTGCGGTGGTAGAGGAGGTAGGCTGTGGGTCTGTCTGTCTTGGTTGGATGCTGGGTGTCCAGAGCAGATGTTCTGGATACAGCTATGGTGCGGCGGAGTGCTGCATTGATGATGGAACTGGGGTATCCGCGGTTGGTGAAGAATTGTGACATTTTGGCTGCTTGTGTAGTGAAGTCTTCCTCGCTGGAGCAGAGTCTGCGGAGACGGAGAAATTGTGAGTATGGGATGCTGTCTTTAGTGTGTGGGTTGTGGGAGGATGAGTAGTCTAGGTATGCATGTGCGTCGGTGGGTTTGTAGAAAATGGAGGTTTTGAGTAGGCCTTCTTCTAGGGAGATGGTGATGTCTAGGAAGGCCTACTCAAAACCTCCATTTTCTACAAACCCACCGACGCACATGCATACCTAGACTACTCATCCTCCCACAACCCACACACTAAAGACAGCATCCCATACTCACAATTTCTCCGTCTCCGCAGACTCTGCTCCAGCGAGGAAGACTTCACTACACAAGCAGCCAAAATGTCACAATTCTTCACCAACCGCGGATACCCCAGTTCCATCATCAATGCAGCACTCCGCCGCACCATAGCTGTATCCAGAACATCTGCTCTGGACACCCAGCATCCAACCAAGACAGACAGACCCACAGCCTACCTCCTCTACCACCCGCACACCCTCCCCATCTGTAGGATCCTCAAATCCAATTGGCACATTATACATAACCACAAACCCGCCTTCCATACCAAACCCATGATCACATTCAAACGTGACAAAAACCTCAAAGACCTCCTCGTGCGATCCAGTTTGAACAGAACCACAGCTACACCACCAGGTACTCACCCCTGCTCCAAACCCAACTGCAAAATCTGCCCCCTCACCAAACCAGACACCATCTTACAGGGCCCCAAAAACTCCTTCACAGTCAAACGCACATTTTCATGTCAGAGCCGCAACATTATATATGCCATCCACTGCCAGCTGTGTGGCAAGATCTACATAGGGGAAACGTCACGCACACTTGAAACACGCATCGCTGAACATCTGGCTGATATCCGCCACCACCGACCCAAACCCGTCGCCCTACACTTCAACCACACCCAACACAACATCGACCATGTCAAAGTTATGGCACTCTGGCAGTCACAGAGTGACAGCTTTGAACGCACAACTCAAGAATCCCATCTCATTTCCAAACTGGGGACACTACACCCCCAAGGCATCAATATCCAACAATAACCAAACACACATACCCACCTCTCCACATCAGTTGGCAATATCCCCCACCAACACACACACATACACACACACATACACACACACTTACATACACCACCACCACATCCTCTTCACTCACTTCATACAGTAGTTACAGCAACCCTCCATCTATCTAATCTTAATTTTGTTTTGATCCTTCCCCTTAAATCCCCCCCCCCCCCCCCCCCCCCCCCCCACCACACACACACCTTTTTTTTCTCTTTTTTTTGATCATTATCTATCCACCATTACCACAACCATCACAAAGATATCATACCATCCTAATAAAACTAGACACACAACCCTATCATATCAACACACACACACCTCCCCTGACGCACCCCCCCCCCCCCCCCCCCCCCCCCCCCTCTGTTTCCTCTCCCATCAATCCCCCTGGCCTCATGTCATTTCCGCCTCATGGAGAATTACGATAATCTTTTCATTCCCCCTTTTTTGTTTTTCGTAGTTTGTACTGTCCCACATGTTAAATGTGATTTATTTTTCGCCTGATGAAGACCCAAGTGGTGAAATGCATCGTGTCTTGTCTTGTGCTTTGTTTGTCAATGTCTTGCGGTAAGTTCTAAAACCTATTCCTGACTTCCTTCATTTTAAACTCAAATAAAATCATAAATTAAAAAATTAATTAATTCTGTAAACCATTAATTTTTATGCTCTTGGAGAGAATGTAAATATCTATGTTCACGATCACGCTATCTTATCTTGCACGTAAGCCCCCACTTTTAAATTAACGATTACGTCGATTTTTGCTGTTTTTGCGTGTTAATTTGTTTAAAAAGTGTTAATTTTGGCCAAAAGTACATGAGAAGGACGTGATTTTGTTTGTGAAAAGGGGGGTTTTCGTGCAAAATAAGATGGGTGAGCTTGAACATAGATATTTACATTCTCTGTTTTGATAAATTTCAGACAAAGAATTAGATTCAGGGGATAATTATTGTGTCTATGTCAAAGATTAGATCCAGTAGCAGTTTTCTGGAAATTATGGGCAGAGGAGGCTAAGGAGGTCTAGAAATATCTGTAGAG
>CM031613.1:51670809-51720809 GCA_018398815.1 Conus ventricosus | reverse complement strand
TTGTAGGTATGTTCATTATGGGTCAAGGATGATGCCCGACGTTTTAGTTTGCCTGTAACGCTTTTTCTTCTTTATGGAATATCTCAGAAAGTACTTGGCCGATCTTTCTGAAAATTTGTAGGTATGTTAATAATAATAATAATAATAAGGAACATTTAGTGCGCTTAATCTTAACAAAGCCCTAAGCGCTTACAGCAATAAGCCCTAACACACACACACACACACACCACACACACACACACACACACACACACACACACACACACACAAACACACACACACACACACACACACACACACACACACACACACACACACACACACAAACACACACACACACGCACACACCCACACACCAGCGAAGGAGCAGAAAAATTATGTTTTGAAGAGAGTTGTTTTGAGGGAGGACTTGAAAGAAAAAGACTGTTTGAGTTTCGGAGTGCAGAAGGGAGATTGTTCCAGCAGGAAGGAGCCTGAAAAGTAAAAGAACGTTCACCAAGTGTTCTGGCCCGAAAACGAGGGATCTGCATAATGCGAGTGTCAGAGGAAGAGCGAAGCTGTCTGGAAGGAGTATAGGTCGACAGAAGTTTAGAGAGGTAAGATGGAGCGAGGCCATCCAATGCCTTGTAACAGAGCAAAGAAAGTTTGTACTTGATGCGTTTTTCAACAGGAAGCCAGTGCAAAGATTTAAGCAAGGGAGAAACATGAGAGGTTTTCGGAGATTTCGAGACAAGGCGAGCAGCATTATTTTGGACTTTCTGCAATTTTGCAAGAAGATTCTGTGGACAGCCAGCAAGAAGAGAATTACAGTAGTCAAGTCTTGAAAGAATGAAAGCAGAAACCAGAGTCTTGGTGGCTTCTTCAGACAGAAGGTGGCGCACAGAACTGATTCGCCGAAGCTCCAAGTAGCAAGCACGGCAGATAGAAGGAATCTGAATTTTGAAAAGAGAGTGTCTGATCAAGTACAACGCCTAGATTTCGCACAGTGGTAGAGGTCTGAATGAGAGAGGTACCAAGTTGGACAGAAGAAGAACAGAGATTGTAGACATGAGCCGTTTTGGGAGAATGAAGATCCGTTCAGTTTTGTCATTGTTTAACTGAAGTTTGTTGCAAGTCATCCATGCCTTTATGTCAGAGATGCAGAGCTGTGAGCGATCAATGATGGAGGAGAGGAGAGAGATGTCACCAGAAATGTAGATTTGATTGTCATCAGAGAAGCAGTGGTGTGAAATGTCATGATGGGCTACAATGTCAGAGATGGGTTGGGTATATAGAACAAACAGAATGGGACCAAGGACAGAGCCTTGGGGAACACCATAATTCAAGTCAGCAGAGCTTGAAGAAAAAACCATTGACAGAGACAATTTGGGTTCGACCAGAAAGGTAAGAATAAAACCATGCCAAAGCATGAGAAGAGATGCCAAAAGTATGTTGAAGTCTAGTGAGGAGGGTGGAGTGATCAATGGTATCAAAGGCAGCGGACAAGTCGAGAAGAGAAAGCAGTGAAACCTGACCATTATCCAGAGCAGAGAGAAGATCGTTTATTATTTTCAGCAGAGCAGTTTCTGTACTGTGTCCAGTGCGATAGGCGGACTGCAACGAATAGAGCAAGTTGTTTTGGTCAAGGTGGTTTTGGAGTTGGAGAAGTGCTATCTTTTCAATTATCTTTGAAAGAAAAGACAAGTTGGAGACAGGTCGATAATTTTTTAGGTTTCAGGGTCAGAGAGGGTTTCTTCAAAAGAGGTCGGACAACAGCAGCTTTCAGTGCAGGTGGGAAACAACCAGAAGTGAGAGATTCATTTACCACACTAGTGATATATGGCAACAAAACATCCATGCATGCATGTTCATTATGGGTCACGAATAATGCCGGATGTTATAGCTTACCGTTATAACCGTTAACAACGGCTGTAACGGCCTGTAACGGTTTTTCTTCTTTATGGAATATCTCAGAAAGTACTTGGCCGACCTTTATGAAAATTAGCAGATATGTTCATTATGGGTCACAGATGATGCCTGATGTTTTAGTTTGCCCCGTTATAGCCGTTACTAACGGTTGTAACGGTCTGTAAAGGCTTTTCTTCTTTATGGAATATCTCAGAAAGTACTTGGCCAATTTTATAAGCGGTTTGGATGATCTTGTGACAGATCGGATCCTCTGTCCATATGTAAGTGATGTAATGCTGAAAATGGATTAAACAACCGTTAAAAACCGTTATTCTGCCGTTATTTCTTATATATAGGTGGATTTTAATGAAATTTGGTATATAGAAAGGTAATCACACACAAATGGCACTTCTATATAGTGTTCCAAAATTTGACCGTTAAAAACCGTTATTCTTGACATATTGTCCAATTGGATGAAATTTGATATGTACACAGGCTTTAGCCCAGTGAGGACTAAAATACCGGTTTCAAAAGTGTATATCGGTTATATAACCGTTAAACCGTTATTTGCCGTTATTTTTTATATATTGGTGGGTTTTAATGAAATTTTGTATATAGAAAGGTCATCACACACAAATGGCACTTCCATGCAGTGTTTCAAAATCTGACCGTTAAAAACCGTTATTCTTGACATATTGTCCGATTTGGATGAAATTTGGTATGTAATAATAATAATAATAATAATAATAATAATAATAAATCGAGCTTATATAGCGCTCTTCGATGAGAGAAGACTCATCCTCAGAGCGCTTTACAATACAGGAAAAATAAAATTTCCATTAACATTGCACAATATTGGGAAAAAGGCATCAAAACAATAGGTCACAAAGCAAGCACTAAAACAGATGCACAAGCCACATCCCCCCCCTCCCACTCTATCCTTCCCCCCCCCCCCCCCCCCCCCCCCACACACACACACCGCCACCCCCCACACACGACATTATATGAACAACGCTCGACAAGAATTTGGGAATAGAAGAAAAGAACCAACCCCCATCCCCACCCCCACCCCCACCCGCCTCCAATTTCGTGAACACTGCACGGGATACAATATAAAACATGCAGAAGGGAGCACCCACACCCACACACACACACACACACACACAAAGGGCAAACTCAACACGAAGCAACAAAAACCCACGCGCGTAAACACACACACACGAACACACACACGCAAAAGCACACAAGCATTCAGGCACGGAAGCGCGCGTGCACATACAAGAGGCGAAAGGATGGAGAATGCATGGGAAACACGCATTAACTCGTACGCTATGAAGAAAGACAAAAAGACTTCTGAAAGAGATGCGTTTTGAGACCAGATTTGAACGCAGAGAGAGTCTGTGAAGAGCGGAGCTGGGAGGGGAGGGAGTTCCAGACAAGGGGGCTTGATAACTGAAAGAACGTTGGCCAAAGGATTTCAGTTTCATGGGGGGAAGCTTGAGAAGTTTGTCACTGCTAGAGCGGAGAGTGCGAGAGGGTTGATAAGTGTCAAGTGTGTTGGAAAGATAAGCAGGCAATGTTTCATCAAAGTGTCGGAAGGCAAGTGTTGCGAGTTTATACTGAATGCGCGCATGAATGGGAAGCCAATGTAGTCTAACTAACAGAGGTGTAGTGTGGGTTCTTTTGGACATTTGGAAAACAAGTCTGGCTGCGTTGTTTTGTATACGTTGAAGTCGGTTTATATCGACAGTGGGAAGACCGGCAAGAATACTGTTACAGTAGTCGAGTTTTGACATGATGAGGGAACAGATAAGTTGGGCAGTCCCTTTCTGTGTAAGATATGAGCGAATTGACGCGATCTTTCTCAAAGCCAAATGTACACAGGCTTTAGCCCAGTGAGGACTAAAATACCGTTTCAAAAGTGTATATCGGTTATATAACCGATAAAACCGTTATTTTGCCGTTATTTTTTCTATATATTGGTGGATTTTAATGCAATTTTGTATATAGAAAGGTTATCACACACAAATGGCACTTCCATGCAGTGTTTCAAAATCTGACGGTTCTTGACATATTGTCCGATTTGGATTAAATTTGGTATGCACACAGGCTTTAGCCCAGTGAGGACTAAAATACCAGTTTCAAAAGTGCACATCGGATAACCGTTAAAACCGTTATTTTGCCTTTATTTCTGATCTCACAAAGCACTTGGCCGATTTATAAGCGGTTTGGAAAACTGGTAGTACGTTTATATGCTTCGCATCTTGTTTTATTTGTGTGTGTGTTTTCAAGACTCATTACGATTGGACTGTAATGTCCAGGTATTGTACTGTTTGTTGCTGTTGTCCTTCGTTTTGTGTATGTGTTTTCAAGACTCTCTGTGACCAGATTGACACTCTTGACAAGGTATTGGACTATTTGTCGCTGTTTTTCATTGTGTGTGTTAGGTATGTCGTGTGTGTGAGTGTGTGTGTGTGTGTGTGTGTGTGTGTGTGTGTGTGTGTGTGTGTGTGTGTGTGTGTACGCCCGCGCCCGCGCGCGTGTGTTTGTGTGTGTGTGTGTGTGTGTGTGTGTGTGTGTGTGTGTGTGTGTGTGTGTGCACGCGCGTGCGGGGTTTCAGTCAAGGATAGTTGCAAAGCTGGGAAGACAAACAAACGCGGATGGGCATTAGAGGTGATGGGTGGTAACAATGTGGTAACAAGCAACGAGCTATGGGAGAAAAAGGAAACAAAACAAAACATAACAAATAAGGTGGGGAGCGCGAGGTGGGGAAAGTGGTGGAGGGCGCAGGGGCCTGGCTGGAAGTGGAGCGAAGGGAGAAGAGGCTGAGGGTGTAGAAAGGGACAAGGACAAATGATTGAAGTGATGGGTACAACTGTGAAGAAATTTTTAATCGTAAAAATATTTCCGTTTCTACACGAAAGGAGTGGTCTGTGCTAGGTGCTATTGTGGTGCTGGGTACATTTACCCATAGACATACCACTGGGCTTTTTTGTTTCTACATTATTGAAATAATGTTTCTTCAGCAACTTAATATCAGTAACAAGACAGGAATAAAAGAAACGGTCAGCTGTATGAGGGGAGAATGAGGGTTGGGGGGGGGGGGGGGGGGGGGGGGCACTGATTATCATAAGCCGGATAACTCAATCGCAATTTTTTTTCAAAAATTTAATGTTATAGTGTTATCACACAAACACTGAACATGATAGAATGAGCTGAGAAACCAGAAGAATTTATCACTTGTTGTTGAGACGGTTAGATTTTGAACAACAAAAAAGTAGGGTAACTCTTGCTCCCACAAGAAAACATAACTCCAAAGGAATGCTGCTTACGACAGCAAATCGTTTAGCAGACATGACAGCACAGAGAATGTTTCCTTGTTTGTTCTGTGTGCTCTGTGCTGTCATGTCTGCTAAACGATTTGCTGTCGTAAGCAGCATTCCTTTGGAGTTATGTTTTCTTGTGGGAGCAAGAGTTACCCTACTTGTTTCTTGCTTATTGTTTACTGTTCCCTGCCTCGTTTCATATTTACTTTCGGTCAGATTTTGATCAAGCATACAAGGTGCAAAGTGTGCATGTCTTTGGACTACATTTATCCATCCGCCCTTTTTCTGCCTGACCCTTTTCTTTCACTCCTTCATCTTCTTCTGCAGTGTCTGTATCACATGTATGCAGGACACCATGCGCATACTGCCTCTCTTGATGGTTTACTTGTTGTTCTTGTTCAAGACTGACTACTTCTGGACTGTGTCATTGTATGTTTCTCTATTTGGTTTTCGTTTATGGTTTATTTGACTCTACCGTCACTGTTAAAGAATTGCTTTTGTTTTGTTTGGACCTGTCTTTTGTTTGTTTGTTTTCGCTTTGTTGCTTTCATATTTACGCACTAATGTATAAACATTGTGCGATGTAGAGAACCTTGTAACTGAAATATTCCCGAGTTTCAGCTTTTGACGTGCTTTTCTATTCCCTACCCCCATCCGCCCATCTCTCTCTCTCTCTCTCTCTCTCTCTCTCTCTCTCTCTCTCTCTCTCTCTCTCTCTCTCTCTCTCTGTTTAATGACAGAAGAGAGTATAACAGTATTTAAATATTCTGGCAGGAATCGTGATTTTTAATTACACTGCCATTATTAACAATAATCATCCTGTCTCCTGGCAAGAATGACGTCAGTGGAAACGAATCTGATATTCCCTGACAGAACTTTAATGCTAATATATTAACGGATTGATCCAGCAGAATCATGATGTTTACGCACAAGAATGACATGTTCTAATAGCATTGCTTACGCTTACCGACAGAAATCGTGTTTTACTTCCAAAAATCACTGATTGGAAGTACGTGGCCTGAGCAGAATTGTTCTATTTATTGACAGGAATCGTGCTTACTGATATGACTCTTCCATACTGACAGGAACTATCATGTGTAGTTACAGGAACCATGGTGCTTATCGATAGGAACCGTGCGCAGTGATGATGAGGTCATGTTAGATATTCACGGACAAGATCCATGGTGTAGTAGTACTTCAGTTTTACGTCTGTTCACAAATGTGATATGAGAGAGACGGGACAAGACAAGACAAAGTTCTTTTAAATCTGAAAAGACATCACACAAAGACATGCCTGATCATGGTGGTAAATGAGCTTGAAGAGGTAAACGGTCAAACAGCAGATGCTTGCTGGTTATTCTTCGTTCTCCACAAATACATTCTGCTTCGTTTGTGCATTTAGTTTTTAAGGCATCAAGGTCTAATATGTAAAATATTGAAATGAAATGTCTGTATTGATACATATTTTCCACTTGTAAAAGAGGAATGCTGTTTTTACATGTTCACAATTAATTAAATGAATATTTTCATCAGCCACATCAAGCAACGTTTGTGTGTGTGTGTGTGTGTGTGTGTGTGTGTGTGTGTGTGTGTGTGTGTGTGTGTGTTTTCTGAATCGGCGCGTAAATAAAGGATCCAGAAATGACAAGTGCGCCACGGTATTGCCTATATCGATCCATGGTGTGTCCCGATTGGGATGGCAATGCTTATGACAGGAATGGAAGTGGTCACTGACAGGAATGGTCTTATCTGAACAGGAATGGTCTTATCTGAACAGGAATGGTCTTATCTGAACAGGAAGCCCATCTTCTGTTGGAGAACACCCTGATGGTGGTCAGCTCACAGAACTCCACAATGGTCGACGTCAACCTCAAAGGGTGAGTGGTGTCGGCGGGACAAGGTCAACATGTGTAGGGGGGGGGGGGGGGGGGGGGGGATGAGAGGTTGTATGTCATTCCTGTTTATCAAATCAAGATCACTAGCTAAAGTGTCACTCGGGGGAGTAGAAGGGAACTGATGGAGAGGGAGGGGTGGGGGGGGGGGGTTGTTTGGTCGTTTGCCTTGACTGTTCTGCACACATTTTCTCCCATGTTTATTTAGAACGTATTCTACGACAGTGTTGCTGTTTCTTTCTTTCTTTCGTTTTTCAGTCCAGAATGCGCTGTTTAAATTTGACATCAGTTTTTTTTTTGGGGGGGATGGGGTGGGGGGTGGGGGTGGACAGAATGGTGCAGGGTACAGGGAAGAGGAGAACAGGAAATAGAGCTGGAGGCTTGAACCCCTGCCAAACCCCATCCATTCATCAACCCACCCATCCACCACTACCATTTTCTCTAGCCTGGGCTAATCAACTGAGGGGGGTTTATTCAAACAAACAGCATGGAGAATGAAATGGCATATTCATGAACAAAAAGCTATGCCATGCATGCTATCTTCTGAGGTACGACTTTTCTTCTTGTCTTTGTTTTTCTTTGTTTGCCTGCTCCTTTGTTTCGCGTTTGTTTATCTTAAATCGAACAAATTAAGCATTCATCGAGCTATACGCAAGCGTATGCAGTTTGGGTTCCACGTTTCCGAAGATGACAACACAACATATTTGCAATGATTTTTTATTTGAGAGAAACGAAAGCCACATACTTTCATATAGTCTGGCATATTCATCTTGCTTGTCTGTTTCTACTATACCTGTCAGGAGGGAGAGAGAGAGAGAGAGAGAGAGAGAGAGAGAGAGAGAGAGAGGGGGGGGGGTTACATGCATGCGAGTATGTGTGTGTGTGTGTGTGTGTGTGTGTGTGTGTGTGTGTGTGTGTGTGTGTGTGTGTGTGTTTGTGTGTATGAAAACCCTAGAGCTACAGTGTGTGTGTGTGTGTGTGTGTGTGTGTGTGTGTGTGTGTGTGTGTGTGTGGTGTGTGTGTGTGTGTGTGTGTGTGTGTGTGTGTGTGTGTGTGTGTGTGTGTGTGTGAAGCCTTAAGCTACGGCATATGACAATCTGGAAGCCTTGGTGTATCCCCTGTCGTCCCTTACAACCTGTTCCTGTTTCACTAGACCAATCCTGAAGCTGTTTCAAGAGCTGCACTACTGGGTCAGACTGTCCTATGAATGTCCGCATTACGTGTCCGCTCTCTACCGCAACTGCGAGAAACTGCGCCGCCTGCGAGAGATGGTGCTACTGGTGGTTCGAGACCACAACAGGTGATGCTACTGACACTGACACTGACATGCTACATAGTGGCATTCTGCCATTGTCGCAGATTGACGATGACACACTGTGGTCGTGGAGGATCAGCAACGACTAATGACAGGGTATCATTGTCACGGGTCTTGAAGACACATACTGACGTAATCACGGAATCAGAATAATACTACAGAATTATGGACTGTGGTGTGTCTCTATGTGATGCCAAGAGCACAGACACAGTCAGATGTATCTCCCTGATGAGTCCGATCCAGCGGACGAAAGGCCTCGGAGCAGGCAATATAAATAGATCTGCCTTCTAGAGGGATTACAATGGTTCCCTCATGCGGCTAGTGAAGGGTTTTCTTATTCATAACATATTTTCTTAATTTTACGTTCCCATTTTATTCATCTTCAACCCTCCCCCCTCCCCC
Source organism: Conus ventricosus (assembly GCA_018398815.1). Taxonomy (NCBI): domain Eukaryota; kingdom Metazoa; phylum Mollusca; class Gastropoda; order Neogastropoda; family Conidae; genus Conus; species Conus ventricosus. The sequence goes on along the minus strand of CM031613.1, from coordinate 51,711,987 downwards.
TTTCTGGTTTTTTTTTTCATAAAGTTTAAATGTTTGCCAAGTCATTACTGTAAAGATGGAAGAATTGTTACCCTGCACTTGTTTCCCCCCACTATTGAATTGTTCAGCAATTATTATACACTGCCATCTTCACAGGGTCAGGATGATACACACTTCCACCATGACAGGGTCAGCATGACAGACTGCATAATGACACTTTGCCATTGTCACAGGATCACATCAACGTAAAACCCCAGTTACAGTCAGGATCAGACCAAAGTAGAATATGACAACACACTTCTTTTGTCACAGTGTCATAACGACATATTTTGTTATTCTCTGAGTGAAAACGTATTGCTGTTATGAAAGGGTCAGGATAACACAAGGCCGTTTTGATATTCTTTTGTTATGATGACATGTGGCCGTTATCATACGCTCCTAGTAACCAAGTTCAACTGCCACAGTGTGATACTGCATACTGGCACACTGCCATTGCCACCGGAGCGGTCTGACACTGATCTGTCCATAGGTATATGAGGAAATGCTGTGTAACAATGCTCTGCCACCGTCATAGGATAATGATAATATACAGAACAATGACACATTGTCATTGTCAGAGGGGCAAGCTTTCACGCTGCCACTGGCACAAAATTACATGATAAACAAACAACAAAAACAACAAGAACAACAAAATCTGTCTATCTATCTATCTATCTATCTATCTATCTATCCATCCATCCATCCATCTATCTATCTATCTATCTACCAATCTCTCTCTCTCTCTCTCTCTCTATCTATCTATCTTATATCTATCTACCAATCTATCTATCTATCTATCTATCTATCAATCTATCTCTATCTCTCTATCTCTCTCTCTCTCTCTCTCTCTCTCTCTCTCTCTGTCTCTGTCTGTCTGCCTGTCTGTCTGTCTACACGCTGAGTGACATTGTCAAGAGGTCACACCAACATGCTTCTCTTTACCATCATCATTAATGATGACAAACTGCTTTTATGTATATATAAGTGTCGGGGGGACCATGAGATGCCGTTGTCACAGATTCATAATTGAACCCTGCCGTTATGGCGACATTATACCTACACGCTGTCATTCCCAAAGTGTCATAGCTGCCATGGCACGCTGGTGTGGTCACAGGGTCGACATGACATACTGCCAGTATCCGAGAGAGAGAGAACAGTAGAAAGAAACTCGTGGAGAGCGTGGCAGCAGAGAGTCCTCAGAAGAGAAGCCCCCTTCAAGCAAGTGTTTCGGCCCTTATCTCCTGACACTCTAGGGGGGCTGGGCCACACCCGGTTCATGACTCCGGATGTCCCTCTGCTGCCCTTTTTTTTCCCCCATCTTGGGACGAGCCATGGCTGGGATTCGAACCCATGACCCTCTGGACATGCTCATTTTCTACTTAATGACTCGCGCTTTAACCACTGAGCCACAGGGACACCTGATATTTGTAGGGAAATTAAGCCTTATGAAGTTCACTTTTGTTCCTCCTTGACCAGATCCAGCTTGAACACTTCTCTGCCGCTTCTGCCATTGCTTTCAGGGCTCTGGTTTTTTCCTTCCCTGCAACTGAGAGCTGTTTCATGAGGCTGTATGCAGACGTTCCTACAAATCCCCTAGCTCCAATTTCTGCAGTGAGGACTTTGACCTGATAGCCTTCTCTCCTCAGGCTGTTTGCCAGATCAGCATACTTTTCAGTCTTGTAGATTTGAGCTGCCTCCATTCTGTTCTCATATGGCACCGTGAGCTCGATCATGATCAGCTGCTTGGTTGACTTAGAGTGGACTACTATGTCTGGTTCATGCCACTCTTGCTGATAATCTCTGGGTGACTCTTCCATTCTGGGAGGTCTGCAGTGCACTCCCAGTCATCTGCCCCATCCAGCAGACTCTGCCTGCATGTTTCGAGTGGCACTGTTGTTCTTGGCCATGATTTGCTGCCTCCTGCCGTGAAGAATGTTGCGGGTGCTTTTGGAGTCCTGATTCTCCCTTTTGTGGTGTTGGTACTAGCCCAGACTACTTGTACAATCTCTTTGAGCACTTGGTTGTGCCTCCATGTGTACCTTCCTTGAGCCAGGGCTACTTTACATGAGCTTAGAACATGCTCCACTGTTTGTTTTTCATGGCAGAGGGGGCATGCAGGATCGTCTGTTTTCCCCCACTTCACCAGGTTTGCATTTGAGGGCAGAAGGTCATATGCAGATCTGAGAATGAAGCTGATCCTGAGAGGGGCCATGTGCCAAATGTCATTCCAAGTTAGACTTCTTTGGAGTGCATTCTCCCACGTTGTCCATTGCCCTTGCTGGCTCTGCTGGACTGCTTTTTGGAGTCTTTTTTGGTCTTCTTCTTTTCTCATCTCCTGAATCATCATGTCTCTTTTGGCTTTTCCTTTGGCCTTTGACCACCATTCAGTTTTGGTCACCCCCAGTCCTTGTCTGTTGGTCTGTGTGTGTCCTGTTATTTCTCTGATCTTGAGACTTTCTTTTGCAGAATCCATCGCCTCTTGAACTTTCCATTTTCTGCCTGTCTTCAGCTGGGGCTTGATTGCTTCTACCACCTTGTCTCCTGAGTCCTCCAGCATGCTTTGAAGTCTGATCTTCCCTGCTTTGTATTCCTCCAGGATGGATTTCAGTGGTAGTTTGAGCTTTGCTTGGCGACAGTACAGCGCGATGTCAGTCAGACAGGGTGGGACACCAAGCCATTTCCTTGTGAACTTGTTGATTTTGGCTTCCATTGCCTCCACTGTGCTGGTGCAGATGTCGTATATCATCAGAGGCCATAGGAGCTTTGGTATCAGCATGAACTGCAGACACCAGACCTTGTATTTGCCAGGGAGCCCACACTGGTCAATGGTCTCCAAGCCTTCTTCCGCCATCTGCTTGGTTTCTTTTGCTCTTTGTGTGTCTTTCAGCGTATCATCATACCATCTTCCAAGGCTCTTGACTGGTTCTTCTGTGACTGTTGGAATGGCCTGGTTGGCAACACTGAAGACCACAGATTCGGCCACTTTTCCTTTCCTCAGTGAGAGACTCCGTGATTTCTTTGGCTTGAACTTCATTCTGGATGAGGCAACTATGTCGTCCAGCCTCTCCAGCACATGACGTGTCTCGTCTTCTCTGGATGAAATCACTGTAGTGTCATCCATGAAGGCCTTGAGAGGAGGCATCTTGTATCCATCGCCAAGGTCTGTTTGTCTCGCGTTGTTTGTTGCTGCTTTCAAGATGAGTTCCATTGCCAGCACGAACAGTATCGGGGAAATTGCACAGCCCATTGCAATGCCCACTTCCAAGTTGATCCAATCAGTTGTGTACTCCTTGGTAGAGAACCGCATGAGAAGCCATTGAAGTACTTCTTGAGCATGTCGCGGATGTTCTTTGGCACATGGTACATCTCAAGAGCCAACTGTATCATCTCATGGGGCACAGATCCATATGCGTTTGCCAGATCAAGCCACACTACGTCCAGGTCTCTCTTTTCTGTTTTTGCTTTTTGGATTGCGTCCCAGATCATTGTGGCGTGTTCTACACAGCCAGCCACGCCTGGGATGCCACCTTTCTGGACTGACACATCCAAGTACTTGTTTTCCATCAGGTACTTGGTCAGCCTTGCTGCCATGACAGAGAAGAAGATTTTCCCTTCGACGTTCAGTAGTGATATTGGCCTGAACTGGCTGATGTCACTTGAGTTTTGCTCTTTGGGGATGTACACACCATCTGCCGTCATCCACTGGCCGCTGATCTTCTGGTTTCTCCAAGCCGATCGCAGCAGCCTGTGGAGCCACTCCAGCACCTTGGGACATTTCTTGTAAAGCTGGTAAGGTACTCCGTTTGGGCCTGGTGATGATTTGGCTTGGCTTTGTCGACCACCTTCTTGATTTCCGCCAATGTTGGAGGCTTGCCATTGAACTGTTCCTCAGGGTTGGTTGGCCACACCAGACCTTGAATGTCGAGTGGTGCTTTGCTCTGTGAGTCAGAGTATGTTTTCCTCAGATGCTGCTCAAGAACTCCTTTGTCCACACTTAGGGTCCAGATTTTGGCTGCTCAAACAGTGTTCTGGCAAACTGGAAGGGGTTCTGAAGAAGCGCTCTTGTGTCTTCTTCTTTTTGCTCTTCCTCTTCCTCGCAGATTCCGCTTTGCTGAGGGCGCTGTGTTTTTCTTTCAGGTCTTCCCACAGTTTTTCCAAGCCTTGTTTTTCAGCTGGCAGTGCGGTCTTCATTTGCTTCTTGAGGTTGTTCTTTTGGACTCTGATCTTGTCCATCTTTTCTTGGCGTCTGGAATTCTTTGGAGGTGTTTTCTCTTTGGGTAGTTTTACTCCATAGGCGTCTCTACATGTGGCATACACAATGTCCCCATATGTGGCTAGTTTGTGTTCCAGGGTGCTTTTCCCTATCAGTGCATCGAGTCGTTGGACGATTTTTGCATCCAGTTTCTCCCAATCTTCAGTTTCGTTTGCTCGTGGCAGGTTGAGTTTCAGGCGCCTGGCATCGAGGGCCTGTGCAAATTCCTCATCCGAACCAACAGCGTGGATGTCCTTGGCACTGTGGTTTAAATCCTGGCCTCGAACATAACACACTAGTATGTGAACAAGATCGCAATGACAGGCTGGCCTCGCCCTAGGATCGCGATGACACAAAGGCATACTAATAGGTTTGTAAGGACACAATGGCAATCGCCATGGCCCATCACAGAAGCACACTGACTGGGTCATAATGATACAATTTCAGTTGCTGCGGAACATTCAAAATGGCACACCGTCATGGCCATAATAATGCAGTGCCAATCTCCAATGACAGATGACAATGGCACATTGTCAGGGTCATAGTGATACAATTACACATCACAATGGCTACTGTCTGTGTCATAATGATGTTGTGTCGGCCCCTTGACACATCACAATGGCACACTGTCTGTGTCATAATGATGCACTGCCAGTCGTATGGCATGTCAGAATGGCACACTGTCAGGGTTATAATGATGCATTGCCTGGCACCACTGCGAATCAGAATGGCACACTCAGGATCATTAACGATAACATTGGTTGGCGCCGCAGCAAATCAGAATGGAGAACTCTCAGGGTCATAATGATACAATGCCAGGCGCCATGACACATCACAATGGCACACTGTGTGTCATAATGATGCGATGCCAGGCGCCATGACACATCACAGTGGCACACTGTGTGTCATAATGACGCGATGCCAGGCGCCATGACACATCACAATGGCACACTGTGTGTCATAATGATGCGATGCCAGGCGCCACGACACATCACAATGGCACACTGTGTGTCATAATGATGCGATGCCAGGCGCCACGACACATCACAATGGCATCACTGTGTGTCATAATGATGCTTGCCAGGCGCATCAGAATAAACGTATCGTCAAAGTCATAGTGACACTGTGCCAGCATTACACGAATATAATGACATGATACTGTTGAGTGACCGTCTTCATATTACTCATTGTCTCTGTGGCAGGATCATTAAGGCGTTGACGACAGATGAGCAGGCCTTGTTTCGGGAACGGATCCGAGCTTTGAGAAGAAGCTGTACCCGGGACTGAAGAAGTTCCACTGGACGATGACGGTGTCCGACTACTTCATCAACGAGTGCAGGATGGCTGCCAGCAAGGTAAACACACTTGGCTTGTATCTCTGTGTGTGTGTGTGTGTGTGTGGTGTGTGTGTGTGTGGTGTGTGTGTGGTGTTGTGTATGTATGTGTATGTGTGTGTGTGGTGTGTGTGTGTGTTGTGTGTGCGCGTGCGTGCGTGTGCGTGTGCGTGTGTGTGTGTGTGTGTGTGTGTGTGACTTCATTATCATTCATCAGCCCTGTACCTTCTTTTTTATAACAACGCAGTCCAAAACAGGCTTTGATCTAACATCCATTACATTGTTTACCATGATAGTTCTTATTAAAACAAGTGTTGATAGTTCATCCCATGCCCTGTTTACGTTATAGCGCTCTTCAAAACAGCTTTCCAGCAGCCTAATCCTTGTTTACATTATGACAATCTTTAAAAAAGACATCTATCCATCAGCCCCATGCCTTGTTCACCATTATAGCACATATTGATTCATCTGAACATATTCTTTTAGTGCTGGGACTTGCATGATGTGAGACACAAACATTTTACAGCAGATTCCATGAAACTTGTTCAGAGATGTTCCACCTGATGCAGATGCGATCTTTGAATTCTTGAAAAGATTACCATTTTTCTTCGGATCCGAGATCTTATAGTTGACAGATTTTTAACAAATTTCAGGTGGGTTTTAGAAGATGTATGTTAAAGAGTTGTGTGAATGAATGATTTAGTTGACTTCAACGCGGTGACAGCCCTGATATGGCCCTTTGCGGTCGGCTGGGCTATAAGCAACATTTACTTTACCTTACAATGTCTCACTCGCCATTGCAACACTCTATACCGCGAACATAACGACAATTCGACCAAAACTCAAACATAACGGACTTTTATTCCCCAAAACATTTTAGAAAGTTGAGGATATCTCAAACTTAAGTAACTTTCAACAGAGCCCAATTCTTACAGAATGATGGATGTACCCATAAGATCATAAAATTTGGGATTTACTTTGCTTGTATCTCCAAGAAATCGGACAGAGCCTGTGTAAATAGCAGATACAAAAACGAGTACGACATCCAACATGGAGAAATATGTGTACTACGAGTTACAGCCTGGCAGTGAGAAGAACTACAAAATGCCAGACTGAAACAAGTATGCACAGGGCTGGCACTACTCAGATACCAGGCCCGTTTCCCTTGCTTTGGACTTACATGCAGAAGAACAGTGCATGTGTGTTTAAGATCCTGTCACTGATGTCCATGATTAATGTAAGGGAATTAGCAACATTTCCACTGTCAGACAAAGAGTGTGACCGTGTAAAGGGAAGTGTAAATGACCAAACCTGTGGATGACTGCAGAAAAACAACAACAAAAACAATGACAATGGAACATGCATCCCACATATCGGGAACGAGGTGTGTCGGGGCTGCCAAGAGGATGCTCTATTTGTTTGAGGGTTTGTTTTTGAGGTGTGGAGAAGATGCTATAGTTTTGGAGTATGTTTAATTTTTTTTTCAATAGATGGTTTATGTTTGTGTGAATGTTTGGGTGTGCATTTGCGTGCTTGTGAGCTTGCATGCGTGCATGCGTGTGCGTATGCGCGCGCGCGCGCGCGCGCGTGTGTGTGTGTCTGTGTGTGTGTGTGTGTGTGCGTGCGTGCGTGCGTGCGTGCGTGCGTGCGTGTGTGTGTGTGTGTGTGTGTGTGTGTGTGTGCGTGTGTGTGTGTGTGTGTGGTGTGTATGTGGTGTGTGTGTGTGTGTGTGTGTGTGTGTGTGTGTGTGTGTGTGTGTGAGTGTGCGCGAGCGCACGTGCATGCGTGCGTGCGTGCATGTGTATTTCAGGTGCAAAGAATGGTAGATGAGTACAAAGAGGCCAACTCACACATCATGCGCCAGTGTGTACGTCTCAGCGAAATGTTGCTCATCAGCATTCCTGATGGAAAACTGTTTGAAGACCTCTCCTTCGCTGAAGACCAGGTCAGTGTGTGTTGTTGTTGTTGTTGCTGCAAGGGACAGATCGGTGAGTGTGAAGACCGTCTCTGTTAGGGAACTGGTCATCACGTATGGAGACCTGGCCTTTGCTAAGAAACAGGTCCTTGTGCGTGGACACCTATCTTTTGCTAATTGACAGGCCAGTGCGTGTTGTGTGTGTGTGTGTGTGTGTGTGTGTGTGTGTGCGCGTGTGTGTGTGTGCGTGCGTGCGTGCGTGCGTGCGTGCGTGCGTGTGTGTGTGTGTGTTGTGTGTGTATGTGTGTGTGTGTGTGTGTGTGTGTGTGTGTGTGTGTGTGTGTGTGTGTGTGCGTGCGTGTGTGCGTGTGTGTGCGTGTGTGTGTGTGTGTGTGTGTGTGTGTGTGTGTGTGTGTGTGTGTGTGTGTGTGTTTGCATATATTGCTTTTGTTGAGAAAGAGGTTACTATGTATGAGCAGACCTTTCGTTGTTGAGGTACAGGTCACTGTGTGTGTTTGTGAAGAACTTTGCTTTGCAAAGGAACAGGTCAATGGCTGTGTGTCAAGACCTCCCCTTTCTTGCGAATCAGGTGGGGGTGTGTATGAATACCTTTATTTTGCTAAGGGATAGGTCAGTGTATGTGTGTGTGTGTGTGTGTGCGTGTGCGTGCGTGCGTGCGTGTGTGTGTGTGTGTGTGTGTGTGTGTGTGTGTGTGTGGTGTGTGTGTGTGTGTATGTGTGTGTGTGTGTGTGTGTGTGTGTGTGTGTGTGTGTGTGTGTGGTGTGTGAAGACCTTTCTGTTGCTAAGGAACAGATCAGTGTAATTCTTCTTCTTCTTCCTAAAACACCGGTTCACTCAAAAACGAGTAGGTCACCAGCGCGCATGTTAAAAAGTAACATAAAATAACATAAAACAGTGCGACTCAGACTGTTGGCCCCTGGAGCAAATTTAGCAACAAGGGGTCGCACTCGATATTCAAGAAGATAAAAGCAATGGCCAAATTCAGGCCCAGGTAATAGTAAAATATCAGGGAAGTAAAAATAAAAAATCGTCAATATGCAGATCTCAAAACTGTCGAATCAATTTGTTTTTTGAATGAGATTGCATTTGTGGCAATCTTGATGGCACCCGGCAGTGAGTTCCACAGCCGTACAGAACTGGGATAAAAAGAATGTAAGTGGCTGTCAATATTTGATGCAGGTATGGTATAACACTGACCGCCACTCCTGGTGCTACTTTTATTCAATACTAGTTGTTCCATTGGAATATCAATTACTTTAGCTCTGCCTTTAAAAAAGGTGTTAAGTTTAATAAAAGCTCTTCTCTCTTCTAAGGGTTTCCATTCTAATTTCCTCATGTTCTTCCTAGTATTCCCCTTTTCTCTGATGTGGTTCCCTGTTACGAACCGTGCTGCTCTCTTCTGAATCTTTTCAAGGTTATCAATGTCCTTTAGATGGTAAGGATCCCAAACTGAGCAACCATATTCCAGTACTTGTGTGAAGACCTTCCCTTTGTTGTAAATCAGGTGAGGGTGTGTGTGAATACCTTTACTTTCCTGAAGAACAGGCCAGTGTGTGTGTGTGCGTGTGTGTGTGTTTGTGTGTGTGTGTGTGTGCGTGTGCGCGTGCGCGTGCGCGTGCGTGTGTGAAGACCTTAACGTCGTTGAGGAACAGATCAGCGTATGTGTGTGTGAAGACCTTAACGTGGTTGAGAACAAGGTCAGTGTATATGTGTGTGTGAAGACCTTAACGTCGTTGAGGAGCAGATCAATGTATGTGTGTGTGAAGACCTTAACCTCGTTGAGGAACAGGCCAGTGTATGTGTGTGTGAAGATCTTAACGTCGTTGAGAACAAGGTCAGTGTATATGTGTTTGAAGATCTTTCCTTCTCTTATGAACAAGAAAGTGCGCGTGTGAAGGCTTTTCCTTCACTAATGAACAGAACAATGTGTAGGCCTAATACCTTTCTTTTATTCATGAACAGGTCAGTGTGTGTGTTTATGTGTGTGTGTGTGTGTGTGTGTGTGTGTGTGTGTGTGTGTGTGTGTGTGTGTGTGTGTGTGTATGTGTGTGTGTGTGTGTGTGTGTGTGTGTGTGTGTGACGACTTCTTCCCTGTTAAGGAACAGGTCAGTACGTGTGAAGACCTCTCATTTGCTAAGAAACAGGTGGATATGTGTGCAGACCTCTCTTTGGTGAGGGAGAGGTGCGTTGTCGTTGCTGTTTTCATTGACAATATGCGTAGTGGCAGCAGAGTTTGACTTGTATATTTACTTGGGCTACAGAAACGTCACCGACAGAACACCCTGAATTTCATGAAAAACATCTACTCCGACATTGTGTCCTGCATGCGGACAACCTACGGCGTGTTCAGTAGAGACAGCAGCGAGGTATATATACGAGCATTCACACACATACATACATACACTCGTGCGCGCGCGCTCGCACACACACACACACACACACACACACACACACACACACACACACACACACACAAACATGCACACACACACACACACACACACACACACACACACACACACACACACACACACGTACGCACACACGCGCGCACGCACGCACACGCACACGCACACTCGCACACACACAAACACACACACGCACACGCACATACACACACACACACACACACACACACACACACACACACACACACACACACACACAACACACACTTTCTTTCATCTAAACACATAGGTATACATGAGCACAATACGTTCAAGCACACTTTTTCTGTCTGTCTGTCTGTCTGTCTACCCATTTGACTGTCTGTCTGTCTGTCTGTCTATCTATCTATCTATCTATCTATCTATCTATCGATCCATTCATCCATCTATCTATCTATCTATCTATCTATCTATCTATCTATCTATCTATCATTATTGGGTTAAATAATTATGGAAAGATACATTTGGTGAGTTAGAAATCTATTGATAGTCACCGTTACTGAGTGAAACGATTGTGGACATACAAGCTTAACGAGTTAAAGAGTTGTTGATAGGCATTCTTACTGTGATAAATATGTATGGGCAAACAGTTGAAGATCTGTTGACAGATGGTGTTATTGAGATAAATGATTATGGACAGACATACCTATTGAGTTCAATATATATTGACATACATCATTACAGAGGAAAAGAATTATGGACAGATATAGTTTGTGAGTTGGAGATCTATATCTTGATATCACTACTAAATTAAAAAAAAATTATCAACAGACATGCTCAGTGAGTTATTAAAGATCCATGTGAATACAGTGATAATGAAATAGACAATTATTGACAAACATATCTAATGAGTAAAAGTCCAGAGAAACAAATCGTTGCTAAGTTACAAAACTATGGACAAACATACTTAATGGGTTCTAGAAAGATATTTGGACAAGCATCCTTACTGAGATAAAGAAATATGAATACTCCTAATGAGTTATAACCAAACGCCAACACTGAATCAGAGATTATGGTCAGATATACATAATGAGTTAATACTTGATGTACAGACAGAGATGAGTTAAGGAATTATGGACCAACATAATCAAACAAAAAGAGGACAAATCACAGGGGACTTGCTGCCTTTAAATCTTGTCGTGATCTTACATACTTTGCAACATTCGACAAGCCGTCGTGGTTTTATAATCAAAGGACGCTTTCAAAGGATTTCCCAGACAAGAAATGATTTACACACTGTAACCGCAGAGAGACTGGTGATGGAATCAATTATCTGTTTACTTATCCGCATTTTGTGTCCTGTTTTGTTTTTTTACTGAACACACTGGCTGCTTATAATGAATTCACCATCTGGTGTGAGATGTAGTATCTTTTTTTGTGATGTGCTTCACTATTTTGTGTAGGAGATACAATCTTCTCAGTTACGAACAACACTACTTTGTGTAGGAGGTACTATCTTCTCAGTTACAGGCAACACTACTTTGTGTATGAGGTACTATCTTCTCAGTTGCAGGCAACACTGCTTTGTGTAGGAGGTACTAACTTCTCAGTTACAAGCAACACTACTTTGTGTAGGAGATACTATCTTCTCAGTTACAAGCAACACTGCTTTGTGTAGGGGGTACTAACTTCTCAGTTACAAGCAGCACTACTTTGTGTAGGAGATACTATCTTCTCAGTTACAAGCAACACCATTGTGCGTAGGAAATACTATATTCTCAGTTACAATTAACACTACTTTGTGTAAAAGATGTCATCTATTTGGTGTCGATTTTCACTGTCTTGTTTGGGATATATTGTCTTCCTGGTAGTGAACTGAAGAATCTTGCGTGGGAGATCGTGTGCGCTTTCTGACGTGTATAGGCACTCGATGCTTGTTGATGTTGTAAGTGTATCAGGTTTTTAGCATCTTGCGGTAACATCTCATTTCTATGACTTGAATTCTTCTTTCCGGATCCGCTGTTCAGGTCTATTTCTTTCATGCGTACAAGAAAATGGAATACACTGGTGCGCGCAGGAGCTTAATCGTGTGTCATGGAGATGTCCTTGTCCTTCCATGCACGTTTAAATCTGGACTGTGCTTTGGATGTCTGTGTTGCCCTTGAGAGAATTTCTGGTTAGGATCCGTCACTGGTAATGATGGATCCTAGGTAAGGGAATTGATGAACAAATTGTGGCCTTCGACTACAGACAAAAATCACATTACTGATGGTGGTGTTTTGACTGACCATCAATTAAACATTTTGGTCTTCTCGGCGATGATTTCAATGCCGTATCTTGCTGATGTTTCATCCAGTCGTTCAACAAGCTTTGTGAGTTCTTGTTCATTGCCCGGCAGTACATATTTGTAATCTGCAAATTGGGAATTTCTGATGGTTCTTCCTTCCTACAATGCTGAGTGTGCTGACATGATCTTCAAGGGCACCAGTCATGATGCATTCCAGCTATATGTTGAGACGTGAGGGAGATAGAAGGCAGCCTTGACGAAGTGCAACTGAAGTGCGGAACCCTTCTCCACAGGAATCTGTTGAGAAATGAGGGAGACAGAACGCAACCATAACGATCTGCAAGTGAAGTATGGTACCATTCTATAGGAATATGTTGAAAAGTGAGAGAGATAGAAGGCAGCCTTGACGATTTGCAACTAACGTGTGGAACCAGTTTTCACAGGAATATGTTGAAAAGTGAGGGAGATAGAACGCAGCCATGAAGATCTGCAACTGAAGTATGGAACCCTTGTCGAATGTACCCTGTATCAGCACAATACTAGTTGCTTTGGAGTACAGTTGCGGAATGTTGTGGATGAGCTTCTGACTGATATTAAACGTCTTCATTTTGGCCCATGGCGCCTCCTGCCATATCCTGCGGAACACATTATCGACGTCTACGAATATGCAGTAGAACTGCCTCTGGTGTCGGAGATGTTTTTTCGCGAAGAGCACTTAAATAAAACTCTGTTCGATGGTTTTTCTGCCATTGCGGAATCTAGCCTGTTCTTCGGCAAAGACAGCATCTGCTTGTTTGCAGTGGCAACCTCTTCAGAATGTTCTTCAGCATTACCTTCATATTTCTAAGCATTACTTTGCCCTTCCCCGTGTGAAATATAACCATCTTTACCCACCTGTATTCTTTATGGAGCAGATATCACCTGTAAACATCAATTTGTCCAGTTTGGCTGATTGAACGCACGTAATCACCTGTTTTCGCCGTGCGGCAGGTGCAAGGTCACTGGTTCAAGTACACGGAGAAAACCAACTCCATCCTGCAAGAGGCTTTTCGCCTCAACGTCAAGCGCTCCCTGATGGTGATGTCCAAAGCCATCAACGGGGACACCAAGTCCGGACCGTACCCCCTCTTCAACGTCAAGGTGGTGCTGGAGAAGAGCAAGGTGGGTGTCTCTTTGTATTGTCCCTTTTCCTTGCATGGATATGTTTTCGTTGTTCCCCACAGACGGCGTCAGCTTGGCTGCTTGTTCTGGGACCTGGCAGAACAAGCTTGGCTGTGTCAGTCTAGGAGGAGTCCTGGTTCTCTTTGTGTCATATTTATCTTAGTTCTTTGTGTGTCACCATTTATCTGAGTTTTTTTTTATTATATATCAGCAGCATATTCATCATCCGATGAGTTCCTTAGGTGTCATCATAGATCTGATGTCTTTGATTGTCATCGTTTATGTGAGTTCTTTGTGTGTCCTTACTGATCTCGGATTTTTGTGTGTGTCATCAATCATCTTAGTTCTTTGTGCTTCATCATTCATCCAAAGCTTTGTGTTTCATAATTCATATGTGCTTTTTATGCATCATTATTCATTTGAGCTCTTCGTGTGACGTCGTTCATCTAAAATCTTTTGTGTTTCATCATTTGTTTTAGTTCCTTATGTCTGGGTCTGAGTTTGAGTTCTTTGCGTGTCGTCAGTCATCCAGGTTCTCTGCGCTTCAGCATTCATCTGGGCTCTGTGTGCTGCGCTTCATTTGAGCTCTTTGTGTGTCATAATTCATGAGAGTTCATTATATCCACGGTTCATTTCAGTTGTGTGTGTGTCACTATTCGTTTCAGTTCTCTGTGTTCCATTTACCATTTACTTTAGTTATCTGTCTCTCATTTAGAAAGGGAGGCCATCTTTCAAGTTCAGAAAAATGGTTTTATAAAGGAAGTAAGGTAGAGATTGTGAATTGTTATAGGTACTTAGGCTTTACTCTTACAACTAAAGTATCAGTTGAATGTGCTGTAGAAGCAGTTTGGAGGGCAAAAGCAAAAGTCGTTCATATTCTTAAAACAATGTGGAGTTTGGGAGGAATGAATATGACAATGTTTTTCAAGTTGTTTGATGCACAGGTCAAACCAATGCAGTTGTGTGCTTCGGGAATCTGGGGTGTCACTCAATTGAAAACAATTGAATCTGTACATCTAGGTGTCATCTATTAAAGCATGTTTAGACAGATATGGCTTCTCGGAGGTATATATAAATGGAATGATTGGAAATTATAAAATGTTCTTGAGATTATTCAAACAAAGAATGATAGACTGTTTTCAACAGACATGGGAATCCAATATTAAGGATAGCGACAGATTTAAATTCTGTTGCTCTTTGAAATTACTTCCACACCGTGGACAATACTTATCAATAATAACCATTAACAGATTTAGATCAGCACTCACCGGATTCAGATTAGGCATAAATGATTTCAAGATAAATAGGCGCTACAGGAAAAACGATTCTGATGATATGCAGTGCCCATTTTGTAAGAATAGTGAAGATGAGCTACATTTTTTCTTTCGGTGCGAAGCTTACGCATTACTTAGAGATAAATATATACTGGTTGTGTGTCACCATTCACCTGAGATGAATGTCTGTCCTCGTTCTCCTTGACTGGTTGTGTGTCACCATTCCCCTGAGATGAATGTCTGTCCTCGTTCTCCTTGACTGGTTGTGTGTCACCATTCACCTGAGATGAATGTCTGTCCTCGTTCTCCTTGACTGGTTGTGTGTCACCATTCACCTGAGATGAATGTCTGTCCTCGTTCTCCTTGACTGGTTGTGTGTCACCATTCACCTGAGATGAATGTCTGTCCTCGTTCTCCTTGACTGGTTGTGTGTCACCATTCACCTCAATTTCTACCTCACTCTTCAGCTCAGTTGTCTACATTTTACTAGTCATCTTGGTTGTCTATGTGTCACCATTATTCATGGTTGTCTACGTTTCACGCACCTTAGCTGTCTGTGTCTCACTATTCACTTAATTGTCTATGTTCATTCATCATTCATCTTGGTTCTCTATGTGTCACATTTACCTTAGCTGTATGTGTGTCATTATTTGCCTAGGTTGTGTCATTACTCATCTTAACTGTCTGCGTTTCATCCTTCTTGTCAGATATCTATGTGTCAATTTTCGTTTTAGTTGTCTACCACTGACACTGATTGTCTTTGTTTCGGCATGATCCCTTTTCTGTACGTCATCATTTTCCATAGTTGTTCGTGTGTCATCTTTCTAGTTGTGTGTCTCAGTATTTACCTTAATTATCTGTGTGTCATCTTTTCCCTTAGTTGTTTGTGTGTCATTACTCTCCTTACTTGTCTGTGTGTGTGTGTGTGTGTGTGTGTGTGTGTGTGTGTGTGTGTGTGTGTAAATGTGTGTGTGTGCGTGCGTGCGTGTGTGTGTGTCTGTGTGTGTGTGTGTGTGTGTGTGTGTGTGTGTGTGTGTGTGTGTGTGTGTGTAAATGTGTGTGTGTGCGTGCGTGCGTGTGTGTGTGTCTGTGTGTGTGTTTGTGTGTGTGTGTGTGTGCGTGCGTGCGTGCGTGCGTGCGTGCGTGCGTGCGTGCGTGTGTGTGTGTGTGTGTGTGTGTGTGTGTGTGTGTGTGTGTGTGTCTAAATGTGTGTGTGTCTAAATGTGTGTGTGCTTGCGTGTGTGCGTGCGTGCGTGCGTGCGTGCGTGCGTGTGTGTGTGTGTGTGTGTGTGTGTGTGTGTGTGTGTGTGTGTGTGTGTGTGTGTGTGTGTGTGTGTGTGTGTGTGCGTGCGCGCGCGCAGATCGAGTTCAGCCCCCACCTCAACCACCTGGCCATAGTGATCAACAACCTATGGACGGAGTGTGTGGAGGTCCTCACTCACTTCGCCAGCCTGCCTGTCGCCCTCGGTCTCCGTTCCATCGCCACAAAAGTCAGTCGCCTGGCTCTTCATCTGCTCACGTGCTGCTGCTTGTTTGGGATGATAAAAACATTAATGATAGAGATGGTGGTGGTCGAGGCGTTGGTGGTGGTGTTAGTAGTGGTGGTGGGAGTGGTAGTGGTGATGGTGGTGGGAGTGGTGGTGGTGATGGTGGTGGTGATGCTGTTGGTGGTGGTGGTGGTGGTTGTGGTGATGGTGATAGTGTTGATGTTAGTGATAATGGTGGTGGTGGTGATGGTGGTGCGTGCGTGCGTGCGTGCGTGCGTGCGTGCGTGCGTGCGTGTGTGTGTGTGTGTGTGTGTGTGTGTGTGTGTGTGTGTGTGTGTGTGTTGTGTGTGTTGTGTGTGTGTGTGTGTGTGTGTGTGTGTGTGTGTGTCCAATTGTGTGTGTGTCCAAGTGTGAGTGTGCACGCGCCTTTACAACTCTTAATTACAATTCTGTTGGCTGAAATACTTGCGTCCAGGAGTGACCAGGTCACCATGACATGGTGCCATTTTTTGTCGTGCCGGATCCATATTTTGTTTTGTTGTCCACCAAATGTTTTGGCATACTTGTATTTGTAGTAATCTCTGCTGAACCAAATCTTCTGATCTTCTGTGAGTGGTGGTCTCTCTAAAGCCTGTCCGCCGTATTTACGTAAGCCCTGAGATATTGCTCGCTCCTATCTGGCTGGCTATTTGGTCTTTTTTTTTTTTTTAAGCACGCCGACACCCGTGTTCATGGTGATTGTGCTTTCCCTGAGAAGTCCAACGGTTTCAGTTTCGGTTTCATCAAGGAGGCGTCACCGCGTGCAGACTAGTCCATATACGCTACACCACATCCGCTAAGTTTTAAGAGCACACTACGCATGATTTGAAGCTGATGGATAAATGAGTTAACAACAAAGATGAGACAGTTGAAGAAAAGGGTCTCGTGGCTACGACTCAGCGGATGTCTGCTCAACGCATTAGCCCAACGCGCTGGTCAGACCTTGAGTGCCTACCTACCATGGTTTTTTTTATGTGTGTGTAGTGAATGTACACGTGTGTGTATGATGTGTGGGCATGGGCTCATGTGTGTGCGTGGGCGCATAGGTGTGTGTGTGTGTGTGTGTGTGTGTGTGTGTGTTGTGTGTGTGTGTGTGTGTGTGTGTGTGGCGCGTGTGTGTGTGTGTGTGTGCGTGCGTGTGTGTGTGTGTGTGTGTGTGTGTGTGTGTGTGTGTGTGTGTGTGTGTGTGTGTGTATGTAATTGTATGTGTGTGTGTGCGCAGGCGTGTGTGCGCGTTTGTTGTGTGTGTGTGTGTGTGTGTGTGTGTGTGTGTGTGTGTGTGTGTGTGTGTGTGTGTGTGTGTGTGTGCGCGCGCCTGTATGTATGTGCGCGTGTGTGTGCGGATCATGTCGAAGTGGTACATAGTTTTAAAGTGGTACATAGTTTTAAAGTGAGGTGACTGCCGATTTTAAGAACAATTCTCAGTGAGTCCGCCAAAAACAAGGACAAACAAATGACAAGACAAAATACGACCTCTGAGGTCTTCTCCAGGCAAGGTAAACGACATTCAGGACAACGAAGACGAAGAACGAGCCATCACTTCTCGTTTCATATTCGGCGCAAGATGGGCGTTGGATGAAAATGTTCTGTCTTGTAATTTGTTTGTCCATGTTTTTGGCGGACTGACTAAGATTTACTCTTAAAATTTGAAGTAGTACGTAGTTTAGCTTCACTGTTGTAGTATGCCGGGGATAACGCCGTCGGTGGTCATCCGAGCTTCGATTATACCGCAGGTTTGCTGAATGGTTGTTCAACGTGGCATCTAGACTGATTCAAGAATGCCCACTGGTCCTCCCCTAACAACACATTGCTGTTTGCATTGATGTCCGTCATGGCAATTCCGCAGACTGGGCGCAAGATGGGCGTTGAATGAAATGATTACTGGCTGGGATCCGAACCCACAACCTGAAGCCCCTCTTTTCTGGACAAGTGCATATTCAAGTAGGCCAGCCCTCCATACCATCTGAAGACTTATTCAATATGTAGAAAACTATCATGGAGCTAAAGGCAATTGCTTAACAAAAGAATTCAACAAGCAAATTACAGACATGTATTCATATCCGATACGGTTCGAGCTAAAGTTCAATAAAGCCGCAACAGTTCCGGACACTACTCAACAATTGTGTTTAAGTTCTTTCCTGCTTTCTTAGATAGATAGACTGGCAAACAGAGAGGCAGGCAGGCAGGCAGGCAGGCAGGCAGGCACTTAGGCAGGAAGGCAGATTAATTGATTGATAAAATGTAGATAGTTAGATGGTGGGATAGATCGAGAGATAGAGATGGAGAGACAAACAGATATATACTCACTTAGCTGCGAATAAAAGGACCTCCTTTCAAATACTTCAAACAAACAACAACAAAAAAGCTAGACATCAAGTACCGAAAACCTACTATATACGAAGAAGAAAATGATTGTTGCAACTTGTAATGATGTTCGAAATTTGAAGACCGCATATGGGCTACCATCAACAGAAAGGAACATACAGTGTGCCACCAAAATCTGGTTTGAGAGAGAGAGAGAGAGAGAGAGAGAGAGAGAGAGAGAGAGAGAGAGAGAGAGAGAGAGACAGACATACATACAGACAGACAGACAGACAGACAGAGACAGAGACAGAGAGACACAGAGAGAGAAAGATTAACACTGAATACAAGACGGAGTGTCCCGTGTGTCAGCATTTCTACAAAGAGCTGGCCAAGTGCGAGGAGACGCGCAAGGTGCACAACCTGATCATGAGCGGCATGCAGAACAACGCCCAGAACCTGCAGAACTACCTGTCCACCTGGGACAACTTCAAGGACATCTGGGAGATCAACAAGGACGCCTTCATCCGCAGATACCAGAAGATGAAACCCACCGTGGCTTCCTTCGAGTCGGATATTGCCAGGTGAAGTCCTTCCCTAACATTCAGTCTCTCGGTCTCTCTCTCGGTCTCGGTCTCGGTCTCTCTCTCTCTCTCTCTCTCTCTCTCTCTCTCTCTCTCTCTCTCTCTCTCTTTCTCCCCCTTCTCTGTGCATGAGTGCATGCATGTGTGTGTGTATGTGTGTGTGTGTTTGTGTGTGCGCGCGTGTGTGCGTGTGTGTGTGTGTGTGTGTGTGTGTGTGTGTGTGTGTGTGTGTGTGTGTGTGTGTGCGTGCGTGCGTGGACAGATTGCTAGGTGCAGCTATATAATTTTGTCTTTCATGCATAACGGTTCTGAGTCCACTTTCAAGTATTTGGGCTGAAAACATGAGGAAGTACACTGTAAAGCATTACCAGAGTGAACCACGTGTGCACATACTAGCCTAAAATGTAACGATAATCACCCAGTATGAACTTTATGATGGTGGTCATTCAAGCACAATACAGCAAGTCTATTGTTAACTAATGAGAATGCACATTGCTGATCAAAGCCACACGTTGTTGGGCACATAGCATACTTATTGTATATCTGACAGTGTGAATATAGTGTCGTCGTGAAACATACCTTTGACATCACTGTAATCAAACGCTGTGCCGCTGACCAGGTACACAGAGGTCGCCAACAACGTACAGACCCAGGAGACTGTGCTGAACGTGCAGTTCGTGCTGCTGGACTGCTCTCCCCTGAAGGCGGCCATTGTGGCGCACTGCCAGGAGTGGCAGAACAAGTTCACCTCTCTGCTGCTGGAAATGGCCACCACTGAATTGCACAGCCTCAACGACTTCATGGTCACCAACGGCAACAAGTACATCCACACCCACAAATCCTCTCTGACTCTTCCCTCGCTTTTCTCGCTCTTCATTGCATTCATGTTAAACCGTTCACTCCATCTTCCTCTCGTTCTGTGCAAGTCTGTTGCCATTACTATTTCAATCATTTGTACAACAGGGGAAATAATTCTCATGTGTAGACGGTGGGTGATTTCTCTGTATCACGTTTTCCGTTTCTAGTCTACAGCTGGCTGACGTGACATTGTTGTATTCGAAAGGCATTCAATGTGGCCAGCATGTTTTCAGAGAAAAAGCAAAGTTCCCTTGATGACAATTATGCTATTTTCTTGTCTTAGAACAGTTTCTTCTGACCATTTCAATACCTTTTTTTCGACAAGGGTAACAACACATTCTTAACACGCTCTTGAATACGGGCTGACCAGAGGTCACAGGCAACAGAATGAATCATCTTAAAAACAACAACATCAAGGTCCTGATACCGTAGATGAGCTTACAGAACTTATGTATGAAGACTTCATAGTAAAATGTGTGCATGTTGTTTTTGTTGATGTATAACCCCCAAAGATTTGTATTTAACAGTGGTGTGCGTGTGTATGTGTGTGTGTGTGTGTGTGTGTGTGTGTGTGTGTGTGTGTGTGTGTGTGTGTGTGTGCGCGCGCGCGCGCGCCTGTGTGGTGTGTGTGTGTGTGTGTGTGGTGTGTGTGTGTAACAAATAACATGTTAAGAGTTGCTTTCAACGGTGGGTTTGTGATTGTCGCAGCCAACAGATGAGGACTTGCCTTCAATAAACGTAAGTGTAATTTGCCCACCTAATCGACTGAAGACTTGCATTCTACAGCAGCGTATATGCTTGTTGGCAGGATCATCACCCCTCCTCAGACCCTGGACGAGTATGCAGCTAGCATCAAGCTGCAAGAAAAGCTCAACACGGAGAAACCCAAGCTCCAGACTCGTTTTGAACCCCTGGCTGATCAATTCCACATCATGGGCAAATATGAGGTGCCCGTGGCAGAAGAGGTGAGCATTTAGCAGCAAAGGATTGTTAGACCTGTGACCAGTGTATCTGGACAGTGATTCTTCACGTGTTGGAAGTGTGACGGTGTCTGCGGAACTGTCATCTATTGGAGTGGAACTAATGTCTCTGTGGAGCTGTCATCTGCCGGATTTTGTCTGGCTGGAGGAGTGTTATTCATCAGTTATGATTGAAGTTGTCTGGCAGGAGCTGTTGATGATTAATTGTGACTGCTGCTGTCTGGCAGGAGCTGTGGATCATTAGCTATAATTAATGTTGAACTGCTGCTGGAATGTTAAGATTGATGTTGGCTGGCAGAGCTTTTGCTGATGAATCAATACTGATGCTGATTGCCAGGAACTGTTGCTAATGAACTGACATTAATGTTGGTTTACAGGAACTGTTGCTGATGAACTTACATTAATGTTGCTGATGAACTTACATTAATGTTGGTTTACAGGAACTGTTGCTAATGAACTGACATTAATGTCGGTTTACAGGAACTGTTGCTGATGAACTTACATTAATGTTGGTTTACAGGAACTGTTGGTGATGAATTATGACTAGTATTAGTTGGAAGGAGCTGTTGGTAATGAATTATGACTAGTATTAGTTGGAAGGAGCTGTTGGTGATGAATTATGACTAGTATTAGTTGGAAGGAGCTGTTGGTGATGAATTATGACTAGTATTAGTTGGAAGGAGCTGTTGGTGATGAATTATGACTAGTATTAGTTGGAAGGAGCTGTTGGTGATGAATTATGACTAGCATTAGTTGGAAGGAGCTGTTGGTGATGAATTATGACTAGTATTAGTTGGAAGGAGCTGTTGCTGATGAATTATGACTAGTATTAGTTGGAAGGAGCTGTTGCTGATGAATTAAGACAAATGTTGGTTTGCAGGAGGTGTTGCTAATGAATTAAGACTGATGATGATTGACACGAACTGTTACTGATGAATTACCATTGATTTTGGTTTACAGGAACTGTTGCCGATGAATTATGACCAGTATTAGTTGGAAGGAGCGGTTGATGATGAATTATGATTGGTATTAGTTGGAAGAAGCTGTTGGTGATGAATTATGACTGGTATTAGTTGGAAGGAGCTGTTGCTGATGAATTATGATTGGTATTAGTTGGAAAGAGCTGTTGGTGATGAACTATGACAGGTATTAGTTGGAAGGAGCTGTTGCCGATGAATTATGACTGGCATTAGTTGGAAGGAGCTGTTGCCGATGAATTATGATTGGTATTAGTTGGAAAGAGCTGTTGGTGATGAATTATGACTAGTATTAGTTGGAAGGAGCTGTTGCTGATGAATTATGACTGGTATTAGTTAGAAGGAGCTGTTGCTGATGAATTGATTGGTGCTGATTGGCAGGACGTGAGTCTGCACGCAGACTTGGGTAACGTGTGGTACAGGTTCCAGGAACAACTCATTGCTGCTGAGGACATGTTGGCTCACAGACGTGTACGTTGACCTTTCCCTCACAAATCTCTCTCTCTCTCTCTCTCTCTCTCGCTCTCGCTCATCTCTCTCTCTCTCTCTCTCTCTCTCTCTCTCTCCCTCTGTGTGTGTGTGTGTGTGTGTGTGTGTGTGTGTGTGTGTGTGTGTGTGTGTCTGTGTGTGTGTGTGTGTGTGTGTAACTAAGAGAGAGAGAGAGAGACAGACAAAGACAGAGAGAATGCGAATGCGAATGCGAATGCGAATGCGAATCTTTTATTCAGATTAAGGCCAAAGCCCCATACTGAAGGGGGTTTCATAAATGTAATACATGTCACGAAGAAAACGAATCAAAATGCTAACGATGAAATACCGTAAGTTAAGAAACAAACAACAAACATAACCTCAAGATATTGCAGTCTGAATTCTCTTGTTTCCTTCATAAACATACTTAGCTAATTTCAATAGTGTGCTCTCATTACTTGTCGATAATAAGAGAATGAGTCTAAAGTTACATGGTTCTGTATAATATTTGGATTGGATAAGTTTTATTCTTAAATCACTCAGAGCAGACAGCAAAACAAAAAATGTATTTCATCTTCTCTTGCTCTTTTACATAATCGACATGTTAGATCATTTTCAACAACATTGCTATATCTAAAACGATGGCAAGCAATGTCAGATACACCGAATCTGAATTTTGTCAGTGCACACCTAACGTATCTATTCATTTTTAACTTAATATAATGCTCTAATATGTGCGTCGATTTAAATAATTTGTACTGAACAAATCTATCACTATTATGCATATGGTCATGCCAGTCCTGCCACCTGCAATCAATAATCCTCTGTTTAAAACAATTTAGAAATCCTGATATATTTTCAACACCTTGGTTATCCCAAACAAATCCAAACCCATATGAATTTAAACATTGTCGAACATTTGAAGCCCAAGTCCTCTTACCATTATTGTCTAACTTCAACAACATCCTGTAACCTTTATAGGGTATCCTGCATTCATCCATTCTCGTTAGTTTGAGCCAGTATTTTATACATTCAATAAGAATTTAAATAAACAGGATATCTTCCAAGTTCACCGTATACCAAATCATTGGGAGTTCTACTATCCACATTCAAAAAGCGCTTCAACGCATATAAGTGAACTTTCTCAATTAAGACACCTTTCTCAAAAGCCCATTTTTCTGCTCCATACTGTAAGATTGGCTGCACCTGCGAATCAAATAATTTGACAAAAACACTGAATGAATTGCAGTCCAACTTATACAAAATATGTAGAATAAATATGACTGCCTTTTTCGCTCTATTTACTATATCCTGACAAGCAAACTCAAAACTAAGTTTGGTTGTAAAATAAATACCAAGATATTTATAAGCATTAACCACAGCAATTCCCTCACCTCCATATGTCCATCTTTCCGCCCGCCCCAAATATCCCCCTTTACGAAACACGACAATATTTGTCTTACTCATATTAACTTTTAATTCTAGTTTGTTTGCTGCAGAGTACAAATTATTTAGTTGTCTCTGGAGACCGACCACTGATACTGCTAGTAAAATAATGTCATCAGCAAAAAGCAGCATAAACAATTCTAGAATGTCAAAAGTTACTCCATGTCGACCATTTTCAATTATTTCCAAGGCTAACTCATTAATAAATAGAGAAAATAATACTGGGCTACATACGTCGCCCTGTTTGACCCCACTTGTACACATGACATGCTCAGATAATTTTGCACCCGATCTTATTTTTGCTTTTACCTCACAGTACATACTTTTTATGCAGCGATACAATTTACCTTTTATTCCATTTTTTAACAAAACAGGCCATAACAATATTCGAGAAATTGAATCAAAAGCCTTCTCAAAGTCAACAAAAGCAACATATAACTTTTGATTATTTACAAATTGTTTCTGAACAGCAGCAAGCAGGTAAATATATGATCAATTGTGGAAAACCCTCTTTTAAATCCCGCCTGATGTTCTCCAGTTATGTTATTTTGACTTACCCATTCATACAATCTACTATTAATAACAGAACTATAAATTTTGCTACAAATATTACTTAATGAAATACCTCTATAATTATTTACATTGTTAACCTCGCCCTTCTTAAATAAGGGTAAAATAATAGATTCTTTCCAGCTGTCAGGATAAGTGCCATTATCGAAAAGAAAGTTAAATAGTTTTAACCAAGAAATTCAAAACAGACTCACCAGAATATTTGAAAAATTCGCCAATTAAACCATCAGGACCAGCAGATTTTCCATTTTTCAATTTTCTAATGGCTAACAATACTTCTTCTGTAGTTATTGCTCTATCATAAGGAAATTCTTCATCTTCATTATAATTAACTATGATCTCTGTTGAACTAGTTCCGTCACTTTTTTCTAACAAGTTTTTAAAATGTTCAAACCATTCAGATATAGAAATATCATTTGATGGTTGACATCTTTTCTTTGAAATTTGTGTATAGTTTTCCCAAAAGCCCTGTTGGCTCTTCACAGAATCGATCAGTTCATTTAACAATGACATATTATATTCTTTCTTTTTCTTTCATTTAAATTTTTATATTCGCGTCTTGAAACACAGAATGCGACTCGATCCTCTTTGTCTAAAGTTTTACAAAATTTTCTCCATAGGCTACGCATTTTACATTTTGATACTTTACAATCCCCATCATACCAGTTATCATCAGGGGGTTTGCTTATTTAATACTATCTTCTTTTTCAAATTTTCAGCTTGTTCTTTCATGATCACATTAAATCTACATATCGCTTCATTTACATCCACTTCGATAAGATCTTCTGCAACTGCCATTTTCTCTTTCACATCCTGAGAGTCCATGGACTGTGTAAATTTCAGGGTATAATCCTTATTCCAGCAATATTTAACTATAAACTGATTATGTTTACCATTCGAACCAGTACTAATGCATTTTTTAGCATTTTGTATATCAATACATAGTACGAGGGGCATATGATCAGATTCAAATCTTTCCATAACATTAAGTGTTAACTGTTCACACAGTAACTCAAAACCATTTACTGACATCAGAAAATAATCGTTCACACTGCATCCTACATCAAAATATTATGTGAGACGACCTTCAAGGTCGCCATTACACATTCCGTTTAAAATGTACAGTCCCAAAACAGTACACATGTTCAAGAACTTCTTACCATATGAATTTAACATTTTATCTTGAGAAGTTCTTTCCATGCGGCTATCAATCTTATTATAGTTAACGTGTACTTCATATTCACTAAAATGTCTGGGGTCTTATCAGCAGTTCTAGCGTTCATATCGCCACATATTAATATTTCAGTATCCTCTAAATGCAGCAGTTTACTAACAATACAATTTTCCAACAAATCAATGCCGTTGTCAAGACCATTGATAGAGTAATAAGGCGAATTTTCGGGCGGAACATACGCACACACAAGCAACAAGTTTTTATGAAGACCAAAAAACTCCCTATCAAAAATAAATAACATGGAATAGGGACTCTCACAATCAACCTCATTCACATAGGAAGAAGATATTTTCGTATTAGACAAATTATTCCCCCTGAACCTCTCCCTTGTCTCGTAAATTTAACAGCTGGTTTGACGAATATTTGATAATCGGTAAACAAACTCGATTCAAATTTTTCTGCAAACGTTTCAACCAGACAAACAAAATCAAATGAAGAAATGAACTGAATAAAATGCATGTCATTTAATTTGTGAAACAATCCACATACATTCCAGTGAAGGAAAGAAATACTGTTTACATGCTTACTCATATGACAATCTTGACCATATAAATTGTCATTATCTTCTGAACTAATGCTCCCATCACTCTCATTCATTCTTTTCATGTCTATTCCACTCCCAGTCACACTGTCACTGTCACTATCTGATTCCTTCGACTTCACACTGTCACCGTCACTGTCTAATTTACTGTCACTACCTAATTCATTCTCCGCCACATTTTCACTGTCATCTTCAGCACCATAACTTGTTTCATTAGTCATCATACCAAAGACAGAGAGAGAGAGGGAGAGAGAGTCCGCGAACGCATGTGTGTGCGTGTGCGCGCGCGCGCGTGCGTGTATGTGTGTGTGTGTGTGTGTGTGTGTGTGTGTGTGTGTGTGCGTGCGTGCGTGCGTGCGTGCGTGCGTGCGTGCGCGCGCGCGCGCGGTGTGTGTGTGTGTGTGTGTGTGTGTGTGTGTGTGTGTTCGTGAGATGAGAGAGAGAGCAGTCTCTCTCTGTCCCTATATCTCCACTTCTCTCTCTCTCTCTCTCTCTGTCTCTGTCTCTCTGTCCCTCTCCCTCCCCATCTCTCTTCTCTCTCCCCTCTCTCTCTCTCTCTCCTCTCTCTCTCTCTCTCTCACTCTCTCTCTCTCTCCTCTGTAAATGCAAAAAAAATCAAGTTACGTGTCAATTTGTCTGAACACTCTACATGTTTTTTATTTGGCTCTACCCACCTGTACAAAACTACGAAAGGTGATTCCTGACCTATCCCGTGATGGCGAGACCCAGGTATACCTATATATTGATCCGTGTGCCCTGCGTCTCCCAGGAGCCTTCAAGAACACGCTGATAGCCAGTCCAACGACGTGAAGGCTGGGGCTCAGAGGGGGGTGGAGGAGTCACCGCCAAAGGACCCTTCACCTCCGACAAGACGCCGCGGAGGCGCACAGCTATGTGGCGGAGATGAGGCAGCTGCTGAACTCGCTCAAGGGAGGAGGACCCCCGGGATCCGAAAGGGACTCGGCATGTCAAAAATTGACCACCCGGTCTCCAAGGAACTGCAGCTCTTGGAGAAGGTGCGTTCTTTGGTTTGGGTACCACCCCCCCCCCCCCCCCCCCCCCCCCCCCCCCCCCCCCCCCCCTGAACACACAGATGCGTTGACAGACAGACACACACACACACACACACAACACACCACGCAGCCCGCACGCACCACGCACGCACGCACGCACGCACGCACCACGCACGCAGCACAAAACGCACGCACGCACGTACGCACGCACGCACACACGCACACACAAAACTCACACACACACACCCCGCACACACCCTGGAACTTTAAAAAACCCATTTTGATACTGATCACACCCAACATAAAAAAAGATGAAAAAAATCAAAATGCTAGCAAGTATACTAAGTGTCCATATGGACGAGAAATACACTAACCAATTAAAAATATACACAGATGGTTCATGAAATTGGTAACAAACGGGTTTGTGCATTCTTAATCCCTGACTTAGGGTGGAGAAATCTTTTACTTTGGGATGTAACATTTCATATTTACAGCTGAATTAACAGCAATACTCATGCTTGAATTCCCTTTTTAAATTTCCCCCAAAACAGTATTTCAAGCTCGTTTTGTGTAGATTCAAAATCAGTCCTTCGGGCAATAAAAATTTTAATTTGCATACAAGGCCTGAAATGATTATTGAGATAAACTGTTTGATCCATATGCTTATTGAAGGAGCACCCACCCACCTTTTGTTGGATTCCCTTCACACTTTTTCCTTTTATTACAACGATAAAGTAGATAGGGCAGCTAAGCGTGGAGCAAAACATATCTGTGGTTCTGAAGATCTTAACCTCCCCTTTTCGGTACATGAGCAGTCAATTTATTAAAACATATATTTCGAAAACTTTCAAGATAGAATGATAGAACATGACAATCAAAATCAGTTTGATATTTTTGGGCATTAAAATCATTCAACATGATTTTAGTTTAAATAAAAAATACTTTCATTGAGTATAGGGGGAAACTTGATGCTTTTAAAACAAAATATGTTAAAAACATAGTATGTTTATGTAAAAAGAAAATAACACGTGATCATATTGTTACATTCAAGACATGAAAAAAATAAATTTCCCGTGTTGAGGCAAAATAGTGCACAGGCCATCTTTGAGTCACCAGCTCTAACATATGAGTTTTTTGTATGCTTTGAGCGCACTCCATTGGGAATATTTATAGGTTCCTTTTTTGTGTGTGGGGCGGGGGTGGGGGATTATATGTGGGGAGGGAAGATGGAATAATGTACAAAGCTCAAAAGTGACAAGGACTGAGAAAGGTTAAGTTTCTGTGCCTAGATGGTTGTTAATTAGTTTTGTTAAAATTTTAGCTTTTTTCCCTTTCAAACTTATTTGAAAAATTCAAGTGTTTTGTAATTACCATTATTATTCATATAAGCACTCATATAAGCACACGCATATCACACAAACATACTCGCATACACACACACGAGCACACGCACATGCACACATACGGCACACGCACATGCACACATACGTGTGCGTGCACAAGCATAAGCACATACGCTCTTTCTTTCCCCATCTCACTCTTTCGGCACGATTTTTTTCCCGTCTAATATCACGTTTAGTGGAAAGACGTTAAATGAATGACACACACACACAGATTGACAGACAGACAAACAGTCAGACAGACAGACAGACAGACAGACAGACAGACAACACACACACACACACACACCACACACACACACACACACACACACACACACACACACACGCTGTGCGCGTGCACGCACGCACGCACGCACATACAAACAAACATACATGCATACAAACATACATACATATATACATTCGTACGTACACACACACACACACACACACACACACGCACACACACGCACACACACCACACACACGCACACACACACACACACACACACACACACACACTTGCTATGATAGGCATCGATGTTTCTATGTATATTTGTCTTCTGCAAGCCCAGTGGGGGTTGGAGTATGGCATGGAAGGACAGAGAGAGAGAGAGAGAGAGAGAGAGAGAGGAGAGAGAGAGAGAGAGAGAGAGAGATTATGGCATGATTTAAACAGACGGCACAAACTATTACAATTCTGATCAATTATAAGAGCAAGGCTGCATGCATAATTATTATACTAAAATCGATCGTGGTATTCTACAGACCGAAGAACAACTTTCAGCAGCAGTTTTCTTTTTTAAAGAAATGACTAACACTGCCCTGGCATAAGAAGGGCACAATAACCCAGAAAATAAAGCTATGACCAGAGCTTTCAACAGTCTACTTGTCGATTAGATAAATGCACCAAACGGGAGAGCATTTCACGTGTACCCGATCAGTGATCCTAAAGAGCGCTGTGGCTTTCGGTTCGCCATTTTTATCTCTGCCCTTGTGTCAGTGACAAAGTTATCTTTTTAATAAAGATTTTGTCGTCGCTTAATTCTGCGTTTTTTTGATGACCATGTTACCTCCCCCCCCCCCCCAAAAAAAAAATGCGTGCGTTTACACAAAAAACTTCAGTTTGGTTCTCCTTCGAAGGACTTTTCGGGAAAAGATGTCGAAAAACCAATGTTACTTGCAGGGGGGATAATCCCGTTGTACCCAAAACAGCCCTGTGGAGATTCAGATCCGCAGCCTCAGGATCACCAAGATCACGAGGCCAGCGTTTCACCGCCAGAGCTATTAAAGGGCCCATTGTCTTGTTTCTGTGCCGGCAGGAACTGGACACTATCGAAGGCGTGTGAACCTGATCAAAGACTGGGAGACGATGTACAACGCCTGGAAGGTGACCACCTTTGTGGACATCAGGCTCTGGACATGGAGTATGAGAGTCAGAACATCTACAAAAAGATCTCCAAGTACAGCAAAGAGCTCAAGGTCAGTTTAAGAGTCAAGATAGCGTCAAGAACATTTCTTGCAAATTCAGTAGAGACCTCAAAGTGAGTACAGAGCGGACAACGTGTTTTTTTAAGCATGACAAAACATCTTCATGAACATGTGCAAGTCAGTAGACAACTCAATGTCAGGGCGGTTTTTGCTACAACAGTCCTGGTCTAATCCAGTTGTTCTGTTATTGATTTGCTTACATGTTCATTCGGTTCATTCATTCAATTTCGTTTTATTTATGTTTTGTCCCTCATTCATTTGATTCTCTTGACCTGTCATTCATCTTTGTCCAGTAAGTCATTTTCTCTCACAAACAAAGAGAATATTTCCCAGCATTTTGATATGTTTTGATGTATCTATGTCACCTGAGAGAATTTTTCATTACAGATTGTTGAAGTACTCTTGTTATTCACTTCACTGTATGGTTCTATATTGATCTTCGGTGCACTGAAGTGGAGTTCAGCTGATGAAGAATATCTGAATGTGAGGCAAATGCCTTCATTTTCTGGTGTCTTGATGTCAAGCGGTCACCCACCAGAGGAGGCAATGCAATGGAGTCGGTAGTGTGAAGTGGTGCATGTTAGATCAAACACCACTTACTGAGCCGACTGCTAATGGATCGATGAGGATGATGTCAATGTGACTATAGTCTTGCACTCTAGCTTGGTGTATGAATCCTGGCGTCACCCAAGCCTGATAGATATAGGAACCTGCAGTGTTGGTCAGAAAATCAGAATACCAGTCTCAGAGAGGCAGCCGTTGAGATGATGAAACTCACCTACGTTCAAGTCTTCTCGTTTGAGCAAGCAGCACAGACAACCGAGGAACGAAACAAATCCCACAAATAAGATCATCTCATGGAACTTGAACCTACGACCTTCCACCTCTTGCCCAAGACATTGACCACTGCACTACGGTGCCAGATAAATGTGCAGTAAGTTTTATTTCCCACTTCATGGACGTCCGGGACAACGTGGGCAGTAAGTCCCAGGCCTGATGTAAAACGTCGAGGCTGCAGAATGCTTTATTGTCATCGTTCTGGATAACAGTTCATCTTTTGTCTGTGTCAAATATTTCAGTGCCAGCACATATGTTTGATTTGCTGGTGCCAGGAAGAAGTGGACAGTATTCATAGTGATCACTTCATACATTCGTAAAACGGCGATTGTCAAGGTAGATGAAGAACTGAGAAGTGGTTTGCACCACAGACGTTCAGGTGGAGCAGTACTTTTGCCTTTGCATATTATAGTAATCATTTCAAACGACTTACTGGGACACGAAGAGTTGACATTACCAATAATGCAGTGGACCAGGGTATTTGATGATGAGTTCATACTGCATCTTTAAGTGCAGTCTTGGAACTGGCGAAGACCATGAAAGCTCCAGAGACCAGTGCACATGCGTCTCATTTATAGCAATTTCATCATCGGTCAGTCAATGTTTATACTCAGTCGTCCTTTGTCTACTTGGGAAGCGTAGTTGACAAGCAGGGGGGCACCGACCGAGACATCATGGCCAGGATAGGCAAGGCGCGAGCAGCATCATCATGGTAAAGAAAATCTGGGCCTCAGGAGAGATCAAGTGGACAACAAAATTGCATATGTTCAATTCAAACGTGAAGTCGGTTTTGCTCTACGTTGCGAGACTTGAGAATGACCAAGGCAATACAGCAAGAAATTCAGACCTTCATCAACACCTGTCTGAGGCGCATCTTCAAAATCAGATGGCCAGAGAAGATCAACAATGAAGATCTATGGAAGCAAGCAGGACACGTACCAGTGGCCAAGCAGATTCTGCGAAGGAATGGGGCTGATTGGACACACTCTCAGAAGCCAGCATCCAACACCACACGCCAAGCCCTGACATGGAACCCGCAGGGGAAAAGGAAGAGAGGCCGACCTCGCAGCATTTGGAGGCGAGACACCGAGGCAGAGATAAAGAGGCAGGGGACCAACTAGACTGGCATTCAGCGAGCAGCCCAGAACCGAGTGCGATGGCGGAGTGTTGTCGATGGCCTAATGATCACCCTTGAGCTATGGGCCTTAGTAAGTAAGTAAGTCAAGGAACATATAGAATAAGGAATAGAACATACGTGACACAGTGTTGGCACAGCAGGAAAACGGACATGACCTGGTGAAAACAGGACCCACAAAACCGGTGACTGCATCTGACAACCTCAGCTATGTCTTCAACACGGTGAAACGCAATATAGATGGGGCTCATTCATATAAGAGGTGAAAAGCTAGTTAAATAAACTATCGCAAATTACATTTTATGTGAAATAATGATAATCAGAAATATAAATAACAGTGTTTGAGTTTATTCATGCTTAAGGTATGAACCAAGTGTTTGTAAAGAACTGAACTAATTTCTACTAATTCTTTTTTTTTTGCATTGAATGATTGCACACAAGTTTGGATTAGTTGACCTTTTTACGGTAATGGAAGGGGGCAATGTCTGTTATAATCAAATATTTACATACAAACGCATATTGATCCTAATCTCCAATGCTCAGTGGAGGTACATGCGAACAGCGGTTACGTTGACTGTTGCACGTGCACTATTGCAGGACAAGCACTGGGAAGTGGTGGACACCACTAAGGCTCGTGTGGACCAGTTCCGCCGTACCATGCCCTGGTGTCAGACCTCAAAACAAGGCCATGAGACTGCGACACTGGGATCAAATACAGGTCAATGCGCCTGCATTCACATGCACGCGGGCATGCATGTGGTGTGTGTGTGTGTGTGTGTGGTGTGTGTGTGGTGTGTGTGTGTGTGTGTGTGGCGTGGTGCGTGCGATGCGTGCGTGCGTGCGTGCTTGCGTGCGTGCGCGCGCGGCGCGGCGTGCGCGCGTGCGGGCGTGTGTGTGTGCGTGCGTCGCGCGTGTGTGTGTGTGCTGTGTGCGTGGTTGTGTGTGTGTGTGTGTGTGTGTGTTGATGGACGTGTTGCATGTATATATGCTTGCGTGTGCACCTTTACGGAGTGTCCAGTTAGTATGTGGGTTTTCAGACGATGATGGACCGCACCTTTGATCCAGCCAGCTCAGAGTTTACCCTGGAGTGATCATCAACTTTGGCTTCGACAGCTTCGCAGGCCAGATCAACGAGATCTCCACGGCGGCCACCAAGAGCTGGCCATTGAAAACGTAGGCCACAGACAATGCTGCATGGATTTGAAATGAATAAGTAGACAGTAGGACAGCTCGTTAGCACGTATGGCACAGTACTTACGGCCTGTGATGTAATTAATGCTGCATGGATTTGAAATGAATAAGTAGACAGTAGGACAGCTCGTTAGCACGTTATGGCACAGTACTTCGGGCATGATTTAATTTGTTGGGCGGAACGTCAGAGAGCTGCTTTTGAACACATTACAGGGGACGCCCGTAACTCAATTAATTTGCCACACTGTTTACATAACAGACTGATTTATTTTGCTCTAAATAACGTTGATACAGTAATGCATGTCATGCATTCATCATAGGTGTCTGAGTTATTTTTAACCAAGAACTGAGTGACGCTAATGTGTGCACGTGGTCATGCTTGTTGACAGTAGGTGTACACAAAGTACTTGTTGAGTGACAGTATGATAGATGTGGTCACTGTGGACTGATAGACATGTGTGTCCATGTTCATGGTTGGACTGACGGTAACATGTAGACATTATAGGTGTTTACTGACAGTATATGCGTGGTCATTGTTGATAACGTAGTCTGTTTTATGTTGTCATTGTTGGCTGACAGTAATTGTACATGTGGTCATGTTGACTGACAGTAATGTGTACATGTGGTCATTGTTGACCGACAGTAATGTGTACATGTGGTCATTGTTGACTGACAGTAATGTGTACATGTGGTCATTGTTGACTGACAGTAATGTGTACATGTGGTCATTATTGACTGACAGTAATGTATACATGTGGTCATTGTTGACTGACAGTAATGTGTACATGTGTCATTATTGACCGAAGTAATTGTCTGGAATGACATGTGTGCATGTGGTCATTGTGGACCAATACTAATTCATAAATATCACTGTTGCCTGATGATGTGTACACATGGTCATGGTTAAAAGCGGTGATGTGTGAAAGTGATCAGTGTTGACTGACAGTAATGTGTGAAAGTGACCTCTGTTGACTGACAGTAATGGGTGAAAATTATCACTGTTGACTGACAGTAATGGGTGAAAGTGATCATTGTTGACTGAAAGTAAAGGTGAAAGGATTATTGTTGACTGACAGTAATGTGTAAAGTGATCATTGTTGCCTGACAGTTAAAGGTGAAAATGATCATTGTTGACTGACAGTTATAGGTGAAAGTGATCATTGTTGCCTGACAGTTACAGGTGAAAGTGATCATTGTTGACTGTCTGAATGTCTGAAAGGGTGATCACTGTTGACTGACAGTAGTGTGTGAAAGTGATCATTGCTGACTGACAGTAATGTGTGAAAGTGATCATTGTTGACTGACAGTAATGTGTGAAAGTGATCACTGTTGACTGACAGTAATGTCTGAAAGTGATCACTGTTGACTGACAGTAATGTGTGGTCGTAATCACTGTTCACTGACAGAAACCCGTGTGCACGTGATTGCTGTGAACTGACAGTAATGTGTGCATGTGGTCATTGTTGACTGGCAGTAATTAGTGCACGTGATGACTGTTGACAGGGCTGGCGCACATCAAAGAGTACTGGACCGCTTGTGAATATGACATGGTGCCTACAAGGACAAAGGCCACTACAAGTTCAAGTGAGATGTGTGTGACTGCAGCAAGGTTGTGTAGATAACAGTGTGCTCTGCAGACAAAAAGCAGTTTTGTCCTCTCTTTACTGGTGGGCTCTGTAGCATTATTCATTACCAAAATGTCGTCTACATCGCAAGAATTCTCCAGTCTGTACAAATGTAAAATTGGTGTGTGTGTGTGTGTGTGTGTGTGTGTGTGTTGTGTGTGTGTGTGTGTGTGTGTAGTCCGTAGATTTCAGATTTAGTTGCAAAGTGAGACGACTGCAGGCGTAAATGTACACAAATTTTGAAAAAATATTTATAAGGCAAGATACACAACACTCAGGACAACGAAAATGAACGAGCAATCACTTATCTTCATCCAATTTGGCGCACGACAGGCGCTGAATCTGTCCATTTTCGTTGTCCGGAGTGTTGTGTATCTTGCCTGAAGAAGACCAAAGAGGTCGAAACGCGTCGTGTTGTGTCTTGTGATTCGTTTGTCTCCGTTGGGCGGCGGAGCCTTATATACTTTTTAAAATCTGCATCTTTCAGGTCAAATTCTGTGGGCAGTTGGATTTCTTTTTTCTGTCTCATCTTTCACGCAGTTTCAGCGGGAATACCTCCACGCCACTCATTCTGTCTTTCCGTTCACAACCACACCTCAGCTTGTCCTGCTACGGGCCCCGGCACCGGCCATCCCCCCTGGAGCAGTCAGAATTTTCCGTGCTAGACTCTGTTGCACAGGAATAGATTTTATCTCCGACCCTAGAGATACTTTCCTCCCAAACTCCATGTTCTGAACAAGGTTGCTTGGAATAGACATTTCTTCTTGGGGAACACTCTAGCTGTGTCTGTGGCAGTTCATCTGTCACACATTCAGCTTCGTCTGTCCCTCCCTCAGACATCACATTCACATTTTACTTTTGGCTTTATGTCCTGTACAGAAAACCAGATACTGGACCCTCAGTGTTAGCTTTCTGTGATCTTCTGGTTCCTTTCATTCGTTAAACAATACTGATTAAAGACTGGCACTTAGCCGTTGTCAGGTCAGTGCGGTTGGCTCAGTTGAAGTGGACTGAGCATTACCTCTCTTGAATGTATAACACCATTTACTGTCTAAACATCCTTGGCAGGAGCACAGACGATATCTTTCACACTGGAGAGAACCAGTTGTCGTGACCCATGAGGCCTCTCGCTTGTCAAGCCCTTCAGTACCTCGGTGGACAAGTGGGAGAGGACCCTGTCCGATTCTGGAGGTCACAGAGATGCTGCTTGTGGTGCAGAGACTGTGGATGTACATGGAGGTATGACATCCGGATGATAGGTCGAAACGCTGGAGGTTTAGTTATGGTGTACTGTAGGGATGGCTCTGATGCAGATCGGGACACGGCTCTTACAGCTCATGGAGGATTAGCTGTGGATGTAGGGTGTGTGGAGGATAGCTGTGTATGTAGTGTATGTGGAGGAATGGCTGTGGACGTAGGTGTATGTGGAGGAATGGCGTGGATGTATGTGTATGTGGAGGAATGGCTGTGAATGTAGGTATGTGGAGGAATGGCTGTGGATGTAGGTATGTGAGGAATGGCTGTGGATGAAGGTGTATGTAGAGGAATGGCTGTGGTGTACGTATGTGAGGAATGACTGTGGATGTAGGTATGTGAGGAATGGCTATGGACGTAGGTGTATGTGGGGAATGGCTGTGATGTAGGTGTATGTGAGAAATGGCTGTGGATGTGGTATGTGGAGGGATGGCTGTGGATGTAGGTATGTAGAGGAATGGCTGTGGATGTGGGTATGTGGAGGGATGGCTGTGGATGTAGGTATGTAGAGGAATGGCTGTGGATGTAGGTATATGTGGAGGAATGGCTGTGGATTAGTGTTGTGGGGGAATGGCTGTGGATGTAGGTATGTGGAGGAATGGCTATGGACTAGGTGTATGTGGGGGAATGGCTGTGGATGTAGGTGTATGTGGAGAATGGCTGTGGATGTGGTATGTGGAGGGATGGCTGTGGATGTAGGTATGTAGAGGAATGGCTGTGGATGTAGGTATGTAGAGGAATGGCTGTGGATGTAGGTATATGTGGAGGAATGGCTGTGGATATAAGTGTTTGTGGGGGAATGGCTGTGGATGTAGGTATGTGGAGGGATGGCTGTGGATGTAGGTATGTAGAGGAATGGCTGTGGATGTAGGTATGTAGAGGAATGGCTGTGGATGTAGGTATATGTGGAGGAATGGCTGTGGATATAAGTGTTTGTGGGGAATGGCTGTGGATGTAGGTATGTGGGGGGATGGCTGTGGATGTAGGTATGTGGAGGGATGGCTGTGGATGTAGGTATGTAGAGGAATGGCTGTGGATGTAGGTATATGTGGAGGAATGGCTGTGGATATAAGTGTTTGTGGGGGAATGGCTGTGGATGTAGGTATGTGGAGGAATAACTGTGGTATGTAGGTGTATGTGGAGGAATGGCTGTGGTATGTAGGTGTATGTGGAGGAATGGCTGTGGATGTAGGTATGTGGAGCAATGGCTGTGGATGTATGTGTATGTTGGGGAATAGCTGCGGATGTAGGTATGTAGAGATGGCTGTGGATGTAGGTATGTGGAGCAATGGCTGTGGATGTAGGTGTATGTTGGGGAATAGCTGCGGATGTAGGTATGTAGAGATGGCTGTGGATGTAGGTGTGTGGAGCAATGGCTGTGGATGTAGGTATGTAAAGGAATGGCTGTAGATGTAGTGTATGTAGAGGAATGGCTGTGGATGGAGGTAAGTGGAGGAATGGCTGAGGATGTAAGTATGTGGAGCAATGGCGGTGGATGTAGGCAATGAAGGTATAATGGATATGTTGGGAAAGACTCTGTATGTGCATAGATTTCTACTGAAGCGTGACTCTGAATGGAGATACTAGATGTATATGGAGAAACTGGCGTTGTACGTGGGGAGGCAATACAATTATTCCAGAACTGAACATACGTGGTGTCATGGCTCTGTATGTGCATGGGATTGGGGCAGCGGATATGCATACAAACGAGTAAATGTCCATAAAAGCATTACAATGGATAAACAAGAAAACAGGTTACTAGATACTTGTGCACGTATGCTATAACATACCCAAAGGTACAACACTGGATGTACATGAAGGTAGGACACCGTATGCATATATTATGGAAGCTTTGCTCAGGATTGACATAGGGATGTGATACTGAATATACATGGAAATGTGATAATCAGCTTTCTGTGTTTGGAGGTATGGCCTTTGGGCGTTCTTGAAAGTTTGCGTCTGAGTCTTACAAGGAGATAAGGAGCTACGACTCTGGATGTACATTGAGCTATGACCGATAAAAATGTAGTTATGCACCTGAGTCTAGATAAAGATTTCAGACCAGATGTACAGGAGGTATGACTGGGCGTACTCGAAGTATAGCTCTGGATGTGCATGAAAGTACGACTCTCAATGTTCATGAGGTATGACAACGTAGATAGAGATATAGGACGCGTGTGTACATGGCGGTATAGCTCTGCATATACCCGAAAATATAACTGTGTATTCAGGTAGATGAGTGATGGGACATCCATAAAGATGAACTCTCGATGTACATCAAAGCTTCATTGCGGCTGATAATTGAAGTGTGACTCTGGATACATACAGGAGTATGGGGAAACTGCATTTCATTAATCTTACTTCAACTTTTTAGGGAGATGGGGGAAGAGGACAGGGGGCGTTAGATGTTCAAGGTGGGAGGGTTAGTGAGCTGTGGCAAAAGAACAGTGGGGATCTGCATTAAAACAATCTATCTGTTTTCGCGTTTGATATATATGAAATAATTCTGAGAGACTGTGTGAACAGTTTAGCTCTCTTTTTAGATACGACGATTTGAGGCTAGTTTTCCTCTCCAGTGTGTCTCTAGAAAAGTTATAATGGCAGTACCCTCCTCCATCCTCTCCCCTGGTCTCGCTGAAGGTTATAGGCCTAATTATCATACGGTTTTTGTTTTGTTTCTGAGAAGGGTACTGTCTGTATGGCCGTGCCTTTGATTTCATGACAGGTGTGGTCGTTGTGTAACATCGTGGCTGTTGTGACTGCAGAACATCTTCCTTGGTGAAGACATCCGGAAGCAGCTGCCTCAGGAATCGGCGCAGTTCGAAACATTAACATCCGGTGGAAAGAGATCACCCGGCGCATGTTCAACACCAAAATTGTTATCAAGTGTTGCGTTCATGAAGGTCAGTTCAACCTGTAATTACCATTCAGTGCTTTCTTTGTCCTCTCTGTCAGAATCATCGTCCATTGCGTTGCCTTCACAGTTATAGTAATTAGACTGTCACAGTGTGGTCCTTATGCTTGGTCATCATTGTCACTGGTCTGTACAAGGTCGCAGTCAGATTGCTCAACATGTGCCTTTTCATCCCGTGTGTTCTGATCAATGCAACAATGTACCTTCGCCAGTCGTTCATCAACTTTGCGGGCATATAACTTTTCGCAGTCGTTCACCACACTGCGGAGCAATATGCTCTTGCCAGTTCTTCAACTGCGAGCAACTATCTTTCACCAGGTATTCTCAACATTGCGGAGCATATAATGCTGTTTTCACCCAAGTCAGTTATCTCAACATGTGTGAGCATATAATGCTTTTCACCAAGTCAGTTACTGCAACATTCCTGGGAGCAATCGAAACTCTTGAATCGCCAGTCATTCATCAAACATTAGCTGGAAAATGATCGTTTCACCCAGCATGTTCACATCACCAAATTGTTAGCAAATTTGCGTTTCACGCAAGTCAGTTCATTATTACATCAGCTTGCATTCACCTCGTCAAATAATCGTCCATGTAGCTTCTTCACCCCATAGTAATAGTTCAAGGGTCAACATTGCGGAGCAAATATAAGCTCTGTTTCACCCAAGTCAGTTCACTTCAACATTGCGGAGCACAAATATGCTTTTCACCCAAGTCAGTTCATTATCAACATTGCGGTAGCAATTAATGCTCTTTTCGCCCAAGTCAGTTCACATCAACTATTGCGGAGCAAATATAATGCTCTTTTCGCCCAAGTCAGTTCATCATCAAATTGCTGAGCAAAATAATGCTCTTTTCACCCAAGTCAGTTCATCATCAACATTGCGGAGCAAAATAATGCTCTTTTCAGCCCAAGACAGTTCATCATAACATTGCGGAGCAATATAATGCTGTTCTCACCCAAGTCAGTTTATCATCAACATTGCTGAGCAATATAATGCTCTTTTCACCCAAGTCAGTTCACCATCAACATTGCGGAGCAATATAATGCTCTTTTCCCCAAGTCAGTTCATCATCAAATTGCTGGCAAATAATGCTGTTTTCACCCAAGTCGTTCATATCAACATTGCTGAGCAAATAATCGCTTTTCACCCAAGTCAGTTCATTATCAACATTGCTGAGCAAAATAATGCTCTTTTCACCCAGGACAGTTCATATCAACATTGCTGAGCAAAATAATGCTCTTTTCACCCCAAGGACAGTTCATCATCAACATTGCGGACAATATAATGCTTTTTCACCCAAGTCAGTTCATATCAACATTGCTGGAGCAATATAATGCTCTTTTCACCCAAGCAGTTCATTATCAACATTGCGGAGCAAAATAATGCTCTTTTCACCCAAGTCAGTTCATCATCAACATTGCGGAGCAAATATAATGCTTTTTCACCCAAGTCAGTTCTCATCAACATTGCGGAGCAATATAATGCTCTTTTCACCCAAGTACAGTTCATCATCAAATTGCGGAGCAATATAATGCTTTTTCACCCAAGTCAGTTCATCATCAACATTGCTGGAGCAATATAATGCTCTTTTCACCCAAGTCAGTTCATCATCAACATTGCGGAGCAAATAATGCTCTTTTCACCCAAGTCAGTTCATCATCAACATTGCTGAGCAAAATAATGCTCTTTTCACCCACGTTATTCATCATCAACATTGCTGAGCAAATATAATGCTCTTTTCACCCCAAGGACAGTTCATCATCAACATTGCTGGAACAATATAATGCTCTTTTCACCCCAAGACAGTTCATCATCAACATTGCGGAGCAAAATAATGCTTTTTCACCCAAGTCAGTTCATATCAACATTGCTGGAGCAAAATAATGCTTTTTCACCCAAGTCAGTTCATCATCAACATTGCGGAGCAATATAATGCTTTTTTCACCCAAGCAGTTCATCATCAATATTGCGGACCAAATAATGCTTTTTCACCCAAGTCAGTTCATCATCAACTATTGCTGGAGCAATATAATGCTCTTTTCACCCAAGTCAGTTCACCATCAACATTGCGAGCAAAATAATGCTTTTTCACCCAAGTCAGTTCATTATCAACATTGCTGGAGCAATATAATGCTCTTTTCACCCAAGTCAGTTCACATCAACATTGCGGAGCAAAAATAATGCTTTTTTCACCCAA
>CM031613.1:51663309-51665809 GCA_018398815.1 Conus ventricosus | reverse complement strand
CAATGAGTGGACGCCATGTGCAGTCGTGGCTGTGTGAAGTGGAGAAGACGATGAGGTGGACCCTGAAGGAAGTGCTGAAGAACACGCGTGCCGCTTTGAAGAAACACCTGACTAAACGAGACAAGTGGATCAAGGACTGGCCAGGACAGGTAGGTCAAGTGATGATCCAGCTTTCAAAGTTTCCTCTGTGTGTGTGTGTGTGTGTGTGTGTGTGTGTGTATGAAAGTGTGTGTGTGTGTGTAAATTGAGTGTGGAGAGAGAGAGAGAGAGAGCAATTAGGGAAAGTGAGGGGAAAGCTAGGCTAACCTAAAGAGGAGAGCGCTGTTTTCAACTTTTCCTCTCACTCTCTCTGTGAATGTGTGTGTGTGTGTGTGTGAGATTCACCGCGGGGTGGATTAGTTCCGAGTCTGTTTCTCACAGTGGTTAATCCATGAGACCCCTAGGCGTTACACGTTCTCAAACAAACAAATCGGTTAGATGTTATTTGTCACAACATCCAAACATGCTATCCTCTCCCCTAGGGATGTTGAGAGTAGAGGGGGGGGGGGGGGGGGTCTTTCAGTGCACACTGTGAGACATCTTTTGAAAAAGTACAGTTTGTCCATCAAGCCAAAACCGCTTTTTATTCTTCCAAAGTTGCAGCAGCATCCTGTGTAAAGAACTGTTTAGAACTGTCACTAGCATGTTGGGTAATGCTGCGAGTGTTGTAATGCCGTCCACTCATGAGCGTCACAGCTTCCTGGTTTGTTTTCTCAGTTTTTCGCCCACAAATTCAAACAATTCGAAACGCTTTCTCCCCATCCTCAGATACTTCAGATCAGTCTGTTGTTTTTAACGGTTACCACACTCTGTGAGTTCTTGCCAGTGTCCGAGCAGACTGTTCGTAAAATCATCACACAGTCTGCGAAAACATCCTGTGACCTTGACCCATTCCACCCCACATCTCTTTGAACCCCCTTGACTCTCTCCTTCCTACCATCACCAAAATTCTTAACGAGTCTCTGTCTTCTGGCACAGTTCCCACTGACTTTAAGACCGCCCTTGTTAAACCTCTACTCAGAAAAGCAGTCTTGATCCAACGTTCTTAAAAATTACAGACCCATCTCAAATCTTCCTTTCCTATCCAAATTCTTGAGAAAGTCATTCTTCAACAGCTCTCTGACCATCTGGCCTCAAACAACCTCCTCACACCACATCAGTCAGCCTATCGCCCTGGGCACAGCACGGAGACCACCATCCTTCGCATTCTCAATGATATTCTAAATTCCTTAGACGAAAACAAAATTTCTGTCCTTCTTTTGCTAGATCTTTCGGCAGCCTTTGACACCATAGACACATGAATCCTTCTCTCTCGTTTGAAATAACATGTGGCATCAGGGAAACAGCTTTAAATTGGTTTCGTTCTTATCTTCTAGATAGGAAACGTTCATTCAAGTAGGTGACCACGTTCTGATGAATCTAACCTCCAGTTGGCGTTGCCTCAGGGATCCGTGCTGGGACCTGTCCTCTTTATCTTGTACACCACTCCATTGTCTAATGTCATCCACGGCCATTCCGTTTCACACGAAATGTTTGCGGATGATACTCAGCTGCTCCATTCCTCTGTCATCGTATGATACTACCCTTGTTTCTACTCTTCAATCTTGTACTTCTGATATTGAGACCTGGATGTCAGCAAATAAGCTTAAATTAAATGTGAGAAGACTGAAGCCATCCGTTTTTCAAAGCGGTCACATCATGGCCCTGATCGATCCCTCTTCTTTGACATTAGGTTCCAGCACTATTGAATTTTCAAACACTGTTCGTGACCTTGGTGTTCTCCTTGATTGTGACCTCTCAATGATACAGCATGTCACAAAAACTTGTCAGTTAGCTTACATGGAACTTAAACGAATTGCTGCTATTCGACCCTATCTCACTGAAGACGCCACAAAAAACTCTCGTTTCATCATACATCCTTTCAAGGCTAGATTACTGCAACTGTGTTCTCCTTAGCTGTCCTCAACTGTCATCCAACCCCTCCAACGTGTACAGAACTCTGCAGCCCGTCTCATTTGCAAATCTCCTAGGACCCAACCTGCAGCCCTCTCCTGAAAAAGTTGCACTGGCTCCCCGTTGAAGAAAGAATTAAATACAAATGTTGTTGTCTCTGCTTCAAGATTTTCACTGGCGATGCCCCTGCCTATCTTTCCGATCTCCTCCAGTATATGTCCCATCACGAACGCTCCGCTCCTCCACCGACACCAGGACCTTCCGCTTTCCCAGTTACCGTCCCATCGTAAACAGCATGGCGAACGAGCTTTCTCATACGCAGCTCCAACTCTGGAATAACTCCCCTATGACTTAAGACATTCTCAAACCTTTTCTTCCTTCAAACCTCCTTAAAACCCACCTTTCAAACATACTAAGAAGACAGTCATTACCAGATAGTTGATTGACTCTTGTTGCTTCTGTGGATCGACTTAGTAGTTTGTGCTTGT
Organism: Conus ventricosus; assembly: GCA_018398815.1. Lineage (NCBI taxonomy): Eukaryota > Metazoa > Mollusca > Gastropoda > Neogastropoda > Conidae > Conus > Conus ventricosus. Next base: position 51,663,329 of record CM031613.1, on the reverse strand, counting down.
TGCGACTGTTGTGTATTGTG
>CM031613.1:51648309-51658309 GCA_018398815.1 Conus ventricosus | reverse complement strand
AAGGGAAGTATGACTGTTTTACAGGTGCACATGTTGGACAAGTTTTCGGAAGCCATCCGCGGCAACCTGACCAAAAATCAGCGTTCGAAAATCGTGGCGTTGGTGACCATTGAAGTGCACGCGCGAGACATCGTAGATAAACTGTACAAAATTGCTGCAACGACATCAACGCTTTTGATTGGCTCAGTCAGCTACGACTCTACTGGGACAAGGTATAGTGTCGCTAAAGGTGTTGGTGTTGTTTTGTTTCCTTAAACAAACAAAAAAGGTGGCAGTATGTGCTTCAGTCAGATAAAATAGTAATTGATTTGAAACATAATTACTTGACTGTTGTCTGTTTTTGCATATGTAAATCTAAAGAATGCAATACAAACGAAAATTAAACTGTGCTGCAAGAGAAGGAACGCGACTGTGGATGTATCCGAATCTGGCTTAAAGTTTGGTGTTGAATACCCTGGCAAAAAGCAGAGTCACCTTCAGAGAATGATTTTCTTGCACACAAAATGCTGCCAGAGATCGTGGAGTTGTCTCAGATCTCCCACATTCCCGGACAACTCGCAGAGGACCTTAGCTACACCGTAGATCTATTTTGATCTTTTTTCGGTATAGCCACCATCAGTTCACTGGCATACAAGTCCTTTTATGCAGAAGGCGGTTAAAAATGATCTCAATCTGACAAAGGAATTGCCGATTTTGTTTTCTGTTCTGCTACTCGTAATCGGCCTTCGTCAGGACACAGTCTTTCTTATGGTTCCTTCTGCATTACAAGCATAGGCACTTTCTCATCTTTTTGAACACCCTTTCCACTCAGGGTAACTTGAGTCAACCAGAGCTTGAGATATTCTTTGAAATCTTTATCGTTCTGAAAACTGACCGTTACTACATTGTCCTTGTCCAGGTTCCTGGCCATGCAGGTATTTGACGCAGTGAATTAGCTGACCATCGAAATTTACAAGATGTCTTAAGTGTCCCATTCTTCACACAGATCTGAAACCCAAGTTACAAACTTGTGAGAAACCATTGGCGGAAGAAGTTTAGTAACCTAACACGACAGCCTTTCTCAACTACGCCCCAAAGCAACAACAACAAAATGAAAAACAGATGTCCTCCCTATGTTCGTAAACACTGCAAGGAAGCACGGGTTATACACTCACACTCAATCCGAAACGTTTTAAGAGACGAAGATGTTTCATGGTGCAAAGTGTCACTCAGCATTAACCACCGCCGTACTATCCGTTGGAATTTGCACGAAGGGAGACACAAGAATTACACAACAAATTGTTTAAGTAGGCTTACGTTTTAACTGACTAATACACAAGGAGTGAGTGTATTACACAAACAAATTAAGAATTACAATTTTTTAATGATCAAAGTGTATTTTTGCAATATATCACCTTAGCTTAACCGAACTCTTATTCATTTCATTTCACACACACACACACACACACACACCACACACACACACACACACACACACACACACACACACACTCACTCACTCACTCACCCACTCACTCACACACAACTGTAAGGAAAGAAGGAATAAGGCTATGGATCATTAGAAAGTAAACTCTTGCGAGATTAAAAAAAAATTAGAGAGAGAGAGAGAAGAGAGAGAGAGAGAGAGAGAAAAAGACAGACAGACAGACAGAGACACACACACACACACAGAGACAGAGAGAGCAAACAAAAGCCGAGGAGAGTATGGGTCCATTCTGGGTGCTCTGCAGCTCAAGAGAAGAGATGAAGACAAGCCTGGAAAAGCCCCTTGTCAAGAAAATCGGCCCCTATTCGTGTTCATTCCTGTGCATGGATGAAAAAGTTAGGTAATGACAGCAAGCCCCGATGAAAGAACAAAATCTACACCAGGCCTACGTGTTTTTTGACATAGTTCTCCGCGTCTTACACTGGGATCGTAAGCCAAATTACAGCGTCAGGCAATATATCGTATCACACAGGCTGATAGACGCGAATCTGTCCCTGCAGTTATCAAACGTCTTTTTGAAGGCATTCCTACAGGCTACGGTGGATCATGAACGTCTTCGAAACAGATGTGAAAGTCCTGTGGGGCAACGTGATGAACTGGGTGTTCACATCTGATTCTTCTATATGTGACTAAATACAGAGAGCCGTGGATATCCCGTACAGTCCAAATGTCTGTTATAGCACGTTACGACGTACAGCCAGGAAACAAAAGTGACGATAATTAGAGCGATACCTTGTTCCAAACACGATTACCCCTACAATTTCAGCGCATTTTGTACGTTGAATATTGATTTTTTAAAAGCCATACACACAAAACGGAGAAAGAAAAAGAGAAAAATCCTAGAAATGAAGTTCTCGAGTGGCAGGTGTGCTTATGGAGTGATACATGTTGTTGTCTCCATATACCAATGGAATGCTTTGACCATTGAGCAACAACTCACGCTAACCTTTGCGTGTGGAAATTTGTCTTTTTTCAGGCTGTCTCTTCCACAACGTGCCAAAACGTATGAACAACAGTGGGGCTAAAGGTCTTGAATTGTCGGGGGAAAACACCAAGATTTTCTCTCAAAGTATGCCAGTGAAGCAGGTATTAAAGAATGGTATAAAAAAAATAATAAAAAAAACGTCTGCGCTCATTCCAGCTTACTGCAAGATCGACTTCAGAGTTGCCCCTTGTGGGTGTCTGTCACCCACCATTCCTTCACGGCCCGTTACACACACTGAAATCAAATACGGTGATTTTGTGCGAAAGTTCGCGAACAATAGATTAGGAATAAACAGGCATGAGCCACAAAATAACTTTACCAAACAGGGGAACGTATGAACTGTGTACAGGAATACGATGACTGCATCGTCCGACAGACCAATACCCAGTTCCAGTACGGCTACGAGTACCTGGGGAACTCCGGTCGTCTGGTGATCACTCCCCTCACTGACCGATGCTACGTGACCTTGACCACTGCCCTTCACCTTCACCGAGGTGGCAGTCCCAAAGGGCCGGCAGGAACTGGCAAGACGGAGACCACCAAGGATCTGGGCAAAGCTCTGGGCATGTATGTCATCGTCGTCAACTGCTCTGATGGCCTGGACTACAAGTCCATGGGACGCATGTTCTCTGGTCTGGCTCAGGTGTGTGATTGTTCAAACTTCTTTCACGTGCCCTCTGTTCTTACCGAAGAGCCATTCTTGGTAAATGAAAATCTACAGCTTTCTGTTCTTCGTTCTCAGTTGTGATATATCTGGTGAAAAGAAAGAAGAATAAACGTTCGTTTGTATTCTTTCGGTGCGAAGGATTGAAAGGTATATAGTGACTGCGATCTAGGGAGTATTATTTGTGCATTTTTTGTCTGTTAATTGTGTCTGTGTGAAGAAGACGTGTTTTTTGAAATGTACTACCTTGTTTTGAATTGTGTAATGAGTAAGTTAGTTTCAAACTGAAGTGATTGCAGGTGGAAACTGAAACCATTTTAAAGAGAAATTATGATTAATCCGCCGGACAAAAGGGACAAACAAATTACAAGACAAAACACGACGCGTTTCGACCTCTTTGGTCTTCTTCAAGCAAAATAACAACATTCAGGACAATGAAAACGAAAATCGAGCAATCACTGATCTTCTCAAATTGGGCAGAAGATGGACATTGAATCGGGAGGTTAATAAGTATGTGTTACTTTGCACCTTGATTGAATGCGTGTGTGTGTGTGTGTGTGTGTGTGTGTGTGTGTGTGTGTTTCATTCATATTTTTACTTGTTTTGAGTGGCACCGCCGTCTGTTTTCGTATCCTGTGCAGGCGAACTTTTGCACAACAATTTACGCCGAGCTAACAAAGCTTGGCCTTAAAGCAGACATAACCAGCATCATATCTGTCTGGACTTACAAATACATCAGCTCTGTGAGAGTCAGTCATGAGACCAGTTTCATCATCAATCCTTTGCATCCTCAGCTTTAAAAAGTGTGTAGATATGAGAAATAACAACCAAACCTGTGTGCTCAGACTGGAGCGTGGGGCTGCTTTGACGAGTTCAACCGCATCAACATCGAGGTGCTGTCAGTGGTGGCCCAGCAGATTCTCTGCATCCTCAGCGCGCTGTCCGCCAACCAGGACCGCTTTGCCTTCGAGGGCCGCGAGATCAACCTGGTGTGGTCCTGCGGCATGTTCATCACCATGAACCCCGGTGAGCACATCTGCTGTGTCAATAAATCCTAGTGAAATGTTGTTCACTGTGTATCGCTGTGCTATGCTCATCACCATGAACCGCGGTGAGCACATCACCTGTGACAATGAGCCTTAGTGAAATGTTCTTCACTGTGTTTCGCTGTGCTGTGTTCATCACCATGAACCCCGGTGAGCACATCACCTTTGACAATAAGCCTTAGTGAAATTTTTTCACTGTGTTTCGCTGTGCTGTGTTCATCGCCATGAACGCTGGTGAACGCATCTCCTTTGTCAGTGAGTCCTCGTGAAATGTTCCTCACTGTGTTTCGCTGTGCTATGCTCATCACCACGAACCGCGGAAGCACATGTTCTTTGTCAGTTAGTCTTAGTGATGTGTACCTGACTGTTTTACTGTGGTATGTTCATCGCCATGAAACCCGGTGAGATCTCCTTTATCAAGAAGTCTTATTGGTGTGTTCTACACTATATTTTGCTGTGCCATATTCGTCACCATGAACCCTGGTAATCACATCTTCTTTGTCAATATGTCTTGGTGGTATGTTGCTCACTGTGGTTCCCTTCTGTTGTCATATTTATCATTGACTTTTCTTACGTCTTCGTGACATGTTTAGTATCGTGTTTCCCCGTGTCTTTGGGATAATTTCACTACCATGCTTCCCAAATATTGATATATTCATCGTCATATTTTTCTGTGTTTTTATAAAACGTCAATTACCATGTTTTCTTGTGTCTTTTTAACATGTTCTTCACCATGTTTCTCTGTGTCTTTGTGTCATGTTCATAATCGTGATTCCTCATTTCTTTGTAACGTGTTCCTCGCCGTGTATACTTCTGTCTTTTTAACACGTACATCACCGTGCTTCTCTTGTGTCTTAATGACATGTTCGTCACCATTATTGCCTGTGTTTTACGACATGGCCGAAACCGTTTTTTCCCAGTGTATTTGTGACCATCGGTCCATTTATCTTTGTTATATGTTCATTTTCATGTGTGTCCCTGTGTCATTATGACATTTTCATCATCGTATTTTCCTGTGTCTCTGTGACACGTTCATCGGTGTCTTTCCATGTCTCTATCACATTAGTGTTTCCATATGTCTTTATAACTCGTTTACCGATGTGTTCCCCTGTACTGTTGTAACACATTCATCAGTGTGTTTCCCCGCGTCTTAGTGACATGTTCATCAAAATCAGTCCTGGATGGATGTAATGTTACATATAGCTACCCCACGTATTGTACACGATGATTTTTTTCTGTGTTCCGATAAGAACGTTTAACTAATGTGATATTCTTGAGTTTCAAAACGGAGTGACTGAGGGCGGAAGATGAAGTAAAATCTGGAAAGAGAGGGGGTTAGTTACCGCCAAGAACACAGACAGAGTACAGGACTAGACAACGCATTTCGACCTCTTGGGTCTTCTTCAGGTGAAAACAAATAGCATTTAGGACAGCGACAAGAACATGGAACCACTTAGCTGCTTCTTTGTGTTAAAGCTAATGCTCACCCTATCCAACAGAGTGACTGTCATTGCTGTTTGCCTTATTTTCAATGTACCCCTATGCAGTTATGTTTTGGAATGAAATTGAAACCTTTTAATCATCTTCTTCTGTGTTCCTCAGCTAGAACTACTAGGTTTACCATTGTTCGATGTTTGCTTATGCGATCGTTTTAACTCTACCGTTAAGGTACACACATTTTGTGATCGGAAATGATGCGTAAACGTTACTCTAAATTGCAAGTTTCTTTGTTTTGTTTTTGTGCTGTAACTTTGCTACCATTTTACCGGCAAACGATAGATTATCTTTCTACCAAGGAAGGAGTGGGATTTAACGAGCATGAAAGGTGTGTGTGTGTGTGTGTGTGTGTGTGTGTGTGTGTGGTGTTGTGGTGGTGTAATAAATGTGTTGACTCATAGAATGTCACTCTAAGCCTCATTCAATGGTCCTGCGAGGCTGGGATGGGATAGGGTATGGGCGAGCGCAGTTTGTGTTGATGTTAACTCCGAAAGCAAAATCTCTTACAGCATCGATGTCTCAAGTTCGGGCTTGAATTCATGATCCCTGGGACAACGAAAACAATGCTTTACCCACTAAACCAATCACCTTACTCGCTCATCCCCTTTCCCCCAATCACCGTTCCCACCCACCACCCCCATCTCCTCCTCCCCTCCTATCACCTTGCTTGAAAAAGAGATAACAAGTGACGGGGGTGGGGAGGGTGAGGGTGGGGGTGGAGTGGGTGGGGGGGGGGGGAGGGCGTAGGTGAGGGTGGTGGTCCTACCACGCGGGATAGCACCCATTATGACACGGGAGAGGTGTGACGTGTGTTTGCAGGCTATGCTGGTCGCACAGAGCTGCCAGACAACCTGAAGTCCATGTTCCGTCCCATCGCCATGGTGGTGCCAGACTGCAACCTCATCTGTGAGATCCTGCTTTTTGCTGAGGGGTTCGGAAATACCAAGGTACCTCTGTTTTTGTACTCCCAGTTCTTATAGAACAGGGAGTACTTTAGAATGGGAACGAAGAAATGCTGGCTGTGTGTCTGTCTGTCCGTGGTCAAAATGTGTTCCACTCGCTCCAGACAAAATGCTGGACCGATCTTTCTGAAAATTTGTAGATATGTTCATTATGGGTCACGGATGATGCCCGATGTTTAGTTTACCAGAATAGCCGTTGCTAACGGCTATAAATGATAATTTTGTGATGTACAGTTTAAGCAATAACGGTTTTTATAAACTTAAGTGTAACCAAAGCCTGTAAGCTTCTTGGTAGTATAGTGGTTAGTATCCCGCCTGCTATGCAGGCGACCCGGGTTCATTTCCCCGCCGGGAAGAGCATTATTTTTTCTTTTCTTTTCTCTTACAAACAAAATTTCTACCACCAAAAGGGAGAAAGTGCTATAATGACTGATTTATATATATATATATATTTTTTTTTAAAATTTATTTATTTATTTATTTTTAATTTTTAATTTGTACTCCTTACTGGGAGTACGTTTATATGCTTTGCATCTTGTTAGTTTTCAGTTTCCTCACGGATCTGTCTCTGCATACAGATTACTCCATATGCGCTAGATCACACCTGCTAAACTACGAGACCACGGTGTGTAGGATTTACAACTGATGAATGAATACATTGTTCACAAAAGATGGAAAGGATTGAAGACGAGGGTCTCATGAACACGCCTAGGCAGATGTCTGACCTGCGCATTAAGCCAGTGCGTGGGTCAGACCAAGCTATCTCGGTCCGTACCGTTAGACCATATTCATGCTGTCCTCATTGTGTATGTGGGCTAGAGTGTTCATACTGCATCTATTTCCTGTGTGTTGTGTGTGTGTGTGTGTGTGTGTGTGTGTGTTCGCACTGCACTGACTGTGTGAAAAGCATGGACAAAATCACTGGCCGTATCAGGAGGTCGGCCCGCTATTGCGTGGGGCCGCTATTGCGCGGTGACTAGGCCTATTTGTCATTCAACCAGTCTCTCAAAACAGTGTAACAGAAATAGGGTTAGGGTTAGGGTATTCTGCGGTGACTATTTGTCATTCAACCAGTCTCTCAAAACAGTGTAATAGAAATAGGGTTAGGGTTAGGGTATTCCGCTTCTTATAGATATGTTCTTAGGTCGCGCAATAGTGGACCCGCGCAATAGCGGCCCAGCGTAAGGTGTTCACGTTGCACTAGCTGCATGAAACGTATTCACACATTGTTCTGGCTGTATCAGGTGAAGCGTTCACATTATGCTGGCTGTATCAGTAAAGTGTTCACATTATACTGGCTGTATCAGGTAAAGTGCTCACATTAAACTGGCTATATCAGGGGAAGTGTTCACGTTATACTGGCTGTATCAGGTTAAGCGTTCACATTATACTGACAGTATCAGGTTAAGCGTTCACATTATACTGGCTGTATCAGGTGAAGCGTTCGCATTATACTGGCTGTATCATGTAAAGGGTTCACATTATGCCGGCTGTATGAAGTAAAGTGTTCACATTGAACTGGCTGTATCAGGTAAAGTGTTCACATTGTACTCGCTGTATCAGGTAAAGTGTTCACATTGCACCGGCTGCATCAGGTAAAGTGTTTCACATTGCCCATGCAAAGTGTTTATATCGTACCGGTTGTATCAAGTGAAATGTTCACATTGCACTGGCTGCATCATGCAAAACGTTCATATTTACTGGCTGTGTGTGTGTGTGTGTGTGTGTGTCAGGTGCTGGCCAAGAAAGTGTTCACGCTGTACTCACTGGCTGTACAGCAGCTGTCCAAACAGGACCACTATGACTTTGCCCTGAGGGCCATCGTGTCCGTGCTCAGGTACTCTGGCAAGAAGAAGCGAGCCAACCCCACCATGAGTGACGAAGAGGTCGGTTGTTCTGCTTTTCCCGGCTTCTTGATTGATCTGGTTTTGTATTGGGTTTGAATGTACATAGACACAGACACACACACACACACACAAGCTCAGACACAATTCTCTCTCTCTCTCTCTCTCTCTCTCTCTCTCTCTCTCTCTATATATATATATATATATATATATAATTAAAGGACATTTTTATACTATAACACTCAAAGACCACAAGCCCAATTTTCATAACAATCCAACATGTAGACTAATAAACCCATCCAAATCTGAATTAGACAAAGTAAGCAAGAAAATTCTGGAAAAAATAATAAAGAACGTAAAATCAAACTCTGAATACAACCTCTGGAAGAACACATACGAAGTTATCCAATGGTTCAAAAAACTCAATAAACAAAGTAATACAGTATTCATCACATTTGACATAGTAGACTTTTACCCATCTACAGATGAGGAACTACTCACCAAAGCCCTGAAGTTTGCCAGTAACCACACAGACATAACAGGGTCAGAAATGGAAATCATTCTCCACACCAAGAAAACATTACTACACAGCAAAAATGAAACCTGGATCAGGAAAACCAACAGAAACTCAACATTCGACGTAACCATGGGATCATATGATGGTGCAGAAACATGTGAACTGGTCGGACTATTCATGCTGTCCAACATCAAGAAAAAACTCGGAAAACAAGTCGGACTATACAGAGACGATGGCCTTGCTGCACTAACCAACAATCCAAGAACCATCGAAAACAAGAAGAAAGAACTATGCAAAATCTTCCAAAACCACAACTTAAAGATTACCATTGAAGCAAACAAAAAGGTAGTGAACTACTTATACATAACACTGGATCTCAACAATCACATATATAAACCATACAAGAAACCCAACGATACACCTCTTTATGTACACACCAAAAGTAACCATCCACCATCTGTATTAAAGACCATACCCCATGGCATAAACAAGAGACTATCAAACCTGTCATGCAGTGAGAGAGTGTTCAACAATGCAGCAGTAGAATACTAGGAGGCACTACAAACAAGTGGATACAATTACAAATTACAATACAACCCAGACAACAACACAAATAAAAGCAAGAAAAATAGGAAAAGAAAAATCATATGGTATAACCCCCCATACGACGGGAAACTCAAAACAAACATAGGGAAAGAATTCTTCAAAATCCTTACAACATCATTTCCAAAAGAACACAAACTGTCCAAAATATTTAACAAAAACACTGTCAAACTATCGTACTCATGTATGCCCAACCTCAAAAACCTAATTGACGCATCCAACAAAATGAAAATCAACACAGCAAAGAAGGGTGAAGAAAGGAAATCTTGCAATTGCACCAGAAAGGAGCAGTGCCCACTAAACAACAAATGTCTTCACAACAACATTGTATACCAGGCTACTGTGACATCAGAAAATGAAAAAGAAACATACATAGGGATCACTGAAAACCACTTC
>CM031613.1:51593309-51643309 GCA_018398815.1 Conus ventricosus | reverse complement strand
GCATAGATGACAGCTGTACAAGCGAGTCTTTTACCATGAAGGAGCTGAAGCAAGGCATTCGCAAGCTAAAGCCCAAGAAAGCTCCAGAGCCCAATGGCGTCACTGGCGACATGGTGAAGCACCTGGGACCAGCATCCAGAACAGTGCTGCTTCAGATCTTCAACCACAGCTGGACAGCAGGAGTTGTGCCCTCCATCTGGAAAGAGGCAGAGATCATCCTGATTCCAAAGAAAGGGAAGTACAAGAAGGACCCCCGCAGCTACAGACCAATCAGCCTTCTGAGCTGTGTCGGCAAGCTGCTGGAATGGATGGTCAACCGTCGCCTCACCTTCCTCCTGAAAACACATAACATCCTTTCATCTACCCAGACCGGCTACAGGAAATTTCGCAACACAGAAGACCAACTAGTCCTCCTCGTCCAGGACATCGAACACTCTTTTCAGGAGAAGACACTGGCCGTGTTTTTTGACATGTCAAGAGCTTTTGACAAAGTGTGGAAGGAGGGCCTCACCCTGAAACTTCTCCGAGCCGGCGTACGCAACAAGATGTACATGTGGATCCACCACTATCTCTTCGGCAGGACCGCAAGGGTCAAACTAGACGGCTTCCACAGCAGAAAGGTCAAGCTGCGCGAGGGTGTCCCCCAGGGAGGAGTGCTTTCTCCAACACTGTTCTTGTTGTATATCAACGACATTACAGACAGCATCACGAAGCACGTCTCCAACAGTCTGCACGCAGACGACCTGGCAATATGGACATCCTCTGAATTCACCAGCACGGCCTCCTACCGGCTTCAGGAAGTCGTCAGCAATATCGCCACATGGACAGACGACTGGGTCTTGAACCCAACACCACAAAAACCAACACAACACTCTTCTTTCTCTCTACCGCCAACGAGCACGTCAAGCTGAAGCTCCAGGACAGGTCTTGCCCAGACGGACACACCAACATTCCTTGACGTCAAGATGGACACCCGCCTGACCTGGAAACCCCAGATTGAGGAGATGGAGAGGAGAGGCATCCGCAAACTAGCCCTGCTGAAGAAGCTGGCCAGGACGATTTGGGGAGCGGACAGCAGGCTTCTCGCCAGGGTCTACACGGGAGCGATCAGACCCACCATGGAGTACGCCGCAACCTCGTGGGGCACAGCCTCCAAGACCAACAAGAGCCGGCTCGACAAAGTCCAAAACATGGGACTTTCGCCTCATTCTTGGCGCCATGAGGTCAACGCCCATCCATGACATGGAGAAAGCTGCTAACGTCGAGCCCCTGGAGAGAAGACGCGACCTGAAAGTCCTGATGCAGGGCAAGAAGCTCAGAAGACTGCCCTCACACCACCTACACCACAGACTGGAGCAGCCCACAAAGAACCGTCTCAAACGGCAGAGCCCCAACCACCAGTATAAGGCACTCAGAGCACAGCACAGCGATGTTCTGGCGGCAGAAGGGGAGCCTCGCACTGACCTTGCCTTGCCTGACTGACGGCTCGACCAAGAGATACATGCCACCATCAGCCTCAAAGTTCCTGGCATCACCACCAAAGACCAGCAACCATTTATTCTCAAGATCCGGACTCTGGCCATGATAGAGGAGTCCTACCCAGCCAGCTCCTGGACACATGTATACACAGACGGATCAGCAGAGGAAGCCACACACATTGGAGGCAGTGGTGTCTACGTCAGATTTCCCGATGGAGAGTCCTGCAGTATCGCATTCCCTGGAGGAAAGCTCTGTTGTAATTTCAGAGCTGAAGTTCTGGCTATCACAACAGCAACAGAATTCCTCTCCTCCTGTGGAAAACCCCATGGCAGAATCTCCATTTTCACTGACTCCATCTCCACACTCCAGGCCCTTGACTCCCCTGATCCTGGTCCACTGATCCAGTCGCTCAAGACCTCCCTCGCAGCCCTTACCCAAACAGCCCCAACAACCTCCAGTGGGTGCCTGCACATGTAGGCTTCCCAGGCAACGAGCGTGCAGACCACCTTGCTAAGGAAGGAAGCCAGCTCACACAGCCAACCGTTCCTACTACGTAGAGGAAGCCAAAACTCTCCTCCGCAGCAGATTCCGAAGAGGCTGGGTTAACCTGAACGGAGGCTACCAAGCGCACCAGGATCCCATCAGGACGCTGGACAGGAGACACCAGACTACAATTTACCGCCTTCGCACAGGACACTGCGGCCTCCGAGCGCACCTGAAGAGGATTGGAGTGGCAGCCACATCCCTATGCGATTGCGGCCAGGCTGACCAGACCCCATCCCATATTCTCCAAGACTGCCCCCTGCACGAGGAGACGCGGCATCAGTCCTGGCCCGGGGGGTGCGGACCTGAACACCAAGCTCTGGGGGACGGCAGCCGATCTTCGCCAGACGTCCCGATTTTGTGGCATCCCATGGACTTAGACCCTGACTGCGTAGCTGTCGAACGCCAAAGAAAGAAAGAAACTGCCCTCTGTTCCCATGCGTAAGAGGGCGTGTATTAACTTACCTGTTTTCCTGTCCTCCTTTGAATGAAAGGGAAAACTTGTCATAACTGGTCCATGACTTCCCACTTTCTAACGGTGAACTCGAAAGAAAACCTCTCTCACTGAACTTCCAATGGATGAGGGAGTGTGTTCTAATTTACGTCTGCCTTAAATCTCCCCAGCTATCCGCAGAGATGGATTACAGTAAAAGATTTCTACTTGCCCTATTTGTAATGATGAAAAAGTGTTTTATAAGTTACTTCTTCTTGTATGTTTATAGTGGTTAAGGTAGTGTGCAATAAAGGATTGTGGCCATACTGCCTTCCTTTCTGATGGCAGAGTTGGTGTACGATAACTGACGTTTCTCCCCTCCCTCTGTCTGTCCTGTCTGTCTGTCTGTCTGTCTGTCTCTCTCTCTCTCTCTCTCAGCTGGAGGGGACGCTGGAAGAGGAGCTGAAGGAACGGCGGCTGCAGCCCACACGCAATACCCTGACCAAGATCATCCAGCTGTACGAGACCAAGCTGTCCAGACACTCCGTCATGACGGTGGGCTGCACACAAAGCGGCAAGACTGTGGCCTGGAGGGTCCTGCAGGCCTCCATGGGCCGCCTGAACCGGCAAGGGGACCCCAACTTCCAGGTGGTCAAGGTGGGTATGGACTTCAGTCCCCGTCCGCCCACCCGTCTCATCGCCCTTCGTATCCCTGAATGCTATGTGTTTGTCTTTTTGGCAGCGTTGGGTCGCCTGAAAGGAAATAGGGTGATCAAGGTAGGTACCGACTCGTGCCTTTCTTTTGTTCTCTCTCTCTCTCTTCCTCTCTCTCTCTCTCTCTCTCTCTCTCTCTCCTCTCTCCCTCTCTCAGGGCTGGGTGGAAAAAAAACATTTATGTTGCTTATCTTATTACCCTGATAAAAGGTTAAATAAATTTCGTTTCGTTTCGTTTCGTTCTCCTCTCTCTCTCTCTCTCTCTCTCTCTCTCTCTCTCTCTCTCCTCTCTCTCTCTCAGGGCTGGGTGGGGAAAAACATTTATATTGCTTATCTTATTACCCTGATAAAAGGTTAAATAAATTTCATTTCGTTTCGTTTCGTTCTCTCTCTCTCTCTCTCTCTCTCTCTCTCTGAAACCTTCTCTCACTGAAACCTTCCTCGACTTGTCATTTGACTATAGCAGTATATTCACTGATTATCTGAAATTTCCTGTACCAGCCAAAAAACTATCAGTTCATGGAAGGAAGTCAGGAGGTGTGTTGCTGTTAATAAGGAAGAGTTTACATAACAAGGTTAAAGAAACAAGCTTAGTTGTGACAATGCTATTGCAGTAAAACTAGATAAAAGTATATTTAACACTGATAAAGATGTAGTCTTGGTTGCTTGCTATGTGGCCCCAGAAGGAGGCCCGATATACAACGATAAATTGATCAAAGATGGTGTTCTAATAATGGAAGATGCCTTACTTCAAAAGTTTGAAAAAGAAATGGATACACTTATTTTATGGTTATGGGAGATTTGAATGCCAGAACAGGTTGCAAACAAGCTGAAATGAAATTATGACAAACTATGTGAGCTGTATGGAGAATGTTAATGTGGATGACGACAATTGCATACGTTGCTCTAAAGACTCAGTTATCAACAATTTTGACAAAACATTGTTGGATTTCTGTATCATGTTCGACTTGAGCATTTAAAATGGTTTTTGTGATGGTGATAGTGAGGGTGATTATACTTTTGTGTCTCCAAACGGATGTAGTGTGATCGATTACGTACTGGTTCACAATGGCTTGTCAAACTTTGATTTACACATGGTAAATTGCATTTATTCATGGCACTTACCAATTGAAGCTATATGGAGAAGTAATTGTTGTAAATTAGAGAAGAGGTATTCCCCAGAACAATGTGAAGAAAAAAAGGTCTGGGCTGATGGATATGCTGGTTGTCACGTGGGTGAAGTCACGTGGTAATTGTTCAAGGGAAACGCTATGATCAATCCCAACTCAATCGCGCTAACCACACAAACATCCAATCCAAACACGGAAATACGAGTACAAAAAAACTGAAACTTTACTGTCACAAAAAACATAGATGTTCACACCATGTTTACATACATATATAAGGACGGGTATACATTTATAACTCCAAAAGGGCTGTAAATAAATGGAAGGGACACACACACACACACACACACACACACACACACACACACACACACACACACAAAATAATCGAATCTCTCTCCACTAACATTCACGTCCCGGCCGGATTCTGGGTGGGGCCAGAAGGTAAGGTAGAGCCGGAATGCAATCAAAGGGGTCAAGGAAGATTTTTAAAAAAACAGGAATGCTTGCCAAAATCTGATCCCTCAAAAATTAAAATAGGGATGATCAGGATTGCCAAGATGCAAATCAAAGACAACAGCCTGTGGGATGAGACGGGATTACGGTTCAGAAGGAGAAACTTTAGCACTGGATCATTAAATAAAGGCCAAAACAAAGGGAGCGTCTTGGGCAATACCCTTAGAATGGGTAGTATACTGGGGAAGTTCAACTGCTAAGGACTGTAACTAAACATCCAACATTAATTTCACTCTTTTTAAACGCTAACAGACGAAGGAACATTTCATCACAGAAAGATTGATAAACAGTGCATGGTTAAACTTGGCAAGATAGATAAACTGGAATCCTGCACACACAAAACGCACCATACATCGGCGACAACCCTGGAAAGCAAGTATATGTGGAAATGCAAAACAAAACATTCATATTAGGCAAACATAACTATAATAGAATTATAAAGCGCTCTGCTGACAAAACTGATTTAATGCCTGTCCTTTATCTCTGTAATAAAACGTGGATGCCAGACTTACGGACCGACCCCCCAAAGCCTCAACCGTGAGACAGTCCTGCGTGGGTCCGGCGAAGGGAGAGCGCGTCCGCCCGTCGGATACACTCCACGTCGCAGACAGGATAGCGTCCTTTCTCCTTCCAAGGAGATACAGTTACACACCAACGACGAGGATACGAAGGTTCGAGGGTGAAGGTGAGAGGCACTCAAACCAGGCACACAGGTGTGGCGGCCGTCCAACACCTGTACGCAGCAGGTAGAGCAGTGGCACCAGCGACCCACGAAGCTGTAGGAGTAGAGAGTGGGGTCGCCGGCGCAACACAAGATGAAGATATCCGGATGAAGGTCCTCTCTCCAAAGATGGTGCACGGCGGACTGGTGCGTCCTCGTTCCGACCCCGGGGCGAGGAGTCCTTGCGGGTTCCCGGGAGAGGGGCGAGGAGGAGAAAGGGCTGAAGACTGGGAGAGGAAAGGGAGGGATGATGTGGGCGACGAAGAAGATGAAGGAGGCAGCGGGGTCAAGCCGCGGTCGCAGCAGCAGCTGCGGTACCGATGGCGGCAACAGCAGAACCCGGAAAGGCGGCGAGACCGGCCACAGATGCAAGGTCGGCGGCAGCAGCAGTGGCACACAGGTAAGTCTGCCACTGGTGAGGGTAAGGAGGAAAAAAACAACAAGAGGAAGAGAAGAAGAAGTAGAGGAAGAAGTAGAAGAAGTCCTGGAAAACACACAAAAGATGGTTTCCCATATAAATAGGTGCAAAGCAAAACCCCGTAAGCAGACATCCATTACAGAGAGTAACAAGGACAGGCACGGAACACACTGGCAGAGCGCCTGCTAATTTAAGTTCTCAAATAGAATTAAATACAACATTTCCTCGGTTCAGACATTTTGTCTATACATATTTCCAATAAACGTTCACAACCATTGATGTCAAACACCCCGGGGTTGGCTCTCTTGAGCTATATAAAAAAAAACGAATCATCTCCCTCGGGATAACTCCTTTTCCGAAAACAAAAGCCGGAAGCATTAACAGCGCCACATAAACTTATGGCGCCCTAAATATTTACAAAAATGACAACCAAAAATGTCCTGAACAAGCGCATTAACAAGAGACCACTAACACGCAAAACACGTGTGGCAAGACACATGACCCGGAATGTGGTACAGGCACGCGACAACACACAGAACACAACACTACATATTTGGAGGGGAAAATGCATAACACGCCCTACTGCTGTAAATGTAAAAAAAATGACCTAGAAGTAAATGAATAATTAAAAGTTGGTATAAACGAAATGGTAATAAAATGATAAACGAAAATAATACTCAAACAAAATAAATAATGAAAGAATTAAAGTAATAGCTGGGAGGAAAACCAATTCTTTAAAATAGATTTGGAAATAAATAAATAATAAAAGAAAAATAGATATGAACTAACTACGCAATGTACTCACCAGCCAGACTTGTGAATGGGACTCACTGAGGAGCTGGAATAGCAAGCCCTGCACGGCTCGTATCTGCACCCTGGTCAGGGCCTAAAAGTTTAGAAAAACAGGCTTCTGCCTCTACGTGAATTCGGGGATTCACGACTGTGATACTGATCACAGGAATACTACAAAAAGGATAACTTGACAAGACGAAAGCACTCGTACGGAGTACTACAGTTTGGTTAAACCCAAAGGTAAAAACCTGATGCCAAGAGCCAGAGATATGGATCTCCAAAAAAAAATGCTACGCAGTTTCCCTCAAAGGCGAAACGGTGGTGGCTCCCTGAGGGATATGGATCCCTCACAAAAATACAGTTACAAGAAAAAAACTGCTGCAAGCATAAGGCTTGCACGCCACGTTATCCTTACTCCCACTATCCCCTTCCAACCTCGACTGCCACTCGTCGGCTTCCAAAAAAAAAAACCTGATTGGCAGGTGAGAGGAAGCTCACTCAGCCCACCTTTAACCCCACGTGCAACCCGAGTCCACATGGAAAACACATGAAAATGCAGGATGGAAGGTGGGTTGCAGAGAGTTTAAAAAGTAAAGTAAAACTAAGTTGTTTTTTTTTATAGACACATGACACTCTGCTTAAGGTTGTCCTTGAACAAAACTAACCCCCTACACAAATTCTTCCCTCTAGACAAAACGGACCTTGAACATGACAGTTGGAAGAAACATGCAGTGCGTGACACTGGTATATTCAGAAATGAACTTGAATGTGATGAATTTCTAGACAGCATGCAGAAATCGCGTCAATTATTACAAATTAATGTGAATGAGAGTCTAGATAAATTTGTCAGTGCCTTGTGCGGAGCCGCAGCTTGTATGGTTCCAGTTATTCGTAGATGCAGCAGAACATACAATGACTGGTTTGATAATGAGTGCGAACGAAAGAAACAGGAAGTTAAAAGGTTATTAAAAAGATTTCAGAGGTGCAAAACAGCCAAGGATAAAAGTAAGAAAGAGAAGAATACGCTGTATCACGTAAAGAGTATGTTACCTAAGGAAAACAAAGGAACTGGAGTTTAAAGAAAGTAGGTTAAAGAAACTAAAAAATTCAGTCAGTGATTCTAAAATGTTCTGGTCAGTGATAAGATCGGTAAATATAAAGAGTTTTGTGTATAACGAAATCTCAGTTCAACAGTGGCATGACCATTTTTGGGCGTTTTTCATAGTTTTGATAATAAAAGTGTGGAAGAAGAGACCGGTGTGGTAGAAGAGAATGAATTCGAGCCATTATTTAATCAACCTATTTTCAGTGAAGAAGTCGTTGCTGGTATTAAACATTTAAAATTAGGAAAGAGTGCAGGACCAGATAGAATCGTAGCAGAAATGTTGAAGAATGCAAACACAACTGTAATCGATTTCCTTGTTCATTTATTTGCCCAACTTTCTGATAATGGTATCTTTCCATCAGAGTGGGCTAAATCAATTATTGTACCAATTCATAAAAAGGAGACGTGAACAATCCCGACAACTATCGTGGATTATCACTTACCAGCATTTTAAGTAAAATCTACACTCACATACTAAATACAAGATTAACTGAATGGGCTGAAACTGAAGAAAAAAATTGGAAGAACAAGCAGGTTTTAGAACCAGTTACAGCACCATAGACCATATATTTACACTATATTCTTTGATTCAAAAACATCTACTCTGTAAGTCGAAGCTCTACATTGCATTTGTAGTTTTCAAGAAGGCCTTTGACTCGGTAAATCGGAATGCTCTGTGGAATGTACTCCGTAAAAGTGGTGTTAATAGTAAATTGTACATGGCCATTAGAGGGGTCTACAACTCAGTGCTGGCATGTGTGCGTGTGAAGAGTGAGTATTCAGATTATTTTGATTGTCCAAATGGAGTAAAACAAGGATGCTTGTTGAGTCCACAGTTGTTTTCTTTTTTCATAAACGAACTGGCTGTGGAATTGTCCCGCAAAGGCAGACATGGTATCCAGATAATACCTGGAGCAGTTGAATTAGTTTTTATTACCGTATGCTGATGATGTTGTTCTTCTGTCCGGAACAGTTGTAGGTTTGCAAAACCAATTAAATGTATTGAAGGAAGAAGCAGATCGCTTAGGTTTATCAGTTAACTTTGATAAGACAAATATAGTGGTCTTTAGAATGGGTGGCCACCTATCAGTGTGTGAAAAATGGTCTTATGGAAATGCAGACGTTCAAGTAGTTAATTCATATAAATATCTTGGAATGATATTTTCAACAAAATTAACTTTCCGCTACGCATGGGAAGAATCTCTAAGAAAAGGGAAAAAAGGTACTATTGAAATTCTGAAATCACTGAGAAAACTGAATCGTACAGACTGTAGTACATTTTGGAAAATGTTTGACACACAGATAAAACCTCTTCTTACACATGCAGCTGAAATTTGGGGCTTACATGAAAATTCGATGATGGAAAAAGTACATACGTATGCTATGAAGCGTTTCCTTCAAGTACCTATTCATTCATCCAACACCGTTTTATATGGAGAAATGGGCAGATACCCTTTGTACATAAGTACATTTGTGAAATGTATTAAGTACTGGTAAAGAAAAATATCGCTGGTTTTTCTCATTTAAGAATGTGTTTCATTCTGAAAAGTTTCTCAATGTCATAACAGATAGATAGCACGGAATAAATTACGCAAGATTTAGGTTGAGAACTTTAGGTTTTAATGCGAACAAAAGATGGTTTGAATGTGAAACATCCACAGAATCTCCTTGTCCTGCATATAGACACATTATTGATGACGAAGAACACTTTCTATTCCACTGTACTGCTTATAATGAAGTGCGGACAAATTGTTCACTTTTCCAGTTAGATATACCGAAAAGACAAAATGTAGCTGTCGTCTTATCATCAGATGATAAACTTGTAATTAAATCAGTTGCGAAATTCATCGCAGAAGCATTGAAAATTAGACAGATGGAGGATAGTGAAATTTAAAATAATGCATTATAAGAGATATCTGAATGAATATTATCATTCATCGCAAGTGGAAGAGATCAGTAAGATACATTGTCATCATTTGATCGAGTGGATGGTCGAGTCAATCTGGTGTTGTTGTGGGTTTTTTTTCGAATTGCATTACTCCTGTGCGTGAGGACATAAGGAAATGTTATGAATTTATTTGCTTTTAACCTTTGATTTGGTGCACACTAGGAATGAATGTGTACTATTTGTTTGCAGGAAAGGAAGAGGGAAATGTTATTGTTCTGTTACCTCTCCCCCCCTTGTCAAAAGACCTCTTTGGTAATGACAATAAAATATCAAAGTCTCTCTCTCTCTCTCTCTCTCTCTCTCTCTCCTCTCCTCTCTCTCTCTCTCTCTCTCTCTCTCTCTCTCTGTGACACCCCTGCCTCAACACTTTTGTATACAGATTAGTTTGTGAATCAGGTTGGGAGAGTTCAACAATCTGAAGGTGAAAGTGTCTACGTCGCCTAGCCTTAACATTCCCCCAGCCCCCCCTCCCCCCTCCCTCCCCTTCCCCTCCTCCCCACTCCCTCCCCCCCATCCCCCCCGTCTCCATCTTTACCTTCCCTATTCCTCCTAATTCACACTGTTGTCTCGTTTTATTGTCTCATACTGTAGTTTTTTCTATAGGATTTGTCCTGCTGATAAGAAGACCTACAGTTTTCATCACGTCAAGGTGGCTGTGTACTTCATCCCAGCCGTTCTTATGTTCTTGTAGCATGGGACAGCAAAGCGAGAAATCCTGCAATTTCAACATTGCTTCTGGACTGTGAAAATAAAAAAAAGAATAGATACTAAGTCTTGAATTGCTGGAAATATGAGGACAGTTCTGATCTGATACAAAGGCAAAAAAGCCGTTCTAATCTAAACTCAAGATGTTGGGAGCTTTATACAGAACTAGAGGTATGGATTCATCTAGAGTGTATTTAGTGCACGCTGAAGTGTACAGGACTTGTATATGGGAATACGTAAGCATCATACCATGTACATATCAGTCGTGAAACACACGGAAAGAAGATATAAGATAAGATAATGTTGCTTATAGCCCAGCCGACCGCAAAGGGCCACATCAGGGCTGGGAAAGAAGATATCATCACAATGAAGACTGGTGCAAGTCAATAGAAAGTGATGATTCTGTTTTGAGAGATACTCGCTTAACTTCACCGAAACACAAATCTTTCATGATTATCCACTGAACTTGAAAGTTTGTTTCAAGATTAAACGCTGAACTTCAAAGCCTGTTTCAAGATTATCCACTGAACTTCCAGGGCTGTTTCAGGATTATCCACTGAACTTCCATGGTTGTTTTAGGATTATCCACTGAACTTCCAGGGCTGTTTCAGGATTATCCACTGAACTTCCAGGGCTGTTTCAGGATTATCCACTGAACTTCCATGGTTGTTTTAGGATTATCCACTGAACTTCCAGGGCTGTTTCAGGATTATCCACTGAACTTCCAGGCTGTTTCAGGATTATCCACTGAACTTCCAGGGCTGTTTCAGGATTATCCACTGAACTTCCATGGTTGTTTTAGGATTATCCATTCTGCTTTAGAAATATTCAGCGAACTTCACAATCTGTTTCAGAGTGTCAGTTTCAAGGTTATTCACTAAACTCTAAAGTCTTTCTCAGAATTATCTATGGATTCAGGAAGTCCTTTCAATTCACGTAACCCCACGATTTTTTTCAAACATAGTCATCTGACCCTGAAGTGATTTTTGTTTAATCATTCACAGAGCAATAAAGTGTGGTTCATGATTATTACTCAAGATCATTTACTAAACCGTGAAGTTTGTTTTGTAATCCACGAATTTTGACTCTAGAATATCCGCCGAATCCAAAAGTTTGTTTCAGGGTTAGTCCCTGAATAAGGAGTGTTTTTCCCACGACTATCCGCCAAACTCCAAAGTGTGTTTCAGGATTACTCCCTGAACCACGAGGTGGTTTTTTTTCTCTCACGAGTATCCACCGAGCCCAAAAACTGTTTCAGGATTAGTCACTGAAACCAAGTAGGTGTCAATGTGAACGGCTTTGTTTCAGAATGATCCTTTGCACGTACAATGTGTTGTAGGATTTTCCAATTAACCCCAAGGCGGTGTCACTGGCTGAGCTGTATGGAGAATTTGACCTGTCCACTGGGGAATGGGCGGACGGCGTTCTTTCCTCTGTCATGCGTCAAACCTGTGCTGGTAGGTGGTCAGTTCATTATTAAGAGTGTTACTGAACTACCGGCCAGTGATGGCGGTTATCACTTTATTACTACAGGTCTTTTTGCTAAATAGTGTTGACAGAGTATCGTTTCATCATCATGGGTTCTATTGTCAGAAAAGTCCCGGTGGCTATCGTTTTATGATTACATTTATTAATCATAAACGGTGTTGGTAGATCATCATTTTATCATTAGATGTAGTACAATCTCACCAGTGATAGTGTTCATCACTCAAGCATGACAGAATTTTCTGCCAAACAAATGATCAATTATCTTTTTATCGTCGTAGTTATTGGCCTCAAAAAAGTGCTGGTAGGAGATCATTTTGCCATTACAGGTACAAAGGTTAAAGAGTGCTGGTAGATTATCATTTTACCACAACAGATTCCACAGTTAGGACAGTCTCTCAATTTTTCATCTCAGAATTACCTTAAAAAATCGTCGTATATGACTGTTTTTTCTCATCGTGGTATTGTAAAACGGTGCTGGCAGATTTCACTTAATCATCACAGGTATTACTAGTAAAAAATGCTAGAAGGATGTTATATTATTATTGTAGGACCAGTACTCGTTGGTTTTATTTCATCATCGAAGGTAATACAATCTATCCATCTATGGCGGTCAGTTTCGTTGTTCTACTTGTCATTCTTTGCCACATAACACTGTAGCTAGGTCTGAAAATGTGGAAAGAATTGGCCTTTAAATAATGTACATACCTTGATCTTTTTAAAAAGATGAAACTGCTACCGCAAAACTGTTAAGAGAGAGGAGAGAGGAGAGAGAGAGAGAGAGAGAGAGAGAGAGAGAGAGAGAGATGATTGATGTGACCCCGGCTACAATACATAATGCCAGATAATTGATGTGACGATGGAACAACCTCAGTAGGCCAAACGACACTGCCTGTCGGGTTCTCCGTGGGACTTGGCGCTGCTCTATAACACCCCAGAACACCTCATAACAACAGATGTTGAGAGACCAGGACAACTCTGCACAGACAAAGCATGGCACACCAGGGCAACGTTTGACAACAGATCATTTCAGAGAAGGACAACTCATGACAAAGGAGGACAGATTAGAACAGATCCCCACAGTTCAAAGTAGATCAGGACAATCCGCTTCAGGCTTTAGACAGACTTAAACAAATTATAACATATCATGACGAACCAAGACAACTGACAGGTCCTGATCCCCTCATTAAAGACTATTACAAATAACATACAAGACGACAAGAATAGTATCACGTTTGTAGCAGACATGCTTGCCTTCGGTTTGATCCCGTTATCAGCATTGGTTGGACGAAAGATACAGAAAGGAACTGAACCTATCGCTCTAAGGAATTCATGTGAAGTTAGGAAGAACCTTTTTTGCGAAGGAATACTAAGATATGGACACCCCTGTACTCCTCCTCATCTTTTCCTCACCCTTATCCCTCATCATCCTGTACAGGCCATTGCTGTCCGTAACCTCAAGCATCCTCAACTGCTGAAGTTATTTGAACTGTTCACCTCTCAGAAATCAGATGGATATAACATAGTTTTTGGTTGGGTTCCCAGTCATATGGACATTCGAGGCAACGAAGTGGTTGATGAACTTGCCAAGAGTGCCATAAAGAAAGAGTTGAGCAGATTGTCCATCCCTTACACTGACCTGAAACCCAAAACCCAGGCGTATGTCGAAGGCCTCTGGCAAGAGGAATGGACGGATAACAAACTATTTAAAATCCGTCCAAACCTGAACCTTTTGACCATGTACCCGAGGTGGCCGTAAAGAAGAAACAGTTTTGTGCCGTTTGTATACAGGCCACTCCTTTAACACCCATTCTTTTCTTTTAAAAGGTGAAGAAGCTCTGTGGTGCATTCCATGTCATGCACTACTCACAAAATGAAACATATTCTTTAAGAATGTTGGGACTTCCATGATGTGAGACATAAACACTTTACAGCAGACTCCATGGAAATATTGTTCAGAGATGTCCCACCTAATGTGATCTTTGAATTTCTTAAAGAATTTGACATTTTTCATCTCATCTAACAGCTTGCGGAGGAAAAATTTTTAACAAAATTTCCGGTGTGTTTTTGGAAGGTATGTTTTGAAGGGTTGTGTGAATGAGGTTTTATTTCTTTTCATCTTATGAGTTGACTTCATCGCGGTGACAGCCCTGATATGACCCTCTGCGGTCGGCTGGGCTATAAGCAACATTACCTGCCTTACCTTACCATCATCCTGTTTCCGATCGGGCAGACGAAAGGCCTGACGAAAAGTGGATTGTGTTTGACGGGCCTGTGGACACGCTGTGGATCGAGAGCATGAACTCTGTGATGGACGACAACAAGATCCTGACTCTGATCAACGGCGAGCGGATCAACATGCCCGAACAGGTGTCCCTGCTGTTTGAGGTGGGGGACCTGTCGGTGGCCTCCCCTGCCACGGTGTCCCGCTGTGGGATGGTGTACAACGACTATGTGGACATGGGATGGGAGCCCTATGTCAACAGCTGGTTATTGACTATCCCTGATCCGGTGAGTAGAATCCTACGTCAACCATTGTCGATCACTGACCTGCTAAGTAGAGACTTAGGTCAGGAGCTGTCTAGCCTGGATACAGTGAGGAGGGTCTTACGTCAAAAGCGTCTCATACTGATCCGGAGAACGGAATCTGACGTCAAAAAGCTGTCTCGCTGATCCAGAGTGTTGAACCTACATGAACATCTGTCATTCACGGATCGGTCTCATTATCTCAACAGCTGGCTGTCGCTGACCGTTCAAGGAGTTGCCTCGTACACTTCTGCAATGTTAATATTTTGCTGATATGTGTGTGTGTGCGTGCGTGCGTGCGTGCGTGCGCGCGCGCGTGTGTGTGTGTGTGTGTGTGTGTGTGTGAATTATCTTATGCTTGGGCGGTATTGCTTGTGGTTCTTCTTTGGTTTGAGCCTAGTTATCATCAGTACCATGTCCGGGAGACTTCCAGTATCAGCGCCACGGAAGGGCTTGCTTTTTTGACCTGGCGTTTTGTAAATAATTGACTTAAACCTTGGGGGACCAAGGAGGACATTGATGAGGACACGTCTATAAAACAGCTTCACATAACAAATGCATACTAGAAGTGAGTGAAAGCAGAGGTGCCCTCGAGATCTTTCTCGTGTCAGGAAGATTTCAGGATCCAAGTTTGTGCGCAAGACAGCGAACACAACTGTTCGACGAAAATGAGTTCAAACAGTGATCAGGTGGACTGAAATGTACATCTGTGATTGCCTGAATTGATTGGTTAATACAGGAACATTCTCCGTTGCCACTGGACATGCCCTCTCTATTTTAAAAAGAACTCTCAAACTCGGAACATGTGATTGTTTCCAGAAGTTCGTGGACAAACGCTTTTCCCAGCTTTTAGATGTTCTGAGTCGTTAGGAAATTTTTTCTCACAAAATACGTTTTTATATGATACGGTTCTTTTTACAAACAATCTTTTTAAAAATTCCAATAGAGTGTTTTAAGCTCGTAGTTTTTAAATAGCATAACGGTTTGCATGCAATCTTTTAAACGCAGAACTTAGGGTGCACTGGAGATGTGGTATTTGATACATTTTTGTTGGTTGTTTGGTTATTGTCTCATAGAAAAAGTGGAGGTGCATGATGTGGCATTGTTTGTGGGAATAGTGCTTATATGACATTGTTGAAAGACATAGTGGCGATGTAACATGTACAGGACATAACGGCAATATAGCTTTCCTGCAAGACATAACATCCATCGGGTATTATTATCATATGGCATAATGGGTATGTTTCATTGTTACTAGACGTAATGGTTTTGTGGGATTATAACAAGACATGGTGGCTCTTTGGCAGTGTGGCCATGTAATATTGTTACAAGACACAAGGCCTAATGGTTCCGTGGGATTGTTACCGATTGTAATGATTGAGTGGTATTGCTATGTTTCATTGTTACCAGACGTAATGGTTATGTGGGATTATAACAAGACATGGTGGCTCTTTGGCAATGTGGCCATGTAATATTGTTACAAGACACAAGGCCTAATGGTTCCGTGGGATTGTTACCGATTGTAATGATTGAGTGGTATTGTTACAACGCAAAGTGGCTGTGTGGTGTTGTTACAAGACACATTGGCCCTGTGTCATTGATGCGAGGTGAATATATAGATAGATAGATAGATACATACATACATAGACAAATAGATAGATAGACAGAAAGGTAGATCGAGAGATAGAGAGAGATGGAGAGAGATAGATAGAAAGATAGATAGATAGGCAGGTAGGTAGGTAGGTAGAATAAGAGAGAAAGGGGTAGGGAGGGAGAAAGACAGAGAGAGAGACAGACAGACAGACAGACAGACAGACAGACAGACAGACAGACAGACAGATGGAGTTGGAGTGACAAAGTGAGAATAAAGCATCATTGTAGACCACACTGTCTGAGTCCAACTGTTTGCAGGACATAACGACTTTGCTGAAAGCCCTATTCACCAAGTGGCTGGCCAATATGTTGGAATTTCGCGGAACAACTGCAAGGAACTGGTTCCCATCGCCGAACTGAACGGCGTGACCTCGCTTTGCAAGCTGTTCAACTGCTTCGGCACTGTGGAGAATGGGGTGAGTGGAGAACTGCTTACGGAGAGAGAGGCTGGCGAAGGATATGTGGAGAGATAGCGAGTGTTCATGGGTTAAAAGGGGAGATTGCATGGGGTGAGATGGAGGGTGCTTATTGGGCGAGGTTGGCGAAGGATATGGGGAAAGATAGCGAGTGTTCATGAGGTTAAAAGGGGAGATTGCATGGGGTGAGATGGAGGGTGCTTATTGGGCGAGGTTGGCGAAGGATATGGGGAAAGATAGCGAGTGTTCATGAGGTTAAAAGGGGAGATTGCATGGGTGAGATGGAGGGTGCTTATGGAGCGAAGTTGACGAAGGATATGGGGAAAGATAGCGAGTGTTCATGGGGTTAAAAGGGGAGATTTCATGGGTGAGGTGGAGAGTGCTTATGGAGCGAGGTTGGCGAAGGATATGGGGAGAGATAGCGAGTGTTCATGGGTTAAAAGGGGAGATTTCATGGGGTGAGATGGAGGGTGCTTATGGAGCGAGGTTGGCGAAGGATATGTGGAGAGATAGCGAGTGTTCATGGGGTTAAAAGGGGAGATTGCATGGGGTGAGATGGAGGGTGCTTATGGAGCGAGGTTGGCGAATGATGTGGGAGAGATAGCGAGTGTTCATGGGGTTAAAAGGCGAGATTGCATGGAAGGAGATGGAGGGTGCTTATGGAGCGAGGTTGGCGAAGGATATGTGGAGAGATAGCGAGTGTTCATGGGGTTAAAAGGGGAGATTGCATGGGGTGAGATGGAGGGTGCTTATTGGGCGAGGTTGGCGAAGGATATGGGGAGAGATAGCGAGTGTTCATGGGGTTAAGAGGGGAGTTTTCATGGGGTGAAATGGAGGGTGCTTATGGAGCGAGGTTGGCGAATGATGTGGGGAGAGATAGTGTTCATGGGTTAAAAGGGGAGATTTGTCATGGGGTGAGGTGGAGGGTGCTTATGGAGCGAGGCTGGCGAAGGATATGGGGAGAGATAGCGAGTGTTCATGGGTTAAAAGGGGAGATTTCATGGGGTGAGATCGAGGGTGCTTATGAAGCGAGGTTGGCGAAGGATATGGGGAGAGATAGCGAGTGTTCATGGGGTTAAAAGGGGACAGCTTTCATGGAGTGAAATGGAGGGTGCTTACGGAGTGAGGTTGGCGAAGGATATGGAGAGATAGCGAGTGTTCATGGGGTTAAAAGGGGAGATTTCATGGAGTGAGGTGGAGGGTGTTTATTGAGCGAGGTTGGCGAAGGATATGGGGAGAGATAGTGAGTGTTCATGGGTTAAAAGGGGAGATTGCATGGGGTGAGATGGAGGGTGCTTATGGAGCGAGGTTGACGAAGGATATGGGGAAAGATAGTGAGTGTTCATGGGGTTAAAAGGGGAGATTTCATGGGGTGAGGTGGAGAGTGCTTATGGAGCGAGGTTGGCGAAGGATATGGGGAGAGATAGCGAGTGTTCATGGGGTTAAAAGGGGAGATTGCATGGAAGGAGATGGAGGGTGCTTATGGAGCGAGGTTGGCGAAGGATATGTGGAGAGATAGCGAGTGTTCATGGGTTAAAAGGGGAGATTGCATGGGGTGAGATGGAGGGTGCTTATTGGGCGAGGTTGGCGAAGGATATGGGGAGAGATAGCGAGTGTTCATGGGGTTAAGAGGGGAGTTTTCATGGGGTGAAATGGAGGGTGCTTATGGAGCGAGGTTGGCGAATGATGTGGGGAGAGATAGTGAGTGTTCATGGGGTTAAAAGGGAGATTTGTCATGGGGTGAGGTGGAGGGTGCTTATGGAGCGAGGCTGGCGAAGGATATGGGGAGAGATAGCGAGTGTTCATGGGGTTAAAAGGGGAGATTTCATGGGGTGAGATCGAGGGTGCTTATGAAGCGAGGTTGGCGAAGGATATGGGGAGAGATAGCGAGTGTTCATGGGGTTAAAAGGGGACAGCTTTCATGGGGTGAAATGGAGGGTGCTTACGGAGTGAGGTTGGCGAAGGATATGTGGAGAGATAGCGAGTGTTCATGGGGTTAAAAGGGGAGATTTCATGGAGTGAGGTGGAGGGTGTTTATGGAGCGAGGTTGGCGAAGGATATGGGGAGAGATAGTGAGTGTTCATGGGTTAAAAGGGGAGATTTCATGGGGTGAGGTGGAGGGTGCTTATGGAGCGAGGCTGGCGAAGGATATGGGGAGAGATAGTGAGTGTTCGTGGGGTTAAAAGGGAAGATTGCATGGGGTGAGATCGAGGGTGCTTATGGAGCGAGGTTGGCAAAGGATATGGGGAGAGATAGCGAGTGTTCATGGGTTAAAAAGGGAGATTTCATGGGGTGAGATCGAGGGTGCTTATGGAGCGAGGTTGGCGAAGGATATGGGGAGAGATAGCGAGTGTTCATGGGGTTAAAAGGGGAGTTTTCATGGGTGAGATGGAGGGTGCTTATGCAGCGAGGTTGGCGAAGGATATGGGGAGAGATAGCGAGTGTTTATGGGGTTAAAAGGGGACAGGTTTCATGGGGTGACGTAGAGGGTGCTTATGGAGCGAGGCAGGCGCAGGTTATGGGGAGAGATGGAAAGTGTTCATGGGTTTAAACGGGAGTTTTCCTGGGGCGAGGTGGACTGTGCTTGTCGGGTATGATGAGGAGTTATTTTGGTGGGGGATGAGGTTTGTGTGTGTGTGTGCGTGCGCACGCGCGCGCGTGAAGGTTGCATGTGAGGTAAAGAAGGGCGTGCCAGTGGGAGAAAGTGGAGAGGGGTTCCCAGGTGAATTTGAAAGTGCCTAGGGGATGAGGTGGAGTAATAAAGATGATTCTTGACTGCTAATCTTCTTTTTCACAAATAAGAATTTTCTTTGAGGATGTTCTGAAGATTTCCCATAGACGAAAAGACAGAAATAGTCAACGTTATACACCGTCTTCGGACTGATAACATCAAATGGAAGAAAATGAATATGTATAGATGATGACGCATAAAAACATATACGTGAACGGACGAATACGTATTTAAAGAGGTGTGTGTGTGTGTGTGTGTGTGTGTGTGTGTGTGTGTGTGGGGTGCGTGCGTGCGTGCGTGCGTGCGTGCGTGCGTGCGTGCGTGCGTGCGTGCGTGCGTGCGTGCGTGCGTGCGTGCGTGCGTGCGTGCGTGCGTGCGTGCGTGCGTGCGTGTCGTGCGTGCTGTGTGTGTTTGAGTGTGTGTGTGTGTGTGTGTGTGTGTTAGAGAGAGAGAGAGAGAGAGAGAGAGAGAGAGAGAGAGAGAGAGAGAGAGAGAGATGGTGAGAAGGAAAAGGAGAGGCAGATAGAGGGGAAAGGTAAACTGAAACAAATGGAGAAAAAGCCAGGGAGAGAGTGATAGAGTAGCAGTCTTATGCTTCAAAGGGGCGCTTGAGTGTGTGTATGAGTTAAAAGAAATTCGGGAGGGAGGGGGTGTGTGTGTGTGTGTGTGTGTGTGTGTGTGTAGAAACTCCTATTGTTGTAGGTCCATACGGATTGTGCACACATTTGCTTGTGTCTTTGTGTGTGCATACCTGGGTGATGAAGATACTGTTTTGGGTGTGTATGTTATACTCTATATGTTATGTTTTTGACGTGGAGAGTGTTTATAGAATTTGGTGAGACGTGGAGTGGTTTTTGTCTCCAGCGAATGTGATCTGATGGGAGTGCTTATTTGGGCTCAGAGCATTTGTTACAGGTCATAGGAAGTCCGATTCCACTGCAAATACAAATTCGATTTTGTTTGTTTCTTTGTTTTGTTCGACTGTTTTTGGCAGGAGCGTGAAGAAAGAGAGGAATGAGCCAGTATAACTGATAATACATGTCATTTTGCCTTTTACATCGCAGTCAGCAATCGTCACAGACACAACACAGCACAGGATAATTGCGTTGATTTTAACAGCGTTTATGACTGACAATACAACAGAGGGTAACCATGTCAATTACACCGTGATCAGTGATCATGACTTCATACCTCAGACCGGAAGGGAGTCAAACCAGATGGATTATTTACATTTTAATCAGTTTCGCCGTAGTTTTTAGAGCTTTGGCGAAGCTACTGTAAATACGACCAACTCAAAAAACAAAAAAACAAAAACAAAAAAAGTCGAAAAAGAAAAGCTAGAGACCAAGTTCTTAAGCAGTAATTGCACCTGCGGTATGTAACCATTGTGTTAGTGTGCCATGACCAAAGAACGACAGCCGTTGCTAAATTTCGCGCGAAATCGCGTCTGGCTGCGTCGTGTCTTCGACAATACTTTGGAACAACAGCTGGGACTACAGGGAACTGCCCCCGACCCCTTCCCCTTCCTTGCTTTTACAAACTTTGAAGATGTTTGCGCTCACTTTGTAGAAAATACGCGCAATGTAATTTAAAACTACGCCTGTTGCAGTTTTAGGGTGAACAGGTGCGGTGATAGTAGCAGAGGATACCCAGGTTAGTTTAATCATCTGCAATATACTGGCGTATCTAGCAGATCTGTGAAAGAGTCACATACAGCAGAAAATGTTGTGATGTCAAGTCTGAGAAACTAGATATATGTTTTGGAATGTGTCCATTTCACGTACTCCGTGACAAGCGAACATGAATACTTTGTTCTTCATGAGAAACTGATCTGGGTTATTAGGCATACCGATGCTGCTGCTGTTTTTGATGATGATGATGATCATGATTATGATAACGATAGTAGTAGTAGTAGTAGTAGTAGTAGTAGTAGTAGTAGTAATAGTTGTTGTTGTTGTTGTAAATTAATGACAATATTAACAATAATAATGATAATGATAATAATAATAATAGGAGAAGAAGAAGCGTATACGTAGGAAACGCCGCACTTCACTCTGCAATCAAGTAGTTCATTCCTCACAGTATCGTCCTAGCTTAAAGCAACAAGCCATGAGTGAACGAATTATGCTCCTAAGAAGCAGAGTTTGGGAGACAAGACAGTGTAGGAAGAATGATAAGGAGATTGTTCACCGCCAGAGTGCTGACATGTTGAAGCGCTGTATCGAAAAGCTGTCTTCGTCATGCATACACTACTGCGCTCACACTGGATCATCATTGAAAACCTCATTATTGACAGCTTTGGTATGGACTCCGCGACAAAGGCGGACTGGGCAGATATCAAGTCTCAGCGCGCTAAGATTACAGTTCATATAACGTCCTCTGGCTTACTGGGAACATACAGAACAGTTGTTGTTACTGGGGATCACGTGAAAAAAGGGGAGAAGAGGAGGGAGAAAGAGAGTGTGGGTAAAAGAGAAACATAGATAAAGATATAGACAGTGTTTTAGAAAGAAAAGATGTTAATTTCGGCTTACTAGGATAGGTAAAAAAAAAGAAGCAAAAAACAATGTCAGATGTATACTGTGAACCGCCTAAAGTGAGCGTGGACGCGCAGGCGAAGATATGAGGCCAATAAAAACAACCATCTCTGTTTCTTCAGAATGAAATTCAAAATGTC
Organism: Conus ventricosus; assembly: GCA_018398815.1. NCBI lineage: Eukaryota > Metazoa > Mollusca > Gastropoda > Neogastropoda > Conidae > Conus > Conus ventricosus. The sequence goes on along the minus strand of CM031613.1, from coordinate 51,621,320 downwards.
AAGGCCACAAAATTAAAAATGATAACTGTATATTTCTGCAATATTTACAACGCACTAGTACTTATTGACCGTGGTAAAAATTGTGAGGTGGAGGAAAGGGGGAGGAGTGGGGGGGGGGGGGGGGGGGCGTCTTGACCCACCCAGCTCTCCTAATTTAAGATAATGGTTTACTGATAAATATTTATTGTGTGAGATCTGAGATATTCAATGATGACAGACTAAGTTGAGAGACACAAGTATCAATATGGAACAATCACCACATGAGTTAAAAGATTAAGAATATGTCGAAGTAAAACACATTATAGTTAATTGAACCTATTCACAAAAGTTACTTCGTTTATAGCGTGTGCCAATCTAGAAAGTATGGAGAGATGCAGACACCTGCCCCCCCCCCCCCCCCCCCCCCCCCCCCCCCCCCCCCCCCCTCTCCCTCGCTCAAATGCAACTGACAGCGTCTGTCTGAACCACCGGAAGCAATCCAGTCATGCGGAAAGCCGTGAAGGCCTTGTAACCTAAATAAAACCTGCTGCAGTTATAAAATATCGTGGCTGACACAACAGTCATCTTTTGAATGACCCGTGCAAAACATTAGAATGTCTGCTAAGGGGCGGACGCCCCGGCCATCCAGTTCCACCTCGTCACCCCCCCCCCCCCCCCCCCCCCCTCTGTTCCCTGACAGGGCTGCATCATTTGCTTTCACCAATGGGAGACGACCGATAAGGCGCCAGGGGGGGGGGGGGGGGGGGGGAGGTCGCATGATCAGGTGACCCTGGAAAACCAATATTATTTGTCAGCAATCTTCCTGCCGGGCGGGCTGCACGGCGCGATTGTGTGTGTTCGGATTCAGGCGGGAGCAAAATGGCCCATCAATAGTGCTTTTCCACCCTCCACGACCATTTCTTGAGTGTCGTGATGACGGTAGGTGTTACGTTTTCGATGTGCGCAGCTGGCGAGTTGAGCCGTAGATTCTTCGGCACTCGGTCGGACAACGTGATTTCGGTAATCAAACTCTTTCGGTCCAGCAGCGGAATGTTCATATCGTTTATGTCTCTGTACAACTGTGTAGCCTTAATGCTTCTTACCTTATCATCTTCACTTTACCTGTCAGTTTATCATTCTGTATTTTGGAAGATGTAAAGTAAAGTAAAACGATTCGAGTATGTGTAACACTATTCGAATGTGCATACAAATGACTGTAAGGACGGACCTTTTTTCGTTCAGTTCGGAACATTGTTCATAGAATAAAGATTTGCTTGAATATATGAATTCAAACTCTTTTAATTTTTTTGTTGTTTGCCTGCGCTTGTTTTGCCCCGTAGTGGTCAGTCCAGCACATTTGTATGTATTCTGGTTTGTTCTGTCTGATCTGCTACAGGTAGACCCTAATGACAGCGACAACCTGAGTCGTTCTGTGGAGCTGTGGTTTATGTTCTGCATGATCTGGTCCATCTGCTGTTCTGTGGACGAGGAGGGGCGGAAGAAGGTGGACAACCTGATCCGGGAGAATGACGGCACCATCCCACCAGGGACTCGGTGTACGAGTACTATGTGGACCCCAAGAGCAAGAGCTGGGTCCACTGGGATGAGAAACTGAAGCAAGGATGGAAATACAACCCTGCGTAAGAATTTTATTTAGTGTGTGAAAGAACAGTATTCAGTGTGTGTAAGAACAGTGTTCAGTGCGCGCGCGCGCGCGTGTGTGTGTGTGTGTGCGCGCGCGCGCGAGTACGCGCGATCTTTGTGTGTATGTGTGTGTGTGTGTGTGGTGTGTGTGTGTGTGTGTGTGTTGTGATGCTTTTGCAATTGCTCTTTTAGGAAATCTAACGTGAATTTTGCGATTTATCAATCCAGCATCATAACAGACAAGTGTCTTTTAAACCAGCAAGTTCCCTGTCTTATGGACAAGTTCTGCCGCTATCAAGTTTCATGATTATGCTGTTTGCATTTTCATCATGATGTTGTATGATGAGAGAGTGTGATTTTAAGAAAGTCGCTGGTTGTGATAGTGGGGTTTGATGGGAAGACAGGAGTGATGTTGGAGTGTGGTAAAAGAAGATGTAGCAGTGTGGCATCAGGGGATATTGCAGTTTGGTAAAAGGGAATGCTATGTAAGGAATATTTTGTAGGGAATGTCGCAGTGTGGTGTAAGGAATGTTTGCAATGTTGGATGAGGGGATGTTGCAGTGGGGTATAAGATGTTGCAGTGTGGTATCAGATGTGAGGTACAAGCGGACGTTGCAGTGTGGTATAAGATATTGCAGCGGGTTATAAGATGTTAGTAGGGTGTGTTGCAGTATAAAAGAAAGAAATAATATAGTAGAAAGGGGGGGGGGGGGTTGTAGTGTTGTATGAGGCTGTTGCTGTATGATATAAGAGGGTGTTGCAATGTGATACAAAGAGATACTGCAGTGTTGCATAGGGAATGTTGGAGTGTGGTATAATTGGATGTTGAACTGTAGTCATAGGAAAATGGTGTTGTATAATAGGATGTTGCAGTGTGATTTAATGCGGTGTTGCATAAAAGCATAAGGGACGTAATAATGCTGTGGTGAGATAAGGGGATGTTGCCATTTAGTTTAAGGAAATGACGCAGAATGGTAACATGGAATATTGCAGTGAGATATAAGGGAGGTTTGCAGAGTGGTATGGTGTGAAAACATGTTAGGATGCTGCAAGGCCATACGATGCGGGGATATGACAGAATGCTGTGATGTGGTGTGATTCAGAGATACAAAGGGATGCTGCTAGGTGGTTTTGCAGCATAGCATTATTGGAAGACATGATAGGCTGATAAGTCTGATCCTACATGGTGTTGTTCAGTGGTATGGTGTGAAGGTATGGTGGTGTCTTGCAGGGTGCCTTTTTACCAGCAGATCGTGCCCACAGTGGACACAATACGCTACCAGTTCCTTATCACGTCGCTGATAGACAGTCGCAATCCGGTGATGTTGGTAGGCCCCGTGGGCACTGGCAAGACCTCTGTGGCCGAGGCCTGCCTACGCCGCATTGACAGCAAGGAGTTTAGCGTCCTCGCCATCAACATGTCGGCCAGGGTAGGTCGGGATTTCACCATGGAAACGAGTTAGTCAAGCCTTTACAGGGTTCTTCGCTTGGCCATTACTTCACTTTGTTAGTTGACTTATGCGGAGTTTAGTTATTGGTACGAAGTAAACTAACGCTTACGGGAAGCTTTCATTATGTTATTAAGTATGTCAGAACTTCACCATGTTCGCAAACGTTTTTCATTATGTTGTCAAATAAGTCAAAGAGGCATTATATTCTGGGGTGAGTGAAGGTTTCAGTGTGTGATTGAATGAAGCAAGTAAGTTCTTGAGTTAAGTCACGGCTTCATTATGTCAGGTGAATCAAGGACTCGGTTTTTTTATCTTCAGGTAGTCAAAACTTCATCATGTTCTGGAGTATTTGAATTAGTCTGTGCTTTAAGAAAATCTTCTATTGAAATAATAACAGAGAGCATTTACCAAAGGCAATCTTCTGCATTCATGGGCATGACAAAAGTAACATAGCTTCTGTTTTTAATCAGCAATAAAAGAAGATAGGTAGAAGATTATTTCCATTCCATGGACATTGCATCACACACACGCACATCAGTCAATCATTAATGTAATGACGTTAGATTTGTTAGCTTGCACTTGCTTTCCCCATTACTAAATTGTTCCACATGATATTGTGTCTCCCTCTACTAAATTGCTCTACACACACACAAACACACACACACACACACACACACACACACACACACACACACACACACACACAATATATATATATATATATATATGTCAACCTCGGGGTATGTCAGTGGAGGAAGGACTAGCGCACAGCCCAAACACACTCACAGCTTGCTTACAATCTCATTCATATATCATGCATTCGTCACATCAAACCACTAGTAAAGTCTATAACTTTACTACACATAATCATAGAAAAACATCAATGCGCATGGAGTCAAACAAAATGAAACATTCTCTCTTTCCTTGAACTTCACAAAACCATTTATCTAAATCATCATAACTAACCCGGGTATAAATAGATTTTCTACTTTACCTGGCCAGGTGATCTTAACCTATTTACGAATCACTGTCTTTCCTTTTCTTCTTTTTTTTTCTTTTCACTGTCACTTTCACAAACACCAGTCACGACACAACTGCTGGCACTGGTCAGGTTGGACCGCTGGCACTGGTCAGGTTAGACCGCTGGCACTGGTCAGGTTACTGGCGTTGGCCTGTGGTTCTGCTTGATGAAAGTGGCGCTGCCAGGTTTGAGGTCGAACCCCGGTTCAGATTGAACAGTGACTACCAGACATCGATCTTTTCTCCTTTCTTTCTTCCTGCATTAACGCATTGCACTCTCTTTCTCTCTTCTGGTCTGCTCTATCAAATGGACATGGTTGCTTTTTTTTTTTTCTTTTTTTTTTCTTCATCAATTAGCAACTCTCTCTCTCTCTCTCTCTTCTCTCTCTTCTCTCTCTCTCTCTCTCTCTACTCTCTCCTTAGTCCTTCCTCTGCAGACTCTGTATGGTGCTAATGCTTCAACTCGGTTCTCTTCACTCCTCCTCTCATCTCTCTGCTTTTCTCTCGTGCAGAGCTACTCCCAGAACCTGTCTCTCTGTCTCTTCTTTTCTTTTTCCTCCTCTCCTCTCACTCCCTCGCTTCTTTATCCTGTTCTACGTGTCAAAAGGGTGAGTACCATTGGTCTGTATTTTTCCGCCTTGTACGAGGTTACCTCCCCTCTAATTCCATTGGACATGCAAATCGTCAAAGTCACATGTACCGGCCTTGCTCTCTGTGGTGGTCAATGGGTCATTTAATTAATTGGCTTGGTTTCACCCCCACTACACAATACCTCTCCCCTTCCTGCTTTAACCTGCGACGTTCTGGCTTAACTGTGGCACTGGTCTTGCAAATTAGCTGTATCAGTCTGACCTAGACGCAGAGATCCGTCTGGCCAGACCTATTGAGACGTCGGTTAAGCCACTCAGTCTGTCTGCGGGACGGTGCGTCTCCTTGAAGGACTCGAAATAGCCTCTTCGCCGTGCGTAATTGGCTGATGCGACACATGAAGTCGTCTGCCTGGAAACCAGAATGTTTGAGTTTGGAACTTATGTCCAATTGAACTGGCTGGCGACTGACCACGATTTCGGTTTTTATTTTTTTTGTCCGTGACAATTTCCGCCTTGCAAAAGACTATGCTCAGCATTGTCTCAAAACAACGGTACAAAAAGCAACAAAAACCCGAATTTGCTGACACCACAGCTACACGTGCAAGGTTTTTTTTTTTCAAATTATTTACAACAAACGGTTTACCAATTATAAACATATTTCACCAGTGAATATCACCCAATGGGTTATCATTGACGTGCGCTTTTACCTTATTTCAACTCATTTTCTGATAACCTCTGTGCGCACCTATGCAATTCCCCAACCTGCGGATTTTGCCACATCTTCTCTTCACAACTACTATGAAAAGCACAATCTAATATGACAACGATCCATGACACCTCATGAGGAATCTCCATCCTCACTTATCGCAAACAGTGCGTTACTACACAAGCGACTGTACGCTCCAAACATAACTACATTTACATGAACAAGTCTCACAAAGAAAATATGAACCATAGCCAAATGGGAATAAACCCCATATCCACTCAATCTCACTGTAGTCCACACATATTATTTACAAAGTAGCTATGCACCCGGATTGACTGACTTCCTCTGAGTTGCAGCTTGCTAGACTACACGGCTTAAATAGTCAGCTCCTACATTCTGTCGACCTGGGATGTACTGAACTCGATACCTGTAGGGCTGCAGTGCCATTGCCCAACGCAGCACCCTGCTGTTTTTCAGCTGCGCCTCCTGCAGGAATTTGAGTGGTTGATGATCAGTCTCTATCACGAACTCTTTCCCATACAAGTATTTGTGAAATTTATGCACGGCCCACACGACAGCCAAACACTCCTTCTCTTACCGTTGCGTACCCTTCTTCACACTTCGTCAGCTTCCTGCTAACATACTTCACAGGAAACGACCCCTTCATGCTCTGCAACAATACTGCACCTACTCCACCACCTGATGCATCTGTACGCAACAAAAATTGGTTTTGACATATCCGGTAGCTTCAAGATGGGACGGGAACCTAGTCGTTCTAACACTGTCTGCAGTGCTTGCTCTGCAGCGTCTAACCACTCGACACTGCCGGTTTCCCTGCCTTGACCAATTCACTGAGAGGACTCGTGATTGCTGCAAAATTTGGTACGATTTCCCTGTAGAAACCAATAAAACCTAGCAGACTCCTGACTTCTGTTTTGGTCTTCGGTCTCTCTGAATTCATCATCTTCTCCACCTTTCCCTTTTCTGGCTGCTTTGTGTCGCCTCCATCAATGATTGCTGCTGCGCCTATGTGCTAAGCTCACGCTGAATATATTTGCGGAGCAAATTCGCATGGAACAGTTTTGGTTTCCCATTCACATCAATTTGGTAATCCTGATCTACCTTTTCAATGATGGTGAATGGCCCTTTCCCAATGCATCAGCAGCTTGTTGGGGACCCGTGGGAAGCAGTAACAGGACTTGATCTCCCACCTTGAGGATTGCTTCCTCACCTTCCTGTCATATTGCTTCTTTTGCACGACCCTAGCCTCCTGCAAAACTTTCCCTTGCAACTTACATGTCTCCTCTAGCCTATTGCGTAGGTCCACCACTACTGATAAGTGGTTTTGACCTCTTCTGACTCTGTTCTCCGGACCATAGCTCTTTGAGAATACACACTGGTCCTCTGACTGTCCACCATACAGCAGCTCAAATGGTGAAAACCCTGTGCTCTCCTGAGGGGCTTCCCTGTAGGCGAACAATCCCGCTGGAATGTAACGATCCCAATCTGTGGTCTTTCCTCACAGAGCTTCTTTAAGATGCCTTTCAGCACACCATTGAATCTTTCCACCAAGCCATTACTTGTGGGTGGTATGGGGTTAGTGAGAAGCTGTGTGATCCCTAGCAGCCTGTTGACCTCCCTATCACGCCTGAGGTGAACTGTGACCCTGTCACTGAGAATTTGTGATGGCACCCCCACACGAGAAAATATGTCTACTAGCCCTTCAGCGACCTGTTGCGTATCTACGCCTTTCAATGCGACTGCTTCTGGATATTGGTCGCGTAGTCCACGAGCGTCAACACATACCTGTGCCCACCTTGGAACAGGGTGAGATTGAGCCAATCAGATCAACAGCCACTCTCCTGAATGGTGTGTCAATTAAGGGGGCTGTCTAAGAGGCGCCTTCCTCTTCACCCCTCTTGTGGCTGACCTTTGACACACATCACATGACATGCAGAACCGCTTTATGTCTGCCATTGCCCCTGGCCAGTGAAAATCATCAAAGATTCGGTCAGCTGTTTTGCCGGTGCGAGATGACCCGCCATGAGCGACTCGTGACCCACTGACATGACAGTGTCACGATAAAATGCTGGTACCTCTAAAATGAGTTGTCACCTTACTGTCTTCCCTTGGTGAACACTCGGTACAGCAACCCGCCTTTCACCAGAAATTCAGTCTCACCTCCTCTAACCACCTGTTTCTCTCCACCTCTTGCCAACTCCAAGACTTCACGAGCGAAGGGTCTTGTTCCTGCGTGCCCTAAACTCATTTAGGCGACACATCTATGCCTGACTTCCTTGCTGGAACGACTAACGGTTTATCAACCTTTTCCTCCTTCTTGCTCCGTGTTTGAACTGCTGCCCCTGTAGCAGTCAACAACTCAGGATCCCCTGGATCCCTTGCACCTGGAATATTTCCAATGATCAAATCATAAAGGGGTTTCTCCATCACTAGCGCAGACAATTCGCCTGAGAAGTAAGGGGTTTCGTATTCTATCTTAGCAACTGGGAACTTCTCACAGTGCCATCGATTAGAGTACAGGTCTGGATTTGCCCTGTCAAATCCCTTCCTCGGCCAGCGTTGTTCTTACTACACCACATGAACAAACAGTGTCTCGTAACACTTTCACCCTCTGCTGGCCAATCCACCCCTCTTCCACTGGTAATGAACCACTCAGCCTAGTGCCCCCCATCCCTGACACTGACTGCTGTCCAGCACGAGCCATAGGCCGCACTCCACCCTCTTCAGATTGGATCCCTTTTGGTTCCACTGCAGGTCGTTTCCCTGGTGACCCTTATCAACCTCTTGCAAGGCTGCTGCCTTCTGGAACCTCATGCGACATTTCCTCGCCACATGTCCCTTCTTGTGACAAATGAAACACCTATTGTCCTTTGTCCTCCTTTCTGCCCCACCACTGGGTTTGCAGACTTTGCAGAAAACTCCCCTTGTCCCCTTGCACTCTTCTCACCTGTTCCTGGCACCTGTTTGTCCTGCACCTTAGTGCCCAAACGTGCCTCCCTATACACCTCTGCTAACTTCAGCAATTTCCCCTGCTGTCTCTGGCTGTCTCTCTTTCAAATGTATAATTAACTCTGGACTGCAACCTGACAAAATCTGTTCTTTCATAACCAGCTCTTTCAATTCAGCGAACTCCTTTCTCGTACCACTCAACTCTAACCACTTCTCAAAATAGTGATCTAAACGTGCACCAAACTGAGTGTACGTTTCACCTGCTTGTAATCTAGCTGATCGAAATTTCTTTCTCTGTGAGGTCAAATCCCTTCATCAACGACTCCTTCACAGCACCAAAATCAGATTTGTTGGTCTGTGGTAACGCAGTGAAAATCTGTAATGCCTTACCCGTCAATAGCGCTGACAAAATGACTGCCCACTCTTCTGACGGCCAACCCTGACTAGTAGCAAACGTTTCAAAACGACTGATGTACGCATAAATCGAATCTGATCCTTCAGAGAATTTTGGCAACTTTGGTCGGGGGGCATAACGCGCACAGGGTCACTGGAAACTTGACTACCATCATCGGTGGTCTCCCTCTGTATTCTCATTCTCTCTAACTCTAATTGAATCCTTAATCTTTCTGTTTTCTGCGTTACATTAGCCTGAATCATTATTCTTTCTGTTTCCTGCGTGAATCGTTCTGTTTCATGCGCTAAATCTTTCTGTTTCCTGCGTTGTGCTAGCTTAATCTTTCCTGCTCTGCTATTTCTACTGCGACACGGCGTCTTTCCGCTCGCTCATCTCTTTCCATCTTTTGTTGGGTTTCAACGAATGCTCGCAAACTCTTCTCCCGAGTAGCCTAAATCACGAGCGACGCTCACAAGTTGTTCAATAGGGGTGTTCTTTTTCTTCGCCATTATATCTTTTTTTTTTTTTTTTTTTGAACAAGATTTTACTACTACGACAGCCAAACTGCTGGTTACCGACACGAGTGACGTATAGCACAATCCTATGAATGATAATATTAGCTTGGGACAACGTCATTAGTTTTTATAAGACGCCTAGTGCCTGACCCAACTATGAGAGCGAATTATAGGCAATCTGTGCGAAATAAGTACTCTGGGGCTGAAATTCCAAGCCTAGTGTTAACTATCTTGGAAGCAATGCCAAGCCTAGTACTTAACTATCTTGGAAACATACAGTAAGACACTACTTTGTTTAGGATTACAATACTTAAATCCCACCAGCCCCTCTCTGAGAAGTTGAACAATTATAATAAATGGGCCAGAATATCCTGGCAGGCTCGCCAATAAATTGTCAACCTCGGGGTATGTCAGTGGAGGAAGGACTAGCGCACAGCCCAAACACACTCACAGCTTGCTTACAATCTCATTCATATTATCATGCATTCGTCACATCAAACCATAGTAAAGTCTATAACTTTACTACAATAATCATAAAAAAACATCAATGCGCATGGAGTCAAACACAATGAAACATTCTGTCTTTCCTTGAACTTCACAAAACCATTTATCTAAATCATCATAACTAACCCGGGTATAAATAGATTTTTCTACTTTACCTGGCCAGGTGATCTTAACCTATTTACGAATCACTGTCTTTCCTTTTCTTCTTTTTTTTTCTTTTCACTGTCACTTTCACAAACACCAGTCACGACACAACTGCTGGCACTGGTCAGGTTGGACCGCTGGCACTGGTCAGGTTGGACCGCTGGCACTGGTCAGGTTAGACCGCTGGCACTGGTCAGGTTACTGGGTTGGCTGTGGTTCTGCTTGATGAAAGTGGCGCTGCGGGTTTGAGGTCGAACCCGGTTCAGATTGAACAGTGACTACCAGACATCGATCTGTTCTCCTTTCTTTCTTCCTGCATTAACGCATTGCACTCTCTTTCTCTTTTCTGGTCTGCTCTATCAAATGGACATGGTTGCTTTTTTTCTTTTTCTTTTTTTTCTCTTCATCAATTAGCAACTCTCTCTCTCTCTCTCACATCTCTCCTTAGTCCTTCCTCTGCAGACTCTATATGGTGCTAATGCTTCAACTCGGTTCTCTTCACTCCTCCTCTCATCTCTCTGCTTTTCTCTCGTGCAGAGCCTACTCCCCGAACCTCTCTCTCTGTCTCTTCTTTTTTTTTTCCTCCTCTCCTCTCACTCCCTCGCTTTCTTATCCTGTTCCTACGTGTCAAAAGGGTGAGTACCATTGGTCTGTATTTTTTCCCCCCTTGTACCCAGGTTACCCCCCTCTAATTCCATTGGACATGCAAATCGTCAAAGTCACATCTACGGCCTTGCTCTCGTGGTGGTCAATGGGTCATTTAATTAATTGGCTTGGTTTCACCCCCACTACACAATACCTCTCCCTTCCTGCTTTAATCGGCGACGTCTGGCTTAACTGTGGGCACTGGTCTTGCAAATTAGCTGTATCAGTCTGACCTAGATGCAGAGATCCGTCTGGCCAGACCCATTGAGACGTCGGTTAAGCCACTCAGTCTGTCTGCGAGACGGTGCGTCTCGTGAAGGACTCGAAAATAGCCTCTTCGCCGTGCGTAATGGCTGACGCGACACATGAAGTCGTCTGCCTGGAAACCAGAATGTTTGAGTTTGGAACTTATGTCCAATTGAACTGGCTGGTGACTGACCACGATTTCGGTTTTTCTTTTTTTTGGGCCGTGATAATATATATGCATAAATATATGTGTGTGTGTGTGTGTGTGTAAGATTCATGTCTGTCTTTGCGTGTCTCGGACGGACACGCACAAACGCGCGTGCGCACACACATCCTTCTGTGATTACATTAATGACTTTGCAAAGATTCAAATAAATAAAGGGCGTGGGATGGAAGGAGCTGATGAAGAATAACATGAGAACGAAAAATCAGGTAAATGTATTATAAATCATCTTCTCTAGCAGTATATTGTAATCCATCCTGAAGTCAGACTGATTCCTATCGTCTGCTCTGAGGCCCTTCATCCCCTGGATCGGACTCATCAGGAAGCCAGGGCTAATTGTGTCTGGGCTCCCTTGGCATCAAATAAAGATCCACCACGGTCTATAATTTTGTGGTATTCTCACCACCAAGGGTTCAAAAATAAAATTCAACAGTACCTCAAAGCAGCCAACAAAGGGTAGAAAAGTAAAACGAAAAGAAAGTGTAGTAAGGAAATAAGTTGCTGAAAAAACAAAATCATTAAGTAAACAGTATAAAACATAGGGGGAAATCTCTAAGCCTGTGCTTGAGGAACCATTTAAGGATGCAATGTAGGTTAAAAGATGTCCATCAGTTCGAGTGGTCAGCTCTGCTGTTTAATAACCCAAGCATTGTTAGCAGCTGAGAATTATGCAGAACAGCCTTTACTTGGATCTCTTGAAAGATGCACTCTCCTACTGATTGACCGAACAATATCATGTTGAACAAATTAGTAGTGGGGGGAAAACAAGTGCAGGCTAACAATTCCTCCGTCATCACACACACACACACACACACACACACACACACACACCACACACACACACACCAATGCATAGTAAGTGTGAGAGACAATGACCGACTGAAGAACACAGTAAAGCAATTCTCATTGTCCATGGGTCCCTCACTGGCATTACTCCAACGCCGCTCATGTTGTTCAATTAGTCAGTCGTTCCTGTATGTTTTTCAGCTGACTACTGATTCTGTTCCATGGGTGTCGGGGACATCCCTTCGGGTGACATGGTGGATGCCCTAGCAGCCAGGAGGCGTCTTTTGCTATGCTTTTCAATTAATCATACTTTTCTTTGCTGTGTTCTTCAGTTGGTCATTTTCCATTGATTTGATTTAGCCATTGCTTTACTGAGATTAAGAATAATTCATTCTTTTGCGTTCTTTGCGTCAGTTATTTCTTGCATTATATGCTATATATGTCTGCTTTTTGAGTTGTAAACGAATTGAATTCTTCGATTTCTTCTGAAAATGTTGTTAATGAACATCTGTGTAAACAGTCTTTTTAGTTTGCTAGAGGTGAGTGTCTCTGGTCCATTGTCAGACGTCCTCCAGCAACGTACAAGACATCATCGAGAGCCGAGTGGAGAAACGCACCAAGGGGTGTACGTTCCCATTGGAGGCAAGAAGCTGATCACCTTCATGGACGACTTCAACATGCCAGCTAAGGACACCTTCGGCTCCCAGCCCCCTCTGGAGCTCATCAAGCTGTGGATTGACTATGGCTTCTGGTACAACCGCAAAAACCAGACCACGCAGAAGATCATGGTGAGTGAGGTCGATAGATATAGCGTGCGTGTGTTTGAGTGAAGCGTGCAAGTTAAGGTGTGTGTTTTCATGTGAATGATAAGTGTTGGTAATGAGTGTTTTGTTCCTTGTATTGGGAGTCCAAGTAGGGCCCATGTGTGTGTACACGTGTGTGTGCGCGCGCGCGCGCGCGCGCGCGGTGTGTGTGTGTGTGTGTGTGAGAGAGAGAGTGCGCGCGCGCTCACGTATATGTGAATGTGCACATGCGAGCGTATGTGTGCATGTATGTTTGTGTGTATATTTGTTTGTGTGTATGAGTGTGTGTGTGTGTGTGTGTGTGTGTGTGTGTGTGTGTGTGTGTGTGTGTGTGTGTCCAAGACAGACAGAAAGACATGCATCTTGCACATACTCGTTAAACATGCTCTCGTTGTATTGTTAGTGATCGATGCCTGCTGACTGCACTTGTATACTGCACTGCGCTTTAATCCTGGTGCAGATATTTCAGCGTCAGCCATCATTTTTTTCCTTTGCTGCCTGTTCCCTCTTTGCCAGGACATGCTGCTGGTGGCTGCCATGGGTCCCCCGGGCGGAGGTCGCATGGTCATTTCCAAACGGCTGCAGAGTCGTTTCAACCTCATCAACATGACTTTCCCACAGGTGGGCCGCTTGTATGTGGAATTACACTTTTCTGCTCTTTAGTCTATAAACAACAAACAAGTAGGGTAACTGTTGCTTCCACATAAAAACAAATACACGCCCATAAATCCAGAGGAATGCTGCTTATGACACCGAATCGCCTTGCAGAAATGACAGCACAGAGCACACAGAACAAACAAGGAAACATCCACAAAAAATGATTTTCCAAGCTTGCCTATATACCCTGTACCGAACACATCTACACAGCAACAGCAACTGGAGGAATGAACAAAAAGAAATCAACATTTATTCAAGACCGGCACAGCCTTTTAAAAGCTGTGTAGATGTTTTCGTCCATGTACTTGTATGACTATAGTCAAGTTTTAAAAGGCTGTGCCAGTCTTGTAGAAATGTTGATCTCCCGTTGTTGCTGCTTCATTATGGATGGATGAATTGTTCATATGTAATAATATCGTTTACGCTTTGTTAGAACTGAATATGTATTTATACATACATATATTTTATTTTGAGCGCTTCAGTAAGAATGAAATGGAATGTGAAAATGTAAATGAACGCTTCAGTAAGAATGAGAATAATGTGTTTAGTGTTAAGTGAAGGCTTCAGTAGGAATGCATAGATACTATAGATTGTGAATACATTGAACACTTTATCAGGAAAAGATGGAATGAATGTAATGTGTGTGCGTCCGTCGAGTCGACGAGGACCACTGGAGTAATCTTGGGGCTGAGAGTGTGTGTGTGTGTGTGTAGGGGGGACGATTTGTGGCTACGACTAAAGTGAATGCTTTGTCGTCTAACCAGCAGTTGTGGTCGACACAATGACACAGTCACTGAACGAACAGTTGTTGATTGATCTGTTCATTAACTGGCACCAGGAGTCGCAGATCAAGAGGATCTACGGCAGCATGATCAACCAGAAGCTGGTGGAGTTTGACGAGGAGGTGAAGACTATCGGTGACGTCTTGACTGAAGCCACTATCGAAATATATGACGTCATCGTTCACAAATTTCTGCCGACCCCTGCCAAGATTCACTACCTCTTCAACCTCAGAGACATCTCCCGAGTGAGTCACTCACAAAGGGCAGTAATAGATAGTTGTGTCTCGGACATTGTTGATTGGTTTAAATAAACCTTCTGTGGAGGTACCAGAAGCATGCTTTCATTTGTCAAACGATGCACGCAAACCTATCTATCAGTATGTACTTGTGTGACACGTCTGGCTTCAGTTTGATATATATGACGATATTTAGAGGAGGAAAGGTACACATGGCTTGCTTACCTCATATTTCCTGGTATCACCGGGCCCGCAAATCATAGACACCTGCTACGTTGATCAGTTTTGGGGTTGCTTTACTACTTTTGAGTGCGTAGTTACCACTTTTGTTGACGTAAGTAGGCAAGCTGAAACAATGGTGTAAACTGCTTTTGTAAACGTATGAATGTGGCAGTATATCTTGGTAGGGCAGTAGCTAAAAGGTCAGGTTTTTAGTAAGTGTAGGAGACAGTATTGTTTGATTAGTTATAGGCTATATCATGTGTGATGATTGAAAAGTCAAGCCAGCTAAATGCTTCACTGGTGTGCGTAACACAGCTGACTAATGGTAACTTTAGCAGGGCTACTGTTTCATGAGTGTTATTGCACCTGGTGAACGGTAACTTAAGCAGATAGTACTGTTTTACCACACCTGTTGACTGGACGCGTTGGCATAGAATTCCGTTTTCATCAGCGTTTATGTCACACCTTTTGAATGGGCAACTTTGTGAGACAGTTCTGAAGTAAGTTATAATATGTGCAGTATAATGTGTACCCCAGTGTTTACATTGTATCGGGTGTGTCATACGTTGTATCCAGATGTTGACAGTGTACTTTATGTATGACATATGAACCAGCATTCTACATTCACCAGGTGTATCATATTCATTCACGTCTTAACTTTTGTTCCGTATGGGTAACACATACAGAGTTTCTACATTTACCAAGTTTTTCATACGTATCCAAATGTTGACATTGTACCATATGTGTGACGTGTGTACTAGATGTCTACATTCGCCGGATGTGTCATATACAGATGCAGGTGTTTACATTTTGCCTGGTGTGTTATAGGTATACAAAGGTGTTAACTTACACCAGGTGTGTCACATAGATAACCATGTGTTGATATTTTACCCTGTGTGTCATGTGTACTCAAATGTCGATATTGTATCGGATATTTAGTATGAACAACAAAGTTTTGCCTGTATACCATGTGTATCATGTGTACCCAGCTATAAATATTGTACCAGGTGTGTCCAAAGTTTCTCGGGTATTTGGTGTGTGTCGAATTTGTACGCAGGTATTGACATTGTATCAGATTTGTCACGTGTATCCAGTTGACATTTCAGCAGCTATGTCATATGTACCTAAATGATGATACTGTGCCATGTGTGTCATGTGTATCCAGATGTTGACATTGTACCAGGTGTATCGTGTATTCAGATATTGACATTGTAGCAGGTGTCATGTGCACCCATATGTAGACATTGCACCACATGTCATGTGTAACCAGATGTGGACATAGTACCAGGTGTGTCATGTGTACTCAAGTGTTGACATTGAGCCAGCGTGTCGTGTACCTAGATGTTGACTTTGCACCAGGTGCGTCATGTCTACCCAGATGTGGACATTGCACCAGATTTATCATGGGTACCCAGGTGTTGACATTGTACCAGGTGTGTCATGTCTAACCATATATTGACATTGTATCAGGTGTGTTATGTGTACCCATTTGTGGACATTGTACCAAGTGTGTCATGTGTACCCAGATGTGGACATTGCACCAGGGGTGTCATGTGTACCCATTTGTGGACATTGTACCAACTGTGTCATGTGTACCCATATGTGGACATTGTACCAGGGGTGTCATGTGTACCCAGATGTGGACATTGCACCAGGGGTGTCATGTGTACCCATATCTGGACATTGCACCAGGGGTGTCATTTTGTACCCAGATGTGGACATTGCACCAGGTGTGTCATGTGTACCCATATCTGGACATTGCACCAGGGGTGTCATTTTGTACCCAGATGTGGACATTGCACCAGGTGTGTCATGTGTACCCATATGTGGACATTGCACCAGGGGTGTCATGTGTACCCATATCTGGACATTGCACCAGGGGTGTCATTTTGTACCCAGATGTGGACATTGCACCAGGTGTGTCATGTGTACCCATATCTGGACATTGCACCAGGGGTGTCATTTTGTACCCAGATGTGGACATTGCACCAGGTGTGTCATGTGTGCCCATATGTGGACATTGCACCAGGGGTGTCATTTTGTACCCAGATGTGGACATTGCACCAGGGGTGTCATGTGTACCCATATGTGGACATTGCACCAGGTGTGTCATGTGTACCCAGATGTGGACATTGTACCAGGGGTGTCATGTGTACCCATATGTGGACATTATACCAAGTGTGTCATGTGTACCCAGATGTGGACATTGTACTAGGGGTCATGTGTACCCATATGTGGACATTGTACCAGGGGTGTCATGTGTATCCATGTGTGGACTTTGTACCAGGTGTGTAATGTGTAACCATATGTGGACATTGTACCAAGTGTGTCATGTGTACCAGTATGTGGACATTGTACCAGATGTGTCATGTGTACCCGTATGTGGACATTGTACCCGGTGTGTCATGTGTAGCCATATGTGGACATTGTACCCAGTGTGTCATGTGTACCCATATGTGGACATTGTACCAGATGTGTCATGTGTACCTATATGTGGACATTGTACCAGATGTGTCATATGTACCCATATGTGGACATTGTACCAGATGTGTCATGTGTACCTATATGTGGACATTGTACCAGATGTGTCATGTGTACCTGTATGTGGACATTGTACCAGATGTGTCATGTGTACCCATATGTGGACATTGTACCAGATGTGTCATGTGTACCTATATGTGGACATTGTACCAGATGTGTCCTGTGTACCCAGTTGTTGACGTTGTACCAGGTGTGTTTTGTGTACCCAGATGTTGACATTGTACCAGATGTGTCCTGTTTACCCACTTGTTGACGTTGTACCAGGTGTGTTATGTGTACCCAGATGTTGACATTGTACCAGATGTGTCCTGTTTACCCACTTGTTGACGTTGTACCAGGTGTGTTATGTGTACCCAGATGTTGACATTGTACCAGATGTGTCATGCGTATCCAGAATTAGACAATGGACCATGTATGTGACATGCGTGCCAAGGGCCTGACATAGTTCCAAATTTCACATATTTGCACTCAGCTGTTGACATCATTCCACGTGTACCCGGTATACATGTACGATATATGACGCCATGTATACATCGCCAGATTAGACATGGAACCATGTGTGCTGCACGCGTACCTCACTGCAAGCATTGTGCCATACGTGTTACATGCATATCCGGGTGTAATAATTGTACCAGATACGTTATATGAGCACCAGTTTTGTCATCTTTATACCCAGAGCTGATATTGTAGGCTACCAGGTGTGCCATATGTTGACCATTGTACCATGTGTGTCACGTGTGTATCCAGGTGTTGATATTGTTCCATATGTGCGCAGGCGTTGACATAGTTCCAGTTATGTCATTGTATACTCAGTGCTGATATTGTGTGCTGTCAGGTGTGCTTTATGTGTACATGATAATTATGTGTCGACGATGTACCATATATGTCACATGTGCACTCGGGTATCTGATATGCACTCCCAGGAGTGATCACGTGTTCCAAGGTGTATGAATTCACAGGTGAGTCACATGTGTTCACAACTGCATGTTATATGTCTTCAAGTGTGTTGTTGACAGGCGCTCTCAGGTGTGTATCCTATGTTCCCAGGTGTTCCAGGGGTTGTTGAGAGCCGAGAAGAATCGACATGATACCAGGGAGGCTCTCACCAGGCTGTGGACACATGAGTGTTTCCGGTGAGTCTTCTGACGTCACTGTAAGTTGTCGGCGATGATGTCAACGCCCAACTCGCTCTCTGTGTGTCTGTGTAGCGTCACGCCACTGTCGATAATCTATGATCTGTCTGTCTGTCTGTCTGTCTCTCTCTCTCTCTCTCTCTCTCTCTCTCTCTCTCTCTCCTCTCCTCTCTCTCTCTCTGGCGCACTCGATTCTCCTTTCACTTGTGTGTGTGTGTGTGTGTGTGTGTGTGTGTGTGTGTGTGTGTGTGTGTGTGATGGTTGTGCATCCTGTGTATAACTATTTGTGGTCGGTTTCCATTTATTTATTTGACGTTTTCTGTGCGATATGAATTCAAAATATGTATTATTTGGTTTATTATGTGCAGTCGATCACCTGTCATTGCCTCTGGAATGAGTAAACAATGTAAAGAGCTAAGCTTGTTTTAGTTCAGTCCTTAATATATTTTCTGGCTGAATGAGTACAGATACATATGATGCAGCTATGTAGTAAGCCATATTAGGGACGCAAATGTAACACAAACCTGTGTATATGCGGCGGAGTGTTGTGTGCATTTTGTTCTTTTCTCGGTGCTATACAATGATACATTCTGAATTTCTGATGTGTTGTAGGAAATGGAGGAGGATGAAGGTGTTGATTGGAATTGGTTAATTATTGGAGCGAGGGAATATGTCGTGAGAATGATTCTTTCCATCTGTCTTACCTATGAGGAGATTAGAGCGCACGTGTGATGAAATTATTTTTACCATTGTGCCTAAGGCGGGTAAATGTACCGTAGGAAATTTCATGGTTATAAATATTGACAGTTTCGGATGATTTCACAACTGATGTATGATGCCTCCTTGTATGCCTTTATCAAATTAACCATGTTTTAACACGAATCACTCACCTTGTTTTTATTTATTTATTTGCTTGTTTGTCGGTTCGTTCATTTATTCATCTATCGTCTTTCATGTTTATCATTTTTTTTATTTAAGAAAATTATTATCATGAATATTTCATTTATTTTTTGTTTTAAATACAAACAAAATACATGTACCGTTTTCCCATTAAGTAGTGCGCTTCCATGTGTGTTGATATATGGAACATATTTGTGGGCGGCTATAAGCATATATATTTGCACATGTAGGTTATATGTAAGGGTATAGATACGTAGATGGACAATCTTTCCTGAAGACTTACTGTAACACGGATAATCCATGTGTAGTCAAGCAATTTACGTTTAAGTTACGATGTGTCTGGTGCCATGGATGTTTCGTGAAACAATCCACTTTATGCTTCGTTACTGTCAGGGGTGATAAAGAAGTAGTGAGACCATTCACACTGAGCATTTCAAATGGCCGTTGTCTAAGGTGTGTAGTGAAACAGTCCACGTTGAAGATGTCATTTGGCAGGAGTTACGGATGCGTCTTGAAACCATCCACTTTTAAGGTCTAAATCTGGTTGGGCTTACAGATGTATAGAGAAACAATACATATTAGAGACGTACTTTGTCCGTAGTCATGAATTTGAAACAATCGACATCGAAGATGTGATTTGGCCGGCGTCGTGGATGTGTAGTGAAACAACCTGTATTGAAGGTCTAATCTGACTGGGATCATGGGTGTGTAATGAAACAATGCACCTTGAAGATCTTGCGTGACCAGTATCTTGGCAATCCACACTGAAGATTTAACGCACTCATCGTCTCAGATTTAATATGAAACAATTGATATTAAATATTGAACATGGCAAGTGTGATGGCTGTCGTGTGCAGCGTGTTCTCTGACCGTCTGGTCAGTCAGAAGGACTGGGAGCTGTTTCTGGCGGTGCTGGGTGACAAGCTGGGATCGCTCTTCAACCAGACCCTCAGCAACATGTGCCAGAACAAGCAGCCCCCTCTCTTCGGTCTGTTCATCATTCCCTGTGCCGTTTGTTTTTGTCGTTGTATTGAGGGTTACTGTCATAGCTTACCTGGACCACATGTGGGACAACAAGCAGCTTCCACTGTACAGTTCTTGTAAAAGATCTACTTTATCAGAGGCCATAGATGTGTAGCATATCGTATATACATAGTAGTATATGTGTAATATATATAGTAGTGTAGTATACCGGCCCTTCCTGCTGATTTAATGTTGATTATCAGGGTGTCTTACCTTGACTGATACTTTTACAGTTGATTTCAGTGGTGTGTCACAACAGTCAGTCCCCCGAGTTTTCTTTGCACATTGTTTATTGTGAGGTGTAGTGTCGCTGTCCTGGTTTACCAGAGCAATATGTAAACTTTTCCAAATCCGTCCAGACCTGAAAGAGTTCTTACCGTGTGCCATTTGCGCCCCCCCCCAAAAGAAACAGTCTCGTTCCGTTTGCATACCGGCCACTCGTTTTGCGTCACCCGTATCCTTTAACAGGTAAAGAAGCTTGGTGCATGCCATGTGATGTAACACTTACTATAAAACATGGCCTGTTAGTGTTGGGGCTTGTGTGATGTCAGATCTGAACACTTTACAGCAGATTCCATGAAAACCTTGTTCCCTAGCGTGAATGGATTTGTGAAGAACATTTTCATCAGATCTCAGATTTTAAGAAAGAAATATTTTAACAACATTCCGGCGGCTTTTTACAAAACGTGTTTGAATGAGTTGTGTATGTGGGTTTTTTTCTTTCTTTTTTCTTTAAAAATCTATTTTGAGAGTTGACTTCAATGAGGTGACGGCCCTGATGCGGCCGTTTGTCGTCAGCTGGGCTATAAGCAATATTGTCAATTCATCTAGTTATGTTTAAGGCAGTCATCCCAAATAGGGCCAGTTATACATGCTGTTTTGCTTACATGTTAGCTTCCAGACAGTTGTCTGTAGTGTGTGTACATGTCATTTGATCTACTGAATGTTTTCACGGCCTTTGAGTATATTTTACAGAATCCAGTCAATCGTCCATTTTGATTGTACATGTGTTGTAAAACTCGTGCAATTGCCCTCAGTGTTTGTGCTCATGCTGTTAGATCAACAAATTTTCACTGTGTGTATAAACATATGTTGTAAAATCCATTTCATTTTTGAAAATATATTGTGTTGTAAGATCTTAGTTTCCTGTGGTGTACGTGCATACTTCTTTTGTTATATCTTCTGATTTGTCCATTGTGCACGTTCTTGTGGTATCAGATCTGCTAAATATTCCATGGTTTAGGTCTCTAAGCTCCCAAATCAACTCATGTTTCCGTTTGATTGTGCACATGTTGTGAAACCCTCTCAGTGTGCCCTCGTTTTTACACATATGTTATAAACCCTCAATTTCCTACTAAGACGGAGGAAAACTGGTTTAAGCGCACAGGTAACTTTAGAGGAGGGAACACAGCGTTTTGTGTGACAGACTCTTCTTGTTTATCAACACTACCTGCAATCTTGCATCTCTAATCACCTAAAGAAGAGTACGTGACTCAAAACGTATGTCCTTCTCTAAAGATACGTATATTCTTACACCAGTTTTCTATATCCTAGTTCCACCAGAACCAGCAGTCACCGTTCTTCATTTCAAATTTCCTACGCTGTTTATACATGAATTTGAACATCAACTCGGCTTTCATGTGGGTATGTCCGTAGATCTACTCAAGTTTCTATGGTATATGAGCACATTTTGTAAATCCTACTCACTTTTCAATGATGAATGTGATTATGTTATATGTAAAGTTCACTAATTGTCTATGCTTTAATACATGTGGTGTCATTCTACTTATTGTTTGTAGTGTTTACACGTATGATGTAAGATTTATTCCATTTCCATGTTGCTTACGCTGAGTTGTAAACATCTAGTAATTCTCGTTGATATTTACGCATAGTGTTGAACCATCCACTCTAATTCCAACGATGACTGTACATATGTCGTAAGGTCTGCTTAATTTTCCTTGGTGCATGGATCTGTGCATTGGGAACCAGAGGGACTAGCTCCTTGTTTGTGGCGTTACTTTGGTGCAGGGGACTTCATGAACGCTGACATGCTTTACGAGGACATCACGGATGGGGTAGCCCTAAAGAAGTGCATGGCCTCCTATCTCAAGGAGTACAACAACTCTCCAGGCGTGGTCCCATGGACCTGGTCCTCTTCAGAGATGCCATGGAACATGGTTTGTACAGCATTAAAACAGAGCACATGTATTCTGCATTAATTCTTAAATCTTTGTACGTTTTACCAGTCTGTTTCGCTTATTCTGTCAGAGGCATTTGGTACACAGTGCTTATCTTCATTCTCCCACAAAGTGACGACAAAATGATTACCGTACTGAAGCCATCCCACCAATGGAGATTGCACATTTTCGATAGATTCAGAAGGATGTAAGCTTTTGCAGAGAATGTTATCGCAACAGTGTCAGACTGAGTGACCCACCCCCCTCCTCCTGTGAAGATTGAGATGGTCACAGCAGGTGGCCTTATCACCCATAGGCCACTTCCTGACATTGCAGAATCCCTTTTGACTGCCGACGTTGTCTTGGTATACTGTATTGAAAAGTCCCTGTCATTTTATGATTGGGAAAGATAGATAAGAAAGCAGCGATAGCCCCATACCAACCTCCGGAAGAAGGCAGCTGTGCAGGCAGAGTTGTCAAATTTTATAGAGAGAAATAATCCCCGCGCTCACGCGAGGGTTTGACGAAATTTCTGCGCTTCCTTTATCAGGCTGTAATAAGTCCAAATCAGAGAATGAGCTAGTCCAGACATATATAATATGTCGCATTTATAGAATCATATGGTAACTACGAACATAACTGTAAACAACTTTGTAACTCTCTCTCTTTCTCTCTCTCTCTTTCTCTGTCTCTTTCTGTCTGTCTCTCTCTTCCATCACTCTCTCGCTGTCTCTGTCTGTCTGTCTCTGCTTGTACGTATCTATGAAGCTACCAACCCATCTATTTATCTGAACAGATATGTGTGTGTGTGTGTGTACTTGAGATCTGCTAATGAGTCCAGCCAGGGGACGAGTCTTCCAAGAAGAGACTTTACAAAGAGCTGTGTTTCAAATCGGGCTTTGATAGTCGGCAATAAACTGCACGTAAAGACGTTATTATTTTACATTAGACATCCCTCCACCTCCCCCATCCCCCTCTACCTCCCTCTCCTCGAACCCCTCTTTTTCCTGCAGATTTTTGCCAAATCATTGTTTTAGTGACGGAGGAATTGCTGGCCTGCACTTTGTTTTACACTATTACTTACTTGTTTGTTATAATGTACAATATATATATAATATATATATATATATATATATATATATAGAATGCTGAACAATGAAGTAGTGGGGGAAAACAAGTGCAGGTTAACAATTCTTCAGTCGTTATAGTAATGACTTGGCAAAGATTTGAACTTTAAAAAAAAAAAAAAAAAAAAAAAAAAAAAATTGAAGATGAAGAAAATGAGGGAATATATTATAACTATGAGAAGCCCTTCTCTAGCTGCCTGAGGGAACCATCATAATCTCTCTCGAAGGCACATTTGTTTATATTGCCTGCTCCTAGGCCTTTCGTCCGCTGGATCGGACTCATCAGGGAGACACGGCTGATTGTGTCTGTGCTCTTGGTGTCAAATAGAGACACACCACAGTCCATAATTCTGTGGTGTTGTCACGCCAAGGGTTCAAAAAAAGAATCCAACAGCACCCCCAAAGCAGCCAGCAAAGGGTAGTAAAATGGACCAAAACAAAGGTGTGGAGAGAAAAAAAGTTGCTGAAAAACTAAAAGCATTATTCAAACAGTATAAAATGTAGGGGACAATCTTTGAGCCTATGCTTGAGGATCCATTCAAGGATGCAAGGGAGGTCAAAAGATATGAAACAGTGTGAGTGGTCAGCTCTGCTGTTCAATAACCCAAGCATTGTGAGTGGCTAAGAATTGTACAGAACAACCTTTACTTGGATCTCTTAAGAGATGCAATCTCCACTGATTGACCAAACAATAGAATGCTGAACAATGAAGTAGTGGGGGAAAACAAGTGCAGGTTAACAATTCTTCAGTCGTTATGTAATGACTTGGCAAAGATTTGAACTTCATATATATGAACAATATAAAAGTGTCCTTAAAAAATCTGAAGGTGCTCAACTCCTTGGGGAGCAACATCTGTTAAAGAGAGAAACAGACGGAGACAGAGAAAGAATTTTGAAGTGCGTAATGTTAAGGGTACCACACGCAGGAAACGATGTGTGTGTGTGTGTGTGTGTGTGTGTGTGTGTGTGTGTGTGTGTGCGTGCGTGCAGAGAGAGAGAGAAACAGAGACGGAGACTGAGAAAGAGTTTTGAAGTGCGTAATGTGAAGGGTACCACACGCAGGAAACGATGTGTGTTGACAGTGTCCAAGATAGTGCGGGTGATCCGGCAGCCCCGGGGGAACATGCTGCTGATTGGGATCGGTGGCAGCGGGCGTCAGAGCTTGAGTCGTCTGGCTTCTTTCATTTGTGAATACAAGACCTTCCAGATCGAGGTCACCAAGCACTACAGGAAGGCCGAGTTCAGAGACGGTAACCAATGAGATTCATAGCAAACCTCGTTGCAAGTGTAGAGACGGTGCTACTGGATGTGAAGTATGCCTGTTTCGTTCTCTAGATCTTGGTTATACTCGACGAATATGACTTGCCTTGTGTTGAGTTCCGGGATGACAACACTGGACAAAATACAACATAAGCGAATGCCAGTTTGAAAAAAGAAATATATATGAAGATTAATGTAGCAAAGAGCATTGAAAATGTGGTACCAAACTTAAGTCGGTGAAGCTTCTTCCAAGATGTTATTTATGTATTCAATATTTGTTATATGTAAATCAATATTTATTAAATATTGTTTACTTATATTTCATTCATTCATTTTAATTGAAATTCTTTTTCATCCTTTTTTGCAGGGGGAGAACGGTAGTGGATGGGCGAAATTGGGAAGTGTGCGTGTGTGTGCGTGTGTGTGTGTGTGTGTGTGTGTGTGTGTGTGTGTGTGTGTGTTCGTGCGTGCGAACAAGCGTTCGTGTGTGTGTGTGTGTGTGTGTGTGTGTGTGCGAACGAGCGTTCGTGTGTGTGTGTGTGTGCGAACAAGCGTTCGTGTGTGTGTGTGCGTGTGTGTGTGTGTGTGTGTGTGTGTGTGTGTGTGTGTGTGTGTGTGTGTTTGAGTGTGTGGTGTGTGTGTGTGTGTGTGTGTGTGTGTGTGTGTGACAACTTGGCATGTATGTTTACATTATTTGCTTCCTTTTAAGAATTGTGAATGAAGGTGTTGGAAGGAGAGAAAAAAAATTCATGTGTGTATATTCATTTTGTCATCGTCTATATTGAACATAGATACCTTTTTTCATATGTCTGTGCATACGTTTGTTTTATACATAACATTTCCTTTCCTTCAAAGAGGGCTTGATGGAAAAAAGCAGACATGCGCTTATCCGATATACCATCAAATTGAAATTTTGAAATGGCTTCATACTAACATGCACGCACGCGCGCACACATGCACACACACACACACACCACACACACACACACACACACACACACACACACACACACACACACACATACACACACACATACACATATGAATGCACACACTTGCACTAGCAAACACGTTCTCATGTGCACGCAGTTTTTTTTTTCCACTGCTACTGTCATTCTCGCTTTCATACTCATAGTTGTTAATGATGGTTGAATATATTCTGGCATTAACAAAGAAGAATACCGTTATTACCACATATCATAAGACACTTGTAGAGGCTGTATCATTATTGTAACTGAAGAAAGCTGTTGCATTCCTGTTCTATGAAATCATCATCATCATCATCATCTTGATCGTCATCCATAATTGCATCATTACCAAAATTTGTCCTTTCTAACATGATCTCCTCACAGTAATAATCACCATTAACATCAACATGTCACTTCATATTGCGATCATTATTGTTATCACGACTGTGACAGAACTAAAGAAGTTGTGCTATCATCATCATCATTATTGTCATCATTATTACTGTTATCAGTGTGACAGACTTCATAGAGCTATGCTATCACCTAATTGCTGTTATCATCGTTGTTGTTATTTTACGTGACAGACCTGATGAAGCTGTGCTGTTGATGTGTCTTCGTGAATGAAGTATTTCTGCACAACACCATCGCCATCGTCATTATCATCGTATCATCATCATCATCATCATCATCATCACCATCATCATTGTGACATACCTGAAGAAGCTGTACTCCTAGTAGTGCAGGATGGAGAATTCATCCGATTCCCGTGCGATGTCATCGTCCTCATCCTCTCCCTTGTCATTATTGTCATCGTGATCATCCTTATTTTTGGGACAGACTTGAAGAAGCTGTACTACCAGTGCGGTGTGGAGAACAAACCCACTGTGTTCCTGTTCAACGACATCCAGGTGGTGGAGGAGGTATTCCTGGAGGACATCAACAACATCCTCAGCAGTGGGGAGGTCCCCAACCTCTACAAGCCTGACGAGCTGGAAGATGTCAGTTGTCTTCTCCAGATTTGTGTGGCGTTTCATTCTTCATCCTTCTTCTTCTTCTCCTCATTTCCTGCTCCTCATCCTCGTCCTCTTCCTCCTCTTCCTCCTCCTTCTCTTCTTTTGTTTCTGCTTCTTCATCATCAAACGGTTTTTCTTTTTCTCCTTTTCTTGATCATAACCAAGCACTTCTCCAACTAATTCTTCTTCTTCCTCTCCAAACATCTGGACATGAGAAAAACCCAGACGCCTTGCATCAAACGACAAATATAAAATTGGCAAGCTAATGTCCATTAGTAACTGAACATGCAGATTTTGCATTACTTACTTACTTAATCCTCTTCATCCCGCAACCCGAGACATAAGGCGCCAACAAGCTCCCTCCAGCCCGCTCTGTCCTGGGCAAGCCAGCTCAGTTCATTCCAAGTCTTGCCTGCCTCTCTCATCTCCTCCTCCACTGTCCTCCTCCAGGTACCGAGTGGTCTGCCTCGCTTCCTCTTACCCGGTGGTGCCCATCTCAGCGCAGTATGAGGGAGTCTGGTCTTGTCCATCCGAAGGATGTGTCCCAGCCACCTCCACCTCCGCAGCTTCACCTCGGCCAAAATGTTGTTTATGCTGGTGCGCCTTGACACTTCCCTGTTGGTGACACGCTGCTGCCAGTGAAGTTTCAGGATTCGGCGAAGACACCTTCCTTCGAAGCCTCTGAGCCTACTCTCAATCTTCGTGTTGGTTCTCCATGTCTCTGAGGCATATAGGAGTACTGAGCGTACGCTGGACCTGTAGATCTTCAACTTGGTTTTGGTTTGCAGGACAGTTGACCTCCAGATGTTTTTCAACCCGCTGAATGCCCGGGCTGCGAGTCCTATCCTGGTTGAGATCTCCTTCTCGATGTTGATGTCGGCCGAGATATAGCTGCCGAGGTACTTGAAGTGTTCCACCTCCTCTAGAGCTAAGCCTCGCACACTGGTCTTCTCTGCGCTCTTCGTCTTCACCTTCATGATCTTGGTCTTGTCGGGGTGAATCTTGAGACCCACACTGCTGGCTATTAGGTCCACTCTTGATGTTTTTTCCTGGATGTCTTTCTGGGCGTGCGACAGCAGTGCAATATCGTCGGCGAAGTCGCAGTCTTCAAGCCTGGCTGTCAGTCCCATACAAGCCCTCTCGCCCTATCGCTGGTGCCTTCCTCATCACCCAGTCAATGACGACAAGGAAAATTGTCGGCGAGATCACGCAGCCTTGCCTGACCCCGGTCTGCACGTGGAATCACTCGCTCTGCTGTCCATCATGTCGCACACAGCACTGGTTGTCTGGCGAGTGTCAATTGTTTTTTAAAGGGGGGGGGGGGGGGGGGGGGGTAGGAGGTTGGAGGCCCC
>CM031613.1:51468309-51588309 GCA_018398815.1 Conus ventricosus | reverse complement strand
TTTCACTATACCCATAATTGTTCAGTACCCAAGGATTCCGTTCGTCCACCCACGATGCACTGAGCTCACAGCTCTTCAGTCACCAAGGAATCTGTCTGTCAAGGTTATGCATTGTACTTATCAGTATTCAGTACCCAAGGAATATGCATGTCCACCCACGATCCACTGAGCTCACAACTCTTCAGTCATCAAGGAACCTTCTGTCAATGGTGCGCACTGTATGTATCAGTATTCAGTAGCCAAGGAATACACCTGTCCATCCATGACGCGTTGTGCTCATTAACATTCAGTTTCTAAGGAATCTTTCTGTCACTGTTATCATCGATATTCAGTATCCATGGAATCCGTCTGTCTATCCATGGTGCACTGAGCTTGATACGATTCATTATGACAGGAGTTCGTCTGTCAGTCCATGATGCAGTGTGCTCACGAGTACGCAGTATCTAGAGACATAGGCCGTTAATCTATTCTGCGGGCCGGAATAGCTCAGTTGGTAGAGCGCCTGACTCGTAATCTTGGTGATCCTGGGGTTGCGGGTTCGAACCTCCGCCGGGGCGTTTCGGTACAGGGGATTTTTCTCTCGGAGTTAACATTGGTTCTGACTCCATTTCCCATACAGTCCTTCGAATGAGACTATAAACCGAGGTTCCGTGTGTGAACGCATGCATAACATCTTGCACACACGTAAAATCCCATCACCAACTTTCGGAAGAGTAGGCCAGTTTGGCCGTTGGTATGGATGACACGTTACACATAGCTTGCACCCTGCGTGAGAAATGGAAAGAATGAAGGAAGTAAGGAAAATGAGTGATCGATATTGAACGATATTGAATGGATGACACGGGAAACGACTGAATGAAGCGCCAGCTGGCAGCTCTTCAGTCGGCACTACCCAGGTAGGCAGCCCGTTGTGTAAACGAGTGTTGATTGTAAAGCGCTTAGAGCTTGGCCTCTAGCCGAGAATAGGCGCTATATAAGTATTCATTATTATTATTATTATTATTATTGTGCTCGTTACTATTTAAAATACCAGGAAATAATGTCTATCAAATGTGTAATGCGATGTGCTCACTAATATTCAGTATAAGGGGAATCCGTCTATGGATCCATGGTGTTCTGTGCTATTTCTACTCAGTATGCAAGCAGTTAATCTGTCCATCGGTGGTACACTGTGCCATTCAGTATTCAGTATCCAAAACATCCGTATGTAGATCCATGATGCACTCTACTTGTCTGTGTTCAGTGTCCAAGAAATCCGTCTGTCAGTCTATATCTATGATGCACTGTGCTGGTCTAGATTCAGTATTCAAGAAATCCGTCTGTTAATCTGTGATGCGCTGTGCTTGTGTATATTCAGTATTCAAGAAATCCGTCTGTTAATCTGTGATGCACTGTGCTTATCAGTACTCGTTATTTCATCAGTTAAGCTACCCACCTGCGATAGTGGGAAGCTTACTAGAGCCAGGATTTAAAGACATGCTGCAAATGTAGACACTTTTATTTTTCCTGCCAAAGATATGAAAATCGTGTCGTGACGTTTGTTTATAGCCTTGCCTACCGTACTGACTCTGAAGGGCAGCAAAGGAAATTGAAAGTCAAAACGCTGTTAATGAGGTAGTTAAACAATCAGCATTGATAAAGTGATTGCAACATGAGTGTTGTGGATTTAGTGATCAAAGATAAATAATGTTGACTGAATACTTGAAAATGAATGTTTTCTACAAAGTAATGGAAAGAGTAATGTTTCTGATTGACTGAATAATATATGAGTATTGGTTGAAAAATCAAAAACTGAACTTTGTTGAATAAATGATTGAAGAGTGAATGTATTTCATTGACTTAGTAAAAGACACATTTTTGAACAGGTGATTGAAAGAGTAAATGTTGTTGATTGAAAGATGATGTCTGATTGAGTAATTGAAAGATAAATATTGTAATTATAAAGTGAAAGATTAAAAAAAATTGTCACTTAAGTGATAGTAGCTTGTTGAGTGAATGAAACGTGTTGCTCATGAAATAAGTGGAAGATGAATTTTTTCCGACTGAATCATTACAAGAGAAATGCTATTAACTGAAAGATAAACATTTCTGGTCGAAAGATTGAAAGACGAATTTCCTCGATTGAAAGACTGCACACATTAACATTATTGTGTGAGGGATAAATGTTGCCGACTAAATGATCAAGAAGACGACTATGTTGATAGAAACATGACTGCGGTTCACTGACTGCCGACTGGTGGATTGTGTTTGATGGCAGGAGCCGCTCAAGCTTTCTCTGGCCCACATCTTTAGCGTCATGCACAAATCGGTGTCGGACTACTCCAAGCGGATGCTGGTGGAGCTGAAACGACACAACTACGTCACCCCTACCAATTACCTGGAGCTCGTGTCTGGATACAAAAAGTCAGTGCATGGTCGTGAACACTGCAACATAAAATACTATACAAAACCTGGGTGTATAGTACAGAGTCCAGCCAAAGAACCACGCAGTGTTATGTAGGATACTGAACATCAGTGTTCAGTATAGTGACTTGACTTGACTTGACTTGGTCCCTTAGACGTCGGTCCGTAGGGGCACCCCTGAAGCAGTGACAACCATCCTTCTTCATTCCTCTCTGTTCTCCGCCCTCCGCAATGTGTCTCTCAGCCGCAGGCCTGTCCATTCCGTGATGTTATCCTCCCATCTTTTCCTTTGTCGACCTCTTCGCCTTTGTCCTGGTACTGTGCCCTGCATTATTGTCTTGGCAAGGCCTGTTGATCGTGTGATGTGTCCATACCATTTCAGTTTGCGTCTTTTTACTGAGGTTAGGAGATCGACATATGGACCAATTTCATTCACGATGCGCTTTTTAACTTCCACATTGCTGATGTGATCTCTGTATGAGATGCCAAGGAGTCGTCTGAAGCACCTCATTTCCATTGTTTGGATCTTTTTCTCAAGGTCTGATTTCAACGTCCATGACTCACAAGCATATAAGAATATCGCCATGACTAAGGATCGCATCAGTCTAATCTTTGAGCTGATGGAGATGTTTTTATTTCTCCAAAGAGGCGTTAGCTTAGATAGCGTAGCTGTGGTCTGAGCGACTCTTGAGATGATTTCAGGTCTTGATCCTTCATCTGAGATTGTATAGTGTTAAGTCACAAAAAACCCTTCATCTTGATGTTAGATTAAAACAAAATCAAGAATGATATAGAGTTCAACTACAAAAACGTACCTGTGGGAAGAACTAACAAATCGTCACTATGTAGGCTCGGTCGAGTGCTCGACCATAAAAAAAACATCAGTGTAGAATATGGTACGAAACGTGAGCGTTTCATACAGAAGTCAGCCGACAAAACTTCGATGTAATGTATCACAGAATTCAACCACCAAAACTTAAGTGCTGGATGTTGAAAACGTCAGAGTATAGCACAAAATTCAATTTCAAAAACATCAATGTTAGGTATGATGCAAAACGTCAGGGTACAGCAGAGAACTAGCCAAGGACACTTCGGTGTAAGGTATAGGCTCAAACAAAATGTCGGTATATAATGTATAATTCAGTCAGGAACATTTCATAGCATAATAAGCACAAAACGTCAACAACAACAAAATGAAGAGTTCAATTTCATTCACGATGCGCTTTTTAACTTCCACATTGCTGATGTGATCTCTGTATGAGATGCCAAGGAGTCGTCTGAAGCACCTCATTTCCATTGTTTGGATCTTTTTCTCAAGGTCTGATTTCAACGTCCATGACTCACAAGCATATAAGAATATCGCCATGACTAAGGATCGCATCAGTCTAATCTTTGAGCTGATGGAGATGTTTTTATTTCTCCAAAGAGGCGTTAGCTTAGATAGCGTAGCTGTGGTCTGAGCGACTCTTGAGATGATTTCAGGTCTTGATCCTTCATCTGAGATTGTATAGTGTTAAGTCACAAAAAACCCTTCATCTTGATGTTAGATTAAAACAAAATCAAGAATTGAATAGAGTTCAACTACAAAAACGTACTGTGGAAGAACTACAAATCGTCACTATGTAGGCTCGGTCGAGTGCTCGACCATAAAAAAAACATCAGTGTAGAATATGGTACGAACAGTGAGCGTTTCATACAGAAGTCAGCCGACAAAACTTCGATGTAATGTATCACAGAATTCAACCACCAAAACTTAAGTGCTGGATGTTGAAAACGTCAGAGTATAGCACAAAATTCAATTTCAAAAACATCAATGTTAGGTATGATGCAAAACGTCAGGGTACAGCAGAGAAACTAGCCAAGGACACTTCGGTGTAAGGTATAGGCTCAAACAAAATGTCGGTATATAATGTATAATTCAGTCAGGAACATTTCATAGCATAATAAGCACAAAACGTCAACAACAACAAAATGAAGAGTTCAACCAGGAACACACACTTCAGTGTATGATATAATTCAAAACAAGTCTATAGTATAGAGTTTAGCCAGGAATACTTCACTGTAACAAAACGTCAGTCATGAAATATAGAGTTCAGTCAGGAACGCTTCCGTGCAAGTTACAAAAATCGATGTATAATGTAGATTTCAACCAGGAACACTTCGGTGTACAGTATGATGTATAATGTAGATTTCAACCAGGAACACTTCGGTGTACAGTATGATGTAGTAGTATTAAGTTCAGTGTAGAGTGTATAGTATAGAGTTGAATTAGTAAACCTAGGAGAAAATACGATAGCAAACGTCAGAGCAGAGTATAGAGATCAATTAGGAACGATTCAGTGTAGAGAATGTTAAAAAAGAAACGTCAGAGCAGAGTATAGAGATCAATTAGGAACGATTCAGTGTAGAGAATGTTAAAAAAGAAACGTCAGAGCAGAGTATAGAGATCAATTAGGAACGATTCAGTGTAGAGAATGTTAAAAAAAGAAACGTCAGTGCAGAGTATAGAGATCAATTAGGAACGATTCAGTGTAGAGAATGTTAAAAAAGAAACGTCAGTGCAGAGTATAGAGATCAATTAGGAACGATTCAGTGTAGAGAATGTTAAAAAAGAAACGTCAGTGCAGAGTATAGAGATCAATTAGGAACGATTCAGTGTAGAGAATGTTAAAAAAGAAACGTCAGAGCAGAGTATAGAGATCAATTAGGAACGATTCAGTGTAGAGAATGTTAAAAAAGAAACGTCAGTGCAGAGTATAGAGATCAATTAGGAACGATTCAGTGTAGAGAATGTTAAAAAAGAAACGTCAGTGCAGAGTATAGAGATCAATTAGGAACGATTCAGTGTAGAGAATGTTAAAAAAGAAACGTCAGTGCAGAGTATAGAGATCAATTAGGAACGATTCAGTGTAGGGAATGTTAAAAAAAGAAATGTCAGTGCAGAATATAAGTTCAACCAGGAACACTTCAGTTTAAAAAAACCCGCATGAAACAGAACATTAGTGTATATAGAGAGTTGAACTAGTATCACTTCAGTGCAAAGTACAGTTCGAAACGTCAGTGTAAAGTGTAGCGCTAAACCAAGAATGTTGCAGTGCCAAGTATTGATACGAGACGTCAATGTTTAGCATAAAGCTCAACCAGCTATGCATCTGTGTAAAGTATACAAAAGATGAGTGCATTGTATAGAGTTAAACCAAGAACGCTTCAGTGAAAAGTATTATTCAAAAACATCAGTTTAAAATATAGAATTGAAACAGGAACGCTTCTGAGTAAAGTATAACACAAAACGTCAGTGTAAAGTATAGAGTTCATCTAGGAACGTTTCATTGAAAGTGTAATACAAAAATTTGATGTAGAGTATAGAATTCGGCCAGGAAAACTTCATGGCAAAGTATAACACAGAACATGGATGTGCAGTGTAAAAATCTGCGGAGTTCAGGTCGGAAAGCTTCAGTATAAAATATAATTCGAAATGTCTGTGTAGAGTATGGCATTCAACCAGGAAAACTTGAGGGTAAAGTATCATTCAAACGTCGATGAAGAGAGTAGACATCAACCGGGAACGCTTCAAAATAAAGTAAGATACAAGACGTCGATGTAGAATGTAGAGTAAACCCGAGAATTCTTCAGTGTAAATCATACTTCAAAACGTCGGTGTGTTGTATAGAGTTCAACCACGAACGCTTCAGTGTAAGGTATTAATTCTAAACGTCGGTGTAAAGTATAGAGTTCAACCAGAAAACTTATACTATTACTACAAAGCGTTGGTGTATAGTATAGAGCTCAACCAGCGTTCAATGCAAAGTGTTATTCAGAACGTGAATCTGTAGAATAGAGTTCAACCAGGAACGCTTCAGTATAAAGTATGTGTGCAAAACGTCTGTGTATGGTATAAAGTTCCGCTAGGAGTGCTTGGGTAGAGGGTATTAATACAAAACCTTGATGAATACTAGGAAACAAAGTATTGCACCAAAACATTAGTGTATGGTATAGAGCTCAACAAGTACCACTTCAGTGCAAAGTATGATTCAAAACTCAGTCTGTAGTGTAGAGTTCAGCCAGAAACGCTTCACTGTAAAGTATGATACGAAACGTCGGTGTACAGTTCAATCAGGTTCACTTTAAGTGTAAGGTATAATACAGAAAGTCGGTGTACAGTTCAGTCAGGAAACTTTGAGTGTAAGGTATGATACAGAAAGTCAGTGTACAGAGTTCAACCAGGAACGTTGCAGTGTAAAGCACAACACAAAATGCCCATGTGGGGTTTCGAGTGCAACTAGGAAGGCTTTGTATAAATTATGATACAAAGCATCAAAGGTATAGAGTCGAGTGCAACCAGGAAGGTTTTAGCATAAATAATGATACAAAGCATCAAAGGTAGAGTATAGAATTTAATCAGGAACACTTCAGTGTAAAATATAACTCAAAATGTCGGTTTATATTGTGGAGTTCAACCATGAACGTTTGAGTGTAAAGTACAATGCAAAACGTCATGTATAGTATAGAGGTTAACTGGGAATGCTTCAGTGAAAAGAGTAATAGAAGACATCTATGTGTAGTAAAGGGTTCAGCCAGGAAGATTCGGTGTAAAGTATAATACAAAACGTCCGTGTGTAGTTATGGTTTACTTAGGACACTTCAATGTAAGATATAACGCAAAACGTCAGCTTACAGTATAGTGTTCAGTCAGGAATGCTTTAGTGTAAAGTATGATGCAAAAAGTTCGTTTATAGTATAGAGTTCAACGAGTAATGCTTTAATCTAAAGTGTAATACAACCAGCCGCCGTGGCGAAGTGGTTAACGTCACGGACTCCCGGCTGGGAGGTCGTGGGTTCGAATCCCATCAGAAGTCATGTGGGTTTTTTCTGCCCCGACCGGCTCCTACCCAGAGTTGAGTTTGCTGCGGACTCAGTTGGGAAGACTGGACCACACAGTCGAGTTTCATCCACTTAATGGATGCGTTTCTGAGAGTGTTGCTCAAATTTCATGACCAACACTGCAGGTGCCTGTATCTCTCGGGCCTGGTTGACGCCGGGATATATTATGAAAGGAAGCGTAGAGTACAGCCCTGTCATGTAGTCTCAGACCGAAACGGAAATCCGTAGCATCATCTTAATCATCCTCATTCTCATCGATCAGCATTAAAAAAAAATGTCTCAAATTCTGTGGCCCTTCATGCCAGGCTCTCATGGTGACCTCAATTTCGATGTCCTCTCCACGTCTGTGGCCTTGGTTTGGTTCCGTCGAGGTCACCGGTATCGGCGAGTCCATGGGGGCTGTCGTTGGACGGACGTGGTGGCGCCCTCCGGAGGGAGAGCTCACTCACGCCGGCTCCACGACTAAGCAATTATTGTCGTCAGTAGGGGGCTTAGCAGGTGGTGTCCTGCGTATGTTAGATCAGAACAGGCGCCACTGAACACCACCGAAGTGACTCGGCAGCAGTGCAGTGTCTCCTCCGGTGGGTTGCCTCTTGACGACTTGACATTGACTGCTTCCTGTGGATTGCCGGTGCCGGGGCTGCGGCGGGGCCGGCCGGGCTGTGGCTGCGGACGGGGTGTCGGAATGAGCGGCGTGTGTGCACTGCCTCTGAGGTGGCGCAGAGAGTGGGACAGCAAAAAAAAAAAAAAAAAAAAAAAAAAGTGTAATACAAAACTTTAATGCATTGTGTGAGAGCTCAACCGGGAACACTTCAGTGTAATGTTTAATTAAAACAAATTAGTGTAAAGTATAGTGCAATTTAATCTAGCAAAAATGTCTGTAGAGTTTACTGTTCTATCTCTGTGTGTGCATGCAGGCGTGCATACGTGCGTGCGTGTTCTGTATGCTGGATCATTAACATGGGTTTAAGTGTACATAGAAATTAGCACAATGTCTTTTTCTTAATTCTTTGATAGCAAACGTTTTTTTTTAAATCTTGAATACTAATGCATTTTTACGGAGCCTATGTGAAGAAAAGAATCTTTTCTGATTACATATTGTCACTATTTTTGTCCTCTGTACTGTAACTAGTAGGCCATCCGATAGATATTCATTTAGAGCCGAATTCATACTCTATTAAATATAGTTTGTTCGACATTGCTTATCATCTATCGCGCGACTTAATGGTATGCGATACACTTAATTCATTTGGGACCGACAGTTTTTTCCCTTTACTTCCCATTGAAGTGTTACTTTTTACAGGGAGGAGCACAACCAGAGTCCAGGGCATTTGTCTTTAATTTATATATATATGCCACGATATGTGATTTTGCCTTGGATAAGGCTTTTATTACACGTAGTTTTCATTCAACCGTGGGGTTTTACATCTTTGTAGTATTGATTTTACCTTGGTTTTTTTAAAACTCCATGGCTGTTGTTTGCTGACAGTTTTGAACGTTCAGTATCCTAATTTACCTTAGGGTTTTCTGTCTGCATAATTCTGACTTACCATGGGGTTTTATGTCAACAGATATCTAATTTTTCCTCGAATTTTATATCTAGATTGTTCTGATGTTAGCTTGGGCTTTATGTCAGCAAAGTTCTGGTTTACCTCTTGTTATTATAGTTGCAAAGTTCGTATTTACCTATGGTGTTTATATTTACATAGCTCTAGTTCACTATGTGTTTACAGCGACATTGCTCAGGCTTAACCATGTTTCTCATGTCAACATAGGTCTGATTCACCTTGGGTTGTATATGTACATGGGTCACGTTTCACCGTGCTTTTAATAACCTGACTGTGATTTCCTGTATGTTCTGTGCCATGACCATCATAACTATGCTGGATCTTTTTTCCTTTTCATCTTCCGTGCCGTCTCAGTGGCATTACCCGACACCGCTCATTCCACTTCCCCATCCACAATCCTATCGTGGCCTGTCAGCCACAGTCTCGGCACTAGCAGTCCACAGAGACTAGTCTGTGTAAAATTGTCATGAAGCAGCCTGCCGGAGGAGGTACACCGCACTGCTGCCAGGTCTCTTTGACGGTATTCAGTAGTACCTGTTCTGATCCAACTGACGCAAGACACCACCTACTAAACCGCTCATTGACGACAATAATTGTTTAGTCGCAGAGCCAGCGTGAGTAAGCTGCTCCTCTGGAGGGCAGTATTATGTCCGTCCAAAGACAGTCCCTGTGAATTTGTCGATACCGGTGACCAAGACAGAACCACACCACGGGCATTGACATAGAGAGGAAATGGGAAAGGAGATCACCATGACAGCAGGGCATGAAGGGTACAGAACTTGAGACCTTTTCTCCTATGCTGAGCGTTGATGATGAGAATGATGAAAATGATGCTATGGATTTCCATTTTGGTTTAAGACTGAATGACAGGGCTGTACTCAGCGTGTACTTTCATAATATAGCCCAACGTGTGGTGTTGGTCTGGACGTTTGAGCAGCCTTCTCAGAGACGCACCCATTGAGTGGATGAACCTCGACTGCGTTGTCGCAGTTTTCCCACCTGAGCCCACAGCAAACTCAGCTCTGGGTAGGAGCCGGTCGGGGCAGAAAAAAAATGACTGACGGCAATCAAATTAACGACCTCCCAACCTGGAGTCTGCGACGCTGAGCTCATAGTCACGGCGGCTGGTTGGCTAATGTAACCGCGTGACGGTGGCAGGCTGTATCACGAGAAGAGGAGCGACTTGAGCCGGGAGGCGCAGAAGCTGGGCAATGGCCTCAGCAAGATTGACGACACGCGAGAGAAAGTGCAGAAAATGTCCGTGGAGTTGGAAGACGCAAAGGTCAAGGTCGTTGAATTTCAGAAGGAGTGTGACGAATACCTCATGGTGCTGGTGCAGCAGAAACAGGAAGCCGACGAGCAGCAGAAGGTGAGGGCGCTGT
This sequence comes from Conus ventricosus, assembly GCA_018398815.1. NCBI lineage: Eukaryota > Metazoa > Mollusca > Gastropoda > Neogastropoda > Conidae > Conus > Conus ventricosus. The sequence continues at coordinate 51,578,075 of CM031613.1, read as the reverse complement.
TCTAATCTCTGTTTTTGATCCGTAAGTCCCATGATAAGGTGCAGCAAAGGCAGCTTGCCGGTGAACAGCGGAGAGTAGGGTACTGTTGTAATGTGTCCGTTTGACGTTTGCATATTTCACAATAGATGCAACAAAATAAAAAGAAACATAAGGAACAGCAGAAAAGGAGGTTGCTGTTCTGACGTGTCTGTTTGTGATCTGTAGGAGGCCAATGAACATCAAACGGTGAAGGCCCTGTTCTGAAATTAATGTACAACAAAAGGGTTGGTTGTCTGTTCGTCTGTGACCAGTACATTATGTAATATGAGCAGCTGCAAGCAGGAGGATGAACAGCAGAGGATGAGGGCGCTGTTTCGATGTGTCTGTCTGTCAGTGGTATGGGTGCAGCAGGAGGCAGAATGCTGATGAACTGCAGAAGGTGAGGGGTTTTGATGTGCTTTCCTGTCTGTGATCTGTATTGTCCTTAATAGGTGCAGCAGGACGCTGACGAAGAGCATAAGCCGATGGCGTTGTTTTGATGTCTGCCTTCTGTATCATCCATTTGAATTCCAGCGGGAGGAAGGAAGCAAATGAACAGCAGAAGGCGATGTCACACTCCTGTTGTTTTTGTTTACCTGTCTTCTGTAAGTTTCATGCTAGGTCCAACAAAAGGCAAGAAATCGACAAACAACAGTAGGTGATGGCAGTGCGTCTGTTTACTGTGATCTCTACGTTTAGTGATAGGTCTAACAGAATACAGGAAACCAATGAACAGCAGAAGGTAAGGGCACTGTTCTGTGTGTTGATCAGTTTGTAACCTGTATATTCCATTATAGGTGCGAGAGAACCAAGGAAGCCAGTGAATTGCAGTAAGACGAGGATACTGCTCTGATGTATCTGTTCGACTGTCAACTATATATTCTAAGATAAACGCCACAGAGGGTAGAAAACCATAGAATAGCGGCTCAAAGTATTTCGTCGTTTACATAACATTACGTGTTGGAATTTTTTACAAGTAATATGGCATTTCCGTGTACGTATATAGAATAAATCATGATATATCAGGAGCCTGACGACACTGACTAATGATAACAACGCCAACGATGTAAAGTAACGTTAATCGCTTACCACTTGTCAGACCTGTCCCCGTTGCCTGCAGTCTCTGTTTTTGCACGCTATTGTGCTCAAAGGTGAGATTTTATGGTGCATACCATGTCATGAACCACCTACTGATTGTTGGGATTTGCTTTACATTTAATATGAACATTTTCAGCAGTTCTGTAACACCTTGTTTAGGGGCGTCCCAGCGAATGTGATTTTTTTTAGTTTCTAAAGGATTTTTCTTCACTTGATGTAAGATTTTGCAGAACACGTCCACTTTGAGACGTTATGAGTTTGATACAAGAAACTTGATAACAAATATTAGTTTGTGTCCTTGTGTGCGTTAAACAAATATGTACTGAATTAATTTTGACGATGTGGCAGCCCAGATATGCCCACAACCCTCCTTCATGCGGTCGGGAGGGTTATAAACAACAAGAACTGACCCCATCACTGACAAACACTAATCCTCTACCTTACTGAAGAATATTCGAGTTGGTTGCTAGGATTCCAAAAAGGTTGGTCAACATGTATGTATCAGACTGCGGACGAAAATTTTCCACGGGGGCATAGACTGTCACCCAGTGGACTTCGGTTTACATTTTTCGAATCAGGTAGTCGAGTATGTGCACAGTAACTTACAATCAGTTACACAGAAAAAAGAGAAGAACTGATCACCGTCTCTAATGTTTCAAGACATTTTCACTTGAACAGGGAGTGTATTTACTCTCTATATAAATTATCAACAGATGCGATGCCAAAATCAAGAATATTTATTTTACGCGGCGAAAGCCGGCGGGGTAATAATCGTTGGCCCCTTGGCTTCATCGCCCATGCCGAAGTCCCGAAAACATTTTGTTCTTTTGTGTGTGTGTGTGTGTGTGTGTGTGTGTGTGTGTGTGTGTGTGTGTGTGTGTGTGTGTGTGTGCAGGCTGTGACGGTGACGAGTGCTCGTATCAGGGAAGAGGGGAAGAAGTGCAAGGAAATGGCGGATGCTGCACAGGCTGACCTGGACCAGGCCATGCCCGCCCTCAATATGGCTGTGGAGGTAAGTGATACGTTGCTGGGATTTGTCGTGGGAAATGTTTTGCCTTATCTACACAACCTTACTCTCAAACCATCTCATCATGGCTTCCCCATATTAGCCTCGCCCTGTCACAGTATTAGGCCTGGCAGTCTGCCGGTTCCAGTCAATCTCGAGTCGTTATCTGGCAGCCCATCAGAGGAGACACTACATTACTGCCGAGTCACTTTTTGGAGTGTTTAGTGGTGCTGTTCTAATTCAACATGAACAGGATCCCACATGCTAATCTCTCCACTGACAACAAGCACTGCTTAGCTGCGAAACCAGCACGTGATACCGACCCTCGTTGGTGGTGATACCGGCGATTTTGACACAAAGTCACCTCAAGCATGGATAGGATAGGAATTCAAGAGCAAGGTCGCCAAAGGGAGCAGGGCATGCAGGGCCCTAGAACTTGAGATTCGCTCATTATGATCAGGAGAGTGATGACGATGATGCTGCCGAGTTCTATTCTGGTCTGAGCCTACATGACAGGGCGCAATCCAGGGTTTCTTTCATAGTATCAGCCAGGCCCGAAAGATACAGGCACCTGCAATGTTGGTGAAGAAAATTGAGTGGCGCTTGGAGACATGGATAAAACTTCACTGTGTGGCTGTAATGCGTTTTCATCTGAGTCCATAGCACAATCAGATTAGGGCAGATGCGGACTTTGTACAAATTCAAACAAAAATAAAGCGTCTTTGAAAGGCTTCAAACCACAATCTTCCAGTCGTGTGAAGCGTGATTAGGAAGACTAAGGTGTGACAATGCAAGGTATGGAAACGTATGGTGCAGGAGGCTACTCTGTCATAACCATTGATGATGGCGGCTGTAACCCGCCGATTTGTAAGCAGCGCCGATTTGTAAGCGCTTACAAATCGGCGCACATTGCATAACTTGTAAAACCGCCGATTTGTAAGCAGCGCCGATTTGTAGAGCGCTTACAAATCGGCGGGCTAGGCCCCCGCCGATTTGTAAGCTTAGAAATCGGCGGGTGCTTTACAAATCGGTGGGTTAAGCCCCCGCCGTTTTGTAAAGCGTTTTAGAAAACGGCGCTTTATATCCTGTTTCTTTGGATTAAAACGATAAACTATTATTACGCTTTCAGTGATTTTTCCTGCAATTTTGATGACTTTCTATTTCATCAAAACGGCGGACTGAAATGTGGTGTGTGTGTGTGTGTGTGTGTGTGTGTGTGTGTGTGTGTGTGTGTGTGTATGTGTGTGTGTGTTATGTGTGTATGTCAGTATAATTATGTGTATGTATATCAGTTTGTGTATGTAAGCCTGTGCATATGTGTGTGTTGGGGGGGGGGGGGGGGGGGCGAGGGAAGTAAACAGTCTATTTCTTTTGCCCTGACTCACTCACACAATCAAATTTTAAAGTCGAAAGCAGAGGACATTGTTGACATGTTTTTATTCATATTTTGTTCATTTCTGTAAACGTTGCATGAACGACAAAGTGAACTAGAATTGTTTGTGTTTAAACGCAGTTTTGAGGACATTTTACAGTCGATAATATAAACACAAATTTCCACACTCAAATGAAAACGAAATCGTAACTCAGCTTATTATTGAGTGAAGAGAATAGTGTAAGAGAATAGGGAAAAGTTAAACTAGTGTGCAGTTTTCATACTTTCACCAGAATATTTCACTAAAGAATAGATATGATTGCCAGACACAGTCAATAAAAAGACAATGCAGGAAAATTATTCGTGGATGCTGAAAATGATATTTGTAAAAAACAAACAAACAAACAACAGCCGTTCGCATGTTTAATCAAAATTAGTGGTGGACAGATGAAAATGAAACAAAAAAATTATACGCTGCCTCCCTTTGCAATTGTGTGCATCAAAGCAAAGTTAAATGATGATTATACATCTTTGTTATCTTTTATGGCCGCAGTAGGATAGTTGCCCATTTTGATACATAAACTGGACTTGAAACGGGTATAATTTGTTTGATTTTACAAGTTGTAACGGACAAATTCCAGACCACTGAACATAAATGTGATAAGTAACCTATTTTCATTTCTAAACATGTTGAATGCTTGGACAAGTTAATGATCCTCACCTGCAAAACATCGTTTTAAAATTGCTACACGTTTTCTTCAGTAGAGTCTAGAAAAAACATGCAGTAGAGTGTTGGTTGGATTTCATCTGCTTTCTCGTCTCAAACAAATGAAATAATCACTGAAAGCGTAATAATAGTTTATCGTTTTAATCCAAAGAAGCAGGATGTAAAGCGCCTGCCGTTTTGTAAAGCGCTTTACAAAACGGCGGGGGCTTAACCCGCCGATTTGTAAAGCACCCGCCGATTTCTAAGCAGCGCTTACAAATCGGCAGGGCCTAGCCCGCCGATTTCTAAGCACTCAACAAATCGGCGCTGCTTACAAATCGGCGGTTTTACAAGTCATGCAATGTGCGCCGATTTGTAAGCGCTTACAAATCGGTGCTGCTTACAAATAGCGTGAGTCTAACCGTGCGTGAGTGTGTGTATTGTGATAGCCCTTCGTGTGAGAGTCTGTAGCGTGATGTAGTCTATACATGGAATCTGTGGAGGGGGGTTAGTTTATGGAGTGAGATTTCATGCTTGATAGCCTATGGCGTATAGTGTGATAAATGTATGGTGTGATAGTCTGAGGGTTTGGTAGTGATTGGGTGGGGGTCTAGGCTGTGATAGTATTGATGGGAGTCACTCTCTTGTGATAGTCTATAATTTGGTGCTAGAGTAATGCGTGACAGCATCTGGGGTAATAGGCTATCGTATGAGAATTTACGGTGTGATGGTCCGTAGTGTATGAGTCTAGGGTGTAACCGTTTGATCTTTGGTGTAATACGCAAGGGATGACCTGGCCTAGGCCATGGCCACCTTCGATACCACAGGTGAAGAGTCCATTGTCACCCGCAAAGGATCGAAAGGCACGATTTTTTTAAAAGCAGCTGGAACTTAGATTTTCCGTGAGACTTCAGAAATGTGCCTTAAAGCCTCTACCGTCTTTTTTCAAATCTTGTTGTACACACATGTAATAGATGTCATGCCTCACTGATTGTTTTGTTGTTTTTTGTTTTTGTTGCTTTTGTAACAAGTCGGTTGCACGCCTCTCAGTCAAATATATTACTGAAGACCTACGCATGCGGCTGGACATTAAAGAATCTTCGCAGTTGCAGCATGACCAATTTCTGTCAGTCAACCCCGGAAAGGATTTCAGCTGAGAGATCTGTTAAGGAAAGGCCACGATAGTAGGGCCAGGTATCACAACTCCAGCCCAAGACCACCGAGATGCATGACTTCGTTGCCTTCCGGAATATTTCTTGTCCCGTGCAATCATTCGCCAGGGCGCAGCATTCATGTGGATGCGGATTAGACCCAAAACGTATGAAACTTTTTACAGAGAGGATGGGTTACGTGTTCAGCGACTTCTTCGTAACAAACATGCAGACTCCCTACAGTATCAACAGGAAAGGATGTGTCGTGCGGTTTAACATCGTTCTTGAAACATACAGAGATGGTTATACATATGTTTTTCGGTCAGTTCACGATTTGTCCCTCAGTGTGGGGGTGGATAAAGGCCCATCTGTCAGAGTCCATGAACGTTGCACTGACGATAGGGGGAGCCGTTGCTTTCATTTGCGGAAGTGATCGTGTCTTGGAGGCAACCCCACGGCACAGCGCAACGTAGACAACGTGCTGAGTCTTTTACATCACGAACACCCCCTTCTCCAGGAATTTAATTCACTTGATGTTGTTTATAACCCAGCCGACTGCAAAGGGACACATCAGGGCTGTGACCCCGTGGAAGTCAATTTTCAAAATAGATTTTCTTAAAAATATATGGACATAACTCATTAAAACATATTTTCTAAAACACACACAAAACACACACACACACGCACGCACGCACGCACGCACGCACGCACGCACGCACGCGCGCGCGCGCATCAGAATTTTACGTTGATTTCTTTCTTGCTTAGGATCTTAGATCAAGTTCCATTTCTCTTGCCATGTGTATTCGAAATAAGTGTAAGCTTTACGTTTCAGTCTTGTGTGAGGGAAAGAGAATCTGCTCTCTCCCAGCAGAATCAAAACACAACCTCCATAATTGGCCTGCATGACCACACTGCCCCTGTCCATTAATTCCAGGAGCTTCCTGTGATCATCAAGGTCACATGACTTCCATTCCATATGTATACCTGTGACATTTGTTTGAGCAGATGCGCCGGAAACTGCAAAACTGGACGAGTTTTATGACGCTCTCGGGAGGCAGAGTGGGGGGGGGGGGGGGGGGGGGGGGGGGGGGGGGGGGGGGGGTGCTGGCGGTTAGTTCCAGCCAGCCAAATCGACACCGTTGGCCATGTCACAATGCACGCCCTTAAAGCGGCGGGGCAGTGACAGATGCTTTGAGACTTATACACTGTATATTCTCTTGAAGCCTGTGGGATCGGAGTAGCAGACATTTGGTCCATAAACCAAACAAACTAATCAGTTTCTTGTTTGTTTGTTTGTTTGTTTGTTTTAGTTCTCCTGAACACGGTTGTTTTGCTTGTACTAGAAATTAATGCTAAGCGTTTAGATACGAATTGATTTCACACACACACACACACGCCGCGCGCGCACATACGCACGCACATGCACAAGCATGCGCGCAAGCACGTACACATGCACGCGTGCGCTTTCACACGCAGTCGCACGAAACGCACACACATCCCACACACACACACGCATGCGCGCGCGCATGCACACGCACGCGCACGCGCACACGCATGCACACCCGCGTCTTCAAGCACATACACACTCACTGACTGGTTTCACCGCAGGCGTTGCAAAGTCTGAACAAGAAAGACATGACGGAGATCAAGTCCTACGGCCGTCCTCCTCCGCTGGTGGAGAAAGTCATGAACGCCGTCATGATTCTGCGACAGTCCGAGCCCTCGTGGGCAGAGGCCAAGAAACAACTGGGTCAGTACTGCCTGTCTGTCTCTCTGGCTCTTCTCAGCGTGTTCTTTCTTGCTATCTGTCTCTACTTCATCGCCCCCCGGATCCTCTTTCCCTCCCCTTCCCCCCCCCCCCCCCCCCCCCCCCACACACACACCACTTCTAAAACCGCCTCGCTCCTTACCACAAAGTTTATCACATATAAACACGCATACACGCGCACGCGCGAGCGCGCGCACACACACTCACACACACACACACACACACACACACACACACACACACACACACACACAAAACACACACACAAATTACAGTAAAACCAAATGCATGTATGTCACTACACGCCAGAAACGACAGAAAATGACATCCTCATTTGCGCCATTACATGCCCAAGGACAAAGATTGAAGAGGTAACATCGCATAAAGTTTTAGGTGTTATCATTGACAACGATTTATCTTGGTCTTGCCACATTGCGGATCTTGGAAAACGTATTTCTAAGAGAATATATCAACTTTCAAAGATAAAAATTTTGTCTAAATCTTTACTCCAGAAAGATATTCTTTCATGCGCACATTCTTTCTCTTATCAATTATGCATCCACGTTATGGGATAATGCCAGTGAAACTAATCAGAAACTAGTAAGTCGTCTGCATAAAAGGGCCATTAAATTAATTCAGTTGAAATCCAATACCTTGACAAAGAGTGATTACAAAACTTTAAATATTCTTCCATTTAAAGACAGATTCTACTTCAACAAATGCTGAGCATGTACAATGTAATGAATGGATCAGCCCCGAAGATAATCTTTGAAAGCTTTGTCTTCAATAGTTACAGACATACACATAAACTGTCTCTTCCAGACCTCGATGTAATCTTTATAAATCAAGTTTTCTGTACTCTGGAGGGACCGCATGGAATAATTTGCCTTCCTCCATAAAATCATGTCGCTCAAAATATACATTTAAAAAAGCACTAAAAAAAGCATTTGATAGAAACTCTGCGCTTCAATTGAAGTCATTTCCATTAACACAATCCCCTTATCCCCCTCTTTCTTTCTCTTTCTCTCTCTCTCTTTCTCTCTCTCTCTCTCTCTCTCTCTTCTCTCTCTCCTCTCTCTCTCTCTCTCTGTGCTTGAACTTGAAGTTCCAACAATAGTTTCATGATTGTTTTTGGATTTCATGTGAGAGTTATGTATTTGCATTAAAGAAATTGTGTGTTTTAAACATGTTTTTGAGCTTGTGGATATATGTTCAAATAGTTTCTTTCTTGTTTATGAGGGCAGGATGTAAAAAAGCTGGAAAGCTTATTCTTTAACCCTCAATAAAGATAATTTTGACTTGACTTGACTTGACACACACACACACACATACACACACACAGAGGCACGTGCACATACACATACATGCATGCATGCACAAATATAATACATGCGCGTGTTTGCATGCACTCAGGCGCGCACGCCACACACACACACACACACACACACACACACGCACGCACGCACGCACGCACGCACGCATGCGCGCGCACGCACCGCGCGCGCGCGAGCGCATACTCTCATTCAACACACGCATGTATGCACACACACAGAAGCACGCACGCACGTACGCACGCACGAAAAGCCACACCACACACAAACACACACACACACACACACACACACACACAGCAGAAAGATGAATACATACTCTATTACACACGTGATTCCAAAACTGCGAAAACGATGACAAAGAAAGTGACAAAACAATAACGGTGATGGCCAATCAAGAAGAGTTCAAAGCATCTTTGGTATTACTGTCTATAACCCTGCAGATATTCCTGATATGTGGGGTCCACAACACTGGGCCACAGCCGTGTACCAATAATATGCCAAGTCTCATGCCATCTTGCTGATGATCTCTGGTGACTCTTCCATTCTGGGAGTCTGCATGCACTCCCAGTCATCTGCCCCGTCCAGCAGACTCTGCCTGCATGTTCCGAGTGGCACTGTTGTTCTTGGCCATGATTTGCCGCCTCCTGCCGTGAAAAAATGTTGCTTGTGCTTTTGGAGTCCTGATGTTCCCTTTTGTGGCGTTGGTACTAGCCCAGACTACTTGTACAATCTCTTTGAGCACTTGGTTGTGCCTCCATGTGTACCTTCCTTGAGCCAGGGCTACTTTACGTGAGCTTAGGACATGCTCCACTATTTGTTTTTCATGGCAGAGGGGGCATGCAGGATCGTCTGTTTTCCCCACTTCAGATCTGAGAATGAAGCTGATCCTGAGAGGGGCCATGTGCCAAATGTCATTCCAAGTGAGACTTCTTTGGAGTGCATTCTCCCACGTTGTCCATTGCCCTTGCTGGCTCTGCTGGACTGCTTTTTGGAGTCTTTTTAATTAATTATATCTGATATATCAGATATTAATCATATCTGACTTAACACCTCACGGTATAACACATGGTATCGCGTAGAACCACACGCAATGGAATACTGCTTTACATACATGTTATATTGTATGGAGTTAGATCTTGCTGAATAATGCCTTGTAATCGAAGTTTTCGATAAACCTTGCTGGTTGTTTTATCTGTGCCATTGAACTAAAAGCGGATCTTTTCATCTGTTGATATAACAAAAGGTGTCTTTAAGGTTGAACGTAGATTCTTTTTACTAACTGATGTTGCAGATGGTGTCCAAATTAAGGGGAGATTCTTGTTATTGCTTTATGGTGTGTTTGAATTGAGCGTAACCTTTTCAGTAACTGACATTGCTAAATGGTATCATTAAATTGAATGTAACATCGTGTTCTTGGTTTGATATTGTTTACGGTGTCTTTTACTTTGTACATGCAGTTGTGTGATTGATTATCGTTATTTTAGGTGTCTTTAACTTGAAAGCAGAATTCACATTGCTAACAGTGTCTTTGAATTGAACGTAGGTTCATTTTAATGGTTCAAATGGTTGTTTTGCGAGGGTTAATGTAGATTACCGCTGTTTTATTGAATTGAATATACATGTTGTCTATCGACAGTACATAATTATATACATTAAAGCATTTACGATTAATTTTTCACTGTCTTGAATTCTTCATAGTACAGGGCCTTTAGTTGTATTACAATTATGCTGATTTTCAACAGGTGTCAGAACATCATGAATTATGATCTGTTGATTTTACAGTATTGCGTCTTTATATGGCACGGAGTACATGATTGTCCGGCCAGGTTATGGATACCGCATTGATAACTTTTCAGTGGAAATCTATTTCGCTAAGAAGAAAAAAGTTGTTCTTGGTCCCACAACATCTTTTATTAATCATTGATGTTCTGGAAACGGTTCATCCAGATCCTATGTAACGCAGTGACATTGATGTTTTGAAAGTCATATCTTCCATTCGCAACGCTTTGGTTACCGATGTTTGTCAAACCAGCTCATTCCTATTAGTGTTGATACGTTGTGCTTTGGGTTTTTGAAATCCACATCATTTCAATCTTCCATAACACCTTTGACCACAAGAATCACTGAACATTTTTAAAGCGAATTCAATTTTGTCCAATAAAAACTCATTTATTGTTGACCACTGATGCTCTAAAATATGTATGCCATGCATAACACTTCCAGTTTTTTTTACCTGTCTGTTAGTAATCTATGCTCGTGAACATTTCCCATTGGCATGACGCACCGGCTGGTGACTTTCTTGCCTTTGCAGGTGACTCCAACTTTCTGACGCAGCTGATGAACTTTGACAAAGACAACATCAGCGACAAGGTCCTCAAAAAGATCGGCAAGTACTGCGACGAGGCCGAATTTGTGCCCGAGGTGATTGGGCGCGTGTCCACCGCTGCCAAGTCGCTGTGCATGTGGGTGAGAGCCATGGAGTCCTACGGCCGGATCTTCCGTATCGTGGAGCCCAAAAGGCAGCGCCTCAACAAAGCCATGGCCGCCCTCAAGGAGAAGCAGGACATGCTGGCTGAGGCCCAGGCCAGACTGGCAGAGGTCAGGACCCCCAAATACACGCGCTCATCCTGCGCTGAATTTCTTAGATCTTCTGTTTAATGATAAGGGGAAAGAACTTTGTCTTACCTTGGCGAGTTTGGGTCGAGGTCGCCGGAATCGGCGAGTTCATGAAACTGTCATTGAACGGACGTGGTGTGCCCTCCGGAGGAGATCGCTTCCTCGCTTGCTCCTCGTTTAAGCAATTGTTGTCGTCAGTACGGGTTTTAGTAGATGGTATCCTTCATACATTGAATCAGAACAGATATTCTGGACACCACCGAAGTGACTCGACAGAAGAGCAGTGTCTCCTCTGGTGGGTTGCCTCATGAGGCCTGATATTCGACGCTTCCCGTGGATTGCTGGTGCTGGAGCTGTGGCGGGGCAAGCGTGTGCATAGTTCTGGCCGGAAGCCGGAATGAGCGGCGTGGAAATAGGACCCCTGGAGTGGCACTGAAATGGAGCACCATAGGAAAAAAGTCACCTTCAAAACGTTCTTGTGTCTGTTAGTGGGCATGACACGGTTTAAGCATTATCCCTTAGTCCTTCTGCATGTACATAATAAGCAAACATAGTGAAGACTGCATTTTACAAAGATGCATAGAGATCAGTAAACTCTGATCAGAACCGCATTTGAAATTCTGTGAGTAAAAAAGCTCTCTCCTCTCTCTCTCTCTCTCTCTCTCTCTCTCTCTCTCTCTCTCTCTCTCTCTCTCTCTCTCTCTCGCATGAAAATTAATATTACATGCTTTCCCATACTGTTTATCAAATGATGATTCTGAAACTACGCACATAGTTTAATATTGCATGCATGCATTTCAACAAGACGAGAATAAATGTAGATCTTGAAACTAAATGCATCCATTTGCGGCCTTGAACGTCATCTTACCTGATGTTTGGCGGACGTACGTTAATGTTAAACGTGAACATAATCTGACATTAAGTGGAAATATTTCTGTGGTAGTTCTGAATGTAACTTGAGGTGTAGTGTATATTTGTAACTTGGGGAGGATGGCGATGATAAAATGGAATGTAAAAATATTGGGAGTGACATACCTTGCATCTGGATTATATAATCCAAGCTATACGTCAGTTGCGCGCTTTCTACACTCTTAAACCATAGTTTAGGGCAATCTAACTGTAGAATACACGGACTTGTCCCATTATCACATTTATTTCAGGACCTCTCGTCTCTGGCAGTGTTCTGTCGAACGTTAAGAGTGTGCCAAGGGCTCTAATAGAAAGGATGGGACCATACAGTGGAGTTTCATACTCAATAAATGCGCGTCGGATATTGTTGCTAAATTCCCTGAACAACACTGCAGGTATCTGGATCTGTCAGGCCTGATGGATACGGGACGCATTGTGGAACAAAGCATACATTGCAGTTGTCAGGAAAGGATTGACTGAGAAAACATTATTTACTAATGCAGTTGTTTTGTTACAGGCAGAATTTGGAGATAGGGATTTCTTATGTTGTTGTTTGCGTGTTTATATTATTTTGGGTGCTGAGTTAAGTTTGCATATTGTTCATGCAGTGTTTCTTAGATTTTTTGCTTGTGCATGGTGGGTTGTGCTGAGTGCAAGTCGATGTATATTTCACATGTATTGGTCAGTTGGGTGTGTCGATTCCCCCGTAGATAAGATGTATCTTCGGGTTTGACTTATGGCCTTTTGGCAAGCAGTAATATCTATGTTCGGGTTTCATGCCTTTAGATATTAGGAGTCCGTGTATCCTTGTCTAGGCTAGGCTGTTTCAGCCTCCATCTGGAAGTGATGGTGAGGTGCCTAGTGTATGGCTGTATTGTTCCTGACATGTGGAGCAGTGTTCGTCCCTATGTCATCGTCTGGCATCAGTGTTTGATGCTGTCTGTGGTGGGTTGGTAGCAAGCGAGTTTTTCTTGTGTGAACTGTAGTTTCTGGTACTGTTTGATGGATGATTTCTGAGTTGGGTATCCTGCTGTTTGTAAGAAGAATCGATTATTTTATTCTGGATGAAGAATATTGTGACGTCAACGTAAACCAATATTTATTATGACGTCAAAGTAAAAAAAATTAGGTAGGACATTACGTAAAAAATGAAAAACGGGCGAGAAGAGAAAAAGAGGAAGCGGACGGCCTTGTGTCCAGCCTGGCATGGTATTTGTTTTGGGTTTGTTAGTTATTCATTCGTTGCGGTTTTCATCGGGTGATTTTGTCAGTGTTGCGTCGTGGCTGCCGTATCAGCAGAATTCAGCTCGGCTGTATTCTTTTGTGGTTCTATGTGGATTACTGGGCTTTATGAATCTGCGGCTGTTGTTTTTTCTATGGATTGCCGTGTTTTGTGAATCTGCGGTTCGTCTTCTGACCGTTCGACGTGATTAATGTGCCGTGTGATTCTCTGTGCTTCAGTGGTGTTCTTCTGGGGTTCGACATTGTTTAAGGTGCCGTGTGATTCTCTGTGCTTCAGTGGTGTTCTTCTAGGGTTCGACATTGCTTAATGTGTCGTGGGATTCTGTCCTTCAGTGGTGTTCTTCAAGGGTTCGACAATGTTTAACGTGCCGGGGGATTCTCTGTGCTTCAGCGGGTTCTTTTGGGGTTCAACATTGTTTAATGTGCCGTGTGATTCTGTCCTTCAGTGGTGTTCTTCGGGGGTTCGACATTGTTTAATGTGCCGTGTGATTCTGTCCTTCAGCTGTGCTTGTGGGCGGCTCGGTTCGCCATGTGGGTTCCCGGTTGGTGATATATATGCTGTAACGTAGGTTCGATGCAGCCAAGTATATGGACCGTTTCTTTGATCGATAAGATTGTGTCAATCGTGATGATTTATTGAGTTTATTGCCTTGGTCATTTGTAATGTTGTGGTGTGTAGTCTCCTCGTCGGTGCATGAGTGTGTGGTTGTGAGTATGAAAACTTTTAGGCGTGTGGAGTGAAAGAAAATAAACCCTGTATAAACGTATTACCTTTGTATTGATGCTGCCATTGTGTGTCGGAAGACAGTTAGCTAGGTCTGTCATTTCTGTCTATCCCTCTATAGTGGTTCAGGTCTTAGCGAGCCTGACAGCAGTCCAGCCAGGTCGTTTATGACCAGCATCAGCTTCATCAACCTCATCCTTCCTTAACAATCATTACACAATAGTCTCAAGAATTCAGCAGTCCTCTATACCCTGCTTTCGTGGTGACTTCTGTTTGGACTTCCTCTCGAATTCTATACCCGTGGGCAAGTTACTGTCAAAGTTTCTTCTATTACCAAATTCATGGGGGACTTTCTGGAGATGGACGTGGATGCGTGTTCACGCTGGCTCCGACGTAGAGCAAACATTGCTGGCAGGAAGGGGGTGGGAGAGAGTATAGGGGCTTGGCAGGTAGTGTCTCACGCCGTTAGGTCCACACAGACACCACTAAATACTAGCTAAGTTACACGGTAGCAGTGCTGTGTTTTCTGTGGCTGGTTTTCTCATTGACTGGAGATAATTTTGCCATGTTAGCTATCATTGCTGGGGCTGCTGTAGGAATAAACTCTGGATGTGGATGTGTGTTTGTGATCCTGAATGAGCGGCGTGGTAGTTGTGGCCACGAAGTGGACGCGGAAAATCAGATGGCAAAAAGAAAGAGAATGTCAGGTGAATTTTGGCATTTGAATGCTTGTATTTTGCCAGTATTGAAGTTACGTTTTTGCAGTGCATGTTTCCAATAACAGGAACAGAATACCTCAGTCGGTAGAATAACAGACTCATGATCCTGGCGTTGCGACTTTGAACCTGCCGGGCCATCAACATTGGTTCCGGCTCCATTTCCCGAACGCCCTTCGAATGAGACTATAAATCGACGCTCCTTGTGTGAACGCAAGCATAATACCTTGCAGTCACGTAAAATCCCATCACCAGGTTTTGGCAGAGAAGGCCATTTTAGCCGTAGGTATGGATGACACGTACACACAGCATGCATGCTCTGTAGGAAAACAATCGAAGAAATAAGCGAAACAACAGCCTAAGCGACTGCGTGAAGGTTTGTCGGAAAACGATTGATTGTAGTGACGGCAGGCAGCTCCGTCAGTCGGCTCCACCCAGGTAGGATGTCCATTTTGTACAACTAGAGCATGGACAGTAAGGCGCTTAGAGCTCTGTCTCTAGCTGTGAATAGTCATTGTGTGAGTACTCTCGCTAATCACCATCATCATCATCATGGTAATAACAATTAACCGTAATGTAAGCTGTCTTCGTCATGCAATCCTTGGACCTGTCCAGCTGGAAGCCAGAATGGAGGAGCTGAAGAAGTCGTATGAGGAGAAGCTGGCCCAGAAGGAAGAGCTGAAGAAGAAGGCCGCTCACATGGAACTCATGATGGACCTGCCCGGCGATTGGTGGAGGGGCTGGCCGGAGAACGCATCCGTTGGAAAAACACTGTGGAGGTTTGTGAGGAGCAGTGTGAAGAGGAAGAGGGTGGAGGCGATGATGATGTTGACGATTACAGGACGGAAAATTACAACAGACTGCAGCAATACTGAAAAAAAGGCAAAATTCAAATGAACATGAGGTGTACAAGAGACTGTGGAATTCTCAATATAAGTATGGGTTCTTCAGACGTTGTAACAAACAGACAAAACAGTGCACAAAAATACTGCCCTGATAGCAGTAGAGCATCAAAATGACAATCTTATGAAAAAGGAGTGGGGAAGTTACGACGGTTAAAAAAGGAAAGGCGTGCGGATAGGGAGAAAGAGGAAAGCGGGTAGAAAAGAGGATGGTAAGACATGAGCTGGACCATAACAAAAAGAGGTGTGTGTGTGTATGTGTGTGTGTGTGTGTGTGTATGCATGTGTGTGTGTGCATGCATGTGTGTGTGTGTGTGTGTAGGGGAAAGGTAGCCGGAACGGAGGAGGGGTGGCGGAAGGACAGGAGAGGTGGAGCTAGGGAGGAAAGGGTAGTATGAAACGATGCGTCAGAAAATCAACATAACAAGTAGTGTAGTAAACAGACAAGCAACATACTAGTAGCTCTTCAGCTACAGATACTGCACAGTAGATGGTTGGTGTGTGGCAACGAAGAGGATGATATTTGTAACGTCTGAAGAAGACGCATTTGTCAAAAATTCCAATATCTGCTTTGAATGGTATATAACATTTGCGTGACTTTACACTTTGTATGTTCAGCTGTAGCTTGCGTTGGTAATAACGGCGGCAGGTGGCAAAGCCGGCCTGGGGAACGTATCCGCTAAAAACGGATTGTATAGTTTACTGATAATGACGGCCACAAAGACGTCTAGTGGAACGAATTTCCAGTGGAAACACCGTGATAGTGTTATTGATGGTGATGATGATTACAGGTGTGGGTGTGTATGGGAATGGAGAGCAGTTGGGGTTTGGGTGGAATAAGTGCATGGGTATAATGAGGCAACTCCCCCCCCCCCCCCCCCCCACACACCCACCGCAATGATGATACTATACTAATGGTAAATAATAATGTTGATAATCATAGTACAACTAGGCGGAGGTACTGTAACGAACCCAGACCTTTGATCTGTCTACCCAGAGCTTCGTCAATCAGCCTCCGGGTAGAGCATCCTCCAGTGCTGCCTGTGGAAGGGTCTTGATCAGGTTGAAAATAAAATGAGGCAGGAACAGTAAACATTAAGCAATAGACAAGTAGAGTAAATCCTGCTCCCATAAGAAAACCTAACATAGAGTAGCTTTTATTCAAGACCGGCGCAGCCTTTTAAACTTGAATAAAGTCAGACGAATACAAAGACGTACAATCTAATAGTGAGGGAAAAACAAGCACAGGCCAACAACCCCTCCGTCATCACAGTAATGACTTGGCAAGGATTTGAACTTAAGGTAGGGGATGGGGGATTTGAAGATGAAGAAAATGGGAACATAAAATTAAGTAAATATGTTATAGATATAAAAACTCTTCACTGGCTGCATGAAGGAACCATCGAAATCTCTCTATTGAAGGCAGATCTATTTGTATTCTTGCTCCTAGGCCTTTCGTCCGCTGGATCGGACTCGTCAGGGAGACACGGCTGATTGTGTCTGTGCCCCTGGCGTCAAATAGAGATACACCACAGTCCATAATACTGTGGTGTTCTTGCCACCAAGGGTTCAAAAAAGAATCTAGTAGCACCCCCAA
Source organism: Conus ventricosus (assembly GCA_018398815.1). NCBI lineage: Eukaryota > Metazoa > Mollusca > Gastropoda > Neogastropoda > Conidae > Conus > Conus ventricosus. The sequence goes on along the minus strand of CM031613.1, from coordinate 51,560,916 downwards.
AGCAGCCAGCGAAGGGTAGTAAATGAAACCAAAACAGAAGTGTTGGGAGGAAAAAAGTTGCTGAAAAACTAAAGACATTATGCAAACAGTATAAAATGAAGGGGACAATCTTTGAGCCTACGCCTGAGGATCCAACCAAGGATGCAAGGAAGATCAAAAGACAAACACAAAGACGGACAGAAACAAATACAAACAACCTCGATTTAATTGAAATGAAGTTGAAAATAAAATGAGGCAGCGAACAGTAAACAATAAGCAACAAAGAAGTAGGGTAAGTCTTGCTCCCACAAGAAAACCTAACACGGAGTAACTTTTACTCAAGACTGGCACAGCCTTTTAAACTTGAATAAAGTCAGACGAACACAAAGACGTACAATGTAATAGTGGAGGAAAAACAAGCACAGGCCAACAACCTCTCCGTCATCACAGTGATGACTTGGCAAAGATTTGAACTTAAGGCCGGGTGGGGGGTGGGGGGGGGGGGGGGGGTTGAAGATGAAGAAAATGGGAACATAGAATTAAGAAAATATGAAAAACCTTTACTAGCTGCATGAAGGAACCATCGTAATCCTTCTTGAAGGCATATCTATTTGTATTGCCTGCTTCTAGGCCTTTCGTCCGCTGGATCGGACTCATCAGGGAGACACGGCTGATTGTGGCTGTGTTCCTGACGTCCCCCACTATTAGATTGTACGTCTTTGTACTGATCTTGATCAGGGTCTGATGATAAGACCCTTGCCCATATCAGGCAAGCTTACAGTCTCTAATTATTGTCGGTGCATATTCTATATCGACACGATCTGGAGAATTATAGAATATCGACGCGGACGACGATTTGTTGTTGATGGCAGGTACATAGTGATTTGTTGTAGACATGAGCTGGACCATAACAAAAAGAGGTGTGTGTGTGTATGTGTGTGTGTGTGTGTGTGTATGCATGTGTGTGTGTGCATGCATGTGTGTGTGTGTGTGTGTAGGGGAAAGGGTACCGGAACGGAGGAGGGTGGCGGAAGGACAGAGAGGTGGAGCTAGGGAGGAAAGGGTAGTATGAAACGATGCGTCAGAAAATCAACATAACAAGTAGTGTAGTAAACAGACAAGCAACATACTAGTAGCTCTTCAGCTACAGATACTGCACAGTAGATGGTTGGTGTGTGGCAACGAAGAGGATGATATTTGTAACGTCTGAAGAAGACGCATTTGTCAAAAATTCCAATATCTGCTTTGAATGGTATATAACATTGCGTGACTTTACACTTTGTATGTTCAGCTGTAGCTTGCGTTGGTAATAACGGCGGCAGGTGGCAAAGCCGGCCTGGGGAACGTATCCGCTAAAAACGGATTGTATAGTTTTACTGATAATGACGGCCACAAAGACGTCTAGTGGAACGAATTTCCAGTGAAACACCGTGATAGTGTTATTGATGGTGATGATGATTACAGGTGTGGGTGTGTATGGGAATGGAGAGCAGTTGGGGTTTGGGTGGAATAAGTGCATGGGTATAATGAGGCAACTCCCCCCCCCCCCCACACACCCACCGCAATGATGATACTATACTAATGGTAAATAATAATGTTGATAATCATAGTACAACTAGGCGGAGGTACTGTAACGAACCCAGACCTTTGATCTGTCTACCCAGAGCTTCGTCAATCAGCCTCCGGGTAGAGCATCCTCCAGTGCTGCCTGTGGAAGGGTCTTGATCAGGTTGAAAATAAAATGAGGCAGGGAACAGTAAACATTAAGCAATAGACAAGTAGAGTAAATCCTGCTCCCATAAGAAAACCTAACATAGAGTAGCTTTTATTCAAGACCGGCGCAGCCTTTAAACTTGAATAAAGTCAGACGAATACAAAGACGTACAATCTAATAGTGAGGGAAAAACAAGCACAGCCAACAACCCCTCCGTCATCACAGTAATGACTTGGCAAGGATTTGAACTTAAGGTAGGGGATGGGGATTTGAAGATGAAGAAAATGGAACATAAAATTAAGTAAATATGTTATAGATATAAAAACTCTTCACTGGCTGCATAAAGGGAACCATCGAAATCTCTCTATTGAAGGCAGATCTATTTGTATTCTTGCTCCTAGGCCTTTCGTCCGCTGGATCGGACTCGTCAGGGAGACACGGCTGATTGTGTCTGTGCCCCTGGCGTCAAATAGAGATACACCACAGTCCATAATACTGTGGTGTTCTTGCCACCAAGGGTTCAAAAAAGAATCTAGTAGCACCCCCAAAGCAGCCAGCGAAGGGTAGTAAATGAAACCAAAACAGAAGTGTTGGGAGGAAAAAAGTTGCTGAAAAACTAAAGACATTATGCAAACAGTAATAAAATGAAGGGGACAATCTTTGAGCCTACGCCTGAGGATCCAACCAAGGATGCAAGGAAGATCAAAAGACAAACACAAAGACGGACAGAAACAAATACAAACAACCTCGATTTAATTGAAATGAAGTTGAAAATAAAATGAGGCAGCGAACAGTAAACAATAAGCAACAAAGAAGTAGGGTAAGTCTTGCTCCCACAAGAAAACCTAACACGGAGTAACTTTTACTCAAGACTGGCACAGCCTTTTAAACTTGAATAAAGTCAGACGAACACAAAGACGTACAATGTAATAGTGGAGGAAAAACAAGCACAGGCCAACAACCTCTCCGTCATCACAGTGATGACTTGGCAAAGATTTGAACTTAAGGCCGGGTGGGGGGTGGGGGGGGGGGGTTGAAGATGAAGAAAATGGGAACATAGAATTAAGAAAATATGAAAAACCTTTACTAGCTGCATGAAGGAACCATCGTAATCCTTCTTGAAGGCATATCTATTTGTATTGCCTGCTTCTAGGCCTTTCGTCCGCTGGATCGGACTCATCAGGGAGACACGGCTGATTGTGGCTGTGTTCCTGACGTCCCCCACTATTAGATTGTACGTCTTTGTACTGATCTTGATCAGGGTCTGATGATAAGACCCTTGCCCATATCAGGCAAGCTTACAGTCTCTAATTATTGTCGGTGCATATTCTATATCGACACGATCTGGAGAATTATAGAATATCGACGCGGACGACGATTTGTTGTTGATGGCAGGTACATAGTGATTTGTTGTAGACATGAGCTGGACCATAACAAAAAGAGGTGTGTGTGTATGTGTGTGTGTGTGTGTGTGTATGCATGTGTGTGTGTGCATGCATGTGTGTGTGTGTGTGTGGTAGGGAAAGGGTAGCCGGAACGGAGGAGGGGTGGCGGAAGGACAGGAGAGGTGGAGCTAGGGAGGAAAGGGTAGTATGAAACGATGCGTCAGAAAATCAACATAACAAGTAGTGTAGTAAACAGACAAGCAACATACTAGTAGCTCTTCAGCTACAGATACTGCACAGTAGATGGTTGGTGTGTGGCAACGAAGAGGATGATATTTGTAACTCTGAAGAACACGCATTGTCAAAAATTCAATATCTGCTTTGAATGGTATATAACATTTGCGTGACTTTACACTTTTGTATGTTCAGCTGTAGCTTGCGTTGGTAATAACGGCGGCAGGTGGCAAAGCCGGCCTGGGGAACGATCCGCTAAAAACGGATTGTATAGTTTACTGATAATGACGGCCACAAAGACGTCTAGTGGAACGAATTTCCAGTGGAAACACCGTGATAGTGTTATTGATGGTGATGATGATTACAGTGTGGTGTGTATGGAATGGAGAGCAGTTGGGGTTTGGGTGGAATAAGTGCATGGGTATAATGAGGCAACTCCCCCCCCCCCCCCCCCACACACCCACCGCAATGATGATACTATACTAATGGTAAATAATAATGTTTGATAATCATAGTACAACTAGGCGGAGGTACTGTAACGAACCCAGACCTTGATCTGTCTACCCAGAGCTTCGTCAATCAGCCTCCGGGTAGAGCATCCTCCAGTGCTGCCTGTGAAGGGTCTTGATCAGGTTGAAAATAAAATGAGGCAGGGAACAGTAAACATTAAGCAATAGACAAGTAGAGTAAATCCTGCTCCCATAAGAAAACCTAACATAGAGTAGCTTTTATTCAAGACCCGCGCAGCCTTTTAAACTTGAATAAAGTCAGACGAATACAAAGACGTACAATCTAATATGAGGGAAAAACAAGCACAGGCCAACAACCCCTCCGTCATCACAGTAATGACTTGGCAAGGATTTGAACTAAGGTAGGGGATGGGGATTGAAGATGAAGAAAATGGGAACATAAAATTAAGTAAATAATGTTATAGATATAAAAACTCTTCACTGGCTGCATGAAGGAACCATCGAAATCTCTCTATTGAAGGCAGATCTATTTGTATTCTTGCTCCTAGGCCTTTCGTCCGCTGGATCGGACTCGTCAGGGAGACACGGCTGATTGTGTCTGTGCCCCTGGCGTCAAATAGAGATACACCACAGTCCATAATACTGTGGTGTTCTTGCCACCAAGGGTTCAAAAAAGAATCAAGTAGCACCCCCAAAGCAGCCAGCGAAGGTAGTAAATGAAACCAAAACAGAAGTGTTGGGAGGAAAAAGTTGCTGAAAAACTAAAGACATTATGCAAACAGTATAAAATGAAGGGGACAATCTTTGAGCCTACGCTGAGGATCCAACCAAGGATGCAAGGAAGATCAAAAGACAAACACAAAGACGGACAGAAACAAATACAAACAACCTCGATTTAATTGAAATGAAGTTGAAAATAAAATGAGGCAGCGAACAGTAAACAATAAGCAACAAAGAAGTAGGGTAAGTCTTGCTCCCACAAGAAAACCTAACACGGAGTAACTTTTACTCAAGACTGGCACAGCCTTTTAAACTTGAATAAAGTCAGACGAACACAAAGACGTACAATGTAATAGTGGAGGAAAAACAAGCACAGGCCAACAACCTCTCCGTCATCACAGTGATGACTTGGCAAAGATTTGAACTTAAGGCCGGGGTGGGGGGGGGGGGGGGGGGGGTTGAAGATGAAGAAAATGGGAACATAGAATTAAGAAAATATGAAAAACCTTTACTAGCTGCATGAAGGAACCATCGTAATCCTTCTTGAAGGCATATCTATTTGTATTGCCTGCTTCTAGGCCTTTCGTCCGCTGGATCGGACTCATCAGGGAGACACGGCTGATTGTGGCTGTGTTCCTGACGTCCCCCACTATTAGATTGTACGTCTTTGTACTGATCTTGATCAGGGTCTGATGATAAGACCCTTGCCCATATCAGGCAAGCTTACAGTCTCTAATTATTGTCGGTGCATATTCTATATCGACACGATCTGGAGAATTATAGAATATCGACGCGGACGACGATTTGTTGTTGATGGCAGGTACATAGTGATTTGTTGTAGACAGGTTTTAAAAATTTTTTTTTTTTTTTTTTTTACTTTACAAGAACTGATTTGTTGTTGACACAACAGGAAGAAGCCGGGCTACCTGCTCTGGTACTGTGGTTTATGACAGGAGTGTTGCCAACAAAATCTGATGCGGAAACGATATGAAGAAACAGCTACGCCACCTGCCAGAAAACTGTCTGCTGTGTAATTAACATGATAAGGTTGCTGTTGACAGGATTTGGAAAAGCATCTGGACTACTTGCTTGGATGTTACCTCGTATGTTTTGATAGCGATGTTGCCGTTGACATGAAGCTGCTGTTATGCACTGACAGTAGCTAGGCTAACTGCCAGAGCACAATCTGATATACTTTTGACAGCATCTGGCCGTTGACAGAATCTGGAGAAGCAGACTGGCTACAGTCCTAGGTACAGGCACTCTATGGTGTCTTTTCGACAAGATCTGGACGTTGATGGCATTTAGAGAAGCGGCTACATTACCTGCTGGGGACTGTCTGATATCTTGTTGACAGATTGATGTTGTTGACATGAAGTGGTTGTTGACAGTATCTGGACAAGCAGCTAGGCTTCCTGCCATAGGATGTGGTTAGACAGGATTTGGTTGTAGACAAAAACTGAGGAAGCAGCTAGGCTTCTTGCCATGGGACGTTCTGGTATATTATTGACAGAATCTTCTTGTTGAAAGGATGTAGAGAAGCAGCTAGGCTATGTGCGGGAGAACCGTCTGATATGCTGTTGACAGGGATTTGGAGATACAGCTGCCTGTCGGAAGACTGTTCGGTGTGTTGCTGACAGGTCTGCTTGTTGACAGGTTCTGGAGAAGCACATAGGCTACCTGCCTGGAGACTGTCTGATTGCAGCGGCCTTCATGTCCTATATGGGTCCCTTCCTTTCTGAATACCGCGAGGAGATCACCAAGAAAGTCTGGATGGCAGAGGTAACAGATCATTACTTATGAGTTAGAATGTGTGTGTATGCGTGTGTGTGTGCGCCTCTGTGTGTGTGTGTGGTGTGTGTGTGTGTGTGTGTGTGTGTGTGTGCAACGCGCTCGAAACAAATTTGTAGATAGTTTTAAGATTCCTCTTTTTACTTGTTTTAACTATATATATATATATATATATATATTATATATATTAAATTATAAACAAAGCTTGCTGATCACTGAGGAGAAACAACCAAGTTTCGAAATATCGGTATATGACCAGGAGTTATATGTTAGTGAGTTTCCCTCCCTATTGGAGGATGTCTCCCCCTTGGAGAATATAAGCTTGCTGAAGGCTCATTTTGAGAAGCATTTATTTTATTATTCCCCATTCACCCACTCAAGCACATACTGTTAGGCAGAATCATCTACCACTGCAGATATGAATGCGTATCTCCCCTTATTTCTTTTTTATATATATATATATATATATATATATAATATATAATATATATATATAATATATATAAATAAATTGTGTGTGTGTGTGTGTGTGTTGTGTGTGTGTGTGTGTGTGTGTGTGTGGTGTGTGTGTGACAGTTGGGGGTACTGCGCGTGACGTGTCAAAGAAAGAGAGAGTATTTGCACGAGTGTGTTTTTTCTAAGGCAAATATGAGGAGGGGGTGTTCAATATGTGTCCAAATTTGAGCAAATGTGCTGAATGGCACGTAGTCCGGAAAAGAGAAGAAAAGGAGAAAAAAGGCTTTTCTGTGGTTATCATTTGGAAGAATCTCTTGGAATACACTTTCACGGAAAGAATGAATGGACTCGATCAAGTCTTCAGAAAAATAAGAGGCTGGACCTACAAAGTCCCTTGAAAAAAAAAAGAAGGCTAGATTCAAAGATCACAGAATGGTCAGACCCAACTAAGTTCTCTGAAGTAAAAAAAAAAATTATGTTGGACACATTTCGTCCCTTTAGATGAAACAAGGTTGGCCCGACCATGTCACCTAAAATGAAACAAATGCCTGGAAGAAAAAGAGATAACGTAATACGTGCAGATCAAGAAAATGCCGTAAATCATGAAGACCAAAATCTAACGAAGTGCCTACTGATCATGAAAGAATGTAATATACGCACTTCAAGAAATGAAATAACATGTGCAGATCAGAGGGATTCCGCGGGGGAATGACGTAATGCGTGCAGGTAAAAAAATGACGCTGCGGGAGCATATCAAAGACTACTTTGATGCGCGAAAATCACAGGAATGACGTCCTCTTTGTGCAGATCAAGCAAAACAAGGTGCCGCACACCTCGGGTATACGCTTTGTGGACTTCATGGCCAAGCCCACCGTGTGTGCGGGACTGGAACATCCAGGGTCTGCCCAACGACAGTTTCTCCACAGAGAACGGCGTCATCGTCACCCGGGGCTCCCGCTGGCCCCTGATGATAGATCCCCAGTCCCAAGCCATCAAGTGGATCAAGAACATGGAGGGAACCATGGTAAGCGTGAACGACGGTGGCTGCGGGAGTCATGCATGGACAGACCCCCCTCACTGCCTCCTCCCCATTCTTCAAAAGCAAGGCTTGGTAGACTGAAGAATAATGAATAAAACTTGATGACTAGTCAATTCCAGTTGTTTGTAGCCCACATGGAACATGGGGGTCACATCACATATAACTGTATATAAATACATCATGACTGAGCCCAACGCCCGTAGCAAGGCAGTTTTATTGTTGTTGTTTTTTTAATTTAGAAACGTTTTACATATACTGTATAATAAATCCAGGTGCAGTCTTAACTCAAGTCCGCCATGATTGCCAGTTTCAAATAGCTCTATTAATTTCTTTCGTGTGAAAAGTATTCCAACTCAGAATTGGAAACACCAATCAGGATTAAATACATAAACGATATTTGGAGATTTCCTATTGGGATAACATCGCAAGCAACATTAATCATGTGTGGCTTCTCTACTAGCATCTAACACGGAGTGGATGTGTCTCTTGTGTGCCCAAACACCGACAGAATTCAGTCAAGGCATAGAGTGTATGGTCATCGTTAACTTATTCACAGTTTTCAGTGGCTTCTGTAGGGTCGTAATGTGTTGTGTAAATATTTTGTTACAACAGATTTTTCTGTGTGAAATCTAGGTGTTCCTCATGGGAGACCATATAGTTGTACGTCTTACCGTCTTACGGCGTCACCAGGTTTGTTTGTTTTTCATTCTGCCTGCGTAGACCTTTGCCAAACTTTGCCAGAGACAACTTCATGGTTGTCGTGAGTTCATTTACGTGCATGCTACGCTTTGAATTTCGATTGATTGTCCCATCCAAAAGACAGAAGGTCCAGCTGAAAGGGACAGCAAACAAAACACCCTTGCCTATACGAAATTCGAACCATGGACTCGACATTCTAAAGTTTCGTTTTCAACTTCTTTATGTCCAGACCACCTGTCCACTTGCCATTTGAACTGAAGGGTGTGTCGCCTCATTTGTTGGCTTTGCCAGTATCTGACACAAACTGGACTCTGAGGCTTGCAATAAACATCGTCATGCAGTGCAGATTATCTTGTCAAGGGTATGGAGTAAACACTGCAAAAATCTGGCCTAGTACCCTTGAAAGGTAGATGAATTAGCTACATGACATCCTTTAGGCAGCTCCTTCAACCAAATTGTACCAAACGCCATGCCCTGCACTCTGTTGAACTTCACAGCTGAAATAAAAACAGGGATTTTGATGTAAGGCAGCTTGAAAATTTCTATACATCTTGTCCAGACTTGCGCGTGGCATTCGCTGTAGCTAGATCTGCTTCTTAGGATTGCGCTGTGCTATCATAGCAGACACAGCAACTCGACAGCGAACTGATGATGCACACCTCCATTTTCAGTCGAGACTAAAGGCTGCCAGTAGCAGCAGTAGCAGTGGACCATTTATTTTTGTTGTCTTCTTTTTAGGATTGCTTTGTGCCTCGGTTACTTCCCAGCACAACATTCTTCTTGAAATGTCCAATGCTGTCGACGGATAGTTGATCTTTGTAATGAGAAAGAAGGAAAGAGGGCCAAACAGAAATCGGAGTCGGTCTGTTTCCTGTCTGTGGCAGGGATTGAAGACCATTGACTTGCAGCAGACGGACTACATGCATACTCTGGAGAATGCCATTCAGATGGGTCTACCAGTGGTGCTGCAGAACGTGCAGGAGAAGATCGACCCCTCCTTGGACCCTGTGCTAAACAAGTCCATTGTCAAAGTGGGTGAGTGCCGGTTCTGACTCTGCTCTTGTCAGCCAGCTGCTGTAGCACAGTAATTAGCGTCACGAGCTGCAGGATGGGAGGTTGTGGGTTCCAGTCTCATTAGCAGCATTTATATGTGAAAGCTTTCGGACCCGGCCAGCTCCTGTCTAAAGCCGAGTATACTATAGGCTTAAACGGGAAAACCGGAACCACAGTCTTGTCTCATCTCTTTAAATGATGCATCTCACAAATGCTCTGACCAGTTCTGCTGGTGTTTATGTTGCTCAGGCATGATTAATACCGCAATTGTAGTGAAAGCAAAAATTCCGAATAATGAAAGTCAACATTTGTTTAGCACAGTCTACACAAGAAGCAGATACAGTCATTGTGTAAAGAGCACACATTGCACTCAAATCACTATGTTCTATACTTTGCGTTTGTTATTCTAAGGACATATTTATGTGCCCCCCGCCCCCCCCCCCCCCCCCCAAAAAAAAAGTTATTCGTGTAAAAGCACGCAAATGCTAGGTGCTGCTTATTTTTTTATCGTTACATAATATGTTTGTTTAATTATAATGTGCCATTCGCAAATTCTATTTTTCTTCTCGTTCCCTGACTCATGTCTCTCAAGTTTTGTTTCTTGTTTGGCTTATGCCCAGTTTTTTGTAAATTCGTATCCCTTTGGAAATTACTATAGCACACACATACTGGCAATCAACGACGGTTCATAAATAATATCCCCATGGAAATGAATCACTTTAGCACACACATAGGCAATCATCGACGACTCCTAAATAACAAAGAGCACTGTATTATCAGAAAACAGACACACACACACACACACACACACACCACACACACACACACACACACACACACACATACGCACGCACGCACGCACACACACACACACACACACACACACACACACACACACACACACACACACACACACACACACGCACACACACACACACTCAAACATATGCACACTCACACGCAACGCGCTCGCACGCGCATGTGCATGCACATATAGACAGACGTATACTCATCAGCATAAACCTACACACTCGCACACACACACACACGCACGCACGCACGCATGCACGCACGCACACACACACACTCACGCACTCACACACTCACACACACACACATATATATACACACACACACACACACACACACACACACACACACACACAATCAGTCAAGAGATGACATCATTCAAGAAACCCATAGCAGAACATTAGATGACATTAGAGATGAGGAGGTGTGGGAGGCTACCCACTCCCTCAGCCTCTGTCTTCACATCAGATTTTTTTTGCATATTTAAAGGGCAGAGAAGACTGATGACCAGTTTCTCTGTCTATACATCCCACATAACAAGTAGATAGTCTGGAATTGTGAAACGGAAAGAAAGGAATAGAAACACAAGCGATAGTACACGTGTTGCAGTTCACTTCTTTGTCTGTCTGTGGCCAGGTGGCGCTAATATCATGAAGGTTGGAGACAAGGAGATAGAGTACAACCCAGACTTCCGTTTCTACATTACCACTCGTCTCTCCAACCCTCATTACACTCCGGAAATCTCCACCAAGACACTCATCGTTAACTTTGCTGTCAAACTGCAAGGTGCGTCGTCTCTTTTCTCTCTTTTGTTGTTGACTTGTCAGTTCCCACAGCCATTGCGTTGTCACTTTAGTTGACTTCTTGTTGACTTTAATTCCACGGTTGTTGCAATATCTTTTTAGCTCTCCTGTTGTTGACTTAAATTCCGGAATCGTTGCAATATGTCTGTGGCTGTCTTGAATTCCAATTTTACTACCGTTGCAAATCTCTTCTGCTGTCTTCTTGCTGACTTAAAGACTCCACAGCCTTTAGTTCTCTTACTGTTGACAGAGTCGATGGAGTGTATCCTTAACTTTCGATTAAAATTGATTAGAGAGTTGTTTCAGTGTTGTTGTTTTTTCTCACTCTATTGTTCTCTATTGCAGCTACAATTGTTGCAATGTGTCCGTACTTCTGATGTATTTAATTATGCCTTGCAAATAATTGCAATGCCTTTTTAGGTCTTACTTTTTCTCTACAAATTCCAAAGTCATTATTATATTCCTTTAGCTCTATAGTTGTTAACTGAAGTGGCAGTCATTGCAATGTCTCTTTAGCTCTCTTCTCGTCAACTTAAGTTCCAGAGTTGATTGAATGTTTCTTTGTCATTTTTTTAACGTAAATTCCTGTGTCGATAAAATGTCTCTATAGCTATGTAATAATTTGTTTTAATTTATGCATTCGAGAGTTGTTACCACGTTTCTTTAGTTTTCTAGTTGTTCACTGCCAGTACAGTCGTAGCAACATTTCCCTAAATTCTGTTGTCTTTAATTATAAATTACACATTTCTTTGAATGTCTCTTTAGTTCTGATTTTATTTTTACAAAACCACGGTCATTTCAATGATCCATTGGCTGTGTAGTCATGAACTGAAAATGCAATCATTTTATTATCTATTTAAGTCTCTTGTTATTAATTCAAATTCCTGAATCGATTGAATGTCTCTTAAACTATATCATTGTTGATTTGAATTCCAAAGTCTTTGCAGTGTTTCATCAGCACCCGTTTTTTCCATTCAACTCCAGGGTCGTTGCAGTATCTTTATCTTTCTTGTTATGGGCCTTAATTCCAGAATCGTAGAAACATCTCTTTGACTCTTTGGCTTTTGACTTACAATCCAACTGTTCTTGGAATGTATCTTTAGTTCTCTGGACTCTGATTGACATTGCCAGAGCTCTGCACGGTATTTCGGTTCATGACAGTTGGTTGATGATGTACAGAAGTAAGAGTGGTTAGCCAAGTACTCACGGCGTAAAGGGAGATCCGGGTACTCGTGTTCAGAAAAGTTTGTTGATGACGTACATGGACAAACATGGCAAGGTAAATTCTAGTATATGAAAGATGTCCTGGATGTTTATGTTCAAGACATTTGGTTGATGATGGACATCAGATAGGAGCCAAGTACTTGCAAAGGTAAAGCTGTGCTGGATTTTATGGTCAGTAAACTGAATTATGATGTAATTAGGGATGGTTAGCCAAACACTTGCAAAGGAAAGGCTGTGCCAAATTTTATGGTCAGTAAACTGAATTATGGTGTAAATAGGGATGGTTAGCCAAACACTTGCAAAGGAAAGGCTGTGCCGGATTTTATGGTCAGTAAACTGAATTATGATGTAAATAGGGATGGTTAGCCAAACACTTGCAAAGGAAAGGCTGTGCCGGATTTTATGGTCAGTGAATTGATCTAGGATGTAAACAGGGATGGTTAGCCAAATACTAGGAGATGAAAGTCATGCAGGACATTTTACGGCCAGAACAGTTGGTTAATGAAGCGTTCAGCTTAAGATCGCTCTCCTATTACCGGCGAATAAACACAACATGTGTTGAATTTCCATGACCAGGCCTGGAGTCTCAGCTGCTGGGAATCGTGGTGCGAAAGGAACGGCCCGACCTGGAGGAGACCAAAGACAACCTGGTGAGGGGCATCGCTGCCGGCAAGAAGAAACTGCTGGACCTAGAGAACGAAATCCTCAAGTACGGCAGTAGGTCCGCGTGGCCATATCACTGTTGGACTCAGTAGTCGTCTGTTCGCAGAGTGCCTGGGCTGTTCTGCTGAAAGAGCACCAGACTGTCATTTAACAGGCTGGCAGTTCGATCCTTTAGTGCCCAGCATGTTTACAAAAATGCCAGTTTCGTCAACCATCTTTACGTGTTGTGTTTCATGTGGGGTTTGTGTACAGAACAGGGCATGAAGAGCGGCGGGATTTGAAATTTGCCCTTGGAATCATTGAGGATGATAGAAAATGATTCTGTGAGTTCCATTGTGGTCTATATTATGTGACAGGGCTGCTGTCTTTACTTCTATTTTAAAAAAAGTATCCGTGCGTGAACTGGGCGCGAGAGATATAGACGCCTGCAGTGTAGCATCCTGACACTGTTGTTTTATAATCCTTTTGGTGGTTCATGTTCATTTGCTACGGCGTGTGTGTGTGTGTGTGTGTGTGTGTGGGGGGGGGGGGGGGGGGGGTCTACCAAAAATGGGGATAATTTTAGGATTTCCGTAACCAGGACCGGAGCAGAGCCAGAATAGAATAGCTAAGTGAAATCGGATTTAACAGAATTAGAAACCCTTCGATCATACATTATTTTCTTAAAGCTTCATTTACAGGGAAAATTACGTTGGTGTTCTTATACGTCTAGTGTCAACGATCGTTTACTTGCAATGGTTCCATTTCTAAGTTTTATCTATGTTCAAGTCTGATTAACACATTCTTTTTGTGTGCTGATGTACAAACTAAAGTGTTCTCAGCAAAAGAAATTTCTGATCAAAATGAAACAGAGAGTTATGCCTATTTATGTGATTAGACCGGACCCAAAGATATTTAGTTCATTGCACAGTGACCACTGCCAATTTATTTTTGTATGTTTCTTAATTCATTGATAAAATTCAGGAACTATGAAGCACCAATATGCAGTCAACGTATGTAGTTTTTTTTCATGAAAACAAACAAATAAATATGGAAGTGAATACAACTCAACAGCACCGATGGTTTCAACTTTCTAAAAAGAAGCACAAACACACACAAAAATGACACATGATTTTTCAAGGACATTTTTCAGTTCTTCGTAAGAAAATGAAAAAGATGCAGTGACTGGTGGTGGCATTTCTCTGTATGTGTGTATGTGTCTGTCCGTCTGAGAATGTGTATGCGTCTGTGTGTATGTGTGTGTGGTGAGAGATGGAGAGAGAGAGAGAGAGAGAGAGAGAGAGTGTGTGTGTGTGTGAGCACGTGTGTGTGCATGCGCGCGCGCCCGTGTGTGTGTGTGTGTGTGTGTGTGTGTGTGTGTGTGTGTTGTGCGCGCTCTCGTATACATGCTTGGTCACGAGGTGTTTCAGCACTTGTTTTCAATTCGGATATCTAGGAGACATGTCTGCTGGTTGTGTCCTATTCTGCTCCCAGGTTGCTGAACGAAACGAAAGGTTCCCTGCTGGAAGACGAGACCCTGCTCCTCACTCTGGAGACCTCCAAGGCCACGTCCCAGGAGGTCACAGAGAATGTGGCCACCTCCGAGACCACCGAGATCAAGATCGACTCTGCTAGGGAGGTAAGTCCCCTGGTGGAGTTATGCCTCACCACACCACACCACACCACGCCAGCTGTAAGTCCCCTGGTGGAGTTTTGCCTCACCACACCACATCAGCTGTAAGTCCTCTGGTGGAGTTTTGTCTCACCACACCACACCGACTGTAAGTCTTCTGGTGGAGTTTTGTCTCATCACACCACATCAGCCGTAAGTCCTTTGGTGGAGTTTTGCCTCACCACACCAATCAGCTGTAAGCCCTCTGGTGGAGTTTTGTCTCACCACACCACACCAACTGTAAGTCCTCTGGTGGAGTTTTGTCTCACCACACCACACCACACGAACTGTAAGTCCTCTGGTAGATTTTTGCCTCAACACACCACACCAGCTGTAAGTTTTCTGGTGGAGTTTTATCTCACCACACCACACCAGCTGTAAGCCCTCTGGTATAGTTTTGTCTCACCACACCACACCAGCTGTAAGTCCTCTGGTGGAGTTTTATCCCACCACACCACACCAGCTGTAAGTCCTCTGGTGGAGTTTTGTCTCACCACACCACACCAGCTGTAAGCCCTCTGGTGGAGTTTTATCTCACCACACCACACCAGCTGTAAGTCCTCTGGTGGAGTTTTATCTCACCACACCACACCAGCTGTAAGCCCTCTGGTATAGTTTTATCTCACCACACCACACCAGCTGTAAGTCCTCTGGTGGAGTTTTATCTCACCACACCATACCAGCTGTAAGTCCTCTGGTGGAGTTTTGCCTCACCACACCACACCAGCTGTAAGTCCTCTGGTGGAGTTTTATCTCACCACACCACACCAACTGTAAGTCCTCTGGTGGAGTTTTGCCTCACCACACCACATCAGCTGTAAGTCCTGTGGTGGAGTCTTGTCTCACCACACCACACTACTCAAGCTGTAAGTCCTCTGGTGGAGTTTTGCCTCAACACACCACACCAGCTGTAAGTCCCCTGGTGGAGTTTTTACTCAACACACCACATCAGATGTAAGTCCTCTGGTGGAGTTTTGCCTCACCACACCACATCAGCTGTAAGTCCTCTTGTGGAGTTTTGTCTCACCACACCACACCACATCAGCTGAAAGTCCTCTGGTGGAGTTTTGTCACCACACCACACCACACCAGGTGTAAGTCCCCTGGTGGAGTTTTGTCACCACACCACACCAGGTGTGAGTCCCCTGGTGGAGTTTTGTCACCACACCACACCAGGTGTGAGTCCCCTGGTGGAGTTTTGTCACCACACCACACCAGGTGTGAGTCCCCTGGTGGAGTTTTGTCACCACACCACACCATGTGTAAGTCCCCTGGTGGAGTTTTGTCACCACACCACACCAGCTGTAAGTCCTCTGGTAGAGTTTAGTCACCACACCACACCGGCTGTAAGTCCCCTGGTGGAGTTTTGTCACCACACCACACCGGCTGTAAGTCCTCTGGTAGAGTTTAGTCACCACACCACACGGCTGTAAGTCCTCCGCGGAGGTTTCAAAGCGAGGTGACAGAAGACGGAAATTGAAGCAAATTTTTTATTAAAAAAAAAGAAAGGTTATTACTTCTGCAAGACAATACAGACACACAGATTGTACCGTCCTCTGGTGGAGTTTCGCCTCACTACATTACAAAAGCCCTCGATTCATAGACCTCGTGTTGTCAGAAATATCGTGTGTTGAAGTTTGGCTGTGCTGTGTGCAATTCGGAAGTTTGGTTTGGTTTCCATTTAAAACATCCAGCAAAGGTTGGATCTGACGCAGAAGCGGTTCATAGCCAGGGTGGCTGCTGCAGATATGGGCTTGATACTATGTGTCTTCCGGGTTTTTTCCCCATTCTTTTTTGTCTTGAGAACTTCTAAAAAAAAATCAACGGAAGTGTTTTAATTTTGGACATTGCATTTATATCTGTATTTACAGCATATATAATTAACTTTTGCCAGTGTTTACCTAGCCATTTAAAGAACACCAATTTTAGACGTAAAGATGGTCAGAAACATTATGGAAGGGCGAATGGAGCGAAAAGATGACAGAGTCAGAGGGTGGAGAAATGGCAGAGAGGGGGGGGGGGGGGGGGGGGGGGGGGGGGGGGGCTGATGGGGAGTAGAGAATGGAAACAAAATGAGAAAGTATAATTTTGAACACAAAAAAAAATAAATAAAGGAAAAAAGGCGCGCTGTAATTTGTTCTCCTGTCCTCTCCTGACCAAATGAAAAACAAACCTAAAAAAACAAAAAGAAGAGATAGAGGAAGAGAGAGAAGGAAGCTATGAAGGAGGGGAGAAACAAAAGAAGAAAGAGAGAAGGAACTGTGATATTTCTTGGTACTTGTTTTTTTTTTTTATATACGCATTTTATGATTTAAATATATATATGTATGGAAAATTAATGAATAATTTACATATGCGCTGGTCTCTTCATTTATCTATTAATTTACTAGTTCATTAATCTATTCATTCGCCCATTTGCTCATTAACTTATATATCTCTGTTCAACCAACTTTCGTCAGCGTCTGCTGCCATGACCTTTCAATGGCGATGGCGATGATTATGTCTGTCCTTTCTACCACCGCTACATCCATCCATCATCCTTCCGTTCAAACATTCATTCATTAATTGATCAGTTTATTAGTTCACCCATCCATCCATCTATCGATCCATCCACCCATTCGTCCTTCCATCCACTCATCTGTCCAGTCCTCTTCTATTTCCACTCTCACAGCCTTTCTGTTGCCATGGCTGTCTATTCCCAATCGACCACAGCTACACCCATCCATCCGTTCATTCCCCCTCTCTGCTGGCGTGGCCTTCCAACTGACCAGGCTGTGTCTCTCCCCACACAGGGCTATCGACCGTGTGCCCAGCGTGCCTCCATCCTCTTCTTCGTGCTAAACGACATGGGCCGGGTGGATCCCATGTACCAGTTCTCCCTGGACGCCTACAACGAGCTCTTCATCCATTCCATAGAGAAGAGCCAGCGATCCAACAAGTTGGCCGAACGCATCGTCAACCTCAATGACTACCACACCTATGCTGTCTATAGGTAATACTCCATGACTGCTTTACCTGTTGCGTTTAGTTTCAAAGCGAGATGACTGCAGAGGAAATTAAAAACAAAATTTTCAAAAAAATTACTATTTCGCCGAATGAAAGAGACCAACAAATTACAAGACAAAACACGACGCGTTTTGACCTCTTTGGTCTTCTTCAGGCAAACAACATTTAATACAATGAAAACGAAGAACGAAGAATCACTTATATCCTCAAATTGGGCGCGAAATGGGTACAGTGTGGAATGAAACGAGGATCTGTTCAAAGAATTCGGTGACTACCTCAACTATTCTGTCATTAGGCAATATTCGGTGACTACCTCACCCATTCTGTCTGTATGCAATACTCAGTGACCACCTCACTAATTCTGTCTGTGTCCAAATTCTCGTTTTCATTCCGCATCCATTTTGCGCCCAGTTTGAGGAAATATTGTTCGTTCTTCCTTTTCACCGTCTTGAATGTTGTTTGTCTTGCCTAAAGGAAACCAAAGAGGTCAAAACGCGTCGTGTTTTGTCTTGGAACATGTTTGTCTCTTTCGTACGGCGGAATAGTAATTTTTGTGTTTAAGTTGACCTATTTCGTCTATAGGTAGTATTCAGTGACTTCCTCAGCTATTTCAACTGTGGGTAATATTCGCTTTTTTGGAGATCCGTGTTCTTTGTGCAAGAATTCGGAGGTTTTTTCGCCTATTCTGTCGATAGGTAATATTCGAAAACCACATTATCTGTTCTGCCTGGACGTAACCCTTAGCAGATCACTACACCTGTACCAACTGTAGATAATCCTCAACGATCAACATACCTACTCTGTCATTTGGTAATCTCAACCGGCTACAACACTAATTTTGTTTATTGGTAATCCTCAACGACTACCACGCTGATTTTTGTTTATACTTAATGCTCAGCAATTACCGCACTGCTTTTGTTCATAGATGATTTTTGACTTTCTTTCTCTCTGAAATAGAAAGATGATTATCCTCCGCATGAGTAAACGTCGCACGGAGCATGACAGCAAAAGATCACCCCCATACGATGATGTTTATCTGTGTGCAAGACGACAGTGACAGATGTGTTTTAGAGTGCACAGTGATTTTCACTGTAGTCACTAGTCAGAGGAAAGTACATAGCGCCGCATGGCTTCGCGCCACCGGGGTGAGCACTGATAATGATAAGAAAAATGAGTTTTGAATTGTTTTGATGTCGGTTAACTTTGGATATCCTTTCAAGAGGGTCCAAAGAGAAACCGATCTCTCATCAGAGTGATGAGGTGCATCTTCTTTTCTTTCAGGTACACCTGCCGAGCACTGTTTGAGAAGCACAAGCTGCTCTTCGCCTTCCAGATGTGCGCCAAAATTCTGGAGCAAGCAGGGAAACTCAACAAAGATGAGTACAACTTCCTGATCCGTGGTGGTGTGGTAAGCTCTCTCTCGCTCTCGCTCTCCCCCCCCCCCCCCCCCCCCTCTCTCTCTGTCTCTGTCTCTCTCTCTCTCTGTGAGATCCAGATTGAGCGTCTAGCACATTGGACAGTCGGATTGATGTATAGTGGCCCCAAACATTGACACCAAACAAACAGTTGGACTTCCGTTGGTACTTCCATTTCCTTTCCCGTTCTTTTCATGTCTGGACATGAATGGTCTTCAGCACTTGGATGATATAGTATTTCAAGTCACTGAGGCTCTGACCAGAAGCACAGACAGGGCATTACCAGTGTTCTGCTTTCTTCGGATGCTCTCTCTCTCTCTCTCTCTCTCTCTTCTCTCTCTCTCTCTCTTTCAAGCGAAAAATCAATTAAAGAGACGTGTGTACAAGATGATGTATTACTAAATCTTGAAGACCTGTTTAATGATAAATCTTTCCAACTCCAGTTCAGACTGGGTCTTTCTACGTTATACTTTGAAGTTAAGAGTAGGAGTTTTTTTTTGTATTTGTTCGTAATTATGTAAATCTGATTTATTTTCCTTTTTGTGTTGCGAGTCAGTGGCCTACACGTGACACCCCCCCTCTCCCTCCATGTCTCTGTCTGTCTGTCTCTTTTCTGTCTGTCTGTGTTGTCTGTCTGTCTGTCTGTCTGTCTGTCTGTCTGTCTCTATCTCTCTTCACACACACAAACACACGCACACGCACACATGCACACACACATACACACGCGCTCGCGTTGTGTGTGCAAAGAGGGAGTGACAGAGTCTCTCTCATTATCCATATATATATATATATATATATATATATATATATATATATATATATATATATATATAACAACAAAGAACAACAACAACAACAAAGAAAACTCGACCACTCTGGGATTCTCATCCGTCTTTGTCCAACTGCCGGCCCCATATCAACCACTGTCGATCATGGAAGTAACTTTGGTTTGTACATCATGCCAAACTATTTTTGTATCTTGAGAGATTTGTATTTGAAACATCAACTTAGTCATCTTAAACTGAATTTTCTACATGAGTGTGTTTTTCATGGAAAACTACCGTATGGATTAAAAGTTCATTTTAATCTAGCATACCAAATAAAAAACAAAGACCTTTATGAACACATTCAAGAGATCTTAAACAAAACTGGATCAAGGATCATGGATTCCCTCATCGTAGAATGCGCAAAAACTACTAGAATTCTAGAGAGACAATTTCTTGATGCCAAAGAGAGAGCAGTTGATGTTCTAGGACGAACAGAAACCGAAAAGTTGCTTGCAGATGTTCAAAGGTAACTAGAACTAAGATAGACAGTGTCAAGAACACCCATTGTAAGAAAATCAAGCAACTCCTTAAACAATTACCTCAAGCACGTGACATCTACAACACTGGTTCTTTTAGACTACAGTCTGACAACTACCTCAAGGATCAAGAAAAGCTTAATAAGAATGTGAGATCCCATAGAGCAAAACGTAAACGAGGAAAGGGAAAATGCAAGAAGCAAAAAAATAAACCTCAGTACACGCCATCAGAGGAAGACAAACAAGCCCTCGACCCCATTGTTGTAGCCTCAAACGTAACGCTTACGGATGATCAAAAAGCCATTTGTCGACTACCAGATTGTTTTGCGCCCAGCCCAAGATCACCAGTAGATTTATGTGATATAACCATTGGCACTTATGCCTGGGCTGAACGTTTGAGATGGCACCGTTTTTACCATGTGAAGAAAAAGGAGGCTAAAAAAGACTCTAATGGTGATGAAGATGATGATGATTTTGAAAAGTTACCATGGTACCAACCTACAGATAAACAAGCTCCCAGAATGATGCAGCTCTTGAAGCTTTTATTCAAGCGTGTTCTGATGACATCATAGACCCCCCAAAACGCAGGAGGATCAAAGATAACCTAACATCGGGTCAAAGAACTGTCCTCAAAGAACTGAAAGATCTCCCTTTAACCCACGGTGCAGCATGTATGCCCAACCTTAAAAACATCATTGATTCAACCAACAAAATGAAAAGCAGTACAGAGAAAAACGAGGGTGATGAAAGGAAATCCTGCAACTGTATCAAGAAAGAACAGTGCCCTCTGAGCAACAAATGCCTCTACAACAGCATTGTGTACCAAGCCACTGTAAAATCAGAGAACGCAGAAGAAACATATATAGGTATCACTGAAAACCAATTTAAAACTAGATATGCAAACCACAAACAGTCATTTAACAAAGAAAGATACAAAAACCAAACAGAATTGAGTAAATACATCTGGAAGCTCAAAGAGAAAAAGATAGACTACAATATATCCTGGAAAAATCATAGAAAGAGCAGCACCATAACAACAACATTTCAAAAAGATGTAACCTATGCTCAACAGAAAAGTACATAATACTATGCAAACCACAACTGGCAACTTTAAATACTAGGATAGAAATGGTTAACAACTGCAGGCACAAGTGGAAATTCCTATCAGTGAACAAGAACCAGAAACACACGAAAAACACAGACAGCACGTGATGACAGACAACACAAGCAGTTATAAAACACCGGCAGCACAGACCCACCACATCCTGATGATTGCATCCGCATGAAACAGCGCTGTAGATAGTTTTAAACCTTACCTTTTAACAAATGTTGCTCCCAGTCCGGTTGAGCATTTTTTTTAAATTCTGCTGGTATTTACTACCATTGTCTATATATATATATATATATATATATATATATATATATATATATATATATGTGTGTGTGTGTGTGTGTGTGTGCATACATATTTAAATATAAATGTGTGTGTGTGTGTGCGCGCGCGCGTGCATGCGTGGTCAGGTGATGGACCGGGACACCCAGATGGACAACCCATGCCCTGGCTGGCTGTCGGACATTTCCTGGGACAACAATTACGGAGCTGGACCGCCTGACCAACTTCCATGACATCGTCACCTCCTTTGAGCAGTACCCGCGTGACTGGCATCAATGGTACATCTCCGCCACACTGAGATCGCTGTCCTGCCAGGTGACCGCACCCCTCCTGCCCCCCCCCCCCCCCCCCCCCCCCCCCAGCCCTGACCTAATCCATCTCGCCATTCATCTGCCGCTGATCTAGAAGTAACCCGTTTCACCTTTCACCTGGCCCTAACCTAGGCGTGAATCGTTTCACCTTTCATTTAACCTTAATCTGTTCGTAACCACCGCACGTTTCATCAAATCCTGATTTGGATGCAACCAATCGCACGTCTCACTCACATCTAAACAGAACTTTATTCTTACACTTTGAGTAGCAGAATCAAGTGAGTCTTGTTTGAGTACCCATTGACAACACAGCCAATCATAGTAAATAATCAAACCAACAAACAAAAGCTTAGGAAAAATCCTGTTTACTATAACCACAAGCCTATCACAAAGCCCGGTTATAGTAAATATTCGCTTAAAACAAACTTTTTTTTCCGAAAAAAATCCCTTGTTGGGGATAGCATGGATTGTGTGCATGCGTGCATTGGTAAGATATGGGCATAGGTGACTTGCCAGAACAAGACTAGTTCACCATCCACGATGTTTAAACTTAATGTCACGCGTGGAATCATTAAAGCAAGAGAATGTCTTTATACGGGTTCAAGCTCACCCATCTTATTCTGCACGAAAACCCCCCTTTTCACATCCAAGTCACGTCCTTCTCATGTGACTTTTAGCCAAAATTAACACCTGTTTCACAAAAAATTAACGCGCCAAAACCTCCAAAATTCGACGTAATCAGTACATTAAAAATGGGGGCTTGCGTGCAAGATAAGATAGGGTGATCGTAAAACCGTATAAAGACATTCTCTCCAGAGACATAAAAATTAAGGGTTTACAGTACGCTCTGACTGACTTGGCCTGTACTTAACTTAAGAGCCAACTAGTACTTACTTAAGAACCTAACTAGTACTTACTTAAGAACATAACAAGAACTACTTAAGAACATAACATGAACTTATAATTTACTTACACTTAACTTGAAATTTACTTGCATTAACTTAAAAAGTACTTTCTAAAAATAACTTAACTTGTACTTATCTAGTTCTTAACTTGTACTTTATCTAGTTCTTAAAAATTATTCCATGAAAATGGATCTACAGCGGGAGGTTGCACTTTTTTTTGCAGAAGCTGGTTCTTCTTCTTTTATGTGGGGGCTTGCGGCTTTGTTGTTAGTTTGGCGTTAGTATTTGTATGCAAAAAAACCACCAACAACAGCAGCACACCCAATACTAATGATCATCTTATTGTTTTGATTGTGATAGTGTTGTTGTTATAATTGTGTTGTTGTTAATTGTGTTGTTGTTTGGTTTCTGACGTGCTGTATTACTATCTAACAATTTGTGTTTTGCTGATTGGGTTTTTTTTCTCAGTTGTTCCATTCAGCTAGTTTATGCCCAGCCTCAACACGCCCAGGATTTTTAGTTTAGTAACATTACTCACCCGCTGTATTCACTTGCGGAGCACTACTTGTTGCACATTCACTTGCTCCTGGGACTGTCCTGCGGCGTCATCTTCTCCTGATCGCTCATTTTTTTTTTTTGCGATTTAAATTTAATATGATCAAAATTATATGATTAAAAGTAATTAATCCCATGTGAATGGGCATAAAATCGTTCCAAATCCCGTAAAAAAATGTCACATGCAAGAGTTTCTAGGAACTTGTTTAAAACCGGATCTTGTGATAAGTCATATTTTAAATTTCTTCTGAATCAACTGGCGCCATCTTACTTACCAACTTAGCATATTATAGGCTAATCAAATTTTCTGCCCCACTGATCTAACCATTTTTGACCCTAACTCCCCTTCGACTAGCGTTTGTCTTCTCAACGTTGATGTAGACAGTTGCTGAATTGTTCAATACTTAGTTCAGTGCCTTAAAAATTACTGTTTAGTTTTTCCACACGCAGCCCGAGAGTATAATCTTTCTTTATGGCGTGGTCTGCTGAGTAGCCTACGGAGTAGTCTGCCTGCTCCTCAACTTTAATAGTTCGTCACAATCCATTTTAAAAACAATAAAAAAAATAATATAATACTTTTAAAAACCATGAGTTTAACGCTGGTTAATTATGCAGTGCCTATCGTTGGTGTTATAGTCTATTCAGCCCTTGCAAAATGCTTGTTAGGAATAAAACCGCCCAACATGGGAATGATAGAAGATTCGCCATACTAGTTGAAACTTTATTTTTCGCTTTTACAACAAAGATTATCTGACTGAAAAAGCACGATAGACCGTCTTTCGTATCTATGATTAAGTTTTTTAATTATTTTTTTAGATTAATAAAATGGTGAGTGAAAAAAAGCTTATCAATACGATTTACCATTTGCTGTAAATAGCGGTCTTAGTTAGGTGATAAGTGTGTTAGCAAAAAACGATGTTTTTAAAATGAGGCCGGCTGACCCTTGGAATGTTCAGACATTGAGGACGTTGTTAAGGTTATAGTTGTATTACTGAGGGATTGCGTCAAAGACTTTCTTGTACACAGGGGATTATCCCAGAAAATTAATACATCCATCATCATATTCTATTGCCCAAGATGGCGTAGAGGAGAGATGAAGACAATCGCGACGCCAGGCACCGCTTCCGGCCCTGTCCTCTGCTGTCGCATCAGCGGTTAGGTGACAACCATCACTGGTCCATTTTTGATGTAGTCCATCAGCATATTGGCTTGTCGACCCCTTCGTCTGCCCTTCCAGCGTGCCCTGGGGACTGTTTTGGGCAAGGGAATTGTGGCGTTTGGACATGCCCGAACCACGACAGCTTCCTCTTCTTGACTGTTGCTAGAGGGGTTCTGGGGGCTGCAAGTGATGTTATTTGGCTCCTCACAAGGTATTTGTCTTCCGGTGCTTGCAAGAGATCCCGTGCAAGCGCCCTGAAGCATGTAGTTTCAACGTTCTGGATTCTTCTTGGTGGTCTCTGCTGTAAGGTCCAGCTTTCGCAGCTTACAGCAGGATGACGCACCAGGGACTTGTACAAGCTTCTTCTTTGTATGGAAAAGTGATCTTCCTGGCTCTTCCAGATCTTCGTTTAAGCTTGGCAGTGGCTGCTGTTTGCGATCGCTAGTCTGTCTTGATTTTGTTGTAGGCGAACGTCTATGGTGAGAGTGGCGCCAATGTATTTGATATTATGAAAGCGCCCAACTTCTTCAAGATGTTGTCCGATTTGTAGATTTCAGCATGGGTGATGGTAGTTATGCTGTTGACCAGGGGACATGCTTTTTTCTGGGCTCACTTCCATTCCATTGCCAATGAACTTTTCTTTCAGTCTCTTTGTCAGGGCTGGTAGTTCTTGTTGGTGCCTTCCATCAGGACGAATGTCATCTGCGAACCTCAGATTATTGATGGTTCTTCTCCGATGGAGACAGTTGGAGTGGAAAGGAACGTCTGGGGGTTTCCTCGCATGAGGTTTTCCAGGAAAAGATTTGAACAGTCGGGGATAGCAGAGCTTGAGGACTCCAATGTGGTCTTGAAGTAGTCCACCAATTGGGTTGTGTGAGGAGGACTGCGATGCTGGCGGTGGTATACAGCGCCTGGGGATGGTTTGGAGAGACCCCTCTATGCCAAACTTTTGAGGCATGCCAAGACACTTGTGCACACCCTGGCAAACGCTTTCCTAAAGTCAATGAAGTTGTGGAACAGGTCTCTCTGATGTTGCAGATGTTTCTCTCAGTATCGGCAGTTGAAGATCTGTTTACTGTGGCTTTGCTGCCCTGAAATCAGTGTTCTACGCAGGTGTTCTTCCGCCTCTTTCTTCAGTGATTTTCAAGATGGACTTGAGCAGGATTTGATGGTGTGGTAATGGAGAATATTGTCTGTGTTCTGGGCATTGGCGTAGGTTTCCTTTTTGGGCAGGGGGTGATGAGTGATTGAGTCCATTCTGTGGGCATCGTTTTGTCTCCGAATTTTTGACAAATCGATGTTAATAGAGTGGACCATTCATGCCCTCAATGTTTGAGCAGCTCTGCTGGAATATGGTTCTGCTCCAGGTGATTTTCTGCCGGAAGCTGCGTTGGATTTTCCACTTCTTAATCATGTAGTGGTAAGGATCCTTGATGGTTGTAGAGTCCCCCCTACAAACAGACTGTGTTCTGGCTGTATAGGGTAGTTGTAAAGTTTCTTCGGCTGTACTGTGTCTTCTAGTTCAAAACAGCGGAGCTTTACTGTCAGCGCTCGCTGAGTTATCCTCGCATGATGACGATCTGTTTTGCTGCGTTTGGATGTGGTTTTGTCAGTGTGCGGTGAGGGCCATGTTTGCTGTTTCCATTTGCCATACCTTTCTCGTTGTTCTGCACTGATTATTGATCCATTGTTTCTTTGGCGTCAATCTATTTCCTGCTAAACAAGGTTGTTGGTTTTTCGATACTGTTGCGGCTTGTAGGCTGGAAATTTTAGTATATTCTTTCGTGATTTCATTTGTGCGAGGGTCTAGGATGTCGTTTGAGAATCATGCTATGGTGTTTCATCCTTCTGTCGCAAGTACCTCTCTTGCTGTTCGCAGACTGCTCATTGAGCGCTGTTTGTGAGTGTCGTTTGATGATCATGTCCGGGAGGTTGAGTGCGCGAACCGGCCCCCCGAGCTGTGCAGGAATGCTATTCTATCTCTGGGTTTTTAAGTCTCCTGGTCAAACCTTTTTTATGAGTGGCTGCGCAGCTTAGTACTTTTTCTTCCTTTTGATCTTCATTTGTGAGCAGCTCGAGGTGTGGTCGCTGCTATATCAGCTCGGGGTATGTCCTCGTTTTGCTTTATTAGATGCTTGATTT
Organism: Conus ventricosus; assembly: GCA_018398815.1. Taxonomy (NCBI): domain Eukaryota; kingdom Metazoa; phylum Mollusca; class Gastropoda; order Neogastropoda; family Conidae; genus Conus; species Conus ventricosus. The sequence goes on along the minus strand of CM031613.1, from coordinate 51,534,036 downwards.
GAAAGCCGCGGAGTGAGGACAAAACAAAGTCGATGGTTGGAGTATTCCGTTCGGCGCATGCCCGGTTGTTATTCAGACAGTTGTGGGGGTAAAGGGTGTTGGCAATGGTGAGCGTTTGGGTGCAGGCAAATCAGGAAGGCGAAGTCCCCTTTCGTTAGTTTCCACTGTGCCGTATTGACACTGTTCAGCCCAGTCTTTGTAGGCTTTGGGCCGGACTTTGGCGGTGAAGTCCCCTGAAACTTGATGATGTCCTTTTTGGGGGCTTTTCTGATGGTGTCTTTACTTTCTCGTAGAATTTTCAACCGCTTGATACTTCGTGGGGTAAGTTGGAGCATAACCTGTATGATTTTGATGTTCTTTGGTTTGGCTGACACCTCGAATGTGAGTTTCTGTTGTAATGGTGTGCAGCTTCAAGATGGCTTCCAGTGATTTTCTTTGCGTACGATGAAAGTACGCTCTTTTATGTAGTGAATCTTCGCACGTAACTTTGTGTCCTACCTCTGTGATTGCTGCTCCAAAGCTGTCCATATTACTTCCGACATCCACATGTCCATTGGTAAGTATCATCGTGCTCTAGTTCTTTATTTGTTTTTTTTTTTCCGCACTGATGGAGTGTAGAAATTCCAGTTTCCAATGGTAAATTTTCTCTGTGGGCAGCTTGTTATGATGTCTTGCCAGTAGTGACTTTAACTTCCACCTGGTGTTTGACAGTGGGAATGGCCCACCCCCTTTTGGAAAGGCGTCGTAGGTACAGGGCCCCGGCCCGATCGGTAAGTTGCTGGATATGGTTGTATGTATCTCCTCAGTTTTCTGTGGGCTTAGGTTAATCCTTGGTGGGCCTATTCCCTACAAGTTCTACTGTGACAGGTAGTAATGGGCTACAGCTTTACCAGTAGCTGACATTTAGTCTGACCTGACCTTATTAATACATAGAAAGATTAATCTAGAAAATATGATTTATAAGATGTCTGGATTGGTTTTCTGATGGTAGGAGGAGCTTGATAACGCTTTAGCATCTCTGGAAGCATTATATGTTTAGTAAAATGCGGTCGATGAGAGTGAGAAAAGTTCATAACTAGGCAATGGAAGAGATTTAGCTAACGCAAGAGTGCTTATGAGGAAAAGGAGGGAAGCTCACTTAGACTTATAATAAAAAGTTAAGAGAAACAGGGAATGCAGAGCACATCAATGTACAGACGTTGATGATTACATATGAATGAGTATTACTTAGTGACAGGAAAGAAATTTCTAAAATCACAACCGCCAGAACTGTCTGACTTTTATGACATCAGAAGAACAGAAGACTGCGAGATAGTGTTAATTGCAGTTGGCATGACATCAGTTATCTTGTGGACACTTTCTTGTGTAAAATAAAATACATTTAAATTATGGACATAAAAGTGCAAAATCTATTATTCTCCTACGGGTATTGGAAGGAAAGATGCTATTGAAAAACTGAGTTAAATGCTAGTGTTGTCTGAAATTAGATGCGAAAAAAAGACTGGCCTTTCAAAAAAGCAATTTGGCAAATATATCTGCTGCCCCAAAGAAATAATAAGGACCTAGGATTTGTTAACGCAGTTCCAAAATGACACCACCATATGGGACTTGCTGTATCTTACCACATGACCAAACATTAAGAAGAAAAATAAGTATAAGGATGCTTGACAGTTGTAGACAAGGCTTCAAGATCCAAAGAAGCTGAACTTAAACGGATAAAAGCTCAACGATGTGGCTGTGCTTTACAACAAATTATACTGCGAGGCCCATTTAAAGTACCCTCGGATGATTCAAGTTGGATGATGGAAAGTGTTTAAAGGTTCTGTAAACAATGTTTTTAATACATCATGTTACAGTTAGAGGACTAGGGATCAGGCAACCATCCGATCACAAGCCTAGTAGGAAAACTGAAAAAGAATCTAGCTGAACGCCTGTTTAACTATCAATATCAAGAGAAATATTGGACAGAAGGTGACACAGATGGGTGAGAAGATTGAAGCAGTCTTACGCGCCATGAAACAATGAAGAATTTAAAAGAACAGGCTTAACCCTGTAAACGCGATCCAAATTAAAAAAAAAAATTAGGCATTACTGAAGATGCGCAGGGGACTCACAATCTTGCGTTTGGACTAAAAGTAAGATACTGGTATGCTCCTGGAGAGGAAGAGGGGCGATTGTTAGAATTAGAGCCACAGATCTATATGGAGCGTAGACGTTTAAGACGTTGAGAAGAAATATGAAACAGACCCACCCGTAAATTATTTAATAGTGACTCTATCTTCTAAAAGCCGCCCTAAAAGATCGTATTGTCGTGAAGGTGGCAAGTTGTCCGCCAAACAAAGTGAGTTAACAAAAAAAAATAGTATTTTATTTTTGTAAACTTATATTTTTGTGTAAACTTATTTTTTTTAGTCTTATTTTGGTGTGGTTTAACTGATCGTGTGTTTGTTTTTCAATGTTTGTTTAATAGCATCAGTGTTTAACTGTCGTGAAGTAAAAGTATTTCTCACTCCTTTTGAATTTCAATGTTTTTTGCCGTCTTTATCCTGGCCGGTCAGCCAAAGCTTTCTGAATATTAGTCCGTAATGTTTTCATCCTGTAATGATTTGCTTTTTTTAATCTTAGAACAATGTTTTGCTGTTGGCTAAGGCTACAATGGCAGTGGGCTGTGTATTTAGGAGTTAATTTTTTTTAAAATAGACTTACAATCGATAGACATGGACCTAACTAAACCAAGGCTCCTAATGCTAAAGAGGGGCGCACCCACGAGCACCAGTGGACTAAAAGAAGGGCATCAAAACAAAAAAACACAATAGGACCCAGCACTACGATAGCCTACAGTGATGAGCAGTAAATTCATAAGAAGAGTATTTAAAGCTTTCGCATATTTTTTTCTAGAACTCTTTACTTATCCAAGTCGCTCCTTCTATTTCCTTGACAGTTTCCAAAAGGGTTATGAGATCTAATCTAAACTGTGTTGAACCCCAGTTTTTAATTAAGATTATTTTTAAAATTAATCTTATACAAATCTTCTTATTCCTCATCTGGCACGCAATCAAAAAAGAGAAAAACGCATAAAATCACATATTAATGAAAATAAAGTCGAGTACTGTTAGTATTGGTTTTGTTCAACCGTCACAGTTACCTTGTCAGATGATACATGGATGTTTATTTATCTCCGTTATTTTTTAGTAATTGCATAAAGAGCATAAGAGGAGCATCAGTTTTCAGCCTTTATATGTATAACTTTGTTAGCGTATGGGGGTATAGGCAAACTAGGTCGCCCTCCCTCGGAGTAATAAATAGGCGAAAAATCATCGTTCATATGCTTAGGTAGTGGACTGTAGCGTTGGGGAGGTAAAAATTCTAGCGACGGTTGTCACCCCACTTCAGACAAGGACTTCTTTCTCGGTAGCATAGATTCAGAACCCGATTAGTTATTTTCAATTGTTTTTTCGGTTGTGTTCTGGAACTAGGCTAACAGAATGGGGTCCTTCATTTAAAGCTTTTTAAAATTGTTTTCCTTATCAAAGTATACATTAGGAACTTGTTAGTCTCAAACTTTAAATTCCAAGCAAATTTCAGGAAGCAACGCCCAAGCATTCTCTTTTTATGATGTTGTATACATGGTTTGCCAAATCGTTTCCTTAAATTTCTTATTTTTTAGGGTAGGTATTGCTGTCGTTTTTTGTCGTCATTTTCTGTTCGTTTGTAAAAACCCATATTCTGTGTACTCAAATCCTTAGATTTTCCTGGCATACTTATTAGGATCAAAAATCCGTTGGTGTCTGCTAGGTCTTTTAGCTCTAGGCAGTGCATTTAGGAGCTAGTCTTTCTTTTGAATAAGGCCCTCGAGGACATTCTTTTTATTATATAAAAATTAAAATTAAAATAAACAATTGTTATAAGCAGTAATAATTACCAAAACCACAAATAAACATACGTATTGAATGGGGGGTCTGTCCCGTAAGCATAGTTAGGAGCTTAGGATTTTATCTATAAGCTTTTTATTTTTTTTAGCTTCATTTTGTCCTTAAGATAAAATTTTCACTTTATCATTCTTGCGAAAACTATCTTTGTCCATAGTGTAAAAATAAGGCAACCGATTTTAACTGCGATCGAAAGTCTTTTAATACAAACATTGTATTTAAGATGTTAATAGAGCCCACACAGAAAACTAAGGGTGGCGGCGCTTAAAGGCTTGCTTTGACAGAGCTTTTCTTTTTTTACATATGTCTCGTCAGTCTGAAACAGTCATCAATAATGATACAGTGTTCAGTTCCACAATTAGTCTATAGTAATGTTCTAAACAGTTGCTCAGTTTGTCGCTAAGTTACCCAATAGACAATATATTATGTTGTCCAAATAAACTTTCCCTTTCTTTGTAAGACCTTGTTGTTGCTTATGGTTCTTGAGATATAACAAAGTGTGTAATGAAACCTAGTACATTGTTTGTAACAAATCAAGTAGAAGACAGTTTTCACACCCAGTAATCCCGCAGATATGAGAACAGTGCGGATTCTTTGGGAGTAAACTTCAAACTATCCATCATGTTTTTAATAGGTTATATCTTCTACATTTTAATAAGCCACGGTCTTTTAGTCTGTTTTCTTCAATGTTTATTGAGACATCTCAAACCATAAAAACAGGCATATGTTGAGGGGGGGTTCCGTCTGCTTTCTTGTGAATATTTATTTTATACCATTTGCCCTACCTTTATCCACTTCCAAACAATTGTTGTCACTGTGGATCTTAATTCAGACAGCCATATTTGGTTTTTAACTAGTCTTCGGAGTTTACATCATGAAAGGCGAAAGTTTTTTCATACACGGAATCATCTGCAGGATCCACTTTGCATACCTCCAGCGAAAACTTTCTTATGCATTCAAAGATGATTGGTGAGGAAAAAGTCCGCCCGAATACAATGATCAGACTTGCATTTATTGCCAGTAACTTCTTTATTTTTGGCTAATTAAAAGCATTCTGATTCTTATGAAGTGAAAGGTGTTGTTCTTCCAGTAAACAAGAACAAATTCCTTTATAAACGTAGAGACTGTTTAGCTGTTTGTTCCAAAGAGTGTCTGCTTGTTTCTATTTTCTGTAGTGGACGTGTATAACCTTTATTCATAAAATAAATGTTTTATTTTTATACTGGGGTTAAGATTGTCGCCTCGGCTAGTTCGGGGTTAGTAACACATCAAATCAAGAGAAATGTCGTGATGTGTATTTGTCTAAAGGGTCTTCAGACAGATCGACAGCCAGACTGTAAGGAATAAATGCCAGTTCTATTTAATTTTTCTTTTAGTGCGTTGGTAATATGGATATGCGTTTTTAACAGCTCAAATCTAGATGGAAGAGGAATCTGTTAGCCAAATGCTTCTGTATGTCATCTTTAACATCATTCTTTTGGTCCTCGCTTTACGCTGATGCTTGAGGAAGTTTGGTTGTGTATTCTGAGAAACTTCTTTTTTTTTTTTTTAGGCCAGAAGAACGCATCGAGGGCAAAATGTCTGCCTCGTTTAGTACAAAGACTTCTTACCTCCCCAGTTTGATTGCTATATGGTTAATGATAGCTCTGCCCAAATTAGCAACAACAGTAGCATTAGGATCTGTTGATGTAATATCTATTTTGAATGATAGTTTAGCAGTGCCTGGCATTATAACATCGCCAGCGCCAAGATCCGGGAACATAACTATTAAAGTTTGTCCAGGTTGAACTGTATGGAGTTATTTACACTAATTACAGTTTGCCTTTTTCCTTTTACGCCATGGGGTTCCTTCTCTTTTCTGTATGGATCGGGGGTCACACCTGTATGAGTTCATTTTTTATAAAACAAAAAAGAATATAAATAAAAAATATGGATGAAGATTTTGACGCGATTAATCCTATTGAAGAAGAAGATGAAGAACTAGGCCCTTCATTGCAAGAAGAGCTTGAAGGAGCGGGTTCTTTACTCCCTAGACACCGTCAAGAACTATTGCAAGAAAGAATTCAATCATTCTATAGAAGCATAGGGCGAGAGCTACCAGGAGTACTTGATCCTAACGATTTTGAGGAAGATGGTGGGCATTTATATATAAAAACTGGTGCAGGAGACCGTGTAAGAGTTACTAAAAAGTCAGCACAAACCAAGTTTTTAAGTCTAAAAAACAATTAAACGAGACCTCCCTATTGCTAAGGCAGAAAAATTAAACCTTTTAGAGCTTAGAGCCGAAGCCGTTAGTCGTTTACAGAACTTTGGGCAAGAGTTGCCAACACAATCTAAATGCAAAACATACCTCTTCAAGAATTAAATCGAACAGCAGATGAGCTAATAGCAGAAATTGAAACGAGTTTTAATGAATGAGACACAGTTAAAAACAATTGACGATTATCCATTGCCTATGCGTGAAATCCTGGGGCTTAATGAGGCTTTACGAACAATAAGGGGTGAACTAACAAACAATTTAGCAAAAACTGGCGAGCTGGTTAGATGAGATAGAAGAAGAAAAAAAATAAACTGGCTGGATGCAGATGATAAACAATTGAGGGACGAGAAGGATAGGCTAGATACAGCAGAAAAAATACCGGACTTTAAGGCTACAAAAGGCGGCCAGGTTGAAGTGTTGTCTACTAACGAGCGCAGCTAGGCTCACAAACAAGCAGGATAAGAGAAACTATAAACACAATACTTTATCCAAAACGCTACGCTAGCTGAAAGATAAGGACTCTGTTCAGGGAACAGGGATTACAACTAGTTTGTATATTAACGGCTGTTGGGTTGATATCTCTACACTCGGTCATGCTTTACAGGTGGTGCGCCAAAAACAGGGCCAGTAGGCCTCCAAGACGCAGCCTGGGTTAAAAGTTTGGATTAGAAATAATGAATCCATCTGCAAATTTATTGAAGAAGTTAGCAGCCAAGCGCTTGATGCCTCTGCCTGGCAGAATTGCAGTACACGTGTTAGTTGGGTTTTGTCTACTAAGGCAAAGTTGCTGTTATAGGGCTGACATATATGGTGTTAGGGAGTGCTAGTTGCTGGATTATTTTTATTGAAATAAAGTATGGCCAATCCAGTAAAAGTTAAAAATACAACGGAGGGCTGTCTTTTCGCTAGTGTGACAGACAGTGTGAGGGAGATCACACAGGTGCGTGCTTTCTGGATGCTTTCTGGCTGTGGGGTGTATTTATAACTGGATCGCTTTCTTCAGGGCTAGGTTACCTTTTTTTAAAATGGATGAGCAGGCCTTGTGTTTAACCTTGATTGTCTGTCCAAAGTTTGGTGTTCTCCAGCTATGTGATTTCATGTTATAATTCTGTTCCTCATGCAATCTGTAGTTAAGGTCAGAGGGTTAGCAATGTATAATCCGTGGCCTACTACAAACGTCAACTTTGACTAGCGTGTGTGTAAGAAGTCTGATACCTTTGTTTGCTGGCAGTGCAATTTCAACAGCAGCGTTAATAGCATTTCTAAATTGGCTAGAAATTGTTTTTCTGGCATCAAAGCCTGTAGACGGATCACTCATGCTAGACTTGGTCTGTGCTTGTGCCCCTAATAGACACCAAACGTAGTCCGTATGAAAGCCATTAAGTCTTTGCACTCTGGCATGTTAGGCCTTTACTTTCACCTAAGATAAATGTTGCCCAAGATTAGGATGTTTTTGTTCAATTGACCCTAATCGAATTGTTTGTCTGGTTGGAAAAGAGGTGTGGCAGGCCTGTAGTCATTATTATATTCTCTTTTTACACCCCACAAATACAATGTGCCTCACCTTGATTGCGGTCTAACCTTTTGTCTAAAGTCAGTTGAAGGAATTAATGTTAAATTCATGCAGATTCTTCATTGCATTTATTGTCCATTGGCTTTCTTTTAAATGGATTAAACGCGTTGTCGTAGGGTGGGGCACTTGTAGTTCAGGTAGTATTCGTCTGTACTGGTAATAAACATGAATGTTATATACTGACCTTCTAAAGATTGGGATGGTTTAAAATGGTTTGCTTATGAACACCGAGCCAGTAGTTGCCGCAGTAAAGGGCAAAAATTTATCGGATTCTGGTTAAAGTCATAGGGTGGGATGACCATGCTGATGGCACTCTATCATCTTTATTGGGCGGATTTAAATATTTAGTTAGTGGGTTTACAAAGACAACCGGAAGCCTATGATTCATCTACTGCAATGGTTAAATTGCTGAAGTCAAAGATTTAGGATTCTACAACGCTCCTACATTGTAAGTTGCACTTTCGTTATATTAAAATAGGTCCATTTTGTAAAAATTTATTTTTTTAAATAGTTATAAAAAGATTTGTACATCATATAAACCAAGCAAAACGAGGTGTGGTTGTTTTTTATCGCACCCACTTGGACAATAGGCGCGTGGAAGTTGTAGATTTGCCTTAAAGAAATTGGCTTTTTAATGGTAAAAAGGGTTAAACATTAGCTGAAAAGCCCAAAATAATTGGATTAATGTTAAGACGAGGTGGGCAATCAAGTAAGTCATATAATAATACCTGATGGTTATTACAACTTTTGTTCTTTAAAAGAAGTAGCTTAGCGAATTTGGTATAGGACTGAGTATTAACGAAGCAAATTCAGAATTACCATACATTTCCCATAGAAGAAAGAAGAGAGTACAATTTCCTAGAGGCTTGCTCGAAATCTGGGCTTCCACAATAGCGATAAATTTTATGATTTAGCCGCAAGAGAGATGTTATCAATTTGACGGGTAATAAACCTTCAGATTTTCTCGTGAACCCAATTTGGTTTGTCCATTTACAACAGTTAAAAACAAATGCTTAATTTGTTTTTAATGGCTATCCGTTTCAGTTCTAAGAGTGCTGCCGTTAATTTAGGCAGGGTTTTGTGATTATCAGTTATATACGTTTGGTGGGACAGTTGGAATTTAAGAATTAATTGAGGGGTCTTTAAATTCATTGGAATGTAAAAATGACTAACCAAAATGGAGATCCAGTTGATTGTTTCTGATTTATTAATAGTGCTGGAAGTAGAAGAGTATATTAGAAAAAGTAGTAAGAAATCAGTCTCGCGGACGTTAAATGTGCTGGAAAGTAGTTAGTAAGTTAATCTTTAAAGTTCTCCAAATGCCCTACAGCACTATGAAAACTCAGGATGACGTAAGTTTCTATGTTATTGTTAGAGATAGTGAATTTCTTGTTAACAGCGGTTGTGTTTACTTGATGGAAGAGTATGAGAGCAGATTAACATTTGTGTGATAAAATACTTTGTTTTCAAAAGGAGTTTTTTTCAAAGAGAGATTGGCTTGTAGTTGTCGTGAGTTATATTTTTTTTGTCAACCTTCATTACTTATGCCATTAGCCTTCCTTCATTACAGAAGTCTGGCTGGCAACGCTTTTACATCTTGTGACCGCCAAACCAACATTATTCTTTTATAACTGTCCCATTAAGTTCATCCTTCATCTTTCAATAATTACTTCCTTGTTTACAGTTTAATGTATAGGACTGTCTTTAGGATAGTGCATGTGTCGTACCACCCATCAGTTCTTAGCTACTTCTGTTTCTATGTCTTTGTAAAGTCTTCTGTTGCGACGTCTAGATAAAAGAGTCCGGTGTCTGTATAAAGGACTTCTTGCTTCTGGGTCTGCGGTTTGAAGTAGTCGTTCAGAAATTCTAACTTCAAGACTTTGACACAACTCTAATACGGTAAAGCCAATAAACAACGGGCTTGTCCAACTTAACATCCTTTTCTTCATCATAATGCCAACCAGCTGTGTTAAATCTTATAAAGTCGTGATAGTAGGTTTAGAAAAACTAACTTAATTGCGTGGTTTTCTTTTGAAACTCATTTCACATCTTTACGTTTGTGCGGCTTTCCATCTTTTTGCCAAAACGCTGTTGATTCATCAGTTTAAAGAAGTCTTTTTCTCTGAAGCATCAGTGGCTTAGGGTTCTAAGATCAGTATTCTTCTTGAGTATGCTCATAAAGGGCTTCTTGATCACAGATAATTATTCTGGAACAGCTGTCAGCTTTAATCCATGCTTTAAGTAAAACTGAGGAGCCTGGAATGGACCATATTTAGTTTCTCATGTCTAAGATTAGGCACAACGTTTAGGCGGTATTCGATGGGATCATCTTTAATCTTTCTGCGGCTATGGGGTAATCGTTGTGAAGATCGTTGTTAATTCTTTAGGTTTTCTAAGTTACTTCTAAGATTAGCCTATTGGATTATCAGCGCAAGTCTGACAACTTAACCTAACACAGTATTAACATGGATGAGCGTCCTTTTATCATATGTAAAGTTTCTCAGTGGAAGCGGTTTTGACTCATGGCATCATACTGATTGTGGAGTCTAAGGACATTAGATAGTTGGACGGTTTTTTAGTGGGATCAGTCGTCGTCTAAATACTTGGTGTGGCTTTTGCAGTAAGGATGTGAGGCCATGCTAATACTCCCCTCAGCCCATCTTCAATCATCTGAAGTTGGGGGTTTTTTTTTTGGGGGTAGATCAGATATTAAGTCAATTGGATGTTGTAGACTTTAAGAAAGCATCCCCAAGAAAGACCTGGGGCAGAGATGTAATGTGATGAGTCTAACTGTATGTTTCATGCATGATAAATCTGTAATTCTGAAAACGTCTCTGCTAATAAACACACGTCAGCCAATAATGTTGATCGTGATAATAGCCCATTGTTTCACAGTGTAATTCTGTCCAGGCTTTCGCGCATATTCATAGTCAGCATCAGATATGTCTTTGCCTCTAACGGACTGAAAAGAATGCGCCTTTAGGAGGAGCGAGTCTTCATCAAAACCTATCTGAGTTCGTGTATTCATAAGGATAGAAGCCTTTTCGCACTAAAGATGGATCAAAAGTATTGTTAGTGATTGGATAGTCTTGTAGAGACCCCCGCTAATTTTCCAAACTTCCCCATCAGATGTTGGGGCAGGTCCATAAAAGGATAAACAGTCAAGAGGTTAAAGTCATGTACTTTTTCTGAAGACTGTGCAATGAGGTAACCCTCTTATATTCGGAAGTCACTGATGCATGAGAATTGAGAATGTAGCCTCGTAGGTTATGAATGAAGATAGGCAGTTTCCATTTTTTGGGGTCAACTTAAGTTTGAAGATTACAATTGTTGTTGCACGGCCCCTCTGAACTTTCCAGTTAATGTGATCGTGGTCTCTTACGGTCACGTTCTTTAAGTTTAGGTGTTAGCTCTAAGCCACAAATCCAGCAGTGTGTAGATGAGTCAGAAGTTCTTTGTCTTCAGGTGTTCCATAACAAATGTCTGAAAGATTTAGTTGGTTGGAGTAAAGTAGTATATTACGAAGTTGTTTTCATCTGCTCTAGAAAATCTGCTAGCTGATTGGGTCCTCTGTAAATCTCTGTGTGTTGTGTGTGCCCCATCTGACCTAACAACAATATACGGCATAAAGAACAGATCTGATGGTATGGGTTTATAAGGGTTGTTTTTGTTCTTGCTGTGCGGGCCATAGTACTCGGCAAGAGCGATTCAAGTCAGCATAAAACCACGGATGGAGTAATTTGCTTTTGTGTTCATTCTTAACTACTTTAGACCCGGGGGTTTAGGTGTGGAGGAGTTCGTTTCACAGTACTACAAAACTTTTACAATGTTTTTTATGACTGGCCAGTGTTCTATAGTTGGGATTTAACCAAAACATCTTCTACAGGATCTTTGTTTAGATTTATCTTTGGATGTAAAAGCCATAAGTCTGCTTATTGTTCTGATTTAATACATAATGGCTCTTTTTACTATCTGCAACAGTATCAAGTATACATGGTTTTGTTAGCTGTTCACCTAAGTGGGAGCATTGTGGAGAAAACGCTTAGAGGTACGAGATCGCTTCTACAGGACACGTGTATACTTTTGCAGTGATTGTTTTGTTTTGTTCTTCAAAACTGAAATATACTTTCTATACTTATGGAAAGTCTTAATTATCAAAGTTCAGCTCGCGTTTGTTGCTTCTTAATTGGAAACTCTTTGCGTTCTTTTTAACAGGGTGTAAATGGCTAAAACGCACCACATAAAACACATGCTGTCATGATTTTTATGTTTCAGACTGCTCGTTTTAAAACTAACTCTCTTGGAAGAGGATGTATGAATTTGCCAACTATAGGATGACTTGTTTGTTTCAATTTGATTTCAAGGACTGTCCCTTCAGACAGCCTGACCCCCTTAACTTTGCTTCTTCACTTGCATGGTTAAATTGTGGTAAGCCTGTATCAGCCCAGTCAGAGTTAAGTCGTGATAGCTGATTATTCTTTCTGCCCTTGTTGAAACCCAGACTGGCATGTTATATCATCAGGCGTTATATAATCAAATCAGAATGGCCAAACAGCAATTTACTGCGCTCCATCTGAAGAGAATCTGGGATTTTAGGATAGCATGTGATACGCTTTTCATGACTGTTTGTAGGGGTAATGATAGTCCATGTCTACTTCACTAACAACCCCCCAGTGCGGCTGGCTGGCAGTTTTTCAAATTCGATCGTTGTGAGGTTCATTTTTAAACACAAATATTTCGTAAATTAAAAACATAATGTAAATAAAAGTAAGTAAAATTCGCTTTTATTCTTCACCCAGCGTTGAATACTTCAAGACACGTAATCTTACAATAAACACTGCTAGTATTTTAGCGTCGTTTTTGAATCACACAGTTAATGTTCAACACTTTGATTGCTTCGTAAATAGTACACCTATGATCTTTTATTATATTGTTTACATCATTCTCAATACCCAAAATTCACTAAAATCAAGTGTTTAATACTTTGCATTGTTTCGTCAAATTGTTTCATTACTATCTTTAAATCAGATTCACTGAGTTCGGCAGCCATTTTAAAATCTAAAATAATTAAAATTAATTTCAAAATGGAGTGACTGGTGGCGGCGAACGAAGCAAAATTAGAATAGAGTTTGTTTAGAACTTACCGCCAAGACATTGGACAAACAAAGCACATGACAAGACACGATGCAATGTTCAAACACTTGGGTCTTCTTCAGGCGAAAAAAATAAATCACATTTAACTTGTGGGCTGTACATAACAAAAGAACGAAAAACAAGAACGAAAAAAAGAAGAAAAAAAAGAAGAAAGAAAGAAGGAAAGAAAGAAATAAGAAAGAAAAATGGAACTCCATGCTTAACCAATTGAATTCTAAATTCAGCTATTTTCATAGTCTTTTCTAATCGTAAACCTGTCTTCATTTAAAGCAATAGCTACTACTTTCAGGGGTGGTAGAAACAGTCAGATTAACATCCTTCAGACGCTATATTATCAACTAACATGGCAACAACTTTATAGCGGTTGGGGCCAAGAATTGGATTTTACTGATAGCCTGCTTCACGCTTTCTCGTAATATTTATACGCTAAAAGAAATCAGTAAATTAATTCTTTCAAAACTGCTCATTAACTGATCTTTTATCGGCAACTCATACCCATCATCATCTCCAACTCCTCAAATATATTAGTAAGCTCTCTAATACTTCGGGCTTCATTTGTAACCAAAATAATATCATAAATTAAAAAAATTAAGTAATCAGTTTCTCTCTCTCCCTCATTCACTCCCACATCTCTCTCTCTGTCTCTGTCTGTCCTGTCTGTCTGTCTGTTTCCGTCTTTGTCTGTCTGTCTCCACCTCTCATCCCTCCCCCCCCCTCTCTCCCTCTCTCTCTCTCACGCACCCACACACACACATGTCAAGGGAAACAACTCCGTAGACGTTTTGTAACTTGGAAATAGGAGTTGTCCCCCGTGTATCTAGGAGCGGCGAGTAACGTTCTCATCAAGACGAAGGGAGTCTTCATCTTAACGATAGTTATTCAGAACCACACACACACACACACACACACACACACACATATACGCCGCACACTCACGCACACACACGGTCTGTAACGAGCTCCGCCTATTGATCGTTTGGCGGCTGAGGTCTATTTTAAGCTCTGGGTTTTTCCGCTCTCTCTCCCCCTCTGACAGCAATTGTCTCGTATTGATTTCTACCTTGTTAGCACACGCACAGAGAAATCAATAACAATCAAAATAAGCAAAACAATGATAATGAAAGGTGATTTATCTCCCTTTAATTATGCATAAAAGTAATTGTCTTCCCCTGAATAAATTATCTATTTATAGATCAGTGAGAGAAAATTGATTATTAAAAGTTGTGTTTTTGCGTTTAATTTGCTAAAGCTTTTAATATGAATATTGTGCAAAGTAGCTACTAAAAAGTACTTTAAAGCACAGTTGTTGTTTAACCTTTAAAACTATTCTGCTTGAATAAAAAACAATTTTAATAACAGCCGCACTTATGCATAAACACCATAAAATTATGAAGCTTTCAGTTTGCACAGTATATATATTAATCCAAAAAGTGTAAAGTTGGGAATATGCCTGCTGTGGTTTTGTGCTTGTTTTGTGTGGTTTGGAAAGTCTAAATTTGGTTCTCTTCTCTGCCCTCTAGTGACTCTTCCCATTTCGTGTTTCGTCTGGGTCACTGGCGAGGCTATAAACGCCCGCAAACCACAATGTGCTGTCTGGGTCACTGGCGAGGCTATAAACGCCCGCAAACCACAATGCGTATGTGTTTGTGTGTCCTAGGAAGAGCCACTGAAAAGGGGGTGAGGAATTGCCCAAATTGACAGAACTGACGAAGGCATACAAGAAATACCATATTAGAGGCATATTCTCAAACCTCTTCGCGTCTGGCCACATTATCGAGATCCTCTGGCATCTGGCTTGGGGCCCCAAAACAGCAGTCAATAGACACATTTTCGAATGTGTCACCACAATACACTGAACATCAAACCGTTATGACAAATTGAACAGTCAACCCAAAATAAAAACCTACATTGGTACACGCTTGCCATAAGATCCATGCCTCGCTAAGCATCCTCCTGGAACTTTACTGATGAAAGAGGGAGAGAAGAAGACTCTAAAACGTTGGTACTGACCTGTCACAGGGAAAGCATTTGCACAGACTCGAGCATTGGCAAAGAGCGACAGAACTGGAAGAACCCCAAGAACTGACCAGAGTAAAGGAAAAGAGAAGAGACTGTGTAAAGTGCCATAAACTGCTGTGAAAAGGGCTTAGTTACAGTCATGAACAGTATCCAAGTTCTGTGGTTACATGTGTGTTTGTTTGTGAAAGGAGAATATCCACGGAAACATAGATCGCTTGTGCAAGCTCTCGGGGGAAAGAAAACCGTATAGGTCTGTGAGGACCAGGGAACTTGTAAAGCAGATAATTTATAGTTAGACACTGTTGACGCCAAACTATGAAGAAAAGGGTAGTTTTGAGTCCCCGAGGACAAGTTGATGTGCTGTAATTAAAATATGTATGTGTACTTACGTGAAACCAAGATAGGAAGAATGTTATGTAACAAATTCAGAAGTGATTATTAGTTAAAAGGGAAAACCTTTGTTTTATCGAACTGGTTTTGTGTCGACGTTGCGTAAGCGAGTCTGACGGATACATTGCAAAAGCAGTCAAAATCGGCTTGAATGCTTTGTAGAGAGATATCAAAATTGCCGTTTCAGAAATACAATAAAAGTAGGCTTCCTATTGCGCGTGACATGTTACATGTACGCTGGTCTTCAAGCGTGTTATGAACAGCTGCCAGAAGAATTTCTGTAGGACAGAATCCAAATTGTTCGACAATTAACAGCATATCATCGCCCAGAGTCATCTTTCTTGGAGCTGATGTAACACTTGAACCTGAAAGTTCAGTAAGCAGACCGGTATGCAGAGTAGAAAGTACTGGGCTGTGAGAAAAAGATGAACACTTTACCCTTAGACTGGTTTTGATGATCCGGTCACGATCTCATTTGATGTATATAAACACTTGGACTTGTAAGAAGTTTGAGTGCCAGAAATGAAACAGAAGAAGATGCTAGGGATAACTTCAGAGAGTGGACAAGCTTGTCCATTGTCAGCTGTCCGAGCGGCACACAGAACCCCAACAATTCGAGGGACATTGCAAATCATCAGTGGTGTCTTGATGAACCGCCCAGCTACCCCCCCCGGGTCCAGGATCCCAAGACGACGAGAATGAGGAATCAAATGAACGTCTGTCACCCAAAGGAGAAAGAAGAAGCCCAAAACGATTGATGAAGGATGAGGTGAAAAAGGGGATGGAAAAAGAGGGGGTGTGTTTAGTGGAAGAAAAACCAGGAAGGAGGGGCCTGAGAAAAAGGTGAAAGCTTGGAGAAAAACTCGAAAAAAAGGGGATGAAATATAAATAGTGATCAAGAAAGGATCAGTGGAAAAGAAGAAAAAAAAACGGGCAAGAGAAGTCACTTTTCGTTTTCACAAGGAGGTGTCACTGCCGGGGCTGTCCTATACGCTACCCCACATCGTTTGGGTTTTCTGAGCCCACATTGGCAGACTTTGGGAAAAACGGTAAAGGGGATGGGAAGATGGGGGAAGTATGCATAAAAAGGGGGGTCAGCGCTCAAGACTGAATAGCTTGGGAGGGGAAAGGAAAGACGTGAGAGGCCAGGGAGGGGGAAAAGGGGGGAGGGGAGAGAGAAGCCGGAGTAGGGACGATAAGAAGAGGTGGGAGGATAAAGGGGGACCCCAGTAACAAGCGGGAAAAGGCCAGGAGAGACAGCGAGGGCCCAAGAAGATGTAACAACGGCCCAAGGGGACCCTGAACAACGGGCCAAAGGAGACTGAACAAAGGGGGGAGGTGACTACAGAGACAAGGCCAGGGAGGGGTAAAGAGAGAGTCATGGCAGACAATGAATAGTAGAGGCCTGAGGAGGTTTTTTTTTTTTTTAAATGTGGGCCCGGGGAAAAATTGAAAGGCCTGTGGCCGGGGCTCAAAACAGAAAACGTGGACGACAATGAAAAAGGAATAGGACAGTAATGATAGAGACCAGGGACAGAAGAAGAGGAAGCCTTGTGGGGTCCTAACAAAAAAAGACAGAGCGGGTGGGTAAGCATCAACGAAAAAGCCCGAAAAACACGAGATCCCTTGCGAGACAAAGAGAGACTTTGAAAGAAGGTGCGGAGAAGGCTGTGCGAGATCAAGGGAGGCAATTAGAGAGAGGCGCCAGGGGGGACAATAAAGAGATAAGCAAAGGGACAAGAAAGAGAGTGTAAAAGGAACTTACAAAGAGAAAAAAATTAAGGTGTGGGAGGGGGGGGGGGGGGGGGGGGGGCCAAGAAAAGAGAGAGACATAGGAAAAAAACAAAAAGCTGGGGGAGACCATTAAAAATAAGTCTGGGGAAACCAAATGCAGAGTGGCCACGTGAAACAATAAAGGAGAGGGCAGAGGGCAAAATGGTTGAATAATCAAAGAA
This sequence comes from Conus ventricosus, assembly GCA_018398815.1. Taxonomy (NCBI): domain Eukaryota; kingdom Metazoa; phylum Mollusca; class Gastropoda; order Neogastropoda; family Conidae; genus Conus; species Conus ventricosus. The sequence continues at coordinate 51,516,756 of CM031613.1, read as the reverse complement.
ACGAATGGGCGAAAGATCTAAAGGGGCGGGGTAACAATGTGCAAAACTCTGGAAATTACCAACGCAAAGAAAAACATCGTTCCCTTCTTGCGAACGGATATGCGCACGCACGCACGAGCACGCACGCACCACACACAAATAACTACACGCGTGCACACACACGCATCCACCCCTTACCCTCTTTCTGCCTCTCTTCTTTCTCTCTCTCTCTCTCTCTCTCTCTCTCTCTCTCCTTTTCTCTCTCTCTTCTCTCTCACTCACATATACACGCACGGCGCGCGCGCGCACACACACAAAACACACACTTAAAACACACACACACACTGCGCGCGCGCGCACTTGCTTACTGGCGCACACCACACACACACACAGACACGCCACATCAGCCTAATGTGTACAAATGTTGAACACGGCATTTTTTGGTAAACCGACTTACATAAAATGCCACTGGCACCACCGCAAACAGGTCTAAAGCAGTAAAATCATTATTGCAATGTTGTGTGTGTGTGCGTGTGTGTGGTGTGTGTGTGTGTGTGTGTGTATGTCTGTCTGTCTGTCTCTCTCCGTCCGTCTCTCTCTCTCTCTCTCTCTCTGTGTGTGTGTGTGTGTGTGTGTGTGTGTGTGTGTGTGTTTATTTCTGCGAGCGCGTGCGCTTGTGCAGATGTATGGGAGAACTCGTGCAACGAACTGCAACGCATGCTGTTGGTGCGGTCCCTGCGCCCTGACCGTGTGTCGTTTTGCGTGACGTCCTTCATCACCAACAACCTAGGGTCCAGCTTCGTGGAACCCCCCGTCCTCAGTATGGACCAAGTGGTGGAGGACTCGACGTGCCGCACACCCCTCATCTTTGTCCTCTCGCCTGGCGTGGTACGTTGAAAAAAAATCTTTTCCTCCCCCCCTTTCTCCTTCTCCTCATCCTTTCCTCCTCCTCCTACTTCTCCTCTTCTTCCTCCTTTTCCTCCACTTCCACCGTCTCTTCCTCCTCCTCCTCCTCCTACTCCACTCTCTTATCCTTCTTCTCTCAACACCCATTTAGCGCCGAATATGAGAAAGATAAGGGATTGTTCGTTCTTTGTTTTAATTGTCCTAAATGTTGTTTGTTTTACCTGAAGAAAACCTAAGAGGTCGAAATGCGTTGTGTTTTGTCCTGTAATCTGTTTGTCTAGTCTAGCGGAGCCAGTAATTTTTCTTTTTAATATTTGCTTCATTTTCCGCCTTCAGTCACTTCGCATTGAAATTAACCTTCACTCAAGAGAGTAATGGTTTTGAAGGACTGTTGTGGATTAGTTGGGGGTTCTCTTGGAGGTTCTTCTTAGCTACTGGCAGTCTCGTCAATTGGCACTACCTGCCCCATGCAGGCCATCAACACAATAAGCAATTTTGACCTGGAGATGGGTGAACTTGTCAGGTACAACTTGCCTCCTGAAATGCCGCACTTTAAAGAGCTTTTCTTTTAAGTTTTCAACATGTCCCACACCCCAAGGAACGTGAATTGCAAGAGATTTATCGAGCTAAGGTCATGCCATTATGGAAGCCAGAGTCTATTCATCTACGTCTGATGCTTTAATTTTTCTCGAAGTGAATCTGGAACCAGTTTACAGTTGCGTGCTAACAGAGGGTTTTTAAGCCGTGAAAACCGGACCCTGTGAGTTCGAACTCACGACTGTCGGCTCCTCGGTTACGCTTGAACGCTTGACTATGGGCACTTTTCAGGGGCTTGGTACACACCACGGAAGAAATAAAGTGTCAGTTTTTTACGGAAAGTTTGCTGTAAAAGGCGTATGTGCGTGGACAGAACTCTCTCTCTCTCTGTGTCTCTCGGGGTCATGTGGTTTGACACGAAGCGACAGAGCGCCATTTGTCAAAGCTGCTAAAGTGTATATTTCAATCCTCCTTTGAAAATGCCAGTTACTGGACTTCCAGCGACTGTGGAGACAGCCCTGAGCGCCCTGCTGACCGACAACGCAGTGTCAAGCTGGAAAATTTTAGGTGAAGGCAGCAACACCGTCGTCGTCCTGCGACTGAAGCCAGCCGTCCCGTTCACAACAATGGCGGATCCTGTCATGAACCGGGAAACGCGAGTTCAATATTATAGAAAGATACCGCCCGGCCAGGTTCGACGTGATCAAAAAAGAGCACAGCAGCAAAAAAAAAGACGACTTGAACAGGTTGGTGCTAATAACGAAAACACTTGTGAAGCGAATGAACTGGCTTTTTTCGACACGGAGTTGGGAAGATCGCAGTACACAATGCACTACACTGGACGCCACTGAACAACACATCAAACATCAAGCTGCACACATCGACAGCGAATCTGACGACACGTCTGATGTTAAAAAAGATCCACCTTTGTGCCCTTGTCAGTCTGAGTGTGACATCATTAATCAGGAAATCCAGCACTTCGTCATCGACACAGGCCTTGAGCATTCAATGGACCGAACAGTGGCAGGCTTTGATACGGGAGTGGTGAAAGATTATGTTGCCACTTTGACTGACAGAGGGGCACAGAAACGGTTGAGAGACAAGAATAGAAACTTGGCATTCAGAAAGGTCGTGTTTCATCAGACAGATTGGGTGGGTGTGTTGATGTGCGAGTCGGATGACATTGTTGTGGAGTTCTCCTGTGATCCGTGTTCAGAAGACGACTGTGTGTTTTGGTACATGAAGCAGGAACATAGAAACACGTCATCGGAAGAACGTGTCAAATTATCCCACCTGCGGGAAAGGAAGACGTGCCAGCAACACACAACACGCAGAGACTCAAGCACTTGCTCTACGGCGGCTGCACGTACTCCTCGACCTGATCAGTTCTACCTGGGATGACTGCCTCCACTGACCGGATTATGCATACATATCAGAGACATTTTGTCGTTTACGACTTTGTCATGTCATGAGAGAAAAAAAGCATTGCTGTGGGTGTCCATGTCAATGAGACTGTCGCGTTTTGTCAATGTGCATTGCGTCGATTTGCTAAATGGGCTGTACAGCTTAGTAGCAATAAAATTCGTTCGTTCTCTCTCTCTCTCTCTCTCTCTCTCTCTCTCTCTCTCCTCTCTCTCTTAGCGTTTATCATCCGTATTTGAATCATTAGTTGTGATCGTCGGCTCGGTATTACAAAGAAACGTGAACATTGTGATTTAGAGGATAAAATATCAACGGACATAATTACAGTCCAGTACGTCCGTAAAACCATGGAGACACAGAACAAAGAAGTAGAGGAGAGATGGGGGGGGGGGGGGGGGGTGGAGGGGGCTAGATTAGAAAACCAACTCCTCTGTGATGAAATGACTACATAACTTTGTGTAATAGAATGAAAAAGATAACTTTCAGGTATTGGACCTTTTACTGACAGCGTATGGGTCTATAATTTAGTGGTATTCACATCAGCACGGGAGAGAGTCACAATCCAATGGCAATAATAGCCTGCATCTAACAGACATGCACCACCCTATTCAGTGATGCTCAGATCATCACAGGAGACAATCGCGATCCACTGACAGTGTTGGTTCACCCATGCGGTCGGTATTCATATCACCAAGGGAGACAATCCAACGGCTTGAAAGTGAAGGGGTTCAGAGGCCATACGCCAACTTTTGTTAGAATCGGATGGACATGTGTGTGTGTGTGTGTGAGAGAGAGAGAGAGAGAGAGAGAGAGAGAAGAGAGAGAGAGAGAGAGAGAGAGAGAGAGATTGATTATACATAAGATTGAGGGAAAACCTAACAGACGCAAGTGAATATACACCACCTTTGCGGAACTAACCAATGCATTAAACGGGAACTCTTTAAAATATCCAGCAAGGTGCACGGGAGGACAAAATGGGTCAACGGCGCAGGTGGTTAGCTGTGTGTGTGTGTGTGTGTGTGTGTGTGTGTGTGTGTGTGTGTGTGTGTGTGTGTGTGTGTGCGGCGCGCCCGCGCGCGCAAGTATGTGAGTAAGTAAGTGTATGTGTGTCTCAGGATCCGACAGGCAGCCTACTGCAGTTAGCAGACTCCCGTGGCTATGGCAGCCGTTTCCATGCCCTGTCTCTGGGTCAGGGACAAGCTCCCATTGCCACCAGGTACCTCCTCGACGGAATCAAAGAGGTCTGTGACAGGCATGTTTAGTTCTTGTGTGTGTGTGTGCGCGTGTGCGTGCGTGCGTGCGTGTGTGTGTGTGTGTGTGTGTGTGTGTGTGTGTGTGTGTGAGAGAGAGAGAGAGAGAGAGAGAGAGACAGCACAGTGGCGTCTGAAAAGGAGGATTAGGCGGGCAACTGCCCCATTACCAACCCCACCCATCCAGAGCCAACTTTGATCAAGGCACAAGCATGTGTCATTCCTCCCCATCGCTCTCCTCTGAATGACAGGAGATAGATTCTCCCCCCCCTCCCCCCCTGCTCAAACACACATACCTGCCAAGGGTGAGGGAAGGAGGGCAGCCATGTCCTTATACTGTTCTCCCCACCCCCAGTAATTTTTATTACATTAAACATTATAAAATAATTTATGTTCTGAAGTGGATTCTAAAGTTTTAAGAATACAGGTTGTTGGGTTTGTGCTCCTCATGGTCTGGCTGTTTTTGCAAAATTGCGTTTCCCAAGGCACCAGGGCAGTTTTACATGCACAACTCACTCCAGCCAACTCGGTTTTCTCCATGTCACCCCCCCCCCCCCCTTTCCAACCACCTCCCACAAGTTGTTCAGTCACCGTTGCCACCCCACCAACTCCCACCCAGCCCTTCGTCGTTTGTTACCAGAGAGACAGAGAGAGAGAGAGACTTAGTGTGAGCCATTACAACCAGTCTAATGTTCTCATGTTAAACTAGACAACACAGCTTCTGAAGCCTCCTTTCGGTACAGTGAACACCTAATTAAACTTTCATATTAATGTAATGAAAACGAGATGTGATTTGTCGTTATGTTCCTTATATGTCTGTGGTGTTTGTTTGTGTGTGTGTGTGTGTGTGTGTGTGTGTGTGTTTGTGTGTGCGTGTGTGTGTGCGTGCTTGCGTGTATGCGCGTGCGTGTATGCCCGTGCGTGCGTGCGTGTGCGTGTGTGTATGTGTGTGTGAGTGCGCTCGCGCGAATGTGAGCGCGCGCATTTGTGTGCATGTATGTGTGTATGTGCATGGTTTCAGGGCAGCTGGGTGTTTCTGGCCAACTGTCACTTATCCCTCAGCTGGATGCCTCAGCTGGACAAGCTGGTGGAACGCCTACAGACTACGGAGCCCCACCCAGAGTTCAGGCTGTGGCTCAGCTCCTCCCCTCACCTGACTTCCCCATCTCCATCCTGCAACAAGGCATCAAGATCACCACTGAACCGCCTAAAGTTAGTCACTGCAATAAAGGGGGTGCAAGAATACAGGAGTGACGGATGAGGGAAGGGCACAGCAGGCCGTCAACAATAGTATCAAGTCCTCGAGAAAATGGGATTAAGTGGAGCTCATAAATCTTCGAGCGACTAGATCAGAGAGAAACGTGACAAACCAGAACATACCAAGTTTGTAGCTGACTTGAAAGCCGGGTGGGGGGGGGGGGGGGGGGGGGGGGGGGGGGATTTGACAGATCGAAGCTCATGAATCAGGCACACTCGATACTGGACAAATACGACTAAGGGAAGCTTTTTTTACTGGCTGACTGGATTACTTGGAATTTATTGGGGGCGTTTCAGTCTTCTGGCTAACTTGACAGCAGCGAGAATTGATAAATTGAAGCACAGTCTTCTGACAATCGGCAGCACAAAGAAATATCACCGAGTTGAGCGTATGAATGTTCAGGTTGACTGGATTTTCTTTCTTGAGACCTGTGAATGGTGACTCTCAGTTAGGTGTTATTGCTTCATACACAAATCCCGCTTTTTAATCTGACCTTCTCCAAATTTAGCACGGTGACACATTGACGTACTGTAAAGATCAAAAAGCGATTTTTTTTGTGTGCCAGACACCATCATGTTACTTCAACAATATTGGAAGCAAAGCATATTGGGATTAGAAATAGGCCCGTGAAAATACACGTGATCGAACCCATGACAAAGGTAGACTCTCTCCCCTGACATTCCAAGCGTCGACACAGGAATTCAAGAGAGGAGGGGAGTGAGAGAGGACAGAAACAACTGGAGGGGAAGGGGGCAAATAGGACGAGGAGAAAGGTAGCATGGTAGAACAGAAGAGAGGGCAATCAAGGAGGAGGCAAAGGAATGGAGATGGTGGGAAATAATGTCAGTTGCGCGGTGGGAAGGGGTTGGGAGAGGGGGGGGGGGGGGTGTCAAACAACCATTTACATATGGAATGAGATGCTCACTTTATCCACTTTAATCCCAGTCATTTTCCACAGTCACGGTTATATTCGTTCTGTTAAGTGTGATAATGCTTTAACCGTTTTGCAAAAACAAAGGCAACAATAGTCTGGTGGGTGAAACCACATGATTTTGTTTCTTTAAACAAATGGAAGGATGGTTGATGCCGACAGTGATGTTCACGATGGTGTTTGTTCTTGAGTTGCTGCCGTGTTCTGGCTGTGCAGGGGCTGAAGGCCAACCTGAAGAGACTGTACGGCAAGGTGTCGGAAGCGCAGTTTACTCGCTGCAAGGCGCACGATAAATACAGACGACTGCTCTTCTGTCTCTGTTTCTTCCACTCTGTGCTCCTGGAGAGACGAAAGTTCCTTATGCTCGGCTGGAACATTCCATACGAGTTCAACGACTCGGATTTCGAGGTTAGTTCTAACCTCTGCTTCTTTCCATTAAAAACCTGTCTCCATAAGGCTGATTTAAAGATTTCCTTTGATAACCGTTTTAACTGACCTTTTCTTCACGTTCTAAGCCTTAGGTCTGAACTCTGAGGTAGAAACTTCCACTATGAAGTCAGGTTTAAATGTGTTTAAAGACTTGTATTGAAATTTGCTTTATATGGCTCTCTTTGTTCTCATTAAGTTTAAAGCCTTTACCTGAAGTCTTATCTACAAACTTCCACTTTTGTTGTGACGTTTGAAAACGCTCTGGTTTAAAGGTTTCCATTTTTGTTAAGTTTAAAGCCGTTTTTTTTTCTCTCCTGAGCTCCCCCTTCTATTCTTTGTTAGATTTGAAGCGTTTTCTTTTATTGTGAACTAATTCATAGACGTCCACATCTTCGTTCTGTCGAACAGCTTTAACGGGACTCAGACTGATAGACTTCCACTAGTTTGTTAGATTAAAAGCTTCGTCCCGAAATCTGGTTTATAGACTTCCACTTCTCCATTAGATTTAAAGCTGCATCCTGAAATATGCTTCACGTCCACATCTCCGCAAGGTTTAAAGCCTTGTCATGAAATCTGGGTAAAGGCTTCCAGTTTATTCCTTAACGGATGTTGATTTCAAGATTCAATGTCTATGATCCACCGTGTAACTATTCACCTGGCATCATTGTCAGTTTTGTTTTCTTCACTGATTTGATAAATTGTTTGAGATTATCTGTCATTTCCCTGTTTCTTACTAAACATGCTTGTGATAAGACTTGCATCTGAAAGCGAAGCAGCTTGATTTTTTTTTCCTTTTCTTTTTTCTTTCTTTCTAATTTTGTTTAAAGAGGAAAAGTATTTAGCAGAAATATTCTGCAGTATTACGACATGAAAATTACGCGTTGTGTCTTTTATAATGTATTTATTCCTTCGTTCGGCGGCCCAGTAATTTTGTTGTTATGAAAATTAATGTCGAAGATAAGTTTTCACTGGCCGTAGAGTCTAAAAACCGTTTTTTTTTCTTCTTCTTGTTCTTTTCTTTTTTGATAAAGGACAGATCTGAAGCTGTGATCACTGTATGGTATTGGTGATAATCATGCTTCCATACTTTTCAAACAATGCACATTTTAAACGTGGAGATACAAATCTTAAATAAATGTTAGCGAACCGCCAGGAGAAACGTGGACAAACGAGTCACAAGACAAAACACGACGCGTTTCCACCTCTTAGGTCTTCTTCAGGCAAGACACAAACAAATAGGACAATGAAAATGAACGAATTTGTCACTTAGCTTAGATCTCTTCAGCGCAAGATAGGCAGGCGTTGAACGAAAACAAGGCATCTTTTGACAAGCATATTCAATTAGCGTTAGTGAACAAAAAATATAAACCGATCATGTAAAATGACCATTCGACTGCTTAGTCGACACATTTACCTTTAATCTGTAAAAAGAAGAATATGTTACTCGAAAAGCAATAGAATTAATTGGTATTGTTCATTTGGTGACAAAGACATGACCCTTACTCTTTACAAAATCTGGTTCGGAAAGCAAACGTTGCAGATGGATCACCACTCCAAACGGACGTGCTGTAGTCAAAACCTTAGAAGAATTCAGCAATTTTTGATCATGTTTCAACGCATGTATTTCGCTTGTTTGCATCTAAAGCACGCTTAGAAAATGAAAACTATAAATTTGTCCTTTGTTTTAATATTGTGAATATGTTTGAAACGACGGTCGCTGGTGGTAATGCGAGTTGCAGAAAAGAGCCACAAGACATACTACAGAGTTGACTGATCTTCTATACCTTGGACGACTGAAACACTTAAATCTACCAGTGTTGAAGTACTGAAAGCTTAGGGGTGATCTAATTCAGTTATACAAAATGACTAGTGAAACCCAGGAAAGGAATGCTAATTTAATGCGCAGCGCACAGTAAAACAAGAAGAGTTTCAACAAATATGTCTTTTAAAGATGTCACAAATCAGTCATCAAAGCACAAAACAATACTACCAGAAAATTGTCAGTACGGTGTGTGTGTGTGTGTGTGTGTGTGTGTGGTGTGTGTGTGTGTGTGTGTGTGTGTGTGCTGCGCGCGTGTGTGTAATATCTCCTGATGGCCTGTCTTGACGGTACTCTAGGTGTCAGAGAATCTGCTCAGTCTGTACCTGGATCTCTATGAAGATACGCCATGGGACGCCTTGAAGTATCTGGTGGCCGGCATCAGCTATGGGGGTCACGTGACTGATGACTGGGACCGACGTTTGCTGATGACCTATATGTCTGACTACTTCATGGAAAAAGTCCTCGCAGAGCCTTTGGTCAGGTGAGCAATTTATCATGACCTGCATGTCTGACTGTTCCAAAATGGGATGTCTGCAGAGTCACTGTTCTATTAAACAAGCTTTTCTCTATCATGACCTTTATGTACGACCATTTCTTTAAGATGAACAGTTTCTCTCTGTCGTGACCTTTCACGTCTGACGAATTCTTTAAAGTGAGCATTCTATTTCTTTCATGCTCTACATGTATGACAATTTCTGAAATTTGCATTGTGTCTCTATCATGACCTTCATGGCTGACAACTTCTTTCAAATGATTTATCATTAAAATTAGTTATACAGTGCATATCGTCGTTTAAAGACCTAACTCTAAGCGTTTTACAATCCATGCTGTCGTTTGCACAATGGGCAGCCAACCTGGGTAGAGTCGACTGAAGAGCTGACTGCTGGCGCTACGTTCAGTTGTCTCAAATGGCATTCAATCAGTATCGTTTAATTATTTTTTCTCTTCATTCTTTCGACTTTTCACGCAGGGTGGACGTTAAGTGTAACGTGTCATCCATACCAATGGCAAAATTGACCTTCTCGCCTGAAAGTTGATGACAGGAGTTTATGTGTGTGCAAGATGCAAAGCGTGTGTTCGCACATGGAATCTCGATTAACAGTGTCTTTCGAAATGCTTTCAGGGAAATGGAATGGTAACAATTTTAACTCCGTGAGAAAAATCCCCTATTCTAAAACGGCTTGGTGGAACCCAGGTTCAGCAAAATTACCAGTCTGGCGCTCTACCAACTGAACTATTTCGGCCCCAGATTGCCTTAAAATTTTAATACACCTTTCAAGAGAGCATATTGTTTTGTCATAACCTTCAGGTCTCAAACCTTTGTTCACGGGAAGATTAAACATTTTTTTTACCACTATCATGACCTTCACGTCTGACTGTTTTCAACTGAGGATTTCATCAATCTCATTACCTTCAGGTCTGACTATTTTCAACTGAGGATGTCATCTCTATCATGATCTTCAGGTCTGACTGCTTTCGAGTGAGGATGTCATCTCTATCATGACCTTCAGGTCTGACTGCTTTCGAGTGAGGATGTCATCTCTATCATGACCTTCAGGTCTGACTGCTTTCGAGTGAGGATGTCATCTCTATCATGACCTTCAGGTCTGACTGCTTTCGAGTGAGGATGTCATCTCTATCATGACCTTCAGGTCTGACTGCTTTCGAGTGAGGATGTCATCTCTATCATGACCTCCAGGTCTGACTGCTTTCGAGTGAGGATGTCATCTCTGTCATGATCTTCAGGTCTGAATGCTTTCGAGTGAGGATGTCATCTCTGTCATGACCTTCAGGTCTGACTGCTTTCGAGTGAGGATGTCATCTCTGTCATGACCTTCAGGTCTGACTGCTTTCGAGTGAGGATGTCATCTCTATCATGATCTTGAGGTATGACTGCTTTCGAGTGAGGATGTTATCTCTATCATGACCTTCAGGTATGACTACTTTCGAGTCAGGATTTTGTCTCTATCATGACCTTCAGGTCTGTCTACCTCTTTCAAATGAGCCTTCTGTTTCTCTCATGACCTTCAGGTCTTACTACTACTTTCACGTGAGCATTTCATCTCTGTTCTGATATTCGAGCATAACTGCTTCTGGTAAGTGATCATTTTATCTCTATCATTACCATCAAGTCTGACTACTTTCAAGTGAGCATTTTTCTCTATCGTGACCATCAAGTGTGACCACTACTTTCAAGTGAGTATTTTACCTTTATCACGACCATCCAATCTGATGACTTCTTTCAAGTGTGCATTTCATCTCTATCATGACCTTCAAGAGTCTGATGACGTCTTTCAAGTGTGCATTTCATCTTTATCATGACCTTCAAGAGTCTGATGACTTCTTCAGTGTGCATTTGACCTTTATCATGATCATCCAGCCTAATTACTTCTTTCAAGTGTGCATTTTATCTCCATCATAATCTTCAAGTTCAGACTGATTACTTCATCAGGTGGACATTTTATCTCTATCAAGACCCTCAGGTCTGACAATTACGTTCAAATGTGAATTTTGTCTCTATTATAACCTTCAGGTCATGTCGAAGGGTAATGGTAATGGTGATGTTGCTTATAGCCTAGCCGACCACTAAAGGACCGTTTTAGGGCTGTTACCACGTTGAAAATAACTCACAAGTCATTTTTAAAAAAATTCACACAACTCTTTAAAACACGCCTTCAAAAAAACACACACACACACACACACCGGAAAGTTTGTTAAAAATCTTTCCTCCGTAAAATCTTAGACCAGATGAAAAATGTTAATCTCCTTCAGAAATTCAAAGATCACATCAGGTGGGACATCTTTGAAAAAAGTTTTCATAGAGTCTGCTGTAAAGTGTTTGTCTCATGTCATGCAAGTCCCAACACTCTAAAAGGATATGTTTCACTGAATGCCACATGAAATGGAATGCACCGCGGATCTTCTTCACCTTTTAACAGATAAGAATGGGTGTAAAAGGAGTGGCCTGTATGAAAACTGCATGAGCATACAAGTGAGCAGTTTCCATCTGTCTTGCAGCGTAGCCACATGCGTGACTGTTTGTCATTCTTTTTTTAATATATTGATTTCGATTTTGCTCTAATGTATACTACCTTTAGCCTTCGTTTTATTGCTTTGTGTGTTTTGTTTGACCTCTTCTCGGCTGGCTCCTCTCCCCCTCGCTCCTTCCCTCAAACACACACATAAGAACATCAATGATTTTATCAACATCTCAGCCATTCATGAACACTTTTGTTCGTGCATTGCTTGTGGCTGGAGGGATCAGACTTACTTCTCCATTCCCTCCCTCGGCCACCGTCTCCCTGTTTCTGCTCTCTGTTTGCGTGCTGTCCTCATATCACTTCTTTCATATTACCACTGACAGCCATCTGAGCAATTTCATTTACTGCGTTTTGGTCTCTGCTACTGCAGCGTCTGAAAAAAAAATTTGTCACAAATTCTTATATCTGTTTTATATCAAGTCATAATTAAGTGTTGGTTTGCGCTCTGTGTTGCACTGATGTGTATTTCCGCGTGTTTTAATTGTTCAAGGCATAGATTTCAAAGTAGGTTTTGGTTTGTTTGTTTATTTCTATGTTTGATTGTTGTTTTGTTTTGTTGTGCTTGTTTGTTTTATTTCGTTTTTCAGAACATTCACGAGGAGAAACTTCTGACGAAAAGAAACTTCTTCAACTTATCTGTTCTACCCAGAGATGTTTGCTAGAACGCTGTTTTCTGTTGTAATGCTTTCAGTCCTTCCTGTTCTCTCGTCAACATCGCTTCATATCAACAGGCAGCCAGCTTTGGTGTCCATTATTTGGTCGGTTGGTACAGTGCAGGTGACCAGCCATGATTGTTGCGTTAGTTGTGTGTAATTTTGATACAAAGCAAATCGCAACCTGAGCAAACCCTGCATTCTTAAGTTCACAAGGCTGACCAACATAATAATGCGCCGTATATTGCAAAGGTGACAATCATTATTTGTTTCGCCTTAAAACCCAAATATAAATTGGTCTTCATATTCACTAGCCAAATCGACTACAAATCTACAACGCACGGGCAGCCATTATCGGTTTCAGTTTCAGTTTCATCAAGGAGGCGTCACTGCGTGCGGGCTAGTCCATATACACTACACCACATCCGCAAAGTTTTCCGACCACACTGCGCATGATTCAAAGCTGATGGATAAATGAATTAATGACTAAGATGAGAGAATTCAAGAAAAGGGTCCCGTGGCTACGACTTAATATATGTCTGACCTATGCATTAGCCCAACGCGCTGGTCAGACCTTCAGTACCTACCTAACATCGGTTGCGCTGTTTTTATCATTGTATGTGTTTAGTGGATGTACACATGTGTGTGTCTGGATATGTGGGCACGGGCCCATGTGTGTGTGTGCGAAGCGCATATGTGTGTGCATGATGTGCGTGTGTGCGTATGCATGAGTGTGTGTGTGTGTGCACTCGTGTGTGTGCGCGCTTGTGTGTGTATGTGTGCTCGCGCAGGTGTGTGCCATTATCGTAACAAAACTATGGACCAACATGTTGCAGTTTTCTTTTCATAGTTTTTGTTAATTTTTCTGTCTGAGTATTTGTTTCTGGACATGATTACCTAGTGTGTGAAAGAAATTCTAATCAGTATAGTGCTGTGTGCTGTTGCTTTTTTGATGAATAAAATATAGTCCAAGTTACGCTTGAATGTGATATGAAGTGATTGCTTTTTTCCCTTTGCTACCCGATCTGCATGCTCCTGTCCGTAGTATTTGTCTCACACTATCCACTTTAGTGACCTCCTATATAAAGCATTGGTGGCATCAGGCCATCTTAGGGTTACCTACCAGCGGTTGATGAGTCACCTTCAGTGGTATTCGTGGCACCTGTTGTGATTCAACATATGTAGGACATTATACACTAGACCCTATGCTTACCACACAGCCAAATGAAGCGAGGCTGCCACCACGTCAAGAGTCAAGTCCCAGTATAACAACCGTCACTAACATTCGCGGCAGGCAATTCATTGAGCGAGACAGAGTCATCTTGCCTTCAGGATTTAAATGACCTCGAATTTCAGTTGTGTTTGAGTATCTTTTGATGGACAGCAGTCTGTGTCGATTGAACTTAGCGTCCAGCTACCGAATGAGTCAGAAGACTTGCCGTATAACTTAAATGACCACAGAATTGCAGACGCGTGTTTTTTTGTTTTTTTTTACGACGATGATACAATGGCAATCCATGTCGAGGTTACTGGTATGGTCTTTAGGCTGTCCATGCTGCTCACTTACTACGTTCCACGGGATGGAAACGAACGCAGTTACATTGAGTACATCTCCCTGCTTCCCAACGTGGACCACCCGAGGCCTTTGGTCAACACCCTAATGCCGACATCGCCTCGCAGATTCAGGAAACCCGTCTGCTCTTCGACACCCTCCTCTCTTTGGCCCCACAGGTGTCTTCAAGCAGTGGCGACAGCACAGAGGACAAAGTCAGTGAGCGTGTTTGGTTTTGTTGTTGTAACCTTTCTTTTTTTTTAACTGGAATATTAAGAATACAAAAGAAAACACACAAAAATATTTTAAATCCAACAAATTGACATAATCGTCGACGCGTCAAGTTATCAAATACAATTACGTATCTTTTAATCTGATTTCAAATACAATGTGCTCAGGTTTTACCTTGAAAATGCTCCCAGTCGCAAGATCTCATCTACAACTGGCTGGAATATGAACGACATAAATTGAGCTGAGCAGCCATAGAAGTATGGAGGTTCAATAAATCTCGCATTGATAACTCTGAAATAAGATATTTTCACGGGATAACTAAACTTTCTAATGATACAAACGTTGCTGTTTAGTATTTTCCAAATCTGGTGTGTTCGAAAAAAAAAAAGTAAATGTGAAGTAACTCTTCAGCGCTTATTCACTGTGGCTTCCCTTGGCAGAAGTTTGTTTTCACTCGTGAACTGGTTTTCCTTCAGAAATGTGAAAATGAAATACATTAGAATAAAAAGCTTACATACCGACCAATTTGTTTTCTGGCATGTTAGACAAACACACTAAATCTTTACCTGACATTTTGGTGCAAATAAAGAGGATCCAGGATCCATTATGACCATCGTAGAAGTCTCAGCTATCCCAAGTGCCCTTCTGTGTGACAGTTTGAGCATGCTCTGTTACGTTCTCGTGTATTTATACAATCCAACAACAGATGCTGTTTAAACGATCCAACAACAGATGCAAAGATATCATGTTGGCTACTTTTTTTTTAAATTGTCTTTGTTTTCGATGCATTTTATCACCAGCTCTAACGCGACTTAAAGTCTATCCTGTGATTGGTGTTTCCATGGAAACGATGTAATATTATTTGGGAAAGTAAACTGCAGTTTAAAATATAGAAGAAAATTAGACAGAGAAGTATCAGCTTTCAGGGAAAGTTTAAACAGTGACAAAACAATAGAGAAATATAAGCTAACAGGATCCACAGATGTAACACAGACTCAGTATTTTTGGTGCAGGTTCTGGAACTCGCAGCCTCCATCTTCAAACAGATCCCAGAGGACATTGACTATGACACCACGGCGCAAGTGCTCGCTGTGGACCTTGTCCACTTAATGTCGTCCTTCTGCAGGAAGTACGGAAAAGTCTTCTGCCTGTTTTCTTTTCTCGTTGGTATTTTTACTTGCAAAGGTTATGTCCTCTTTTGTGATTCATAAAAAAAAGTTAATGCAGTGTCTTCTCTTGCATTTTCCAAAGAAAGGTAAAGGGGCTCTAATTCCAATGGCATTTTCCAACAAAAGGTAGGATGTATCCTCTTTGATGTTATTCAAGGATTGGTATGGCCATATTCTGGTTTCCAAAGAAAGGTAAGGCTGCATTGTCGCACGGGATTTTTTTTTTTTTTTTTTTTTGTGAGGGAAGAGAAAGTAGAGCCTTCCTCTGCATTTTCTCGAAAATGTAGGTCTGTGTTCTATAAGGGTTTTTTCCCAATGAAAGATGGGGCTGTGTTCGAGTTGGTCTCTGTTGTGTTTTCCCAAAACATATTGGGCTGCGTTGTCTTTGGTGTTTTCCAAGGAATGGCTGAGCTGTAATTTCTCGGTTTTTAATGAAGAAAAGGTTGGAATGTAATATCTTAATGTTTCCCAAAGAAAGGTTGGGCCGAGTTCTCTTTGATATTTTCCAAAGAAAAGTTGGGTTGTATTCGTGTAGGTGTTTTGGAAGGAGAGATTTTCCAAATCGTCTGTGGTCTTTTACAAAAAATAGTCAGGCTGTGCATCTTTGTCGTTTTCCAAGAAGAGGCACGATACCTGTCCTCTGTAGGCTTGGAACAGGAGGTAGGACTCTTTTCTTTTTGATTGAGTTTTGCGAGGAAAAGTACGGCTGTGTTCTCTTTGATGTTTTCCAAACAAAGGTATTGGATTATGTCCATTTCAGTATTTTGAAAGTAAATCATAAGGCTGTGGCATCGCAGAGTTTTCCAAGTAAATATGTAGGGCTCTGTCATCGTCAGTCCTCTCAGTGTAAAAAGGTAGAGGGCTCTGCCCTCATCAGTATTTTCCAAGGAAAGATAGAGGGCTCTGTCCTCATCAGTATTTGCCAAGGAAAGATAGAGGGCTCTGTCCTCATCAGTATTTTCCAAGTAAATTTAGAGGGCTCTGTCCTTTTCAGCATTTTCAGTAAATTTAGAGGGTTCTGTGTCATCAGTATTTTCCAGGAAAAGGTGGAGGGCTCTGTCCTCATCAGTATTTTCCAAGAAAAGGTAGAGGGCTCTGTCCTCTTCAGTGTTTTCCAAGTAAATTTAGAGGGCTCTGTCCTCATCAGTATTTTTCAAGGAAAGATAGAGGGCTTTGCCCTCGTCAGTATTTTGAAGAAAAGGTAGAGGGCTCTGTCCTCTTCCGTATTTTGAAGAAAAGGTGGAGGGCTCTATCCTCTTCAGTATTTTGAAGAAAGGATGGAGGGCTCTGTCCTCTTCAGTATTTTGAAGAAAAGGTGGAGGGCTCTATCCTCATCAGTATTTTGAAGAAAGGTGGAGGGCTCTATCCTCTTCAGTATTTTGAAGAAAAGGTGGAGGGCTCTGTCTCTTCAGTATTTTGAAGAAAAGGTGGAGGGCTCTATCCTCTTCAGTATTTTGAAGAAAAGATGGAGGGCTCTGTCCTCTTCAGTATTTTGAAGAAAAGGTGAAGGGCTCTGTCCTCTTTGGTATTTTGAAGAAAAGATGGAAGGCTCTATCCTCTTCAGTTTTTTGAAGAAAAGGTAGAGGGCTCTGTCCTCTTCAGTATTTTGAAGAAAAGGTGGAGGGCTCTGTCCTCTTCAGTATTTTGAAGAAAAGGTGGGGGCTCTGTCACTTCAGTATTTTGAAGAAAAGGTAGAGGGGTCTGTCCTCATCAGTATTTTGAAGAAAAGGTAGAGGGCTCTGTCCTCTTCAGTATTTGAAGAAAAGGTGGGGGGCTCTGTCATCAATATTTTGAAGAAAGGTAGAGGGATCTATCCTCGTCAGTATTTTGAAGAAAAGGTGGAGGGCTCTGTTCTCTTCGGTATTTTGAAGAAAAGGTGGAGGGCTCTATCCTCATCAGTATTTTCCAAGAAAGATAGAGGGCTCTATCCTCTTCAGTATTTTGAAGAAAAGGTAGAGGGCTCTGTCCCGTCAGTATTTTGAAGAAAAGGTGGAGGGCTCTATCTTTCTTCAGTATTTTGAAGAAAAGGGGAGGGCTCTATTCCTTCAGTATTTTGAAGAAAAGGTGAGGGGTCTATCCTCATCAGTAGTTTGAAGAAAAGGTAGAGGGCTCAATCCTCTTCAGTATCTTGAAGAAAAGGTAGACGGCTTTTTCCTCTCAGTAGTTTGAAGAAAAGGTAGAGGGCTCTATTCCTCTTCAGTATCTTGAAGAAAAAATGGAGGGCTCAGTCCTCATCAGTATTTTGAAGAAAAAGTGAAGGGCTCTGTCCTCATCAGTATTTTCCAAGAAAAGACAGAGGGCTCTGTCCTTATCAGTATGTCCACTTAGGTATTTTCCAAGTAAATATAGAGGGCTCAGTCATCTTCAGTATTTTCCAAGGAAACATGTAGGGCGCTGTCATTGTCAGTATGTTCCAAGGGAAGATAGAGGGCGCTGTCCTCGTCAGTATTTTCCAAGGAAAGACAGAGGGCTCTGTCCTCTACAGTATTTTCCAAGGACAGATAGAGGGCTCTGTCCTCTTCAGTATTTTCCGACGGAGATAGACGGCTTATAGCGGGTTTTGTCCCCATAAGTATTTTCCCAAGGACAGACAGAGGGCTCTGTCCTCTTCAGTATTTTCCAAGGAAAGATAGAGGGCTCTGTCCTCTCAGCATTTTCCAAGGACAGATAGAGGGCTCTGTCCTCATCAGTATTTTCCAAGAGAAAATAGAGGACTCTGTCCTCTTCAGTCTTTCCAAGGAAAGATAGAGGGCTCTGTCCTCTTCAGTCTTTCCAAGGAAAGATAGAGGGCTCTGTCCTCTTCGGTATTTTCAAGGAAAGATAGAGGGCTCTGTCCTCATCGGTATTTTCAAGGAAAGATAGAGGGCTCTGTCCTCATCAGTATTTTTCAAGGGAAAGATAGAGGGCTCTGTCCTTATTGGTATTTTCCGAGGAAAGATACAGGGCTCTGTTCACTTCAGTATTTTACAAGGAGAGGTAGAGGGCTCTGCCCCCATCAGTAGTTTCCAAGAAAAAGTAGAGGGCTTGGTCCCTCTTCAGTATTTTCAAGGAAGATAAAGGGCTCTGTCCTCATCAGTATTTTCCAAGAAAAGGTAGGGGGCTCTGTCCTCTTCAGTTTTTTCCAAGGAAAGATAGAGAGCTGTGTCCTCTTCAGTATTTTTCAAGCAAAGATAGAGGGCTCTGTCCTCTTCCATATTTTCCAAGGAAAGATAGAGAGCTCAGTCCTCTTCGAATTGTTTTAAGGAAAGATAAAGGGTTCTGTTCTCATCAGTATTTTCCAAGAAAAGATAAAGGTCCTGTCCTCTTCAGTATTATCCAAGGAAGGTCCTTTTCAGTATTTTCTAAGGGAAGATCAAGGGTTCTTGTCCTCTTGAGTATTTTCCAAATAAAGATATAGGGCTGCGTCTTCTTCATTACAGGGCTTTGTATTCTTAGTGTTTTCCAGGAAAGAGATCATGAAGCTGTATACTTGTGTTTTCCACGCAAAGGTAGGGGGCTTCACTGTCTCCAGCTGATTTGACCTGCCTGAGCCTTTTTTTTCCATTTCTTCGACTCAAGCCTAACCAATATGTTACGTTTTACTAAAATCTTTGGTTTAACATGAAAACAGAATTTTGTTTTTGTATTGCATCACGTTGTGCCGCCTGATAAATAATGGAATGTGTTGTTTATTTTTTATGAAGTTAATTGTTATAATTTTTCTGATTTAATTACACGTTGAGTTCTACATTGAAATTAGATTGTGCTGAGTAAGCAGTAGCTTAAAAGTAAAGATAAATCCTACAGACAGATATACAGGATGTCCCTGTCGCATGCGTTCACATACGCAAACACTTGGTAATGGATTGAAATCATATCACCAGACATGTGTCATGTGTTCAGTAGTCATGAATCGCAAATCAATGGCTTTCGAAATGTGTGAAACAGTTCAGATTAGCTACGTAACTGCTGTAGCAAATTTCAGTTCAGATTAGCTACGTAACTGCTGTAGCAAATTTCTGTTCTCTCAGAAATTTTTGTTATTTTTCAACACAATAGGAACCAACTAAATATTCAGCGGATAAATATCACATGGTCATCCATGCGTACGTGTGTGTGTGTGTGTGTGTGTGTGTGCGCGGCGTGCGCGTGCGCGTGTGCGTGCAGATACAGCGGTACAACAGCCCGTTGGCGAGATTCGTAAGTCGCTTATCGACTTGGAGAAAGGCATCCAGGGTCTGGTGGTGATGACCTTGGACCTGGAGATCGTCTTCAACAGTCTGCGCGATGGACATGTGCCACCAGCTTGGCAAAAAGTCAGACTTTGTACAGATCATCGTTGACTCATCACAAAGTCATTGTTATTGTGCGGTTATTTCATGCAGTTCATTATCATCAAGTCATTTTGATAATCTTGCGTGGAGCATAGGCCACTTGACGGGAATAAGAAAACCCAAGACTTTAGCGTCGATGTTTGATATCTATGCATACACCGTTGAAGTACAGGACGAGTCTAACCTTTTGTTGGCTGCACAGGTTTCCTGAACTGTACTGTTGTTCAGGCCTGTGGCTTTGAGCTGTTGACTGTCATGCAGGACTATTATGAACAGTTAAGTGCTGAACTGGAACACAAGTCTGGACTGTCACACAGGCCTACATCACCGTCATCTGTTGTACAGATCTACATCTGTGAATTGTCTGTTGTACAGGCCTACAACTTTGAAGTGTTGACTGTTAAAAAAAAAGCCAACCATTTTGAAACAATGACTATTGTACAGGTCTTCAGTATGGAACTGTTGACTGTTGTAAAGACCTATAATTTTGATATGTTAACTGTTGCACAGACCTACAGCTTTGAACTGTTGACTGGTGTACAGGCCTACAACTTTGTTCTTTTGACAAGTGCACCGGTCGACATCTTTGAACTGTTGACTGGTGTACAGGCCTACAACTTGTATACAGACCCACAACTTGAACTGTTTACAAATGTACAGGCCTGCAACTTTGAACTGTTGACTTGTGTCCTGGCCAACAACCCTGGATTGTTGAATGGTGTACTGGCGTACAAGTCTGAACTGTTGACTGGTGTACAGGCCTACAACTTTGGATTGTTGAATGGCATACTGGTGTACAAGTTTGAACTGTAGACTGGTGTTCTGGCTTACATCTGTGAACTGTTGACCGCTGTATTAGCATACACCTTCACACAGTTTCCTGCCATATAGGCCAACAATTCTGAATTGTTGACTGTCGTACAGGCCTGCATTTTTGAACTGTTGACTGTAATACAAACATACAATGTTGAACTGTTGACTGTCGTTCAGACGTACAACTTTGAACAGCAACAATTCTGAATTGTTGACTGTCATACAGGCCTGCATTTTTGAACTGTTGACTGTAATACAAACATACAATGTTGAACTGTTGACTGTCGTTCAGACGTACAACTTTGAACAGTCGCCTTTTGTACAGTTACAAATCTACAATTTTGAACAGTCTTTTGTACAGGTTTACAAATTTGGATTGTTGTTGTACCGACCTGCAGTTTTGAACTAACTTCTGTATACTGCTACAACTTTAAATTGTTGATTATTTCACACAGGTACAAAGTTAAACTGGTCACTATTGTACAGGCCTGCAGGTTTGAACTGTTGACTTACAAACAGGCATACAACTTTGAACTGCTGTTATACGAGCCTAGCCTACAATTTTGAACTGTAAATTGTCATACAGGCCTATGATTGTGAACAGTTTATGTTGTACAAGTCTAAAATTTTGAACTATTGACTTATGTACAAATGTACATTTTTTGGCAGTTGACTGTTGTAGAAGCCTACAGTTGTGAACAGTTTATGCTACAAACCTACGGTTTTGAACTTTTGACTGTCAAACAGGCATACAGTTTTGAACTGTTTGCTGTTGCACAGACATAAAAATTTGATCAGTTGACTATTTTACAGGTCTACACATTAAAGCTGTTGATTGTGATACAGGCTTACATTTCTTTTTTTTACAATTTTGCAGGCCAACAACTGCAAACTATTGACTGTTGTACAGACCTACAACTTTGAACTGTTTACAGTTATGCAGGCATACAACTCTGAACAATTGACTGTTGTGCAGGCATATGTTGACTATTATACAGACCTAAACTTTATTTTTAAACAAAAATGAAGGTTAGACTGTTGTAAAGGGCTATTTTCAATTGTTGACTTCTGGACTGTTGATAAAAAAAACTCAACTGTTGACTGTTATGGGGACAACTCTAAACCGTTGGTTGTCATACAGGCCTGCTGCGCTCAGTTATCGACTGTTGGAACTGACTAAAACAAACGTTTGACCGTTGCACACACTAACAAACCGATTCATGGAGTGTAGTCAGGTTTCCAGCTGATCGTTCGTTGTCCATCCCTACCTCTGCAGTATGTGGACTGTTGTTAGGCGTACAATTCACTGAAACCATTGGGTCGTGGACGCGTGACCTGATGCAACGCATGGACCAACTGTCCACTTGGGCGTCACCTCCCACGCCCCGCCATCTTCTGGATGTCAGGATTCACCTTCCCCACCGGTTTCCTCACCGCTGTCCTCCAGACCTACGCCAGAGCCAACAGTGTAGGTAGTAGAGAGCCAGCAGAGTAGGTAGTGCAGAGCAAGGGGTGGAGGTGGTGTAGAGCCAGGAGTGTGAGTAGTATAAAGCAAACAGTACATGTAGTATTGGGCTAACAATATTGGTAGTATAGTGCCATTAGTGTAGATGGTATAGAAATACCAGTGTAAGTATTGTAACAAGAATGTCCTAAAAGCCGACAGTGTTGTGTGGGTTTTATAGAGCCAGCAGTGTAGGTATGTGGAGTCGTGTAAATATCCTCGATTCAATGCGTATAGAGCCATTAGTGAATGTAGAACAGAACCAACTTTTCTCGATCCCTCCGGGGGGTTGCGGACCTTGTCGTGGTCGGAGGGTTTGCGTGGGTCCAGTGATCCCTTAGGTCTGCTGGCGGGGCATCAATACTTTGGAGATAGGCTGTTTTTTTTTTCATACTGCTTCTAGGCTGAGAGGTGCAGATGCTGTTTGCCTAAGCGTACGTGGTAAGGAGTTGATGCCCCTGGTAGGCTTCCCATGTCAGATAGGCTAAGGGTGAGGATCCTGGACTAGAGTAACCCAGCCCTTTCTCCTTTTCTTGTTTCTGCCTCCCTTATTTGGCCCTTTTCTATCTTCGTCTCCCCTTCAAGTCTTCTTTTCCACACTCCTTTTCTCTCTGTGGTCTCCTTAAGATCCGCCGCGTTTGCCGTGCGGTAGCGACCTGTGTCGGAGGGGAATGAGATCCTGGTGTATTGAGAGGGCCAGCGCTCTCAACACATCATCTTTGCTCGGACCTCTCCTAGACAGGGAGTACACTTTGGCCGGGTGTACTAATCGGCTCCCTTCTTGGGGCTGGGTCAAGACAAGCATTTCCCCCCTGCTGGCATGTGAACCCTGCAGTGCTCAGCTCTCTTTCCCCGGAGTTGAGCATGATCGGGGGGATAGGTTAGTTGCTTCTGTTTGTCGTATGTCTCTCCCGAAGCCTGGAAGGGGTCAAGACATGGTTTCTTGGCCCTGGCCCCTAGTTGGACTCCAAGGTGGGTGGTAAGGGAGGGATGAAACACAATTCACTCAATATGGCTTTTTTCTAAACACATCCCCCCAAAAAAGAGGAAGCAGCATCCCCTATTTCAGGGGATTTCGATTCTGACAGCGATTCGGATATGGAGGTACGACAGAAGACAGGTTTTTGGGCTTCCTGGCTCGTTATGGAAGGAACGGAGCAAGAACGACCCCTTTCAGCTTTGAGCCCTTTTGCTATCCAAAAGGGCTTTCAGGTATAGCAGGTGACCCTCGGTCCATCAAGAGGTTGAGGAATGGTTCCTTTCTTATTCAATGTAAGTCACAAAAGCAATCTGAACAGCTGCTGAAGGCAACGAAACTTGTGGACCGGGAGATCAGGGTAACTCCCCACAAACAATTAAATTCATCAAAAGGAGTGATTCGCTGCAGGGAATTATCAGGTGTTTCTGAGGCAGAGATCAAACGGAGCTGGCATCCCAGGGTTGTGACGGAGGTACGCAGGGTGACAGTAAAGAAGGGTGCAGAAAGAGTGGACACCAACACCCTCTTTCTGACATTCTGCAACCCTGTGCTGCCTCCGGTCATCAAAGTCGGCTACCTGATTGTCCGGGTTCTGTTGTACGTTCTCCCGTTGAGGTGCTTCCGATGCCAGAAGTTTGGCCATGTCAGAGACCGTTGTTCTGGGCAGGAGGTGTGTGGTATTTGCTGCAAGGCAACCCATGATGGGCCGTGTAAAGATCCGGCACATTGTGCAAACTGCGGTGGCGACCATCCCTCCTCTTCACGGAATTGTCCTCTGTGATTCAGGAATCTGCAATACAAAGGGTTAAGACAGAAAAGAAGATCTCCTTTTTCGAAGCCCGCAAGCAGGTTGTGGGCAGTCAGTCGCCGACAGCTTCTTCGTATGCTTCGGCCGTAAAGAAAGTTCCTACAGTTTCAACTCGGTCAGTCTGCTGTCAGACTGATAACTTTACGTTTTCGAAAACATTGCAAGTAAGATCTGTCAGCTCTGGTGGAAGCAGGTCCACCACCTTCCAAACCAAAGTGACTGCCCTGGTGGAGGCAAAAAATCCGCCACCCCTCAGACTGCCCAGCAGTCTACAAACATCTGCTGCTGGGCAGATTAAAAAACCAGCACCCCTCCCTCGAACTCCTCTGTCCAGTGCCCGTGCGGGCAAGGGAGTTCAAACCTAGTGTGGAGATGGTGGAGTTGAGAAAAAAACCTCCACCGTCCCCCAAACCCAGACCTACTTCACCTGTTGGCAAGTCTGCCAGCAGGTCTGCAGATAGTCCAGTGAAATTAAGCACCAAATTTACAGCTTTAGCAGCAGATGTTGAGGAGGAGATGACCTGATCTCTCTCCTTTTCGCCCTCTGCACCATGGATAATACAATATTCCATGGAATATCCGTGGTCTAAATTCCAACTTCGAGGAGCTGCAGCTTCTGTGTCAGTCTCTAAAACCTTCTGTCGTGGCTCTTCAAGAAACTCAAATTCAAAGCCAGAAGACCTTTACTCTTTCTGGCTTTAATATTCTTTCGAAACCTGCACAACCATCCACGTTGGGACTGTCGGGCGGTGTTGCCCTTCTCCTACACAAAACTTTGTTGTATAGTCCTGTCACTCTGTTCTACCTCCCTTCAGGCTGTAGCTGCGAAAGTCACTCTCCACAAGACTGTGACAATCTGTTCTCTTTATCTCTCACCTTCTGTCCCGGTTTGTCGTCAGGACCTTGTCAGTCTGATAGAAGGAACTCCCTCGACCTTTTTTGCTGTTGGGTGACTTTAACGGTCACAACCCTCTTTGGGGTAGTACCGTTCGTCATCCAGAGGTCTGTGATTGAGGATGTCCTT
Source organism: Conus ventricosus (assembly GCA_018398815.1). Classification (NCBI taxonomy): domain Eukaryota; kingdom Metazoa; phylum Mollusca; class Gastropoda; order Neogastropoda; family Conidae; genus Conus; species Conus ventricosus. The sequence continues at coordinate 51,492,135 of CM031613.1, read as the reverse complement.
TCGGATTTGGATTTGTGTTGTCTGAACGACGGATCTGCAACTTACCTCCATTCTTCACAGGTTCACTTTCGTGTTTAGATTTGTCGGTTTGTGACCCTCGCTGGTCCTGGACTATGAGTGGTCTGTCCATGACGATCTGCACGGAAGTGACCATTTCCCTGTCCTTCTACAACTGTTAATAACTGAACACGTCTCTGTCTCTCAGCATTTAAATTATAAGAAAGCAAACTGGGATCTATTTGCAGCCACTGTTTCTAAGGAGTTCCAGGACACTGATTTTTTTCAGAGTCCTGACCCAGCTGAATCGCTGACTAACACTATGATTAAATGTGCTAAGGCCTGTATTCCAGTGTCTTCCGACAAACTTCAAATGCCAAAAACACCCTGGTTCGTTCAGAATGCCAACAAATTCCAAAGTTAGAAAACGGCTCAGCGTCAGGTATACCAACGACCTTCGGGTCCCAACGCTCGAGCCCATCAGAAACTCCGTGCTAAATCAAGACACACTTTTAAAATCAGTAAACGTCGGTCCTGGAGAAGCTTCTGCTCCAGGCTGACATCAAAAACTTCTAAGAAAAAAGTGTGGAACATCATTAAGAAAATCAAAGGGAAGAACACCTGTCCCACTGTGAACCATCTCAGTTTTCGGATTCTTTAATAACAGAAAAGAAAGCGTTGCTAATCTGCTTGCTTCAACCATTGAAAAGAATTCCTCCTCTTCTAATAAATCAGTCACTTTTGTCAAACACAAAGCCCTAAAAGAAAACTCTCCCTGCAATTTTTTCATCCGACAACATGGAAGAATACATCTTCCTTTCACGTTAAACGAGCTGAAATCTGCCTTGCTTTCTTGCAGCGATTCCTCTCAGTATAGATGACATCCATTATCAGCTGTTGAAACATCTTCCGCTAGAAGGTCTGAACATATGCTACAGGTCTACAACCATGTGTGGACTACAGGTTTTTTTCCACCCTCTTGGCGAAAAGCCCATTATCCATCCCCAAACCTGGAAAAGATCTTTCTAATCCTTCAAATTACCGTCCCATAGCTTTACCAGCTGTGTTTGTAAATTAATGGAAAAAAAATGGTCAATGCTAGGCTCTGTGGAAACTTGAAACCGATGGTCCTTTTTGCGAAAGAACAGTGTGGTTTCCGCAAACATCGTAGTACAGTTGACCATTTGATTCGTCTGGAATCTACACTTAGGAACGCTTTTTTAAACATACAGCATGCAGTGGCAATTTTTCTTTGACTTGGAGAAGGCCTACGATACCACCTGAAGTCGGGGATACTCCATGATCTCCACGATCTGGGTTTTCGAGGTCATCTTCCGCTTTTTATTCAAAATTTTTTGGCAGAACGACAGTTTCAGGTCCGGGTTGGCACCACTCTCTCTGATGTCCACGAGCAGGAGTTGGGTGTTCCACAGGGGAGCATACTATCTCCTGCCCTCTTTAGTATAAGATCAACAACATTGTTCAATCAGTTCAGCAGGGTCAGACTGCTCATTGTTTGTGGATGATTTTGCTGTCTACGCAACTGGAAGCCTGTACCCGAGTGTCCAGCGCAGGCTCCAGCTTTGCGTAGATAAAATCCATCGGTGGGCGGATGAAAACGGTTTCACCTTTTCTGCTACAAAAACCCAGTGTATTCACTTCCATAATTTCCGTCAGTTTTTTCCAGATCCGGAACTTCAAGTAGGGAAATCTCCCATTCCAGCTGTCAAAGAGGCCAAATTTCTGGGAGTCATTTTTGACCAAAAACTTACTTTCTCAGCCATATTAAAAACCTCAAAACTGCTTGCCAAAAGGCACTGATATTCTGCGGGTCGTAGCACACACCGACTGGTGGCGCTGATAAGAAAACTTTGTTGCACCTCTACAGAGCCCTGGTCCGTTCTAAACTGGACTACGTTGTGCTGTGTCGGCTCCGCAAGATCATCTTACCTCAAACTCTTGGACCCTATCCACCATCAAGGGCTTCGTCTCTGTCTTGGAGCGTTCCGCACCACCCCTGTGTACAGCCTGTACGCAGAGGCAGGTGAACCTTCACTGTCCAATCGCAGGCTGAAACTGTCTTTGAATTATTACATCCGACTGTTCTCAGAACCGCAGAATCCTGCCTATGACTGTGTTTTTGACCCTCCGTTCCAAAGTAAGTTTGAAACAAACCCGAAATGTATTCCGCCGTTTGGGCTTCGGATGCAGCCTCGCGTGCGGATGCAGGTATAGACCTGGGAGTAGTTTCCGATTTTTCCAAGTTTCCGGATCAACCTCCATGGACCTTTTTCACACCAGAGATTCGTTTCGATCTCGCAGCTTTCCGTAAGGAGTCTACCAGCTCTCTGGCGTACAAGGCTTTGTATGCCGAGCTCTGTTCCAAATTCCCATCCTATCAAAAAGTTTTCACTGACGGTTCCAAGTCTGAGGATGGAGTGGCCTGGCAGCCTACTGCCCTGGGGCTCCTTCTCAGATATTGTTGGAACATATTCATTCAGATGCTTCTGTCTATTCTGCTGAACTTACTGCTCTAGTACTGGCTTTGAAGATAATCTCCCATTCTTCGAGGAGGGACTTTCTGGTTCTGTCGGATTCGCTGTCAGCTTTGGAGGCCATAGCTGGCCGCAACCTTCAGCATCCAGAACTTTTACTTTTTTTTGAACTTTTTAGCAAGTTGAAGGACGGACGGTTACAACATTACTCTTGCTTGGGTTCCTGGCCATGTTGGCATCGGCGGGAACGAAATGGTTGATCGTTTAGCCAAGAACGCCACATAGAGAGAAACTGTCCAACACTTATATCCCCTGCTCAGATGTGAAACCAAAATTAACGATTATGTGAGAGACCTCTGGCAGGAGGATTGGAACACACAGACGAGTAACAACTCTTTCAGATCCGTCCAAAACCTTAAGGACTTCCTCCCATCCACATCGGGAGGTCGTAAAGAGGAAACGGTTCTGTGCCGGCTGCACACCGGCCATTCGTATTTTACCCATGCTTACCTTTTAAGGAGTGAAGAAGCTCCGTGGTGCATTCCATGTCATGCGCCACTCACAATGAAACATGTACTTTTAGAGTGTTGGGACTTGAACGATGTGAGACACAAACATTTACGGCGGAGTCCATGAAGATCCTGTTCAGGGATGTCCCGCCTGACGTGATCCTTGAGTTTTTGAGAGAGATTAACATTTTTTATCTGATTTAAGATTTTACGGCTGAAAGATTTTTAACAAGTTTCTGGTGCGTTTGTAGACGATGTCATTTAACAAGATGTGTGAAAGTTGGTTTTTTTTTTTTTTTTTTAAGACTGGTGAGTTGATTTTAACGTGGTGACAGCCCTGATATGGCCCTTTGCGGTCGGCTGGGCTATAAGCAACATTATCTTATCTTATCCTAACTTTCTCGATGATGTAGAGCCAGCAATATATGTATATAGAGTCAATAAATAAATAAATGTAAGTAGCATAAAGCCAGCAGTGTTAAGCAGTATATAGCCAATAGAGCAGTGGCATGGAGTGTTGGTAGCCAGCCATGCACATAACAGACAGAGCTAGAAGCATTAAGGTAGCCTAGAACCAGAAATGAGCATAGAGCAGAAATGTATGCTGGCAAAATAGTAAAATAGAGCTGACAGTGTAATGGTATAGAACTATCAATAGAGTCAGCAGTACGATTTGTCGTCGTTGTCTGAGTGTTTACTGGTTGTACTGTCATTACCTATTTTTACACTACTGTTCTTGCTATTTACATTATTGTTATCAGTTTTCGACATCAGTTAAAACAATGTCAAATGTGATGTAAGCTGAGTACGTGCTATAAACCTTGGCTTGTTGTATTTACAATTCTTTTCATTGTTTCTTCAATGTTGTGTGAATAAAGTTTTGTTCAATCAACAATGTATGTGGATAGAGCCAAGAATGTAAACAGAAATCATGGTGTAGGTTGCATAGACCTAACAATCGGAGTAGTACTTTAGATCTATCAGTGTATGTAGTAATTAGCCAATAGTTTATGTATAGTGAACCACAGACCTAAGTTGTACAAAGCAATTCATATGGGCAGTATGCAGACAACAGAGTAAGTGGTTGATACAAAACCTACAGATTAGGTAGACTAAACAATGCTGGTAGTATGAGGTGAATAGGTTAGAAAGTATAAAGCGAACATGTACATAATAGTGTAGATGATACAACACCAACAGTGTGGATAATGTAGAGCCAATGTCATTGGTAAACGGAGCAAACAATCCAGGAGGTTTAGAGCCGACTTGCTAGGCAGTAGAGAGCAAATCTGTACGTAGAATACAGCCCAACAGTTAAGGTATGACAGAGCCAAAAGTCCTGGATTTTCAGAGACAAACGACTCGCAGAGTGTGGAGCCAACAACTGAATGTATAGAGCCAACAGCTGAAATAAAAAGAAACAACAAGAAATACAACAATAGAAGTAGACAGAGGTATTATGTTCATATATAGTGCCACACGGTGTATTTAATCGGGAAACAACAGTGTAATTAGCATAATCTGTCCGTGTGTTAGTATGGAGCTGGCAATATAATCAGTATAGAGGAACAGCATGGGTAGTTGAGCCAACAACGTTGGTGCAGGCCTCATGCAGATCATTGTTAATCTTTCAAATTGGCGGCATCACCAATATTTACCATTTGAAAAATTAAACTGTTTTCTTTCTGAGTTTCGATTGGCTTAATATACGGATCAGGTGGCCTTTCCGACTCGGAAAAACCTGTGTGCGTCGTGGTAGAAAGTTAAAAGAAATTGCAGGTATTCACTTCCAAGCCACTGTAACTTCATACTCCATGTCTGCTGGAGTGACAGTGTGATCCATGCAACTTTTACAGGGGTTTTTAAAACTGTCCTCAGATGTTTAATTTGGCCGAAAGTGGATGAGTGTGCTGGCCACTCCAGGATCTGACTGAACTGCTGTCGCTTGGAGCTGTCGGTAGCTTATGATGGTGTGTTATATATTCAAGTGGCAGAGGTTTGAGATAGTATGTAATATTTTCAGATGCCAGTGGTTAATGATTGTGTGTGTGTGTGTGTGTGTGTGTGTGTGTTTCAGGTATCAGTAGATGTATTGCAGTGGGACTTTTCCGTGCTGACAATCAGTGATGCCAACGTCACCGGACCACCAAAGGTCAGCACAGTACTGACCTCAAAAGGTCAACACAATGCTGATCATTGAAAGATCAAGGTAGTAGTTGCCCCTAAGTTCAGCGTTGTACTGACCTCCAACGTTTGTAGCACTGATCTCAAGAGGTCGGTGCAGTACTGAGCCCCATGTTGTACGGACACTCCAAAGCAGGTATGGTTCTGACGCACAAAGATCAGCGTAGCACTGACTCCCGAAGGTCAGAAAAGTGCTGATCTCCAAAGAGCATAGAACTGACCCCCCCCCCCCCCCCTCCTCTCACTCTCCTCCAGAGGTCAACATCGTACGGACTCCCAAAGGTCAAAGTAGTTCTGACCCCGTAACGTCTGTTTAGTAAAGACATCGGCCCCTATCCTGTGCTAGAAACGATTTCCTGCATAATAAAGAGATGCCAAAGAAAAAGGTGGACTATGGGCATTGATGTCTAATGACTAGTGTTGTCATCGTGAACTCCAGGCACGACGCCTTATATTTGCCAGGGAGGCCACACGGGCTTTTTACATGTTAGCATTTTCTGCCATTTCTTGAATTCATGTTCACTATTTTTGCATCATTCAAAGAGTCATCATGCCACTTCTAAGGCTGTCGACTGGTTCATCTGTATGTCAGAACTAGCCATTGACTCCTGTGTCAGTGTGACGTATAGTGTCAGGGTGATGTGTGCATCAAAGCTAACCCATGTCTCCAAGTCAGTTTGTTTCATGTGCAAGAATAATGTGTGTATCAAGCCTAAACCACATCTATACCAGTACTTTCTAGAGTGTCAGGGTGAAGGGTACATCAAGGCGAAACCATATTGGCGTATCAGGGTGAGTGGTGGTGTGTGTGTGTGTGTGTGTGTGTGTGTGTTTCAAAGCTAATCCGTGTGTTTTTAAAGTTTCACATAGACGTATATACCAAAGTTAACCCATGTCCGTGTATCAGCATAATGCCATGTGTCAGAGTGAAGTGTACATCATGCTGACCAATGTTCCTATGATGTTGTGGCGTGTCAGGATGGTGTGTACATCAAGGGCCTGTACCTTCAAGGGGCAGGCTGGGACAAGAAGAACTCGGGCCTTGTCGAGGCAGATCCCATGCAGTTGGTGTGTGCCATGCCGTCCATTCACTTCAAGCCCACTGAGAGCAAGAAGAAGACCAGCAAAGGTATTGTCTTATTTAGTCAGGGGACAGAAAGGCCCTAAAGGTACAACATCATTTTAAATAAGGGAAACAATATACCTACAGCATCATTTTAAATAAGGGAAACGATGTACCACATACTAAATGGTCAAAACAAAGCATGGCCTCATTCTAAATGGTGGAAACGGTCATGATAAACTGGCTGACTTGACAAGGTCTAAATGGTGAGAACAATTTTCTACATCATTCTCGGTGGATCATTTAAAGGAACAGCATAACTGCTTCAGCATCACTTACACTTTTATTTATTTAATATGGGAAAAATCAAAGATATAGCATTATTCAAGATGCAATATCAAAAAGTACAGCGTCATTCTAGATGGGGGGCGGGTTAACAAAAATAAGTATCATTCTTCACAGTCTTTAGCTCATGTGTACAGCAGCTGTATGTCAGACTTGTCTAACATTTTAAGCGTGTTTGGGTTCATCCTCAGCCGCACAGACCAGCGAAACTCCTCCTCCTACCACACATTAGGGACTGGAACATCCTCAGTCAAGAAACAGTCCAAGCTCTATATGCCAGAGCCTTCTTTAGCAGGATTCTTTCAGAACTCTAATCCAGAAACTTTTCTTTCCTGAATCAGCTAACAGAGGATGAATCGGCATCTTGCTGGGGCCACTGATCAGTCCCAGTCAGGCAGAGTCCTCTCTCTCTCTCTGTGTTCCTTCTGGCCCTTCTTCCACCCATGTCACAACAGTAAAATCAGGGTTATGGTTGTAACTCGGAGAAGAAGATGAAAGAATGTTCATATTTTTAAATAAAAGACGTTTTCTAAGGATTTAACCGAATGGTCTTAACAACTTGCTTTTGCTCAGCATTAAAGAAGGGTGGTGGTTTCCCGCGACATTTCTCATAATCTTGACGATGCCACTTATGCTAAACTGTTGTGTGACCAACAGGAACGCTTCCTATAGCAATCTTGAAATTTTACACACTTTTCATTCTTTTTATTAGGACAAATTCCATATTGTCTGGCCCGATATTCAATCCCTCCCACTTTCTTCTTTCTTCTTGATTCCCTTTATTTTTCTTTGGTTCCAGTTACGACATCGTAGACAGTTTTGAGTGGAATGAGCGAAGTTCCAGACAGTACTTGCCGACTGAGAATTCCCGCTTTGTACCTCAGTTTCAGCAATCAATTTCCTCCTCATTTCTTCGGTCATTGTTTTGAACAAAAGAGAACCTGTCCTCTGGTTGAATCAGGGGAGACTATCATCTGTGATTACGTCTGCTACTGATTTCAGTCGGTTCCCTTATGTTAATGATCAAGTTACGTGCAAAACATGGGCGTCATTTTTTCTAGGAATGTACAAAGGCACAAATTATTTGGGGGGAATTTTATGAAATAACCGGAAAAAAAACAATGTTTCATCATCGTTGTAAACAGGGAAATCAAAACATCATTCAAGATGGAGAAAATAAAATGTACAGCATCATTCTGAATGGGGAAATAAGCGTTCAGGTTCATTCTAAATTCGCAGAACAAACGTACAGCTTTGCTCTGAGTAGGTAAAATAAAGGTGTTTTGCCTTTTAAGTGGGAAGATAAAGATCTGACATCATTCTAGATGGGATATATATATATTATATATATAAAGAAAGAGAGAGAGAGGAGAGAGAGAAAGAGATATGAGAACTGATAATTATTGTTCAGGATAGATTAGACTTAGAAAAATGGTGTTGTACACAGTAACTTGCGAGTGTGTGACTGAAAAGACCCGATGGTGAACAGAAGAGCCTTGTGCTCATCAGTGCATACATCCAGGATCCTACACATGAAAAACAGCTTGGACTTTTTTTGAAGAAACAGAAGATGAATTTGGAGCCAGTAAACTATGTGGAGATCTTAGTGCATAGTCAAAATGGTGAGATCAGCAAAGTATCAGGAAATGTGCCGGAAGAAATTTTGGATAAAGTACTTGTCATACCTCAGCATTATTTACGTGCGTCTACACAACACTCTATCTTTACTGTCCCAGTATTGACTGTTTACAGGTGTCTGCACAGACCCCTGTCATTGCTATGCCAACAATGACTACATTCCAGGTGTCTACACAGCCCTCAGTTATTGCTATACCAACTATGACTTCATTTCAGGTGTCTACACAGCCCCCAGTTATTGCTATCCCAAAGATGACTTCATTTCAGGTGTCTACACAGCCCCCTGTCATTGCTGTACCAACAATGACTTCATTACAGGTGTCTACACAGCCCCCTGTCAATGCTATCCCAAAGATGACTTCATTTCAGGTGTCTACACAGCCCCCTGTTATTGCTATCCCAAAGATGACTTCATTTCAGGTGTCTACACAGCCCCCTGTCATTGCTATACCAACTATGACTTCGTTACAGGTGTCTACACAGCCCCCTGTTATTGCTATCCCAAAGATGACTTCATTTCAGGTGTCCACACAGCCCCCTGTCATTGCTATACCAACTATGACTTCATTACAGGTGTCTACACAGCCCCCTGTTTTTGCTATACCAACAATGACTTCTTCACAGGGTTTTATACAGCCCCCTGCTATTATTATCCCAACAATGGCATCTTTACAGGGTTTTATATACGCTCTCTGTTATTACTATCCCAAAATGACTTATTTACAGGTGTCTATACATCCCCGCTATTGACTATCCCATAAATGACTTCTTTCAGGTTTAACAGCCCCCTGTTATTACTATCCCAACAATGCGTTCATTAGGGCTCCAGCCCTTTTGTGATAGCAGTGACTCATGTCAGGGTAAAGCCCCTGTAGCTACACCAAAGATGTACTTCTGCTCAGGAGTCTGCACAGTACCCCTGTTATGCATAAAGATACTTTATTGAGGTGTTACACAGGCCCTTAATGGTAAAAAGTGTCTGATCAGGGGCACAACATGCCACTGTTTTTGCTTTAACAAGCTTCACAGATTTTATACATTCTGCAGAATCACCAGAATGACTTCTCAAGTAATGCCCCGCATGACTAGCACCAAAGGCCTGTGAGAATGGGCTGTACTCTTTTGTGGTGCTGTGATTCTCTGTAGGCGAATAGCCGGAACCATGACTAAGAGTCCCTTTGTCAGTCGATTAAACCTCAATAAGTTTCGCTGGAAGATTTCTCAGCGCCATTAAAAAAAATGTTTGACGGCACATTCATTGGTCTGTTTATTGGGTTTAAAGCTAACAGTTTTATATCTGAGAAATCACTTAGAGACAATACTGATTCAACAATGGATGAGAAGTTCTGTTTTGTGTTGATCCTGTTCTTCCTATCTTTTTGTTGTTCTTGGTGCATGGACTGAGAGAAAGCTACAAAAAAGTTGTCGTGATTATGTTCTCAAATAGAACAACAATATACTTTTTCCTCATGATTTCAGCTTATAATTCAAAGTTTTAGAAGTTAAACAGTTTATTTTAAGATTTCTTGTGGCTTTCGTTACAAATTGAAGTCTCAATTTCTTTTGTTTTGATTTTTCACTTTTTTTCATAGGGCATGCGGGAAAAACAAAAAGTGTCGTGTTTTAATGTCTCAAGATAGAACTAGACAATATACATTTTCTGTCCTCAGTAGATTTCAGCCCTTAAAAATAGATTCAAAAGTTATTTGAAGCAAATCAGTCATGTTTAAAGTATCTTTGTGGCTTTCCGTTACAAATTGAAGGCAAATACAATTTTTTTTTTTAACAAAAAGCAAAAACAAAAATCTTTTTTGACAAGTTAAATTTTCTCATGCGCATCAGTGACTTCATAGCAGACATAGAGGTGTGGGTACTGCTCTTGGAATTTGACTCGAATAATTCCAGTTGTATTTGTTGATTTCACATTTAAATACAGTTTTGTGCCTTAAATTTGTACATTTTGTAGGCATGTTGAATTCTCAATAAAATAAAAAAAATCCACAAATTTTGCATTTTATGCCTCATTTTGTTCATTTTGTTTTTAAAAATCATCCCATTGAAATGACAAACTGATTTTGAACCATGTCATTTGTGCCTGTATTTCTACACATCACATTTCCCACACACAGTCAAAATCAACGCTTATGTACAATGCGTCTGATTTGGAGTTGTGTGTGTGCATGTGTAAGAAACCATATACTCAAACAATTCTTGGCCAGTGATCACTTGCTATTGAAATACATGTATCTCCCTTGCATTCTCCTTCATTTCAAACAGTGAAAGCCACTTTAAAAAACAAACTATTTCAATAACCGGATATTTCAAATGTCTGTAATATCCCGGTCAAAGGCGCTTTTTCTCTTTTACAAAAAAATGGCTAATTTCTATTTGCGTAATTTCAATAATCGCATATTTTCAAGTACTATCCGTGCCCCTAGTATCACAGGATCCACTTGATTTCAAACTGATCGTTTAATTGCAGTCTTTTTCTATTTCACTCTGTGTGTGTAGGGGGAGGGGGTTGATCTTGAAAGAGAGTGAGGGAAGTGAATGGTGGTCTAATCACGTGTTAGGACCTACTTGTTTAAATCAGAGAAATAGTTATTTAATGTTTGCGGTCGAGCCAACTGGTTTGATTCTGAACAAACTCATCTACCCCAGCTTCCCTGCCCCATGCGTGCCAGCACGCATGTCCACACACACAGGAAGAAAGGTGGCAGAGTGGTTAAGACGTTCGCCTGCCAATCCAACGTGTGAGAAGTGCGTGGGTTCGAGCCCTGCCTTTCTCGCCCTTTCTTTCCCAGTTTGAATGACAAATCGAACTGAACGTCAAGTCCATCGGATGGGGACTATAAGCGAGTCAGACCCATGTGCCTTCCTGGCCCCCTGCACACGTTAAAGAACCCACGGCAGTTGAAAATCGAAAAGACCAGGGGGGTTCCCCGCTGCCCTGGCAAAATTGATGTAGATTGAAGATAGCTGCCCTGGTATTTCTTACCAAGCCACAAAAATTGTCACTTACTGTTATCGTGTGCCATCGTGTACCGGTGGAAATATAGGACACGTATAAACATTGCATGCACCCTATGTGAGAAACTGGAGGAATAAATGAGATAAATGAAAATGAGTGACTGATATTTGAATGGTACGGGAAACAACTGAATGAACGCCAGTAGGCTGCTCTTCGACCGGCTCAACCTGGGGAGGCAGCCTGTTAAGTGAATGAGGTGTGTGTTTATTGTAAAGCGCTTAGAGCTTGGTCTGTGACTGAGGATAGGCGCTATATAAATACCCAATATAATAATAATAAATATATAACATGCATGCATATATGCACACCACACATACATATGCACGCAGACATGTGCTCTCACACTTACACACACACAATGCGCACATACTCCACCGACACATGCACACACCAACGTGTGTGTATGTGCCATATGCTCGTGTGCACACACATACACACCTATTTTGAGAAGGTGAATATGCTGCCACAAGTCTTCATTCAAACCATATGGACTGCAATAGGCATGTTGCCAGTAAGCGGACAGTAATCTATTGAACTCGCGCGGATTTTCCATGCAAAGTAGGTTGCCACATGAGATCTTCCCATAAGTACTGGTAGCCCGTTTTCTCAGCAAGTGCGCAGCCAGAAGTAACTGTGTGTACCCGCATGACACACCGTGTGCTTTGGTGTGTGTGTGTGTGTGCACATGTGCGCGGTATTAATGTGTGTATTGTGTGTGTGAGACAGAGACCATAATTTATACACTTTCACTCATTTAAAACATAGTTTGAAATTGTTCACTACTCTGTCTGAAACTGTTCACTACTCTCTCTCTCCTCTGAGTGTGTGTGTGTGTGTCTTGCTAAACGAATATTTAGCCTTTTTCCTTATTTAACAAAACAAACGAAAAACATTACTTGATTTAGACTATTTACTGACTGATTTGTTTATTCACTCGTCCCATGTTTCTGCTGTGCCATTCATACACACTATCTTATATCAATGTGTCAGCTTGTCAGGCCATTCTTAAAATGGTTTTGTTCCTGGCGGGGAAAAATCACTAACATTTTTTCTTCTTTTGGTGTTTGTACACACACATACACACACCAGCCAGACGAATAAACAGGTTTGTTCTGACAAAATATTCCACAGATCTGAGTAAAATCATGCTGCTTGTGAAGTGTAAATGGACAACATGACTTCAGGCACACAATCTTTCCTATAACAATAATACAAAACAGCTGCAAGTCACATTTTATGATTTAACAAAAACAACAACAAAAATTCTGGTAAACTCTGTGTGTGTGTGTGTGTGTGTGTGTGTGCGTGTGTGCGTGCGCACTTCCTAAAATTACAATGTCATCTAAGTTTATGTTTCATCCCATCAGTATAGGAGTATTCAGTCTATATCGATCGATTTGGGGATTAGTAGGTTCATTAACGAGTTCTTCAGGTTTATTAATGAGTTCAGTTTGTAAGCATGACAACTAACTTCCACTTTGCTCATAATCATTCTGACATTGCTGACATTGGTCCGACTACATCGCAGTCGATGAACGAACACTCTCTAGTCATGTTAAACTATAATCCGTAAGTTTCTAAACACTTTTCAGTTCAAAATACAACATGCTGTGCAGCATTGTATACTTGAAACACATTGCTCATCTGCTAGCGCCTGCCATCTTTTCTCAAAGGCCACACTCAGACCCTAAAGTTATCTGGGAATCAAGAGCTATTAGCCACCAAAATACTTTGTTTTTTTGTGCCATTTACCATCCAGCAGATAAAACATGATAACTAGGGTTACCAGCAGTTTGTGCACATACCTACGGGTGAGTCAGTGTGACTTTGGTCTGGTCCTCCTGCTTCCACTTTCTTAGAATGGTCATCCCAAATTGCTATCATTCTTGGCAGGTGTAAATATGAAACCAAGAAGTCAATTCACTGCTCTCATCAGGACCCAGGATTGGGCTCATCCAGGAAGAACAGGTCAAATGATTAAAGCCATGGGTAACCAACGTTTCTCTTTCAAAAATGGACTTCAAACAGCTTGAGGTTTATGCACTGGGGCCCTGGTCATTTCGTTCCAAATTTGGTCTTTTACAGAATGATGCAAGAATTCTTGGTCTGCACTTTGTTTCTTCCCATGCTTATTGCTTATTTTTTGCACACTGTATTATGCATGAGTATGCATAATTAATTACATTACTGGGGCAAGATCAAGCAAACAGGAATTCCTGTCCCCCAAAAAAAATTAACGAGTGAAGTTATCTGGATCAAAAACAGAATAAAAAGCAGTTGAATGGCAGAACTCCAAAGCACTTTGCTGATCTCTCTGGACAATTCTCTCCTGTGCTTTTTTTTTTTAATGATCTTGACTGTATTGTCCGCCTAGTCTGGACTCAAAATCTAGCAAAAATGTCCTTTTCCTCTTATCACTCTTATAGATAACAAATTCATGTAAATGTTTAGGTCAAAGATAAATTGCCTATAAAAAGTTGGGTTTTTTTTCTCACATTTTACACAAAGGCTATCATAGAGGAAATGTAAAGATTGCCAAGATTCTTAGGGAAGGAGAGTTCTATCAAACATGCTACCCTCACCCTCCTTCCCCAATTTTGAAACTTGCTTTCAAAATGGTACAATCTGACACAGATCTGAAAATTGAGTGGTGAATTGTCACTTCAAATCCAACCACAACTAGAACCACTTGTTCACACACAATTTGTCAGTGCCTCACTTTTGCAGCATCCTGCCAATATCAGTGTAACATTTATTTTGTTTTCAGTCTGCTAGACTGCTGGCACCTGTCTGTTCTCTCAAAAAGGTTCACACAAAATTTTGTAACCTGGTACAGAATACAAAATTATGGGTGATTGTTGATAGTAAAGATCGGCTTTGATCTATGCAAAATAAAGCATAGAACGATAATTCACAGTTTTCAGTTCCCTCTCCCCGGTATTCATTGGGTCCTTATTTTCTTCCCAGTAGCCATCTTCCAAAGCTCCAGCCCTTTTTCAAAGCTGTCGTGTTAGTAACACACTCTGGCTCTACTACATCATTACTCTTTTTATATTGTCCCATGGTTTCTACTCTGCACGCTCATGCGTGCACTCACACATCCCCCTTACCTCAATATCGCGATGTGACATCAACTCACAGCCCCTATATCCATATCACTCCATGATTTCCACTCTGTGCTCCACACCTACCCCCTCTCAAAAAAACCCAAAGTATATCTACATTATCTACGATTAGTAAGTAACCCCACATGATACATTCCAGATTTCCATTCCACTCCTACCCCACACCACCACGAGAAAAAAAAACAACATACCCATATCATCACATGATTTCCAAGGGACACCAGTATCATTCCGTAATTTCCACTTTTCCTCCCCAACCCCACTCAAACAAAAAAAGCATATCCATATCATCCAATAATTGCCACTCTGCCCACCCCACCCCTTCCTCAAAACATATCATTCCATTATTTCCACTCTAACCCAATCACAAGAATTATTTCCACTCTGCCCCCATCTCCAAACAGGTTCATAATCTCCTATGATTGTAACTTTACCCCTGCTAACATGTCTACATTTTCCCCCACCTGCCCCAAACACAGCACCCAGCATGTCCATGCCGCTCCTTACTTTCCACTCCCTCCCCTCCTAACAAGTCCAGTCATCTCCGACTAACTGGTCATGAGGATGCGGCCATAGGCACTGTCCTTATTCACTGCCAAACAATTCTCCTCGCTGAGTATTCTGGCATATGCTGTGCATCTGTCAGCCTCTGGATGTGGATGTATGCAATGGATCCAACTCTAGCAAGCTTCACACGTGTTGAATGAAGATTTCAGGAAAATCCAGCTGCATTCTTCACCCTGAGAAAGTGACACAAGACTGATGCAAGACAGCAGTCAATGCAAGACAGCAGTCAATGTCGGCCATCGGCTACTTGTTGTGGTATTTTCTGACAAAGGCGGCCACATCAAACTTGCGCTTGCAGCCCTCGTAGTTCATGTAGCGAATCTTGCCGAAGACAGGTCTCTCCCCCCAGCCTTGGTCATGAATGCCACACACGGACCACATACAACCTGTGACAAAATGACCAATACGTCAGTCAGACAGTACTGAAGGCAAATAAGCAAACCATTCAAGTCCATCATCACAGCTTAATCTAGGATTTTTGAAAAAGGGGTTTCAGTCCCCCCCCCTCCCTCATATCAAAAAAAGGGGGGCACTCCCCTCCCCCCCCCCCCTCCAACCCCACGTTACATACCTCCTCCACCTTTGTACACAGACTTCAACACACCTTGATCAAATCAGATAAACAAAATATTAAAAAAATAAATAAAGTCTGCTCCAGTCAGATTTCTCTCACTGGCAGTTGCAGCAGCCTGGACGAAGTCTTTCTGCATAGCTTCTGTTTGCATGGCGTGGCGGTGGTCAGATACTTCAATGTGGTGCTCGATGGTGTTAGTGCGGAAGTTCGTATAACCTTGGGGCAACATAAATACGTTTTGTTTCTTGTGTTTCAAACACAATTCACATCGCATCCCACCGGACTTCAGCTTAGACATCCAGGACCACTTCTTCAGCCAATCGTCTTGAAACCGGTGTTCCCTTGAACTGGCACTCTTTTCGGGCTGCTTCTCGAGCTTTTGGATGTAGTCGCGGTTTCTTCATGATCTTCTCCACCCTCGCATGGCACAGTATCTTTTTTTTTTTTTTTACTTTTCCTCCACGAAAGTCGAAGTCGAATACGGTGGGTGCACGCTTCATTTTGGAAAATATCCAATATGGTGCCTTAAACTCTCGCAACTTCTCGTCGGTGATCAAGATGGAGGAGATGAACGCCGTCGATTGGTTGATTTACACTAACAGCCAATTAAATATCAAGAAATCATTCGCTCCTGCTCAGTCGTAGTTTCAGTTTTTCAAGCAGACGACAAACGAGCGCCCGCAACGATCAGTGAACAGGGCAGGCAGTTCTGCAACTGTGCGGGAGTCTGCCCGCGGTAAGACTCGATAATTGCGGGAAGGAACAGATTTTCGGGGGATTGTACCAATCCCGCACTCTAGATTAAGCTCTGCATCATCATCGTCATCTTAGAAAATGAACACACTTCAAGAAAATCTATTGTAAATATGTGTCTACAGTGTAAAATGGTCACATGCTGTATTGACAATGAATAATAAACAGCACATAGGACTTGCAGTTTACACCGTTATTACAGCTAGTGACAGTGACAACAATGGGACAGTATTTACCAAAGCACGAAAACGCCTTTGAGTTTGCATAAAAATGATGACAAAGATCCCTTTTTCCAGCACACCTTGTGTTCTGGTCAGGCTGAAACCTATGCTTCTATGTAGAACACAGAAAAAAACAAAACTACATGAAGTTTTTTTTAACGCTTTGCAATCTTTTTGCTCATCAGTACATCTAACATCTTTTAATCATTCATGCTTTCTGATTCTTCTTTCAATTTTGATTGATCCTGAAAAGTGAATAAAATCATAAGGCAAAAATGAACAGATGCAAATTTTCTTCCCACTTTCTTTTATTCATTTATTTCAATCATTAGTTACTCTTTGCTCAGATTACTATCAAAAGATCCGTGAATCTGTTTCTAGAACTGTTGCACCTAATTATGTTACTGTGTTGATTCAATGAACAAAATCTACATGTCTTCAAACTAATCCTTTCAGTGTCAAAAAACAACAACAAAATTTGCATGTACTAAGTGCCCATTATCTCACACTGAAGTGACAATCTGAAAATGTGAAAAGCAGCATGGTTATTAGTCTGACGCAATATCACATCTTTATCAGTAAAGGTCAAAAAACTTCAGACTCGCTGGCATAAGGCAAACTAGCTAACACATACTGATGTGAAAGAGGTTTTGGCTGGCCAGTGAATAAACTCTGAGAGCAAAACACTATTGCTTGTGTTCACGCACTGGCGAAACCTGTGATCTGGTTCTATGGCCACCAATCTGCATGCTGCCTACGCCCAAAAGGATAAATAGAATGTACTCAGTTTATTTTTTTCCCCCTTTTGGCATGACTTGCAAAAGCACTTGCATAAGGCAAGCAATAGCAAGCATATTTGTTACTTTTGTTCTCACTAAGCAATCAGTTATTGCTAATAGGATACTTCCCTCACGCACATGGCATGTCAACCTTCAAATCTTGTCACAGACAGAACTGCGGCTCTATGTATACTTGCCGGATGAGAGACAATGACAAATTATCTCCCTTGGCTCCTAGACAACTAGGCATTTCCAGGATTTCATCCAGCAAAGTTTTGACACCACAACCAACCTGATTTTATATTAACTCATTCTATACTATTATCTCCCCTTACTTCCCCCAGAAACTGACACTTTCTCTCTCTCTCTCTCTCTCTCTCTCTATATATTTTTTTTTTAAATCATAAAAAAAGAATAAACACACATGATTTTTTCAAGTTGTGTTTATAAATGACTGTGAGAAACAATAAAAAATGCAGCAAAGTTATTTTTCTATTTATTTGGTAAGACAGTACGCATGACACATAAATTGAGATTTTGTGTGTCATGTAAAAATAGGGGTGGTACACACCCTATGAACAAAAAATTTACATTAACTGGTTTTATGCCCTGAAATTATTCAACTGTTTTCAACAATTCAAGGGCTTCAGTCACATTGTAACGGCGATTTGTAATGTTTCTTTCACCACGTGTGCTTGATGGTGTAGCAGACAGAAAAATTCAAAAGCTTTGGACCGCATATGTGGTCCTTACTATACAAAGGTTCTAAACATAAGGACCGGATATGCAGTCCTTAGTATAGAAAGAGTTAAAAAAAACAATTTTGAATTTCAGGTTTATTTTCTGTCATATATGTAATTTCTTGTAAGCAACTGGTCAATTATCAAAAAGATATATGAAGAGATTCACAATTTCTTCAATTTCAAAGGGATTTCTAACCCTTAAAAAAAAAGGTTTCCAAAATTCTAAAAGTGTCCAGACACATAAGAACCCTGACAATGTATAACTACATGTCAGTTGTCACTACTCTTCAGATGAATTTCAACCCAGCTGACCTTATAGGTCCTTTCAGATCTCTGTCTGGGTGACATACAACTGATACATCAATGTTCAATTTGAACATCATGATCAAAACATTCATCACACAAAGCACCAATCGAACATCATGATCAAAACATTCATCACACAAAGCACCAATCACTACAGAGAAACATCAACCTGCTCCTCTTACCCACGTAACCATTGGGATCGCGACCATCCAGGTTGTACTTGTCGTTGAGATAGATGGCTTCCTTCAGTGCTTCTTCTGGGGACGGCGTCCACTCCAGGATCTTCTTGGCCCAGTACATCCTTAGGAAGCCATGCATCTTGCCCTCGCGCACCATCTGCATCTGAAAAAACATTCTGCATTTTCCAATAATGCCGTGCTGAAATGTTTTGCAAAAACCTTTTCTTCTCCCTAACGACTGCTGTGCTAAACAATGAACCCCACCCCTCCCCGTCCCACATTCTTCCCCTTTTGGGAAACATGGGAACAAAGCCAGCTGAAATGAAATTCACTGATTTCTCAAACTGCCTCCATCTTGTCTAAACTGCCAAAGTGTCTTGGTTCTCTCTGTACCTAATGATAACTGCACACATTTTAGATGATCAAACACAAAACAAACTTACCATAAAAATATCCATTGTACTGATCCAACTCCCATGCCCCTCACACCCCTCCTCCCCAGTTCCCATGCCAGTCATTCTGATTCCCTTATGCTGAGCCACACCCTACAAGTCCCATCACAATCAAGATTAGGTCATCCTGAGGATGCCACTGCTGCTCTGTCATATCAGTGGTGTCCAGTAACGTCTGTTCTTGCACAGCCAAGTAGTCATCAACTGCATTATTTGCTGACTGATAAATTCCATTGATTTATCCATATCTTTCTTTATATCAATTGGGCGATTCACTGGTGGAATGCCAAGAAGGAAAAAAATATACAGGGGTACTTTATGGATTCAGAGGGACCTCAGCTTGGTAACCACAGGCTTTTGATGCCCTGGGATGTGCAGGTGAGCATGGATGGCAAGAATGAGCCATGTGTTCCACAGGTTTTTGTGGAAGGAAAGGGACTGGAAAAGAATAAAAAAAATTGGTGGTATGTTGGTTCATCTGTTCGACTGAATGATTTGTTCGACTGAATGATTTTTTAAACAAAATCTTACTGTACTACTATTTTTGTCATATGCTTTCGATTGTCACTTATTCACTTTTATGCATCATTCATCATTATTGCTATTGTCTTATTTCCGTTAACATTCTCAACCCAGATAATACCTTCATCACTACGAGCTTAATTTTCATCCAATAAAAGCAGCAGCAACAGTATCATTATTGTTGTAGTAGTTGTTACCTTTATCATTGATGCCCTTGTTGTAAATTATTACTGTTACCATTTGTTGTTGATCGATCACAAAGATGTCATCTGAACAACCATTCCCCACAAATACTCGAGCGCACACCACACACACACACACACACACACCTCATGCACGACTGTATACACAGGCAGACGCATATGCCCATGGGTGCACATGAGTGAATGCAGGAGCATGCCTGCACAAGCCCATAGATTACAAACACAGGCATACACACACATGCACCATATACACTTGCACATACATAGGAGCCCACCCCACTCGCACACACATACATGCATGTGCATAGACACACCTTGGTTGGCATCATCCGCTTTTTTCCAGTTTTCTTTCTGTTCTGGTTGTATAAGACTCGAACAAGTAAAACGCGGTAACGCCGTTGTACAAAGCAAATTTTGGTTTATTACAAACCTTCTTCAGGCTAAAAGGTTGGCCAACTAAACACGCACACACACACAGACATCCAAGTCCCTGTCACATAAAACAGAAGCTGTTCTGGTTGTTAACGATCTCTTGATGACATCTGAATTTCTAAAGGGATCTTTAACTTTGGCCGTTTTAGTCCAAAGGTGTCACCCCCACAGGTTGTATACACTTTACTCCAATGGCTTCCTTACTGGTTCCATAGATTTCATAGGTGCCCCAAAAGGTTGCACAAACATCGTCTCCAAAGGCATTTCGATTCTATGGCAAAAGCATGACAACAGAGGGGTTCCACAGGGTTAAAGTTCAACCTCTGGGATAAAACATAAAAACATGCCACAAATGGCTGCATTACAAATAACTATGCATTAACAAAACAAAAAATTTTAAAATAAACAGATGACAGTGAAATGATGTCATCCATAATGTGAAAATCAGGACCAACTGACCAATGTCAATGCGTACTTAGGATACAGACACTCATACTGGTGCACTTACCTGAGCAGCATTCCACAAATCATCATGAGTTTTGGCCCCTTCCAGCTGTTGAGGACTGTAGATGTGGGAACGCTTGTCTCCCTTGTGAGCTTCCAGGGTTTCCTGGGCCCATTTGTATGCTCCTGACCACACAGTATGACGATGTGTACATACACCATCACAGGCTACTGACCACACAGTATGACGATGTGTACATACACCATCACAGGCTACTGAACACACAGTATGACGATGTGTACATACACCATCACAGGCTACTGACCACACAGTATGACGATGTGTACATGCACCATCACAGGCTACTGACCACACAGTATGACGATGTGTACATGCACCATCACAGGCTACTGACCACACAGTATGACGATGTGTACATACACCATCACAGGCTACTGACCACACAGTATGACGATGTGTACATACACCATCACAGGCTACTGACCACACAGTATGACGATGTGTACATACACCATCACAGGCTACTGACCACACAGTATGACGATGTGTACATACACCATCACAGGCTACTGACCACACAGTATGACGATGTGTACATACACCATCACAGGCTACTGACCACACAGTATGACGATGTGTACATACACCATCACAGGCTACTGACCACACAGTATGACGATGTGTACATACACCATCACAGGCTACTGACCACACAGTATGACGATGTGTACATACACCATCACAGGCTACTGACCACACAGTATGATGTGTACATACACCATCACAGGCTACTGACCACACAGTATGATGATGTGTACATACACCATCACAGGCTACTGACCCCACAGTATGATGATGTGTACATACACCATCACAGGCTACTGACCACACAGTATGACGATGTGTACATACACCATCACAGGCTACTGACCACACAGTATGATGATGTGTACATACACCATCACAGGCTACTGACCTAACAGTATGACGATGTGTACATACACCATCACAGGCTACTGACCACACAGTATGATGATGTGTACATACACCATCACAGGCTACTGACCTAACAGTATGATGATGGATCCAAACCACTGTAGGCCTCTAACCACACAGTATGACGTATGCATACATACCATTGAAAGCCTCCGACTTCTTTGTATGATGTATACATACTCTACATAGTAGGCTTCCAACCACACAACCTGAAGTATACATACGCACACACCATTTTAGGCCTCTGACCTCACCGTATGATGTATACATACACAACATCGCAGGCCTCCAACCACAGGGCCTGGTGTATACAAACTCACACACCATTGTAGGCCTCTGACCTCACACTAAGTCACAGTATGATGTGTACTTACACCATTGTAGGCCTCTGACCTCACAGTATGATGGGTACATACACACTATTACAGATTTCTGTCCTCACAGTATGATGTGTACATACACATTAGTACAGACCTCTGTCCTCACAGTATGATGTGTACACACACACTCAGACCTTCCAATACCTAAATGGCTTGTCAGTATCTTTTGCAACTGTTCTCAGTATTTTCAAGCAGTTGCCAGTATTTTCATCGCATGCACGGCATAATCATGTTAGATATTTATTATATTATTTAAATGAGAAAAAAAACCTATAAACATAACCCTGCATATAATATAATGTACATGTACACACAACATACACAGACATTATTAAAATTATAGCTAAAAATCATTATAAAAGAACCATGGTTCACTAGCAGTCATACAGACACACAGAAGAGATACACAGGGGGGAAAACATGATGTCGCACAAAAACACAAACATAAGCAAAGGAGTAGGCCTACCTAATTGTAGATTAATGTTGTACAAGTAATCCATTCAGCTTCAGTTTCTGGTTTAGTCACAGGGAAGGTCAGTCTTTGTTGCACAAATAATCCATTCAGTTTCAGTGTCACAATAATACTACTTCATAGGCATAGCTTTCGGCAATTTTATTGCCTGGAAACATAGCTCTGAACAAGGGCCCAGCATGGTCGGAAGCACTCAGTGGAATGTTGTGCTCCACGAGGAAGTGAGTGAACAGGGTTTCAGCACGAATCACATCCTGCTCATCACATTTGTCTTTGGAAGAGACAGAGTCGAAAAAATTGGTAACTTTGGACGATTGCACCAGAGCTGCTCCTTTTTTCGTATGTCTTGCCGACTTCACGTGCCTGCCAACATCGTTGGCGCCACCGGCACTAATTACAAAGTCGAAATCGCACACCGTGCATCTGGCAAAAGTTGATCCAACTTTGGATTCCACTATGCACGGGTACGTCTTAGTGTACGACTTCAGGAAGTGCTGATCTCGTTTCTGTTGCTTTTTTCCTCCACTGCCTGATGCCGTTGACTCCTCGATTTTCCGCTTTTGCAAAGTTTTCTCCATTTTTCCCCCCTCAATTAAACTTGGACAATCTCTGGATAGTAGAACTTTCAACCGGAAAGCAGAAGCAACTCAAAAGTTTCGTTGATTGGACAAAAGTTGGAATAGCTTAACGCAACAGCTAACGCGATTGGTTGATGGTCGATGTTGAGGCAGGCAGAGGCTAAAAATAGCCATTCCATTGCCATGTTCGTCGCACACAAGCCAAGCCTTCCTTTCCCTTCTCTCTGTCTCTCTCAACCAGTGTCTGTGTAGTCGAAACACACGACTGAGCCATTCCATTGCGATGTTCGTCGCACACAAGCCAAGCCTTCCCTTCCCTTCTCTCTCTCTGTCTCTCTCGACCAGTGTCTGTGTAGTGGAAACACATGACTGGAACGGTTTTATTATGCCATTCTCGAGCTTATTTTTGGGAGATTTTATCTCCGTATTGATTTACAGTCGATCGTATTTTCCGTATTTTTCTTCTTCTCCGTACGAAAATACGGTGGGAACGGGACGGTTGGAAGGTCTGCACACTATTACAGACCTCTGACCTCACAGTATGATGTGTACATACACATTAGTACAGACCTCTGTCCTCACAGTATGATGTGTACATACACACTATTACAGACCTCTGTCCTCACAGTATGATGTGTACATACACACTATTACAGACCTCTGTCCTCACAGTATGATGTGTACATACACACTATTACAGACCTCTGTCCTCACAGTATGATGTGTACATACACACTATTACAGACCTCTGTCCTCACAGTATGATGTGTACATACACACTATTACAGACCTCTGTCCTCACAGTATGATGTGTAC
>CM031613.1:51393309-51463309 GCA_018398815.1 Conus ventricosus | reverse complement strand
ATGATGTGAACATACACCATTGTAGACCTCTGACCTCACAGTATGATGTTACATACACCACTGTAGACCTTTGACTTCACAGCATGATGATGTAAACATACACATCTGACTTCACAGTATGCCAGTGTGCCAGATTTTGTTGCAGATGGCAATCAGGATATCACTGTCCCTTTACAGGTTTCCAGAGTTCTGCAGGGATGTTGTCAATGCTTGCAGCTTTCGGATTTTCATGATTTTACTGATGCTAATGACTACCTCAGGGAGCACTAGAGTTGCAATGTAAAAATACAAAGACTGAGGTAGCTGAAAAATTACGAAATGAAATGCTTGAAAAGGCTGAAGATATGAAAAAAAAATGTCGAACGGTTGAAATACAACACAAATTAAGACAAAAAGAACGAAAAGTAAAATTTTTAAAAATAAAAAAAATTTTAAAAAGGAAAGAAAAATAAAAAGCAACTGTTGAAAGGAAAAAAAGTTTTTACAGAACAAAAAAAAATGGGGGACAGGCTGCCCCGAGGCCAATTTAAAGAAAAACAACCAAATGTTTAAAAAGGTTAAAAAAAAAAAAAAGAAAAAAAAAAGAAACAAGTGCCTAAAAATCTGTTGGTACCCTAAAACTTTGGAATTCCCTGCCCTTTAAAAGAAGCATTACTAAAAGATTCTCAAAGTAGATCTTTTGCATCCAAACACTTTTTTGGCATGTTCGTCTTAAACGGGCCCAACAAAAGATGCTGCAAACCTTTAAGGGAGTCATAATAAACGGATTGTAAAAACAGAATTTTGTTACCCCATTTACCCCCCTTTATGACCGCCCCCCTCGATAAAAAGCATCCACCCCCCTCCCGACTTCGACCTGGTAAAAACTGACGGTCAAGTTTCCAGCCTGAACGGATATCTGACCTAAAAAAAGTGCCCCAAAAAAAAAATTTTAAATCAGAACCAGTGCCCACACAAATTTTGTGCATGATAAAAATTTCAGTAAAACTAATAAAATGCGATGAAATAATAGAATGGAGTTATCCAAAGCACAAAAAGACGGGCATCTTTTCACCAAGGAAATAACACTCTGAAAAGAATTTAATCACCAAAAACACCACACTGCAAACCATGAGGCCTTTATACCCAGGGATAGTACAAGGAAAAAGAAAAACAAAAATCGAACATAAAACTACCCCCCATTTTTTCCAAAACCGCTTAAAAATCGGCCAATTTTGCTTTTATGAATAAAAAAAAAAAGGGCAAAAAAAGGGTTTTAAAAAGGGTTTTAAATTTTAACCGATGTACACTTTTAAATTTGGTTTTTTAAATTCCCCACGGGCTAAAGCCTCTTACAAAAAACCAAATTTTCTTTCTAATCGGACAAAAATGTCAAGAAAAAGGGTTCAGGGCAGTTCTGACTGTTTGCTTTAAAAGTCGTTTTGAGTCAAAGTCTTCAATAGCGTAAAGACGAAAAAGCAAAGAAAAAAATTTGGTGGGGCTGGGTCTTTTTAACGGGTTAGGGGCCCTTGTGTCCGACCAAAGACGGTACGGCCTAGGGAAAACCAAACCCCCCGGGAAAAGGGGGGGTTTCAGGAATAAAATCTCGCGCTATTACTGAAAGCATGGAGAATAGCGAACAAACACACTGCTTTGGTTTCTGAATCGCGCCTATAGCTGACCAAAATTTACAAAAACGACGCACAAAAGGCCAACCGGGGGAACCGGAAAAGGGGAATTGGGTCTTTGTCCCAACCCCTGTGAGCTATTTTCGCTCCCGGGAACGAATTATCGGTTCCGAAGCGTTTGGGAATTCTTACACAAACACGAACACATACGCACCGCCCGGGGCCCGCACGACCACACACACACACACACACACCCACCATGCGCCCCGGCACCCACACAATGCCCGCCCCACCAATATGTACAAAAAAACAAAAAACTTACCGTAAATACCCCATTATGAAAAATTAACATTACAGAGTGGGGTTTGGGAAATGAACTTTTAACTCCGACAAGGGAAAAAAACAAAACAAAAACAAGACCACCTTGACGAAAAACTGCTGAAACCCAAAACTATTTTTGGGTGGGTTTGTGTATGTGTTGTGTGTTTTTGTGTGTGGGTGTGTGTGGTGTGTGTGTGTGGGGTGGCGCCCCGTGGTGCCCTGTGAGAGGAGAGAGAGAGAGAGAGAGAAAAGAGAGAAAAGAGAGAGAGAAAAAAAAATTTGAAAAAAAAAAAAACCAAAAACAAGACCACCTTTAAAAGGGAAAAACTGTTTTGAAAACCCAAAGCCCGAGTGTGTGTGTGTGTTTTAAAGTGTGTGTGTGTGTGTGTGTTTTTGTGTGTGTGTGTGGTGTGTGTGGGGTGTTTTTGTGCGCGCCGGGGCTTGAAGAGAGGGGAGAGAAGAGAGAAAAGAGAGAAGAGAGAGAGAGAGAGAGAGAAAAACAAAAAAAGAGTGAAAAAGAGGAATGGTTTATAAACAGACTACAAAAAAAGAAAACTGCACACAAATTTCCCCTTTAAATAAAATCAAAAAGGGAAGAAAAAAACATGCACAGTGTACACCTGGGGCGCATGCAAAAACTGAGAGAGAAAGAGAGAAGTGAAGAAAACAGAGAAAAAGAGAGAAGAGAGGGGGTTTTCCCTTAGGGGGAAAAGAGGGGGGGAAGAATTGGGGTGGGGGGGATGACTGATTGAGAATACATACATAAAAAAAAACAGAAAATCCCGGGATACCTTTGTACACAAAAAACAATAAAAGCATGCAAGAGAGAGGAGGGGAGGAGAGGGGAGGGGGAGGGGGGCCCTGAAAAAAATAATCCCTATATGAAAAAATTGACTCCCACAGAAAATTTTTTGTACATACAAAATCAAAAAAACAGACAAAGAAAATGTTTTCACATAAACAAGGGCTTGCACTCATAACTGAACAATCTCCTCTCTCCTTTCCTCTCTCTCTCTCACCCACACACAACACACACCCCAAACACACACACACACACACACAAAACCTCTCTCCCTCTCTCTCACACACACACACACCTCCTCTCCTCTCTCTTTTCTCACAAAACACACAAAACACACACACAAAACCCCACACACACACACAAACCACACACACAAAAAATTTACAAAACCCAAGGGCACACGGCAAAACGGGGCCCTGAGGCGGAGAGAGAAGAGAGAGAGAGAGAGGGGGAGAGAAGAGAGGGGAAAAGGAGAGAGAGAGAAACTGAACTGAAACTGATGCATGCATGACTTCACAGAAAAAAAACAATATCACACAAAACCACACACACAAAACACACACACACAAAACACACAACAATCCCCGGGCCCAGGGCCCAAAACGAAACTGGGGTTTGGGTCAGGGAAGGGGGGGAGGGGGGGAGAGAGAGCAGAGAGAAGAGAGTGGGGGAAAAGAAAAGGAGAGAGAGAGAGAGAGAGAAGAAGAGAGAGAGAAAGGAGAGAGAGAGAGAGAGAGAGAAAAACTGAAATTAAAACTGACTTGCATATGCCCTTAACAAACAAAACAATCACAACACACCCCAAAACACACACCCCACACACACACACACACACACACACACACACTGACTCACACCACACACACACACCCACACAAAACACACAAAACACACACACACCACAAACACACACACAAAACACACACACACCCCAACACACACACACACACACAAACCACACACACACGCCCCCGCACGAAAACGAAACCCCAACACACACCACCCCAATTGAAACCACGTTTCTTGAGGGTTAAAGCATTTTTCTTTTCAATATCCACTTCTCACACATAACTGTTCACTATCCCCCTTTTAACACAACAAAAAACTGTCTTGTCTGCACAGGTTTTCGGGTTTGTCCTACACCTCAGTTTCAGCGGCTTGGGGTTAAACAGAAGAGGGGTGAAAACTGAGGGGGGTTTTTGCGGTTGTCCCCTTTTCCCTCTCAAACCGCCCACACCCCCACCCCGCCCCCCAACCCCCACCCCTTTAAAAAGAAGTAAAACTTTCCCTTTTTAAAAAAAAATCTAAAAAAAAAACTATAGTTAAAGTTCAGTAGTTATCCTCCCCTTCATGTAATAATTTTTAAAAAACCTATTTTTTATCAAAAAATCATAATTTTGGGAAAAAAAAGGTCAATATTTCTACTATTATATAAAACCCTTTTAAAAAACCTTTGCAATTCAACTTGTAAAAAGTGAACATATGTTAAAATTTTAAAAGAACATTACAAGGCCTTACTTTCTATAGGTTGTTTAAAATTCAAAAATTTTTTTTTGGGAAAAAAGGGATAGAAATTTATGTATGCTTTTTCCCTTTTAAACCCAAATCTTAACGAATATGAATTTTCATACCTGTCTCTCTCTTGCTCTAAAAAGGATGATCTGAAAAATCAGATTTTTGATTGGCACTTTGGGTTTGCTGGTTGGGAAAACTGGTTAAAAAATTTTTTTTTTTTTTTCCCCCCCCCCCGGGGGAAAGGGAAAAGGGGCAAAAATTTTTTTGGGCCTTTTTTTTTTAACCCCGGTTTTTAAATTTTTTTTAAGTTTTCTTTTTAAAAAAAAAACCAAAAGGGAAAAATTTTTTTTTCCCCCAAAAAAAAAAATTAAATTTTTTTTTAAAAAAAACCCCCACCTTTTTTTTTTTTTTAAACTTTAAATTTTTAAAAATTTTTTAAAAACCCAAAAATTTTTTTTTTCAAAAGGGGAAAAAATTTTTTTTTTTTTTTAAAACCCCCCCCCCCCCCCCCCCCTTTTCTCCCCCCCCCCCCCCCCCCCTTTTCCCCCCCCCCCCCCCCCCAAAAAAAACCCCCCCAAAACCCCACACCACACCCCCACCAAAACCCCCCCAAAAAAACCCCCAAAAAAAAAAAAAAAAAACCCCCCCCTTTTAAAAAAAAATTTAAATTTTTTTTTAAAAAAAATTTTATTTTTAAAAAAATTTTTTTTTAAAATTTTTTTAAAAAAAAAAAAAAAAATTTTTAAAAAAAAAAAAAATTTTAAAAAAATTTTATTAAATTTTTTAAAAAAAAAAAAAATTTTTAAAACCCCCTTTTTAAAAAAATTTTTTTAAAAAAAAATTTTTTTTTTAAAAAAAAAAAACCCCCCCAAAAAAAAAGGGGGAAAAAAAAAACCCCAAAAAAACAAAAAATTTTTTCCCCCCCCCCCCAAAAAAGGGGCCCCCCCCGGGGGGGGTTTTAAAAATTTAAAAAAAAAGGGGGGGCCCCCCCCAAAAAAAAACCCCCCCAAATTTTTTCCCCTTTTGGGAAAAAAAAAAACCCCTTTTTAAAATTTTTTTGGAAAAAAAAAAATTTTTTAAAAAAAGGGTTTTAAAAAAAGGGGGGGAATTTTTCCCCCCCAAAAAAAAAAAATTTTAAAAACGGGGGTTTTTTTTTTGGGTTGGGGGCCCCCCCCCAATTTTTGGGGGGGCCCCAAAAAAATTTTTGGGTTTAAATTTTTTTAAAAAAATTTAAAAAAAAAAAAAACCTTTTTTATTTTTATAACCTTTTAAAAAAAATTTTTTTTTTAAAAAAAAAAAAATACCTTTTAAAAAAGGAAAAAAAAAAACCCTTTTTTAAAAATTTTCCCCTTTCAAAAGGGCCTTTTTTAAAAATTTTTAAAAAAAAAAATTTTCCCCCGGGGTTTTCCTTTTTTTTCCCCCCCCGCAAAAATTTTTTTTTAAAAAACCCCCCAAAAAATTTTAAATTTTTTTTTGGGGGGTTTTTTGGGGGCCCCCCCCCCCAAAAAAAAAAAACCCCCCCAAAAAAATTTTTTTTTTTTTGGGTTTTTTCCCCCTTTTTTTTTTGGGGAAAAAAAAATTTTTCCAAAAAAGAAAAAAAAAAGGGGGGTCGGCCCCCTTGAGCCAATAGGAAAGGCCCAACGACGCCGCGCGCGACGGCGAAAGCTGGGTTTGCCGGTCGCAAAGTTCTGCAGAAAGTTTTAAACACGAACTTAATTTGGTACTCACAGAGAAGAGCGAAATGCCAGCTTTTGTCACACTCTCAAGTACTCACTGCGCTATTGCTCTCGTACAGAAATTTTAGTCTAAAAACCTCTGTACAGTAAATATAACTTAATGATGTTGCACCAGTCTCGAAGCGTCCAAACACAAAGCGTGTTCGCTGAGGAAAAGATCGCGCGTCTGGTACAGTTGCGGTGGCTGACTCGTTACGCGCCTAGCTGGGGTCAAAAGGCAAAGCGTTGAATGAACTAAATGCTGTGGTTGTGAGTGGGTTGGCGCGGGCCGTGCGGTTTTTAACGGTCAGATTTTGAAACACTGCATGGAAGTGCCATTTGTGTGTGATGACCTTTCTATATACAAATTGCATTAAAATCCACCAATATATAAAAAATAATGGAAAAAATAAGGGTTTTTATCGGTTATATAACCGATATACACTTTTGAAACTGGTATTTTAGTCCTCACTGGGCTAAAGCCTGTGTACATACCAAATTTCATCCAAATCGGACAATATGTCAAGAATAACGGTTTTAAACGGTCAGATTTTGAAACACTGCATGCAAGTGCCATTTGTGTGTGATGACCTTTCTATATACAAAATTTCATTAACACTATCCCTGCGTATGTGTGCAACGTGAGTTTTCCCCCTCCCGCACACAGCCACTCACGCTAAAACCCCGCCTACGTAGCGATTTTGGCATTTTTGGAATTTATTTTACGTGTTATGTTTGGGGCCGTGTTAACATCATGTTTGGTATGTCTGAAAAGAAGAAATCAAGGACTTTTAGTTGAATGTACTTTCAAAACTCTAAGAGATCCTGCGTTGAGACAACGCACGGATAAATGAAGTAACCAAACACACAGAAATAAAAACAAGTGCAGAGTTTGACGATCAATGTTTAGTGATGGCATGCAGACAAATTGATACAAAAAGCACTCAACTTATACAGTTATGGTTATGATACTTTTCGCCATCAGTTATTATCCATTTTTAAACTATTTCACAGAATCTGGGCTAAAGAGGTTTGCGAGTCAAGCGCCTGTGTGTGTTACTGAATCGTCGAATCGGTTTATTTGTCATTGTAATTCAAGAACATCTTCAAATAACCATCCCACATCTTCCCTATCATCTCCACTGTCGATCGACTCTCCTTCGTTATCGGAATCGCCTTGAATACATTGAAACAGTAACGGTGCTGAGCTGGCATTTTTACTAGACTCTAGCAGACGAAAGGCCGGTGCCAGAAATGTGGTCAGTTCCAAGTCCGGAAAAAACCCAGCAAGGGGTTCTTTGTCTCAGCTGCAGATAGTGAAGGTGAACTTTGCTTGAACTTAAGAACTAGGGCATGTCAGGCTACCAGGAACCCTCTACTAATTTTTGGCGGGAGTTACTTCACTAAGACCATTACAGTTTGAACAGTAGAATTTTTAAAAATAAGAACGCACGCACCGGTGCGTTCCGTAGGCAACGGAGCTTTCAGTCAGCGCACAGCACCGTGCGTTCCGTAGGCAACGGAGCTCTGCGCGGGCGCACGGAGGCATGCGTTCCATAGGCAAAAAGTTAAAACCCACCAATATATAAGAAATAACGGCAGAATAACGGTTTTTAACAGTTGTTTAATCCATTTTCAGCATTACATCACTTACATATGGACAGAGGATCCGATTTGTCACAAGATCATCCAAACCGCTTATAATTGGCCAAGTACTTTCTGAGATATTCCATAAAGAAAAACCGTTACAGGCCGTTACAACCGTTAGTAACGGCTATAACAGGGCAAACTAAAACATCAGGCATCATCCATGACCCATAATGAACATACCTGCTAATTTTCATAAAGGTCGGCCAAATACTTTCTGAGATTATTCCACAAAGAAGAAAAACCGTTACAGGCCGTTACAGCCGTTAGTGATGGTTATAACCGTAAACTAAAAACATCGGGCATTATTCGTGACCCATAATGAACATACCTACACATTTTCAGAAACTGAGAAAGATCGGCCAAGTACTTTCTGAGATATTCCATAAAGAAGAAAAAGCATTACAGGCTGTTACAGCCGTTAGTAAGAAGTTGTTCTTTAAGAACTGGGAGTAACAAAAAGGGAGCAAATCATATCGACAGAGCTGTAAAGAGCGACTCATGGATGAGACTTAACAGTGAAACGTGAAGAAGGCACAGGCCACCTTTCTGCATTCCAGGCCAGTTTAGGTGGCAACGTCCAGTGTCTTGGTCCACGGCAGCAAGAAACCCTCCCAGTCCCCACTTTTTGCTTTTTTCCAGAAGCTCCATCTGGCCATGCCCTGTTTGGCACTGATGACCCCAAAGGTTGGACAGGACTGCAAAATGGGGACTGGGCTTTGTGGGCCACTTACATTCATATTTACTGAAAGCCTATAACATTCTAGTATTCCAAAACAGAAAACTACCCAAAATTGATTCATGACTTTCCATTGGTTACTGTTGATATGCAATACCTCACAACGAAAGGGTTCATTTTCCCATCCACTTGTCCTCTCTGTCATTCGTCGTCTCCCCTCCCACCTGTCCGTCTCCTCCCCAACCCCCTTTTTTCCTACACTCACCAAAGTGTACCCAAGGAGACAGGTTGCTCAGCGCCGACTTGTTGGGGTTGTTGCGATCAGCGGAGAAGAACTTGAGGCGCTGGTTGCAGAAGGACTCCAACATTTCGAGAGCGGCGGTGGTGCCAGGGGTGGCCCACTCCACTTCGCCTACACTGCGATCCACCTGAAGGAACTTCTGGGCCGCCTCCCAGTCCACGGCTGGCACATCCACAGATCCACACATGGCACAGTCATTGAACACTGTGTTTTAAGGAGACTGAAAATAACTGCAGCACTTACTTGAAAACAAAGCAAGATACATATAAGCACAAAAAAAGAAGTTGGAACCTGATACTTATTTAACATACAATGCAAAACAAAGTAACATTTTGATGAATAAGCACAAAAAAAAAATCCTTCGTAGTTCATGCAGGCTAAGAGGTCTTCTTCAGACATTATAAATAAGAGACCTAGCAAATGTACAAAACAATGCGTCCTATACTGCAGTATTGTTTTATGTGTGTTTTATGTCCGTTTTTTGTAACGTTAGAAGAAAACGTATTCATTGAAAATTTGCTTGTCCTGTGTTTTGGTTTGATCACAGACCAACCAGCCACAAAGACTACATTAAAGAAGGTCATTCTTGCCCTGGACAAAGACATGGCACACACAAACCTTTCTGTCACGTTTTAAATTTGAAATTGATGTCCTCAAGCCAAAATACACAAGAACACCATGCCCCGAAATGTTAACTGTTTTTTTGTTCTTTTTTTTTTTTTTGGTTTTGGTCAATAACGATTAACTGAAACTCAATGTGGGTCCTTGTTTTGACACTAAATACACTAAAATGGCAAAGTTCTGGCCTTCACAACAGCATGATACTGATCTCCAGAAAAAATCCTACATATGAACAATGTTAAAGTCCACTCCCAAACCGCAGATTCTCTGAGTACAATTGCCAACTAGAAATGCCCAGAACATGGCAACAAATTCTTACGTTAATCTGGACTGAAAATGATTAAACAAAGATCTCTTTCGTAAGAGATTCCAACACACACACACACACAAAAATCCTCTGGATCTAACAGATAAAAAAACACACACACAAAATCCTCTGGATCTAACAGATAAAAAACACACACACAAAATCCTCTGGATCTAACAGATAAAAAAAACACACACAAAATCCTCTGGATCTAACAGATAAAAAACACACACACAAAATCCTCTGGATCTAACAGATAAAAAAACACACACAAAATCCTCTGGACTAACAGATAAAAAACACACACACAAAATCCTCTGGATCTAACAGATAAAAGACACACACACAAAATCCTCTGGATCTAACAGATAAAAGACACACACACAAAATCCTCTGGATCTAACAGATAAAAGACACACACACAAAACCTCTGATCTAACAGATAAAAAACACACACACAAAATCCTCTGGATCTAACAGATAAAAGACACACACACAAAATCCTCTGGATCTAACAGATAAAAAACACACACACACAAAATCCTCTGGATCTAACAGATAAAAAACACACACAAAATCCTCTGGATCTAACAGATAAAAGACACACACACAAAATCCTCTGGATCTAACAGATAAAAGACACACACACAAAATCCTCTGGATCTAACAGATAAAGAAAAGCTTGACAGCAAACCATCCAGGCTTTAATTTTGATGATGGATACTGAGACAGAGTGACTAAGTAAGACAGATAGAGAGAGATGGACCGAGAGAAAGAGAGCAGAGACAGAGACAGAGAGACAAGGCGATGGAGAGGGAGTGGTTGCAATGAATTTGATGACAGCTACATCTAAAGATGCATCCTATCGTGAAGTAGATCTCAGGAAGTGTAATCTATGTTTAAAAAGGGTTTATGCTGCATTTCACTAATTCAGTAAGGTTTTGTCACCAGTACGTCTGTGACTCTGTAGGAAAAGGAAGGTAGACACACATCACTATTCTTCCTTCAAATTCTGACTACTACGAATCTAAACTCACAATAGACACCGACTTCCTGTTTCTTGTTTGCCTGTTGCTTGCTGCGATTAGCAGCACTGCAGTGAGCATACTTGGCAGTCAGACACACTGAAGAGCAAAAAATGTCGAACCAGAGACGGGTAAAAATCTTCCATGACCGAAAATTTTAAATGCCTTCTGTTTTCTTGCAGGATAAAATGAGAACTACCGTAACCCCTGCTTTGGTGTTTTGACCAATGACAGCTCAGTATTTGCTTTACTCTACTAAGACTAGTGCTTTATAGCTGAAAACTGTCAAAGAATTATCTTCAGATTAGTGCTTTAGTACTAAAAGTTGCAGAAAAAACCTTCTAAATATGCAACTTCAATTTGATAACACAACAGAAAAATGGTGTAAAGACCACACCAACCATTTCGTTTCAAAAGTTAAGCATATTTTGGTCGACTCTCATACAACTCATGGTGAATTTAACTTTATTTCCAGGACAGCTCTTAATCCTATCACATCATACTGTTAAGTTTTCATTATGACTATTATGTGAAAATCAATAAATCAGTCCATAATCTAGTGAAAATGGAATGGATAGCATTTACTTTACTGAACCAATCCTCGTTAAAAACTTCTTTAAGCTTTTGATTGATTCTACTGTCAGTTGTATTCACCTAACACAAGCTGTGATACTGTCCTATTTGCCATCAAATCCGAATCTGTTTCTGGGCCACTGCCTGTGATCCTCACATTGTGCCCATGACAGAATTTTCCGTGAACCAGTGTCTCTGGAGTCGAATTTCCATTCTGATGCCCATCATGAAAGAAAGGCAAGTATACATTTACAAAGACCCCCTATGACCAAGAGAAGTGTCCATTTCCACAGTGTAATACCAATTCAATCCTGGCAGGTCTGAAGGTTCTCTTCCATTATCCACATAGTCATTGAGATGCAGACTGAAAGAGGCAAGGCTTCTTCTTCCACAGCATTCAAACCAACACTAGACCTACTACTTGCTAGGTGCAGCTCTGTCATGTTTTCATCCCCTGTCCCACTGCTTCAGAATGCTGCCACCCAAGGATGAAAGAACAGTGGAACCTCTTCATGGTTTCAAAGGAACAGTCTTTGTTGGAATGTAAAACTACATAGACAAAGAGAGAAGAGGACAGTTGTTGAGTTCTTTTTTCACACTCTTTCGTAATATCTTAATTGTGGAGCTTTATTCTCGGTCCAATTTCAATTATGTTATTCATGCTGTTTGAAGTGCAGCTACCTCTGAGGCCATATCATGTCAGAAAATGAACATTCAGAGTGAGGAGATAGTTAATCAGGCAGACAAACATAATGACAAATAAGACAGACTGATAAACGACACAGACAAGAGAAGAACACACTTACATCTGGCAGTTTCTCTGCTTTGTGAGGATGTTTGCTGACGGGGGGGAATTCTGTCAAGTATGCACTGAGAACTTTGTGAATCTTGGAGCGAATGGTTCGAGCACTGTACTCCAGTTTGGGCGATGCCTCCCAGCACGGAACAATGTTATGAGCGTCCACCTGGGTCATACATCATAAATAAATACCATTTAGCCACAAAAGGAAGTAAATATGGCAATAACAAACAATGAAACAAGTCATACATAATAATAAATGCCATTTAGCCACAAAAGGAACTAAATATGGCAATAACAAACAATAAAATAAGTCATACATCATAAATAAATCCATTTAGCCACAAAAGGAACTAAATATG
Organism: Conus ventricosus; assembly: GCA_018398815.1. NCBI lineage: Eukaryota > Metazoa > Mollusca > Gastropoda > Neogastropoda > Conidae > Conus > Conus ventricosus. The sequence goes on along the minus strand of CM031613.1, from coordinate 51,451,035 downwards.
GCAAAAACAATGAAACAAGTCATACATCATAAATGAATGCCATTTAGCCACAAAAGGAACTAAATATGGCAATAACAAACAATAAACAAGTATACATCATAAATAAATGCCATTTAGCCACAAATAAGGAATTCAATATGGCAACAACAAAACAATGAAACAAGTCATACACATAAATGAAATGCCATTTAGCACACAAAAGGCATCAATATGGCAAACAACAATGAAACAAGTCATACACAATAAATAAATGCCATTTTAGCCACAAAAGGAATCAATATGGAAACAACAAACAATGAAACAAGTCATACACAATAAATAAATGCCAGTTAGTTAGCCACAAAAGGCTCTCAATATGGCAACAAGAATGAAACAAGTCATACACAATAAATAAATGCCAGTTAGCCACAAAAGGCCCTCAATATGGTAACAACAAACAATGAAACAAGATAACAACACAAACACAAAATCTCAAGTCAATGACCAGAGCAGTCAAGAGAACAAAGTGACCATTTCCAAGGACATTTTATATGTCATATCCTTTTTCTGATGACAGTCCCGCAAAACTAATTGAAAGACATAAACTTTCAGACACTTTAATTATGTTTCTCTTCACCTTCTGCTTTGTTGTTTATCAAAGAAAAACTACCTTTTCTTCTCAAGAAAATGCATAAACAAAAAAGAGGAAAACTGCTATCAAGTGGAAAGCTAGCATGCTTGACTCATCGTTCAAAACTGTGAAACACACACATGCACGCGCGCACACACAAAATTCTACTTCTCCTACCTGACAGAACGGAATGTTCTCAGGCAGCCTGTCCTTGACATCCTGAACCCATTTGGTGGGCGTCCTCAGCGGTGAGAAGTCTGTAACAACTCCACCAATTCGGTGCTCCTTGATGAAGGCAGGCAGAACGGTCTTTGCCTCCCCCATCAGCAAGTGAAAACTGATGTTTAGCTGGCGACACTCCTGCAAGTCACTTCACTATAGTCATCTCAGAGCAATGAGCAGTTGTTAAGGAACAACCATTCATGAGTTTGGTTAGGTAATAAAACAAACTATCCACTCACTCTTCCACACATATCCAGAAAATTCTGTTCAAGCACATTAAAGAAAAAAAAGTAATATTGATACATAGCAACAAAAAGTCATTTCAGTGATGCTGGTCTAAATGCACTAGATCTAATGCATCTAGTGTGCTCAATCATATATTTTACATTCAATGTGAATGTGAATCATTTCCTTCCTCCTTCACATCTCTGAACAAATATATTTCAATGACTTACCATCTGTGGTAAGTCTGATACAATCATTTATCATGGGATGTCCAATTTCTTGCTGGGAACGATCCACTCAACCGACTGCCCCACCAATGCACAGTTACACCTTCTTTACTTCATGGCCTTATCTCACAGTGGCATTACTTGCACAGCAGTGTTCAGTGACACCTACCATGATCCAGCATACACGCAGCACTACCAAATTAATCATAGACCCAGTGAGTAAGCACCCCTCTAGAGAAGTGCGCCACAACCTCCAACTTCAGTTCCCAACAACTTTCGAATTTCTGATACTGACAACTTTTGACACACAGACTCTCCATGGGAATGGATAATCAAGGTCACCACAAAAACAGGGCAAGAGGAGTTAAAGAATTTGAGCTTTCACTTTCTCTCTCACTCTTTGTTGTAGTTGTTGCTGTTAAGTCGTTGAAGTTAATGACGATCTATGTACTCAGATGATGGCATTTTACTTTGGTGTGAGACTGTATGACAGAGGTATACTCTACAGTTTCTTTCACACTGTATATCCTGGTATCAATCACGAGAGGCAAAGGTACTTGCAGTGTTAAGAAACTTCAGCAACTCTCTCAGACATGTATCCATCAAGTGAATGATATCCATAGATCTGTATTATTCCACTTCCAGTCTTCAAGTTTTCATCCAAGGCAACATTTAGTTCTGGAAGAACCTGCCCATCATGGTGCAAACTTCTGCACCCTTGTCTTTCACAACACATGGAACTCCTTCATTACATTAAATTATTTACAGTAGAACGATTATTTTCACCACCTACCTTCTCCACCTCAGACAGTCCTTTAAGCATAAAGCCAAACTGACGTATGGTCGCATCTAGAAACTTAGGCACCAGGCAGAAGCAGACGTGTAATGGCATCTCCAACTTCAGTGCCAGTCGCTGTGCGTACAGCAATGCCCAGTTATCTGCAAATATCAAAAGACCCTGATGTACCAAGTGCATTTGTGTGTGACTCTGGTCAGTGTTGAGTGTGTGTGTGTGTGTGTGTGTGTGTGTGTGTGTGTGTGTGTGTGTGTGTGTGTGTGTGTGTGTGTTGTGCATGCACAAGTTATCATGATTGCACATGTGTGTGTGCAAGGCATAACTGATATTTTCCTCCATATAAGTGTGACCCCTTTTTTTAACATAAGGTTTGAGACACTCTCTCTTTTGTTTTATTCATTTAAAGAATGATTTGAGACTCTCTCTCAAACACACACTCTCATTCTCCCCGTAATTTTCATTCCTTTTTACCGTAAACTACTTTTAAATCAGAGCAAGTACCAGGGCTACAGTCTGATCTCTGCTGGGTACTCACAATTTTCAAAGACCTTCCGTCTATTTTAAATACATCCTCAAAGGATTCCGCTATCAGTGAAGACTTTAACGCTGTTCACTAGAGCGACTCTTTGATTCTGTGCCCCATTACCCATTGTTGAAAAAATTAGGTTATGGTATAAATGGGAATGTATACAATTGGATCAAGAGTTGTCTTTTTAATCGAGTACAAAGGGTGAGAGTTGGTAATAATTATTCCTCAAGTATAGATGTTTTATGCGGAATTCCACAAGGAAGTATTCTTGGACCTATTCTGTTCACAGTTTTCATAAATGACCTGCCAGAATGTGTAATTAGTACATGTAAAATATTCGCAGATGACACGAAAATATATGATTCTGTAAGTAACCATCTTAAGTTACAAGATGATATTGATAATCTAATTAAGTGGAGTGAAACATGGAATTTATATTTTCATCCGGGTAAATGCAAGGTTATACATTATGGAAAAAAATAATCCGGAATATACTATACAATGAAATACAATGATGCTGTCTCAAATATTGATTCCGTTTCTGAAGAAAAAGATCCTGGGGTAACGTTTGATAGCTGTCTGAAATTTGATAAGCACAGAAACAGTGCGATGATGAAAGGTAATAAAATACTTGTATAATTAGATGGTCTTTTCATATTTGGATCCTGAAGTTTTTACAATACTATATTAAGTCATTAGTTAGACCCCACCTGGAGTATGGAAATGTGATATGGGCCCTTACTTAAAAAGGCAATCAGTGAGTATTGAGAGAGTGCAAAGAAGAGCCACCTTGTTAATTAAAAAGTTTAAACATAAGCTATGCAGATACATTGCAAAGGTTAAATTTACCATCGTTAAAGTTCTGACGAAAAAGGGGAGACTTCATTGAGACTTACAAGCTATTTTTATGGGACTTAACAGCACAAATTTTAACAGATTTTTTCAACTAACCTCTAATCAAATTACAAGAAATTTTGCTAACAAAATCCAAATTAAATACTGTTGCACTAATATTAGAAAATGTTCCTTTAGTAACAGAGTGGCACCATATTCGAACAAACTACCTGCACACATTAAAAAAGCAGAAGATTTGAATACTTTAAAACACCTTCTGGATACTAACGCAAAGTTAAATATTTTAAAATTTAATTTTGGTTGACAGAATAGAGTAAAATAAATCCTGAGCATATGCATGCATTATGCAACCACTATTTATTTATATAAATAAGATGATTGGGACACTAAAAGCCGTGAGACTATCTAAGTCCCAAGTGAACTGAACTGAACTGAACTTATGAATAAAAATACAGACAAATTGCCTTCTTTCGAAGATTAAATCCACTCAGTTTGTTAATAGCTCTCCTTACCTTGCACCCTCTGGTCTCTTGACATCCAATAAACCACCCCCTCACTGTCGTCCTCAAAGTCTTCCGCATCTGAAAGCACTCTTACACGCTTCTGGGTTTAACTTGAACTCGTCCACAGACGCACACACATCTGTCCGACGCTTGCTGATCTTTTGAATGAAATCCAAATCACCATCACCACCTGAGTCTGCTCTTGATTTTTTGGAAGTGTCTGCACTGCTGGCTGAATCGCTGTCTGCAGCTTTCCTTTTCAGGGTTTTGTCTTCCTTCTTTTTAGAATCGTCACCCATTCTCATTGACAAATCTGAGCCTTTTGTTGAAACCAAGTTCACTGTTTCCCAGACAGACAAAAAACTATTAGGAGATAACAATGAAGGTTTTAAATGAAGCCTTGTTGTCCTGATAATGTGTAATGTTGTTCCTGGAAATTTGCAATAGTTCCTCCCCTTTGACAATCCACAATACAAAGAGGAACCACAAATGGCAAGTACTGGTCTACTGATGCACCCAGTCAAACACCTGTAACAAAGCATGTTATGTAATTCAGCTTGATATCGAGTTCATGATAGAAATATAGGTTCAGTAGAATCATCATGATCAATAAGGAGAAAAGCAAAAATATACATGTACTTTCTCTCTTTCTCCATGGATGAAAGCTGAAATTAACATGTAACAGTTAATCACTTAATAATCAATTTTTATCAAATGTTTTGAATGTGCTTCACAAGCAGTCTTGTCTTTGATAATTAGTTACATACTACTCTTCTACAATATTCAATGGCAGATATGCAGTAATAGCAGCAGCAGCAGTTGTAGTAGATCATTGGTACAACAATGGGCGCACCCGAAATATGGAAGAATTTCTGTTAAAGTTTGCTTTACAGCACATACACTACAATAGTACAAACCATACTGCCTTCCTAATATTCAAGCCAGGGGAACTAAACAGTTTTGGCTAGTCCATGTCAAATCTCCAGGATTTTTTTTCCCAGTGCTCATGTAAAAATTATTTCAACTGTGTTCAGAGCAATGCTCTCAATACCATTTGTGGACTCCATGTTATGTACTGGAAAACACAGAAGTGTCACAACCTGGCCGCATGCCTTGGTGTGTGTGTGTATAATAAGTCTCTCTCTTGCCAGCCGCCGTGGCGAAGTGGTTAGCGTCGCGGACTCCCGGCTGGGAGGTCGTGGGTTCGAATCCCATCAGAGTCATGTGGGTTTTTCTGCCCTGACCGGCTCCTACCCAGAGTTGAGTTTGCTGCGGATTCAGTTGGGAAGACTGGGACCACACAGTCGAGTTTCATCCACTTAATGGATGTGTTTCTGACAGTGTTCCTCAAATTTCCTGACCAACACTGCAGGTGCCTGTATCTCTCGGGCCTGGTTGTCACCGGGATATATTATGAAAGGAAGCGTAGAGTACAGCCCTGTCATGTAGTCTCAGACCGAAATGGAAATCCGTAGCATCATCTTCATCATCCTCATTCTGGGGGGCCGGATAGCTCAGTTGGTAGAGCGCCGGACTCGTGATCCTGGGGTTGCGGGTTCGAATTTCGGTATAGGGGGATTTTTCCCTCGGAGTTAACATTGGTTCTGACTCCATTCCCCATATAGTCCTTCGAATGAGACTATAAACCGAGGTTCCGTGTGTGAACGCACGCATAACATCTTGCACACACGTAAAATCCCATCACCAACTTTCGGAAGAGAAGGCCAGTTTGGCCGTTGGTATGGATGACACGTGACACATAGCATGCACCTTCCCCGAAGATGGAGTATGGCTGCCTTAATGGCAGGATAAAAAAAGGGTCATACACACAAAACTCCACTGCCTGGCTATACAGGGAGTGTCCGCAGGAGTATCAGCCTGCGTACGCAGAAAGAAAGAAAGAAATCCTCATTCTCATCGATCAGCATAAAAAAAATGTCTCAAACAAGCCGCCGTGGCGAAGTGGTTTGCATTGCGGACTCCTGGCTGGGAGGTCGTGGGTTTGAATCCCATCAGAAGTCATGTGGGTTTTTCTGCCCCGACCGGCTCCTACCCAGAGTTGAGTTTACTGCGGAATCAGTTGGGAAGACGGACCACACAGTCGAGTTTCATCCACTTAATGGATGCGTTTCTGAGAGTGTTGCTCAAATTTCCTGAGCAACACTGCAGGTGCCTGTATCTCTCGACCTGGTTGACGCCAGGATATATTATGAAAGGAAGCGTAGAGTACAGCCCTGTCATGTAGTCTCAGACCGAAATGGAAATCCGTAGCATCATCTTAATCATCCTCATTCTCATCGATCAGCATAAAAAAATGTCTCAAATTCTGTGGCCCTTCATGCCCTGCTCTCATGGTGACCTCAATTTCGATGTCCTCTCCACGTCTGTGGCCTTGGTTTGGTTCCGTCAGGGTCACCTGTATCGGCGACTCCATGGGGGCTGTCGTTGGACGGACGTGGTGGCGCCCTCCGGAGGGAGAGCTCACTCACGCCGGCTCTGCGACTAAGCAATTATTATTGTCAGTAGGGGGCTTAGTAGGTGGTGTCCTGCGTATGTTAGAACAGGCGCCACTGAACACCACCTAAGTGACTCGGCGGCAGTGCAGTGTCTCCTCCGGTGGGTTGCCTCTTGACGACTTGACACTGACTGCTCCCTGTGGATTGCCGGTGCCGGGGCTGCGGCGGGGCCGACCGGGCTGTGGCTGTGGACGGGGTGTCGGAATGAGCTGCATGGGTGCATGCCTCTGAGGTGGCGTACAGGTTGAGACAGCAAAAAAAAAAAAGTCTCAAATTCTGTGGCCCTTCATGCCCTGCTCTCATGGTGACCTCAATTTCAATGTCCTCTCCACGTCTGTGGCCTTGGTTTGGTTCCGTCGGGGTCACCGGTATCGGCGAGTCCATGGGGCTGTCCTTGGACGTACGTGGTGGCGCCCTCCGGAGGGAGAGCTCACTCACGCCAGCTCCGCGACTAAGCAATTATTGTCGTCAGTAGAGGGCTTAGTAGGTGGTGTCCTGCGTATGTTAGATCAGAACAGGCGCCACTGAACACCACCGAAGTGACTCGGCAGCAGTGCAGAATCTCCTCCGGTGGGTTGCCTCTTGACGACTTGACATTGACTGCTCTCTGTGGATTGCTGGTGCTGGGGCTGCGGCGGGGTCTCTTTGTCTCTTTTGACATTCTTTACCATCCGCACCTCTTTCCTGCACTGTGGTTAAAACCAGCTGTCTGTACCGGAGGATAGGAGGGAGTCACACAGGAGCTTCAAGGGTTGCATCCCTAGGGTGGGATGTGGTTGGAGGAAGTCCTGGACTCTGAGGTCATGGATTGCCCTGAACAAGTAAATTGTTCTCTGCCTAGAGCTATTTATGTAGCCCACCACTACTACTGACGGCGAATGCCCCCGCCCCTCTCTCTCGCTTCTAGCACTTCTTTTTCTGCATTTCCGCCCATTTTCCTGTAAATCTATTGCCTGCTCCATCTTTTTCCCTATCATAATTCTCATGTCCTTGTCTTCTTCTTCTCCCACTTGCCGAACAACATCAAAATGATCATTGTCGCAATGTCAATTCTTTCCATCTTTCAAGAATCGACGTTCTGAAGTATAGCTTCTTTCACCGCACCATCCCAGTTTGGAATTCTCTACCGGCAGCCACAGCCGAGGCCCCCTCTCTGGCACATTTCAGGAGGGAGCTCAGCAAACTTTGCTTTCAAAATACAGCCACTGTATGTGTTGTCGTGTGAAAGTGTGTGTGAATGGTTGGCGGGCCCAGACTAGCCTAATGCTTGTTCTGGGGCAGGATTCGGAGCGGGGCAACCCCTCTTGAAAAGGTGAACATGGGTAGCCTTCCTGCAGCTCCACACTTAGCTGCTGTTTTTTTTTTTTTTTTTTTTTTTGTATGCTAGCTGGTAGGTAAGTTGGGGGGGGGGGGGGGGGGGGTGTGGTATGATTGAATGCTGTCTTTTAAATAAGAAAGTAGGATTTTTTTTTTTTTTTAACAAATGCGCACACCCGAGTCACTTAAAGTCTATGGAGACGACGTGACGACTGATTTGAAGATTGAAGATTTCAATTTCATCCACTTTTGACAGTCACAATCAATCATTCAATAAACCCAGCAGCTTGTCTTCATCATTCCTGCCTATCTTTGACTGCATAAACGGCCACAATCATCAAATTCTTCTTCTTCTTCTTCTTCCTAAAATACTGGTTCACTCAAAAACGAGTAGGTCACCAGCGTGCATGTTAAAAAGTAAAATAAAATAACATAAAATAGTGCGACTCAGTCTGTTGGCCCCTGGAGCAAATTTGGCAACAAGGGGTCGCACTTGATATTCAAGAAGTTAAAAACAATGGCCAGATTCAGGCCCAGGTAACCATAAAATATCTGGGAAGTTAAAATAGAAAATCGTCAATATGCAGATCTCAAAACTGTCATATCAATTATCAATGAGACTGCATTTGTGGCAATCTTGATGGCACCGGCAGCGAGTTCCACAGCCGTACAGAACTAGGATAAAATGAATGTAAATGGCTGTCAATATTTGATGCAGGTATGGTATAACATTGACCGCCACTCCTGGTGCTACTTTTATTCAATACTAGTTGTTCCATTGGAATATCATTTAGCTCTGCCTTTGAAGAAGATGTTAAGTTTGATAAAAGCTCTTTTCTCTTCTAAGGGTTTCCATTCTAATTTCCTCATGTTCTTCCTAGTATTCCCTTTTTCTCCGATGTGGTTCCCTGTTACGAACCTTTTTGAGGTTATCAATGTCCTTTAGATGGTAAGGATCCCAGACTGAGCAACCATACTCCAGCACTGGTCTAACCAGTGTTTTCTTCTTCTTCTTCCAGGTGGGGATGTTTAACCTGCCCCGTGCCCACAGTCTTCAAGTAGACTATTCTGGCACACAGGTTGCATGCACTGTGTATTTTCGTGTAGCCGGTACTCACCCGTCTTAGGACATGAGCATCGGGATCTTTAGAGTCCGTGTATGGTCTTTAGTGCATGTGACACAGACTAGACCTCGGTTTATAGTCCCATCCGAACGACTATAGGGGGGATGGAGTCAGAACCAATGTTAACTCCGAGGGAAAAATCCCCCTAGACCGAAATTCGAACCCGCAACCCAGGATCACGAGTCCGGCGCTCTACCAACTGAGCTATCGGCCCCCCCGTTAGTGTTGTAGCAGTCGTCTTTAACCTTTTGGTGGCAGTCATTGATTTTCTGTATAAGAAAGCTAAGATGTTATTTGCTTTCTTACACACTAAATTGTAATGTTCTTTCCATTTGAGACGGCCATCTATAGAGTCTAATCACGCCTAAATATTTTGCAGCATTGGTTTCTTTAAGAATAGTACTATGAATAGAATATTCTGATCTAGTTGGTGAGTGTTTATTACATATACGCAACACTTGGCAATTTTGGGGATGAAATTCCATTTTCCAAGTTCTTTCCTACTCTTGTAAAGTGTTTAGATCTTCTTGTAGAATGCGTGTATCTATCTTGTAGAATGTGTATCATTCTTAACGTCATCTGCAAAAAGCCTTATAGTAGTTCAAACTGATTTGATCTTTTGTGAAACAGTGTATACTGAGAGGTAACTTGACGCATTGTCTTCGTTCTTTCCTATTTTCACCTTACTTGTTCACCAGAAGTCCAGCAACGTTAGTGTTCATGCCATCCTGTTGCAAAACGACAATCAAGAAAACACATTGTATAATAACGCGCTCATTGTGCAGACGAATAATTGGACGGCGCCTTCTCGCGTGAAAATACGTGACATCCGGTTATGCAAAGCAGATAGGTCGACGAGCATAATTTTGTCTGGGAGGAAATTATTATTGTTTTGAATTTTTCGCTGAGCCGTTGATTCCTTCCGTCAGATCAAAATGACGATCTACAAGATTCAGCCTGGGGAGAAGAAAGCTGAGAAAGAACCCGAAGTTTTAACAGAACCGCTGGTAAGTGTTTTCTTAACGTTTGTTTTTGTGCTGGCTGAAGAAGACTACTCGAAATGCAAGATGGCTGCCAAATGCTGTAGATGATCAACAGTTTCGGTTGTACTGGTTTCTTGGGAATCACACTAAAAATTCTGTATCCAAATTCAGAGCGCTGATGTTAAGAATTAGTCAATATAGTATGTTTAGAGAACTACTGGATACTGTTGTGTTGCCAACCATGTATGAGAACCATGTAAACAGTTATTGATTTTACTTTTTTGACCAAGTGAAAATTAAAAGGGTCATATTTTAGTCTATACATGTACTCTATTTTGTATAATTTACTTCCTGCTGAAAAAAACAATTTGTAGGGAATAAAATGATAATGCTTTATATTTAGAAGGGGGAAATGATGTAGAATTTATGACCATAGCTAAAAAGAAAAGAAAAAAAAAACAGAAAACAAGTTTGTTGTGGCCATTAATTTTGTCAACCACAAAAAATAATAATGTGTGAATATTACACAACCAGGCTAAAACACGTACATTTGAGCAATTCATCTTAAACATTTATTTTAAGATGTGGATAAATCAGTATAACTTATGAAGAGCATTGATTTAATTAAGATTAAGAAAATCATAATGGCCACAAAGAAAGGTGTTAATGGGTTCACAGTGATACTGATATAATTTATCTATCTTTAGGCTTACTCTAAACTATGGGGTTTCCCCCAAATTGTAATAGAATGAACTTTGTGACTCTTATGTTATGATGGATAGGTAAAGATTGGTCATTGATAGAAAATGGATGCCACCAGAAAAGAAACCACAGCTTGTCAAAGGCTGGCAAAGATTAGGGATTTTTTTTTTTTAACAAGAGTGCAAGTCCAACTATGACTGAACCCAATGATTCACTCAATCTTTATGATTCAAACAGCAGGAAAATGAAACTGTCACTAAATGGTCTGCATTGTGTCGTTGTAATATTCTGTGTACTGTTTGGCATAAACATGTAACCAACTGCTGCAGTGCGTTTCTTTATCAGTTTTGGACTTTCTAAGATACTTTATTTAACTTCACATATGGCCCATTTTGCCAACAAAATTGCAACAGATCGTTTACAATCATTTAAGTTTTGATTGTTTAACTGGATAAACACTAAACAGTTTTCTGGAGTTATTTTATGTCTTTCTGTTAATCATTTGATGGCTTATTAAATGTCAAACACTGGAGAGAGAAAAAAGAGAAGCTTGCCGTTGAGATCTAAACATTTACTTGCTGATGTGTACCTGATGTCATACCAGTTGGAGGCATTTGAATGTCTTCTTTCAGGAAAAAGAAATATGTTATCATGATCAAGATTTGCGTATAAATTTGCCTTTATGATTGTGTGTGTATATATATATATATATATAGAGAGAGAGAGAGAGAGGGAGACTCGGAGAAGAGTGAGAGACTAGACAGAATGCAAATTGCAAGCATGGGAAGTTGAATTAAGATTAATCTTTTTCATTGACGGAAAAAAAAAAAAAAGGGGGGGGGGGGGGGGGATTAAACAGCCAAAACGTACTTTCAGTGTTAGTTTCTAACCAGATATTACAAATCTGAACATCTAACCTTTTTCTAGCAGTTGGCTGGCTATGCATGTCAGAGACCCATTATATTTCAAGTCAGAGACCCATTGAATGTCTTTTTTTAAATTTGAATAACTCTCTCACAGTGTTCTGATCTGTTGAGTCACAGATGCACACAAGTTATTTTGTGATGCATTCTTTGATGAAGTCTAGATTTTGATGCACCCGCTGACAACAGAAATAATCAGTGAACAAGTTATATATTTTTTTCCTATGTACTGTGCATGTAATGACTGACAGAGAGCTCTGCAAGAATGGTATTCCGTGGATGCATTGATCATAAAATCCGCTAAACACACCACAGGACTTTGGCAGGATTTATAACATAGTGCCAGATTGTCCTTTTGGTGGTGATAACACTAACTGATATTGGTGGTAGTGGTGGTGGTGATACTGACAGTGATAGAGAGAGAGAGAGAGAGAAGAGAGAGAGAGAGAGAGAGAGTGAGATGAGAGTAATGTGTGTGTGTGTGTGTGTGTGTGTGTGTGATAAATGAGCCTGGACACAGGCCAATTAGGGTGGTTCGGGACACTTGGTCCAATAATTTTTTTTCCCTTTCTACCCTGTAACACTAACAGTCAAACCTGAGGTCCAATATTTTTTTTTTTTTTCTACCCTGTAACAGTCAAACCTGATCATGCCCCCCCCCCCCCCCCCCTCCTCATTTCAAAGGGCATGGTGGAAAATATACATGAAAAGGTCAGGTCTGGAACACAGGAAAGTAACTTCATGCTACCCATAGGCCAAGGGACAGCTTAACTGCTCAACAAGGCACTCATGCAGACTATGTTATATGCCGCACAGATTAAACAAAAACAGTGCTGCAAACAGTGCATTTCTGAGATCATACCACAGCATTCTGCACATTTGAACTTTGTGTTCACCTTTCAAATGAAGTTTGATCATAATCAGAAAGCAAAGTCGCCCAAATTAACCTCTGAGATTCAGTGGACAAGTTTTCTTTAGCATAGTGATAATCATAATGGTATCTTGGAACAGTAAGATACAGAAGCAAGGAATGAAATGAAAGCCTTCTTCGACCTGCTGCACTATGGTACACAGGCCAGCTTGAGACCAGGGGCCTTTGTCATGGTCAGGCAGACAAAGAAAACAAGCCAGTGGTTCCTGCAGCAAGAGTCAAAGTAACCATCTAGCCTCAAAACTGGAGGTCAGATCTGAATAGTGGGCATCAGATTTGAAGAGACTGATCTAGGCATCCCCCCCCCCCCCCCCCCCCCCCCCCCCCCCCCCCCCCCCCCCCCCCCCCCCCCTCCATTACAACTCAAACGGTCTGCTAAAACGTGCTCTTGATTATATTTTTTTTGTGCTTTGTGTGTGTGCTTCATGTTGTGTTTCAAAAATCAATGAAAGCAGTCTGAGGTTTTTGTGTGTGCTTCATGTTGTATTTTAAAAATGAAGGAAGGCAGAGTAAAGTTTTCAATTGATGTTACTGACTTGGTGCTTGCGAGACTGACTACTGAGTACTAGTCTCAGTCCTTTCACACTGTAGTGTATTACTAACAGTAGTAACACTATCATCATAAAACAATGAATATTGCAGAATGAAAATGTCTACCTTGTGCTCAGTGAATCGGTACTTGCCGTGTATATATATGCCGCTGACACGTATTCACACTTGCATACACACATGTATGCATGCATTAAAAGAGATTCTCCCACAAATTGTTTTTCAAAAAATGAAGAAACTAGAAAGGCTGGTTTTATTTGGTTTGGCAGTAATAACGATAAGAAAAAAGAAAATAAATCTTAACTCTGGAATGGTAGAATAAATATTTAGTAAATAGGAAATAATTATCTAGATTCTAAATTTACCTGGCACACTAGTAGCTACAGACACATATTTGAGAAGAATCTGTCATGGTGACAGCTCTGATATGACCCTTTATGGCCGGCTGGGCTTTTAAAGCAACATTACCTTACCTTACCTTCTGGAGGAAAGTTACACAGCTACAGTTCACACTTTAAAGTTTGTTCACTCATTTCTATTTTTCTTCTGTTGCAGCATGTTCTAATTCAGTTTCATATATCACTTAATGTCATGTCTAGACAAGGCAAATGTTTTGAATGACTCTAGCCACGATTTTCTCATTAACATGTAAACATCTCACCAATTCTCAGATCAGGGTTTTTGTGAATAGTGATAGAGTGTCTGAACTGAAGCATTAGTAAAACATTGTTTAATCCAAACTCAAGTCATTTGACTTCATAATTTAAAGGGAAAAAAGATGTTCACAAAATATTTGACTCTTTGTGTTCTTTTTTCCACAGCAGTCTCCTAATTTTAGAAATTAATTTTCCATTCATCAACAGTGTACCAGACTTCCAAGACTGAAGGTAACATGTGTCTATAACATCGTGCTTTGTACTTTGCGACTGATTTGTTGTTTCCAATTTTGTGACAGTGACACTTGAGTACTGGCAGACAAAAAAAAATGTTCAAAGTATTTGCTGATTTTCTCATCAGGCAAGTTTGTGCATTTGCCTTCTATTCATCAGTGACATACATAATTATTCATTCAATCATTGGCAGTAAAACTTACATGACAGGGTTGTCGAAACAACCAGAAGTGGATTACAAGTGCATTGCAAGCATTTCTCCAGTTGTAAAGAAACGGATGACATGCAGTATTACAATATAGAAAAAGAGGCTCGATTTTCCAAATTTTGTAGATCAGTTTTGGAAGTTTGGAAATTGATGGAGCTGGCACTTACAAAATATTTGTGCATCATTAGGACCCTTTTCTTTAAAATCGAGGCATCAGATGTGAAATCGGATTATAGTATAGAGTAGATCCCAGTTTCAGGCTCCTTCCTGCTGGAACAATCTCCCTTCTGCACTCCGAAACTCAAACAGTCTTTCTTCTTTCAAGTCCTCCCTCAAAACAACTCTCTTCAAAACATAATTTTTCTGCTCCTTCGCTGGTGTGTGGGTGTGTGCGTGTGGTGTGTGTGTGTGTGTGTGTGTGTGTGTGTGTGTGTGTTAGGGCTTATTGCTGTAAGCGCTTAGGGCTTTTGTTTAAGATTAAGCGCACTAAATGTTCCTTATTATTATTATTATTTTATACATTATGAGGAACAATACAACTGTCTACTGCTTTTAGGTTGAAAGTTAACTCCACACCACATGGCTCAATGATCCCTACATAATCACTGGAAGATGCTTCAAAAAATGAATCACCAGATGTCACAAACCGAAATGTGATCATTGGTGAAAATTTTCTGCAGACGGCTGTTTGGATAAAGCCAAATTCCTTAATTAAGGGGGGGAGGTAGGAAGAGGGATTGGGGCGGGAGTTTCAATTATTATGGAGTGGGCGAGAGTCTTAAGGAATTATAAATAAAAAATATTTTTAAAAAGCAAAGCCAAAAAAAACACAAAAAAAAAGGGGGGGGGGGAGAGGAGAGGCTGTCATCAGTTACGTTGTATGGATAATATGGGGTCAGAGACCCTCTTCCCCCCACCCCCACTCCAAATGTATTAGTAAGAAATTGAAAGAACATTGGTTTCAGAAATAGCAATACTTAGGTTATTTTTCACCAGATTTTGCTTATAAGAAATTTGAATGTTTTGATAAAAAATATGAAATCAATTATTTTTAGAAACTAAGACGTTCACAGTAAAAATTATTATGACACTGTGAAAGATAATCATTTAACTTTTTGCATTCAGTTCATGTCCACCAGATGACAGATTTTGGTTTTATTATCCAAGAGCCAAACATAAAATAAATGTAAGCAAGTGTGTTGTATGTTTTGTCCAACAGTTCCTTATAGAAATTTATAAGAACAATACTGTGTAAGGCAGAAAGCTTTACACCATTAGAAAAAAAATGTTTGCCCTGCACAATTTTGAATCAGTAACAAAGACAAATTGATCTTTGTAAAGAGTACTTTAATTAAAAGCAGAATCAAAATAGTCAAACTATGTAACAGGTCGATTAACCATAAAAACATGATCGTGTGCGGACCTCCAGACTTTGGATTTATCAACCTCTTTTTGCATTATAGTTTTAACTTGTTAAAATATAAAGAAATAAAAAAAAGGACCTGTGAAAAGCATTGTGATTACATCATTATGAAATCATATTTGGGAACAGTTCCCTTGTGAGTAGAATCGAGCGGAAGGCAGCAAGGTTATAACTGAAAACGAGTCCTGTTTTCTCAGGTAGGTAAAGTACTGTTCTCTTGTTCAAAAGGTCTTGAGCTTTTAATAGTCAGGATAGAGAAGTCCCCCTCCAGCAAGTGCTTTAGATGCAACTTTAAATCCAGGTCAAGTGTGTGTACACTTGCTTTGAAACATAAATTGCTGGCATGTTAAGTTTTCTCTGTAGTTGATCGAAGAATAGGCATGAATGACTTAACGAAAGAAAAAGAAAAATGCACTTTGGTGTCCTGTTATGACATGAATTCTGATGCTGTTGTCTTGTATGTAAGAATTAAAAATGGTCACATTCATAAAAATCTCACTAGTGGCGAACCTCCTTAGAGTAATAGTGCTAGCCAAAGAATAACAAAGAAGTGACGGACAGGCATTTGATACACATATAATGCTTACATGTATTTGTTTTTTCTTTCCCCAGACAGGGGTCAAAGATGAGTCCGAAATGGAAGAGGCAGGGGGCATGGCTCCCAAGTTGGTTCGGGTGACTTACTTCCCTCGTCGCCATCGCACCTGGGTGAACTTGTGCCTGATTCTAACAGCATTGGTGGTGCTTGGCACTGGCATTATCGCTGCCATCTTCCTCTACAGGCATCTGTCTTCCAAGGTGAGTCACTTGTGTAGACACTTTCGTCTGTCACTAGTATCTTTGCCATCATCATAGATACCTGTCTTGTAAGGTGAGAACCTGTGCAGCACCTTAGTAAATCTTCATTATCACTGCTCTCATCCTAGAGACACTCGTATTTTAAGGTGAGTCGCTCCTGATTCCTGTATGGATGTGCATGCGTGACTTTGCCCTTTAACACAAGTCATATGTGCATGTGTTCATCTTTTATCATTGCATTAAAGCCTGCATGAATGGACTATATATTATAAAAGGAATGAGGCTCATACTTCTCAGACAATTTGCAGATTTTCATGGAAAATTAAAATCGGAAATCAAGGAAAAGTACTTTTTTTTTCAGGGGGGAAACACATGGAAAAAAGAAAAATGATTTCTTAAGAGATTGATCATGGATGTTTGAACAAATGGTCAAAGGTATAGCAGGACAGTGAATAGGACAGTATTGTCATCAGCTCATGTTGTTGCAAGCTGGATGAAGTAAGGAAGGTTTTCTGTTCATTTTAGTTTGTCATTTTGAAGTAGACTTAAGATACCATATTACACTATTTTTAATGCAAATTTTGAACATTTTATAGAGGGGGTGAGGATGTGGACCAGGCACAACCCAGACCTGCCAAGAAATTCAGAGAATTTTGGGGGGAGGATTTGAAAGTTGTTTGGATTCCTGTCTTTTGCCCCCAAGCTGTGCCTCTCACAATGTCTTGCAAGCAAGTGACATGCACGAGATCTACAGCCTCTATGTATCTTGTGAAACCAAAGAAGTTTGGTACAAGTAAATGATTGGGCTTGTTGTGTTGGACCTCTGGGCATTATCAGAGCTGGATTTCAATGATACAGCTTCTGTTAAATAGTTTTTCATGCCTCGTAAAAAATGGCAACATTTTGCATTTTCCTTTTGGAGTCTGTGGTTTGTGAGTGTGATATCTGGGAAAGGACGAGCCCATCATTCAAACCAGCTCTGAATCTGAATCCGTGCTGCATTAGCCTGTAGTTTCACTGCCATTCTTCCTCTGTCTTGTTTGGTCAGCCACTTAAGTCACATAGAAGCAAGTGTAGGTCATTTCTGTTCACTGCTGTCTTCCTCCATGGACATAGTCTTCTAAAGAGAGTCATGGAGACCAGCACAGGTCGTTCTTTGCCCTGCCATCTTCCTCTTCAGGCTCTTTTGTCTTTTATGATAAGTCAACATGCATCTAGACAACAAGTGTTAGGATTGACATTTGTATTTAACAGAGCTGCCAGCTGCTACACCTACTAGGCTATGCTGGTAATATGCTATGATTTTGTTGACTTTGCTTTGTTGCTACACTGTGTCGGAATGCTAGACCAAAAGACATTTTAGAAAAAAAAAAACTTTCTTTAAAAAAATTTCTTCACAGACTTAGTGGTTACTTGAACAGGACTGAATTAACATAGATCTGTAGACTTATACCGAAAAAAAATTGGCCAAGTTTGGTAAGGAGAGGAAGAAAAGGCAAAAGAATCGCCCAAGGCAATCGCGATATATATGCCTTATCAATTGGTTTTATAGTTGACCATTTCATTTTCTGTCGGTGAAGACAAAGCCAAGCAATAACTAGAAATATTTTGTTGTCTAAGTCTGTCCTCATGTCATACATGAAGCAAAGTAATTGAAAGTTCAGTTGAGTCTGACTTGTTGCATCACACACTAGCGTTATGCTTACATGAATTTGGAATGCTACAGGTGAGTTGTTTTCATGATTACCATCTACGTGTACTAGATACCTTTTGAGATGAGTCAGATGCATCTAGACACAGTTTTGCCATCTGCCTTGGCAGGTATCTGCCCTGTAAGATAAGTCCCATAGGAGGACACAAATGTAAGTTGTTATCATCACTGCTGTATGCGTCTCTAAAACTATACTGTGATCTGCATAATGAGTTATCAGAAATAGCATCACTGTCAACTTCCCCTATCAGTAAGTCATTATTTTTCTCGCTGCCATCTTCCTCTGTAAACTTCAGTCATGCAGGGCAGGTTTTTATTAAAATCCTGCTATGGAATGTCTGAATAAGGTAAGTTACCACCTCCTTAGCCACTTTTACTTTTAACAGAAGTCATTTATTTTATATCATCAATCAGGGCTTTAGAAACCTACCTGTCCAAAACAATTAAACCTGCTGGCAGACAAGTGGAAATGCTCTTTCCACTTGACCCTGAGTGACCACTTTTTGATTTCCTTAGTAAAATGGTGACTTTCCAGTGAGCTGTAGTGCAGACCAATTGCACATCTCTCTTTTTCACTTTCATAGCTCCACCTTCCCCACCCTGCCCTGCCTTGCCAGTCCCTCCACAACTTCCATTCCTTTTATTTCACCATTTCAGGCACGTATTACATGTGTGCAGAGCATGCCGTCATTGAATTTGGCTGCTGTCTTGCCAGTCATCATCATCATTCTCTTGCCCATGATGGGCGTAGAGGAGAGATGAGAGACACTCTCGAAGCCAGACACCGCCATCCGGCCCTGTCCTCTGCCTGTCGCATCAGCGTAGGGCCATCCATCCTGGTCCATTCTTTGATGTTGTCCATCCAGCATTTGGCTTGTCGTCCCCTTCGTCTGCCGCCTTCCAGCGTGCCCTGGATGACTGTTTTGGGCAGTGAATTGTGGCGTATGACATGCCCGAACCACGACAGCTTCCTCTTCTTGACTGTTGCCAAGAGGGGTTCTTGGGGGCCTGCAAGTGATGTTATTTGGCTCCTCACAACGTCGTTTGTCTTCCGGTCTTGCCAAGAGATCCCGAGCAAGCGCCTGAAGCATTTAGTTTCAAACGTCTGGATTCTCTTGGTGGTCTCTGCTGTCATGGTCCAGCTTTCGCAGCCATACAGCAGGATGGACAGCACCAGGGACTTGTACAGCTTCATCTTTGTAGGAAAGCTGATCTCCCTGCTCTTCCAGATCTTGTTTAGCTTTGCCATTGCTGCTGTTGCGATCGCTAGTCTGGTCTTGATTTCTGTTGTAGAGCGACCGTCTTTGGTGAGAGTGGCGCCAAGGTATTTGAAAGCGCCCACTTCTTCAAGCTGTTGTCCGTTCATGTAGATTTCAGCATGGGTGTTGGTTGTGCTGTTGACCAGGACTTTGCTTTTTTCTGTGCTCACTTCCATTCCATATGCACCTGCCCTTTCTTCCAGTCTCTTTGTCAGGTCTTGTAGTTGCTGCCTCCCATCAGGTCGATGTCATCTGCGAACCTCAGATTATTGATGATTCTTCCTCCGATGGAGACAGTGGAGTGGAAGTCATGGAGGGTTTCACGCATGATGTTTTCCAGGAAGAGATTGAACAGTACGGGAGATAGCAGGCAGCCTTGACGGACTCCAACTGTGGTCTTGAAGTAGTCCCCTATCTGGTTGTTGAGGAGGACTGCGCTGCTGGCGGTGTTATACAGCGCCTGGATGGTTTGGACGAGACCCTCCTCTATGCCAAACTTTCTGAGCACCTGCCACAGACCCTTGTGCCACACCCTGTCAAACGCTTTCCTAAAGTCAATGAAGTTGTGGAACAGGTCTCTCTGATGTTGCAGATGTTTCTCCATCAGTATCCGGCAGGTGAAGATCTGTTCTACTGTGCTTCTGCCTGCCCTGAATCCAGCTTGTTCTTCCGCCAGGTGTTCTTCCGCCTCTTTCTTCAGTCGATTCAAGATGACTCTGAGCATGATTTTACTGGTGTGGCTAATGAGACTTATTGTTCTGTAGTTCTTGCCAGTACATGATTGATAGTTACTTAACTGAGGGCAGACAAGTCTGTTTTGTGATCTGCTCGTCCTCGGGACAACTGAAAAAAAATGACTGAAATTTAGCCCACTCACTTGATACCTTCTTCTTTGCCATTCCTGCTATGGAAGGTGCTCAATAGATGTGCGATTCTTTTGAATAGAACTGATGTTCACACATATAGTTTCCTGTCAAGTGTTGTGAATTTTTGTGAAGAATATTCTGAACTGACAGTTAGTGAGTAAGGCTGTGAATATTTGGCAGGGAACCAACCCCTTGACAGTAGAAGTGTTATCTGTTTTTGTCATCATTGAGATAAAGTGACATACCTGGCAGGGAAAGGGGCAGACAGATCAAGTTATCTATTACAACTGTTGGTTGTGATCTCTTTCATATTATACAGAATCAATTTTAATTCAGCTTAAACAGGTCACTTAGTGACTCGCACAGCCTCCAGTCCTACAAGGACATTGGAGGAGGGAAGGAAGGCGGGGGAGACACAGAGGTCTGGAAGAGACAGAGGTCTGGGATGCCAAGGTGTTGACATTTCGATGTTGTCAGACTAACTCTTTTTTTTCCTGCCTCTGCGTCATGATACTGTACAGAACTGTTTTTATTTTGAGCTAAGGCCAAGTCACTTCAGCTTTCTTGTTTTCTCTGTGGCAAGGACTGAAGGACAGGCATGTGTAGACCGGCATGGTTAACTATTCTCATGAGGACAAAGATATTTAACTTTTGCTCTGATCATGAGACTTTGATGAGTCTTCAGAAACTTTTCATCTTGTAACTTGTAAGCTCCAAATTTGTGTCATCATAGACAACCCGCTAGAGGTGACACTGCACTCAGTGCACTGCTGTTGGGTGACTTTGGCGTTGTTCGTTGGTGCTGTTCTGATTCAACATATGCAGAGTATCATCTACTGTTTTCTTTCCTGATGGAACTGATTGTGGAGTCGGCTTGAGTGAGGATCTCTCATGGAGGACACCACTAAGTCTGTCCATTTCAGTCACATTTCCATTGACCTTAGAGATTCTTACAGTAACTTTGACGTCAGGTTTGTATGTGGAGAGGAAAGAAATACCGTGGAGTTCCATTCTGGTCTTGACTGTGTGACATTGTTGTACTGCATGCTTCCTTCCTAATATCCTGGCATCAGTCCTATCCAAAAGATGCACATTCCAATAGTGTGGATAAGAAAATTGGAGCAACACTGTCAGAAACACATCCTTCGAGTGTCTGATAAGTGATAGCTGTACAGTTTTTGTCTTCTCATTTGAGCCCATAAGCATGCCAGATGTTGGTGTCCATTCTGTATTCTTGATGGATTTGTCATTGCTGACATAGCCGATACTTTCTATGCACTCTGTGGATTTGGAATTGCTGATATTGCTAGTTCTTTAGAACTGTATTCTTGATGGAATTGTCATTGCTGACATGGCTAGTTCTTTTTGTATTCCTCATGGAATTGTCGTTGCTGACATAGCTAATACTTTCTATACACTTGATGAATTTAACATAACTGACATGGCTTGTTCTTTCAAATCTTTGTGTACTCTTGATGCATTTGTCGTTACTGACATGGTTAGAGAGAGTCAGTAGAGCAGTTCACAGAAGGCAGAGCGGGGATCCAAGGACAGGGCAAAGTAAGAGCAATGGTCAGAACACAGCAGCATCCAAAGGACAGAGCGGTGATCAAAGGACAGGGCAAAATATAGAACAATGAACAGAACATGCAGCACTACCTAGGGAAC
Organism: Conus ventricosus; assembly: GCA_018398815.1. Taxonomy (NCBI): domain Eukaryota; kingdom Metazoa; phylum Mollusca; class Gastropoda; order Neogastropoda; family Conidae; genus Conus; species Conus ventricosus. The sequence continues at coordinate 51,429,200 of CM031613.1, read as the reverse complement.
AAAGTAGTGGGGAGAACACAATTGATTTTAAAGGCTGTAGTTTTGTCCGAAAGGAAGGGAAGTGAACACAAAAGTGTGCATCATAATGATAGAAATTAGAAATTGACAGCAACCATTTTCATTTTTTGTTTTTCTTCATCTTTTTCACTTACACTGTTCCATCTGATGGGTCGGCAGGTGGTGCGAGGCCGCTGTGGGGTGACCTACTATGACGGCTTCTTCCACCAGCAGCAGGCAGAGCCTCAGATCGCCCCTGACAACACCCCTGTCGACTACAGCAATGAGTCCCCCATGAGAGGCATGACAGAGCTGGACTTCTTTGAGGAGGACATTGAAGTGTCGGCGGTGGACCTGTACGAGCGTCTGACTGTCCCCAAGTTCGACGAGGTGGAGGAAACTGTCGTTTGGCATGACTTCAACAGGGTAAAGGGCAGTTTTCAATTGTTCTCTTGTTGACAGGGCAGGCTGTCATGTGTGTAGTTTGTTTTGACATGAAGGGGGTGGATAGTTTTCTTTGGTGGTCTGTATGGACAGAGGACAGTGCCATGTTGTCTGTTTTGAGAGAGTAGGCTGCTATGTTACCTGTTTTTAACAAGGGAAGGGTAATGGTTCCATGTTGTATGTGGTCTGTGTTGACAATATAGGGATTGTATGTTGTCTGTATTGACAGGTTAGGGTGCTATGTTGACATCATAGGAAAGGGTGTCATTTGAACTGCACTAACAAGGTAGGGTGCTGTCTGTTCACAGAGTAGAGTGTGACGTCTGTATAAGTGTATTGCTAGGTAGGGTGCGATGGTGTCTGTATTGACAGAGAAGGGTGCCATGTGGTCTGTACTTGATCAGTATTGACAGGCTAAGGTGCAATGTTGTGTGTATTTACTTGGTAGGGTGCCATGTTGTCTGCATTGACAGGATAGGGTGCCATGGTGTTTGTATTGTTAGGGTAGGGTTCTTTAATGTTTGTATTGACAGTGTAGGAGAGCAGAACACCATACTGCAGGGTTGAAGTTTCGTTTCTTCCTCTAGCCAGCTAGACTAGTGGACCAAGAACTTGACCAGCCTACCAAACTTGGTACTAATTCAAGATCTTAAAGATTTCAAAAAAAAAATTTTTTTAATCATCATTGGGTAGCACACATTAAAGCAAATGCCGATCCTTTTTTGTTTGGTTTTTGTTTGTTTGTTTTAAAGCCTGGCTAAGCAGCCTGTTTTCACAATGCGCTGTACATTGTTGAGAAAGATTAGGGCATCACATTCTTCAATGCAGATGACAATACTCTGGACCTGTTCCATGCTTAGTAACTCCTCCCCTTTCTCCCCATGTCAGCTGACTTGAAAATTTGTGGTTCTTGTTTGTCTAAGAGCACAGAGATATTTTTATGTTGTTATTCTGGCGTGAAAACTCCAGTGATTTAGTGACTGATATGGTGAAGACATAGCAACTGAGCTCATAAATGAGGGCTGACATAGAATAGATTTACAGTGTTTAGTGAAAATGACAGTGTTTGTGGAGCAGCAGAATCATTCTAACTCGGTTTATGTATCAGCTTCAACATTGCGAGTAAGAATTATGATGTTGACAGCCATTTTAGATTCATATTAAAGCTTTTTTTTTTTTAATTCTCTTTGGCAAAGAGAACATTTAAAGTCGCCTGATAGGTATCGTATGTGTAATGGAAATCAGTCACCCACTTGCGTTTTGCTTTCGCCCATGGAGTTTTTGTGGCTGAAATTGTGCCAGCTTTGCCATTTACTGTTTGATGTTTTCATAGTTGAGGAGGTAGTGTTACACTAAGAAGTTTTTTTTTTTTTAATTTTAATTACAATTAATTGATTGAGTGTGTTTTTTGGTTCATGCGAATAAAGATTGAATTGTTTCACCTCAGAACTTGATGAAGGAGTGGATCATTGTGGGATAAGAGAGATTGTCAAAATGCGTTTAGTTATTCATTTAGAGCAGTTTTAGTAAATGACATCTTATGTTGGGTTAATGCTCCGGACATTCAATGTTTGCTTATGCATTTAAATCGCTGCGTCAGATAACTACTGTGATCGTTTAGTTGTAGTCTTTTTCAGTTAACAGATGTATTTCATTTTATCTAAGGTATGTAAAGTGAGTGTGAGAAAAGGGTTGTTTCTCTGTGTGTGTGTGATGTGCCTGCGCTCGCTCGCATAGTTTGTGTGTGTGTGCGCGCTGATGTTTGTTTTGAGTGAAGTAGTGTTATATGGTTTTGAAAGAAAAGCATTTTTGAACTGTCTGGATATTCTTTTAAGCCTAAAATTTTGTCTTCTCCAGAATTGAAGCCATTTGTGGATAGTCTGCACCGCACCTGCTCATCATGCCTCTGAATCGCTCCCGCATCTCTCCTCCCGAGACCTCATTGACCTTGTGATGAAGTATGAATTAAGTGTTTGACCTTTTAACATCTGTTTATCAATTAGCTGGTCTTTTGTTTTTTTTTTTTTTTATTTTTTTTTTTTACTTCCCTAATGAATCTGATTGTGTGTGATGACTTACATCATGTGTTCTGTAACTGTTCTTGTTGCTTACTCTTCCTTGATCTTAAGATAAAGTTGAAGGTTAGTGTTTCACCAGGCATATCATGGTTTTGCAGGGTGAGAATTCATCCACCTTTACAACAAGCCCTTTTTTAAAAATACATTTCAAGCGAAAGAACATTTTCCAGAAGGAAAAAATCAGAAAGAAAGAAGAGATGAAAATTCTGAGTTATTGGTTTATTTGGTTCTTTCCCTGTTGGTGCAGTAACAAGATATTTTTCAGATCTGCTGTTATGTCCTGCAAGAAGGGCAACCAGTCAAAACATTGTTCAGCGAGGCTATCAGTTCAATGATGATTGCATCAAAACCAAATGTAACTGGAAGTGGGCAAGGTTTAAGTTGTTGCTCAGCACTTGGCCTTCGCACTACACAAATGTCTGGGTCATACCTGCTGAGAGGAGGTGGCATTACCAGCAGAAGGCACCTAGGTGGCAGATAGACAGTTGTAGGGCGGCCTGACTATCACCTTCACATCAGCAGGGACAACAGGTCTTGCTTGTGTTGCTAAGGGACGGCTCTCAAGGCTGTGGGTCAGATTTGCAACAAGGCACTGCCGTTCTGCGACTCCACAATGGGCTGCACAACTAGCAGGGCCCTCCTCTGGGAGGAAGGGAGGGTGGGAATGACCCGTATGGGCTCAGAGTGAGCATCAGTCTATGCGCAGCAGCTTGACGACTTCTGTCCTGCATATTTTCCAAATCACATCAAACAGCACAGGACCATGGCTTCTCAGCAAGGAGACGGCTGCCAGGTAGCCCAGACAACATCGTAAAGGAAGGGCAACAAGGAAGACACCATCAGCATGACTAACCACAAAAGAAGGAAAATGGCGACTACCTGTGAACGAACAACTTGACCCAGGCTTCTGCCAGAGGAAACCGACTTTTCAGAGTACATCCTCCCCAATGCAGATGCAGTCTCTAACAAAGCCTGCCAGCTGCCAAGTCCACCAGACAACTGACTCTCTTGGCTTCGTGCATGGTAACAGTCCCTCCATCGCTCATAAGGCTTGAAAAAAAAACATGTCAAAAGAAAGGCAAATTATCAAGAGTTCTTTTGTGGAACTGAAGTGGCAGCTTTGTTACACCATTTAAAAATTGCCAAATATATATATGCAAGGTGTTGACGGGAAGGCAGCATAGCTGCTATGCAAACATGCATCCAATGCTGCGTGCGGAGCAGGGAATTCAGTTGTGCAATGTTGTGAAAAAGTTAATTCATTTTGCTGAATAACTTAATGATGTCAGCATGTTTGAACTATATAGTTGTGTTGTTGCCACTGGATGCAAATATTCTGCATAGAGAAGGTTAGTTGGAAGAACACTGAAATGTTTATAATCATTTGCGTAAAGTAAAAGCCTTTTTCTTTATTGGACATGCAGTGTTCATTCTGAATATGACTTGAATTCTGATGCTTTGTTGTTTTTGAATTTGATGTGATTTTGGAATTTCTTTCCCTTGATGTCAACTGTTGTGTGTGACATACATTTTGTTATGACAGTTCAGAAGATCAGAAAGACATTTGTATTATTCTGAGAGAGTTGGGATTTGGATCCAGAATAGGAGTAGAAATGACAAACATGAGCAACAATATGCATGCATGTTCTTTGGACGGTGGACCAAGAAAACCATTTACAGGTCGGACTGGAAGTCTTGTCTTGTTGTTTGAAGTGATGCAGAGGAGTTGGCTATTATGACCTTTGTAAAATGGTGTCACGTGTAACAGAATAATGCTGTTTGCTTAAACAAGCTAACCAAGGTGCGTGATAATGGGAGAACCATTTGCCAGTTGTGCATGAGCAGTATAGTCTGGTATTAACATGATGTATGGTAACACGACACTCTCACTCAATGTGCATGTCAAAGAAATCAGTTGTATATGAACAAAACTTTATCATGCTAGCTTGCTGTGTTGTATGTGACGGATACAGAGCGACATGCTAAAGACATCTGTTGTGCATGAGCTGTGTGACATGGTGTTGACATGCTGTGTGGTGTGTCACAAAAAAGACAACACGCCAAAGGCATCACTGTATATGAGCAGTATTACTTAATCAGGGCTTACAGTGTTTCGCGTCTGGGCAGAATTCCGTGATTTCAGTTTGTAAAAAAAAAAAAAAAAAAAAAAAAAAAAAAAACCCAAAGGAGCAAGGCATCTGTGATCAGCTTGCAAGCATTCATAGCAACGGCTCACAAGTTATGGCCCCTGATTTTTCTTAGAAGAAGTCTCCGGTCGGACTTCTTGGGAAAAACAAAATGGCGGAGCACGTAGACATTGTTCAAGTGGGTCAGACTTTTGACAACTCTTCAATTGAAAACAAGAGGAAATGGGAGTGGACGCTTCAGAAAGTTGACGAAGAAGTCTTTGGAGACTTTCTTCGCAAAGTCACTGCACCAGGTTTAGCTTGGTGTAAACTGTGCTCGAGGGAAGTGTGTTACGGTGGTCGCGGGAAGAAAGCTCTTGAGGATCACATTCGTTCAGCGAAAGCGCGTGTCAAATGTCAAGGCGCTGAGTGGAACTACAACTCTGCCAGGTTATGTTTTTAACCCCTTGTCCCCTTTTCCCAAATATATCTTCCTGTAATAATTATGTGTTTACAGCAGTTTTTAAGCACTAAATATCTCTTGAAATTATGTCCAGAAAGCGCGAAATGGCATAGATTTACACTTGGTTTTTAAAAAAGTTTCCCCGGGGAGCATGCCCCCGGACCCCCCAAGTTAGTCAGTGTTTTTTTTCATCCTCCTGTTTTAAGCCCTGCTTAATACTAACATGCTCTGCTGTTTGTTACAGACTCAGTACTACATGCCAAAGGCGTCAGTTGTCCGTGAGCAGTACCGGTGGTGTTGCCGGCCATGACAGACCTGACAGTGCTGGGCTCCATCATTATGAGAGAGTGCTACCATCACCACACCTTCCGTTTGGAGAAATACGTCTCTGGAGTAATGCATTTCTGCGCCCATCTTACCCTGCTATCATTATTCCCTCCTTATTGTCACATATAGTTTCAAAATTGTTAAAGCTGACAACTGGTGCTAAAGTGTTTAGCCATGTGATGTTGAGTTTTCTGATGTAACGAGCTATTTTGATTATTATGATGATCAGTGTAGTGAAAGGTGCAAATGTTTGCATAGAAAACTGATTTATGAATGTTTATGTTCACTTACATCCAGATTAAGTGAGGGACTTGAAACATTTTGAAAAAAGGAAAAATGAAAACAGGAAGCACGTAGGTATCTTGTTTCATGTGAATACTTATTTTTGTTTCAAGGTACTGAAAATCTGTGCCATGAAAACTGCATTGTTATGGATAGATAAACAAATTCTGAGTGCAACTGTACAGTTGGGAAGGTGTGCCTGCCATCACTTGATCTCACGAGGGGATCACTTTACTGTGAACCCTCTCCCCAACACTTTGGGCCAGATTGTGAGTCATAGTGTTATGAAGAACGCAGTCTGTAACATCATTGTCCCCAAACTGTGTTAATCACCGTAAAGTAAGAAAGTGGTTATCATGGTCTTCATCTAGATGCATAGTTAACGGTATCGTGTGTGGTAGAAAACCCAGTATCACTTAAAACCACTGAAATGATCATTTCTGTGGTGAGTTGTCTATTATCTGATAGTGGTAGCTCCCTGTGAACAGACAGTGGTTGGACTGACAGACAGAGTCATGGTGCAGGAGACGTAGAATGGGAGTATGAGAGTAATATTTGTGAACGGGAGTGGAATATGGAACAGGATAAGATAAATAAAGTGGTGCTGTTTTGTTGTGAGCATTTGCACAGTATTCAAGCAGACCCTATCACTCAAGTATTTTGGGTCTTACGACAGGAGTCTGTGAAAAGACAATTAATAAAGAAGGTTAGAGCGTGTTCACAGTTCATGGGAAAGCCACTTGTTTGTTTTGTTATGTTTTGTTTTTTTGTCTCTTTATCTTTTAGATTTTCAGTATTGGTGTGAGACTGGCCTCTTGTCAGCATTACAGAATGATACCCACAGGAATGGTATTGGTCACTGAATGGTTCCACATTGTCCTGCACTGGCCAAAGGCAAATCCAGGGAGAGTAGGTGTCAACATCGAAACTGTCAAGTACAAAGAAGTTAACTATAAAATCAGCAATTTCATGGAAGTACTTTAATCTTTGACAAGAAAGACTGCAATAAATAATTTCAATGAACAGAACCCAATTGTTTTTTGTCATTGTCATTACTATTGTGTGGTGTATTTCTGTGTTGCAGTGTTCAAGCGCAGTGTGGATGAGGTGCCGCGGCAGATGGAGCATTATGGGTACTTCTCCCTCAAGCAGGGCGAGGGCACCAGCATGGTGTTCAAGATTGATGTCATCCAACGGCAGGATTTCCCCTCCAAGACCATCCCAAGTGTCGATGCCCCTCAGTAAATGCCCAGCATCCACCTAAGATTTATTTCCAACTATTATTATTAATATTACTATTTTTATTTTTTGTAAAAGGGGAGGGAGGGAGGCGAACTGGGACTAGGGGAGAGAAGAGGGTTGAGTGTCAAGGACGAAGCTTGTCAGGATGATGACAGGCCTGGGGTGGGGAGTGAGCGCAGGAGTCGTCTCCAACTGTGAGTGTGATAATCCAGTTTCAGGATAGAGGAAATTCTGAACCTGGCCTTGACTGACGAGGTCATTGCAGTGCCAGCAGTTGCTGACAAGCAATGTGGATAAAAACGGTGCTGCTCTTGACAACATGGCTTAACAGACTGGGGTCTTTTGGCGTGAAGACGACAGGTTTGGTAAAACAAGGGGAAGGAGGGTTAATGCTTTTCTTCTTTCTTTTTCTGAGGAGAGGGTGGGGTGGGGCGGGGGGTCTTATTGTTTAATACTGTTTGCTTTGTGAAGAGTGAAGGAGAGAGAGGTGGATGAAGAGGGAGTGGAAGACGGTCAGCATGACCAGGAATGGGCAAGATAGAGAGGCGGCGTTTGTACAGATTGAATCATTGACTATTGAACTGTGAGACATCGGATTTTCTTAATAGACAACAGACTTTTTTTTTTTATAATTATCACTGTTATTGGCTATATTTAAGGATTCATTCAACGATTCATCACATTTGTGTACTTCAGTTTCAAAACTGATAATTGATTCTTTCATTTGTAGTGCTGAGTAGTCAAAACATTGGTAGATCAGGATAAAGGCTTTGTGTATCAAAAACCATTTTGTTCTAGATTTCTTTTTGCCCTTGCATCGAGGTACGATTAAAACTTTGTTTAACACAACCTGCTAAACATTCTGTTGGACATTTCTTTTAAATTTCATTTTATAAAAATAAAGAAAGGAAAAAACAACAGAAAGGTTTGGTGATAAGTCGATTGTTAATTTTAACAGATTTAGAAACTACTCTGGATAGGACTTTGTTGGATTTGAAGATCTATGACAATCTTTTCAGAATTTCTCTCTCGTTTTTGTGTAGTCTTTTATTCAAGTAATTCACTTGTCATCAATGCTTCATGCTCACATCCAGTTTACATTGTTATGCTTTATTTTATTTTTTGTTTGGTGCTGTTTTGTTTTTCTTCGCTCATGTCACACCACTTCGTAAAATGGGGGAAAGAACAGCTACTGTTAGCTGATCACAATGAACGGGCAAATTCAAGTCTGTAGACGAAGGGGAACACTGCTCGAGATGCACTGGCCTATTGTATTCAGTTCACTGTGGTATCATCGTGCTTGCTCACAGATTCTTCGTTCATCCCACCATCGCTGCACTCAATCTATGTGCCACCAGTTAAAGTAATGTTTGTCATCGACAAGTGCTGTGTACCAGTTAACAGTAGCTGTGTGTCGTGAAGAAGCGAGGTGAACTTAGTTCACCACCTCGCCAATATGATTGGATTGTTGATGAAAGGAAGCAGTAAGATCCTGTCTTTATGATGACTGTCTCGGGAAGTGGTGAAGCATGAACAGTCTATCCTGCCTTTATGGTGAGTGAGACAGGAAGCGGTCACTCGATCCTGTCTTCATAGTTACTGGCTCAGGAAGCAGTGAAGCGTGGATAGTCGATCTGCCTTTATGGTTATGCGTTGAGTAAACCGTTGAGTGTGGACAGTCTTATCATATTTTCATAGAGACTGTCTTTAGAAGCTTGGAACACCAGATGTGGATTACGTTTTTGTGGTCTGCCTTCAGTGTGAGCAAGGTGTTTCCACAGGCTGGTTGTCACCACTTTGAGACAGAGATTGTCTGGTAGATTGCGGACAGGGTGCAAGCAGCGTGTGTGATGTAGACAGTGCAGTGAATTTTGATGCAGAGAGAGCGCAGTGACTTTATCTTGAGTGCAATGTGCCATTGAAACATTGCCCGATCTTGAGTTCACTGCCACAGAGCTTTGCTCTGCTCATGCCATGGAGCAGGTGATTAAATGATGTGATCATACATGGAGACAGAAATTAAAAAAATGATGATGTGTGGTGAAAGAGCAGAAAGAATCTGGGAAACAGGAGGGAAGAGGATGGGAGGTTATATCTGAACTGTCAGGGACTACAGGCATTGGAAGTGTTTAATGGCACTGACTGAAAGCATTGCGACTCTCGGCATGCTCACAGTGGGATCATCCTGTTTGAGAAGTTTTAGTATTGTTGTGTTTCTTGGTGTAGTTGTCAGTGATAGGTGTTTGAATTTGTTGAACTTGATTTGTGTACATACGTATGTGTCATCCATGTGGTTTTCACTTGAGAATTTGCATATTCATACTGGTGGACTTTGCATGTTCATACTTGTGGCACTTCACGGCCTGCTCTCTATGCCTTGTGCAACTGTCCTGCATGGTCTGGCTTCATCTCAAGATAGCTTTGGGTATCTGTTCATGAACTTCCATTGTTGCAGAATCTCAGTTCCAAACAAATTCTGTGCCTGCTATAATAACGCGTTTTACATTGATGATTTGAATACGGGATAAGATCAAGCAGTTAATGGTTGTATACAGATTGTTTGAGTCTTGTTGGAAAAGGGAAACGCTGCTGGTTTTTTTTTAAGGGAATGCCAAATCTGTTGGAAGAAAGCGCAGCAGAAAAAATTCTGTGCTCAGTGACAGAGTGTGCGCGCTTTATAACAAATGTATCCTGTTTAACACCAGTCCTTTCTGTGTCTCCTTTTGCTCTGTCTCAGTCAGTCAGTGCAATGTGCATAGTTTATACTTTTCTGCATTCAGCTAGGCAAAGTTCCCATGAATATAAAGGCTTTGGGAGGATTGAGAGTAACTATGCAAAATGTTATTGACATATCTCTTTCGGAGAATTGTTATCTTAAAAGTATGCCTTGGTAATTTAAGCTCTGTGGGGTCAGTTTGATAGTTAATCTGTGTTGTCATTCATACTCCCCAATGACATGGCAGTCAGAATCATTGTACCTCTGACCCCACCACACAACTGAACCACTGTCTCAAAGACCCCAGAGAAATAAAGCTGAGGAGGTTGTTCCATGCACCTATTGACTGAAAACAGTGAAATGATACTTCAACTGAGGAGCTGTTTTGAAATATGGAGGGAGAAGCCAACAGGATGTCTCAGTATTGATAGTGAGACCTGTCTTGGTTTTTAACAGATTTTTTTTTTTACATTCATGTTGTAAGTGTAACTGCATGGCGACAGCATCTGCAGAACACTATCCACGAAAAGTTCACACTCTTCTGAGCTGATTTTGGTTTGTGAACATGTCCTGAAGAGCAAAAGGCAAGTAGGCTTTCATTCCTCCTAGGGAGGAGGGGAGACATCCCCACTCTCCCATTCTTGCAATTTTCTGCTCTTAAGATGAGGGCTGTCAGTATATCTTCTTGTAGTTTTTCCAGACTCATCACCCCTGCCCATGGTCAGTGCCTCTCTCTCTCTGCCCGTTGAGGTGATGACTGTCACTGGCTTCGTGAGGTTTTCACAGGGGGCAGTTTCTCGGCTCAATTTTGATCAGGCTTTCATGATCTGCTGGCAGTAGCGCCACACCCCTCCATTGTGTCTGTGACTGGTGTTGATTTCCTGTCCATGTTTCCATGTTGCTCTCTTGCTCTTCTATCATGCTCCTTCGGTCTCTGTCAGCCTGTCATGGTTTCTTGTCCCCCCCCTGCTGGTCTGTCTTCTGTCCTCTGCCTTCCCTCTGTCAACCTGTAGTGGTCTGTCAGTGCTGGTTCGTCACTCTTCTCCTTTCCTGTGCACATTCACTGTTTGGGTCTGAAGCAGTCCATCAGAGAACTAGTGAACTGTATGACACTTTGGAATGACAAAAACAAAGGAGGTGACTGAGAAATGTGAAGCTTTGGAGTGAAGGAGACCTAGTTCCAGCAAAGAAGTATGTGAAATGATGAAGTAAAGCGGTCCAAGTACCAGCAGAAAAAAAAGAAGAAAAAGGACAAGTTCCAGCAAAGAAGTATGTGAAATGATGAAATAAGCAGTCTTAAGTACCAACCGAAAAAAAAAGAGAAAAAAAACAACAAAATTTTAGAATGAAGAAAACAGAGCACCAGCAAAAAGAAAAACTGTTTGAACTTTGGAATGAACAAAAAAAAGTACTAACAAAAAAAGGTAAAATTTTGGAATGAAAGAGGCAAAGTAGTTGCAATGAATGTGAATTTTAGAATGAATAAAAGTATCAGCAAGGAACTGAAAAAAGTTTGGAGTGAAGGGGCAAAATTGCACAAGCAAAAATCGCTGTGAAATTTTGGTATGGAAAAAGAACAAAGTATGAACAAAGAGCTTTGAAATTTTGGAATGAAGAAAGCAGTGTACCAACAGAAAACTGTTTGAAATTTCAGATTGAAGAAAAAATACCAGCACAAAATTGCCTGAAATTTTGAAATGTAGAGAAAAAGAAAAAGAACAGCAATGACTCGATACCACTAAAGACTTTATGAAATTCTGGATTGAAGGAAACAATACCTAAAAGCAACTGTATTATGAAACTTTAGTGAAAAGATGTTGACATGCAGTAAAACAAATACATGATGGAGTGGAGAAGAAAACTAGAAAAATTGTGGAAGGAAGAAAACAACCAGCCAACAAATGAGAGTCCTAAGGATGTGAAGACTGCAAAACAAATATGGCAAGAATGAACAAAAATTAAGCACGAAGAGCCATGAAAAATGAATGGTAATGTAATGGCCATAGTCAGTCAGTCAGTCAATGAAATGAGGCACAGTCAATGTATGAACAAGTGCTAACATTGTAGATATACCACAGTTTTGTATGCAGTGTACATAGAATAGTTTCTGAATTTTATTGCAATCAAAAGCAAACCAATCATGAACAAAGGCATTCATGAATGGATGCAAAACACGCAAACTCTCTTTCTCTCTCTCTCTCTTTCTCTCTCTCTCTCTCTCACACACACACACACTCTCTCTCTCTCTCTCTTGCTTGCTCGCCCGCTTTCTCGTTTGCATGCACACGCACTTCCCAGACGCACACGCACACATGAAATAAACGAATGAGTATCATGAGGAGCTTCTGTTTTGTTCTAAAAATATGTCATTTGACACCAAGTGAAAAAAAATCAATTCTATCTTTAGCAAAACAGGAAAAAAAAGAAAAATTTTATCCCACCTGTGTGGGTCATAAAGGTGGAAAGGCGCAGACTTGCCCACACATTGATGCCATGATAGAAAATACTCATTGTCTCCATTGCAGGTCTAGTGTATGCTGTGAAACGGGAAAATTAGTCAGGGTTGATGGGAGAAAAGGTGAGGGGGGGGGGGGGGGGGGGGGGGGGGGGACAAAAAAAAAAGATCTCTGCAGCATGTTTGACATGTTAAAGAAAAAGAAAATTTCATGTTGACGTCAACTCTTGCAGAAGAAAACAAGGAGAAAAAAAACAACCTTGGAGGTATTGTAGTGATGCATATGTGCACCATATTAATTGAAAAAGTTACGAAGAGTGGGTTTAGATATTTTTTTATTGTCTTTTATTTAAAAAAAAAAAAAAAAATTCAAGAAACAAAAAAAATCTGATCTAGAATCTTGCACGTTGGTGATAGAGTGAAGAGGGGAAAATAACAACAACAAAGAGGAAAGTTGAAAATATGTTTGATGAGTGAGTCTTATTTATTGTAGGCGATTATTTTGAAGAAAAGGAGGGAGGAGGTGGTAGAAGTAAAAAGAAAATAATTGTGTGAAAGATACGTATTCTGTGTGCTGTAACTGTGTGGAGACAGTTTATTTTCTGTCATGTGTTTGTCTGGGCAAGTATGCTGAAACTAACCAGCAAAAAGAAAAAAAAATGAAAAAGAGAGAGAAGTGTGTGTTGTTGTTTTGTTTGATAGTTTTCACCACCAAAAAAAGCATTAAAATTTCGTATGTTTCCTGGTTGATCATGAAGAGGCTGATCTGACAGTGCCAAGAGATTCATTCATTTATTCTTTTCTGTGATTTGGTGGAACAATACTGAAATTTACAAGAGAGAGAGGGAAAGAAAAAGATATAACCAGTATTTCACAAATTTATTTAAAAAGGAAGAAAAACCTTTTTTCTCTTCAGTTTTTTAAGGAAAAAGATATAACCAGTATTTCACAAATTTATTTAAAAAGGAAGAAAAACCTTTTTTTTCCTCTTCAGTTTTTTTAATCCTGATTGTAAGTATGGTAGTATTTGGACTTATTGCGTAAGCAGGTAGCGAATGAGTTTTGTTTGGAGGAGGTTCTCTGGCAAGGAAATGGCAGATTGATTGTTGATAAAGGTACACATTGAACACCCCCATCTCCCCATTTCCCCATGTATTGTGTCTCTCCTCATTTGTAGTGCATTTGTCATTTTTGCCTGCTTGCATGATGGACACATTAAAAGAAAATCAAATAATCTGCTTGATGAATTCAAGTTTATTGGCAGGTGCGAGATGTGAGGGATGCGACTACAAAGGTTGAAGGTAACCATATCGCTGCTGACCATTCTATATTTCACTTGCACACCTAAGCACCAGCAATTTTCTAAAGTATAAATAGATATTTCTGAAACAAGAGTAATTCCTTAGCTATTTCTTGTAAAATAGTCTTAGAGGACATAGTTTGTAAATTAGTTATGCAGTGAATGTTGAATCAAAACTAGTTTCAGTGTTTCAGTAATTCAAATGGAAATACAAAACGCATGCATGCACATGTACATGCACACATACACACCACCAACACTACCACCACAAAATACTGTGAGTGTCACAACACACACGCTGGCACACCCCTCCACACACCAACACACACACACACACACACACACACACACACACACATTTTGAAAGATTGAATAGTAAAAACCACCAGCATTCAATAAGCATATAGGACATTTTCAGTTAGCACCTCAATCAAATCAAGTATCCATGGGCTTACTAAAGGACAGCCTGAAGCACAGCACTTTTATCCAGAAACTATTACTTCTCACTCTCACTTCACTTGAATTCTCACTCGCTGCTTTAAACTCATCTCCTTAATCCATTGACAAGCCTACCAGAGTTAAAAGAACTGGTAACAATGAGCATCATGTGAAATAAGAACCTGCGGTAGTAAGTTGAGACCTTAAAAAGCGAGCGGAATAAGTTAAAAAGCGAGCGGAAATAAGCTCAAGCTCACACTGGTGTGAATGAAAATATCCGATAACGCCTTCCTTCATCTTTTTCAAATGCATGCTTTCAATAAAGTGATGGACAAATACATTTTATGATTTAACATTAAATGGCACTGCTGCTTACATTCACGTTACATCAACTGGAACATCAATTGTATGTATTGTATACCACTTTCTTTGTTATCCTTTCTCATACATTCATACAGAGTCACAAAACACACACAAACCTACACTTTATCCCTCGGACCAATCTGAACCCAATGCTCAAGCCTACTTCAAAGACCACTGGCAAGATGAATGTGACTTGCAGACAGATGGTAAACTCTTCCAAACCGAAAGTAAGAGTTTTTACTGTGTGCGATGGATGGCTGTACAGAAAATACAGTACTGTTTGCTCACAGGCCACTCCTTTTACACTACCCACACCTTGTGTGAAGAAGCTCCATGGTGCATGTGCCACACACCCTAAAACATTTTCTCAAAAAATTAATGGAAAGGAATAAGAAGTTTTTGAGATTAGCGGTTAGAAAATACTATTCGTTCACAGGACTGAAGTGGTGTGAAAAGTCTTCAAGGTTAGCCAAAGAAAAGAGAGACACTTTACTGTTCAATAACAGAAAGAAGAATTGAGTGGAAATGCGGGAAACAAGTGATCAAAATGAAATAAGAAGCCTTTGGGGTTCACTATGAGACAGCATTGATTGTTCTTTCACAGAAAAAGGAGAGGTCTTTGAAATAAGCAACATGCAAACATTTTCACTCGCCACAGAAGAAAAGGAATATAATGGAACGAAAGGTTACTGAAATTAGCTATCAGAAAGCATGAAATGTTTACCACACCCTAAACAGGCAGTTAAATTAAACGAAAACTCTTCGACCAAGGTGAAGAAAGGAATGTATTCATTCACATGCAAAATTTTCGGCACTGTTTTACCGTTCTGCAGTAAGATATTGATTGGAAAATTTCATGTTACCTTTAGTTTCTTTACACACTGATTGATCATTGAATGGCTTACTTACGAAATGCTATAGATTCTAATGTAGGTGTGTGAAGAATATGCAACATGTCTCAATGAGAAGAAACATAAGAACCGAACGAATCGTTACCTAACACTGACAAGTGTAGAAACAAAATAAAACAGCACGGGAAATCAATTCCTATGACTGCTATCAAATCAGTTAATCGATAAAACCACAAAACGAACAAACAAAAATGAGCCATCTACTTAAGAAAGAACGCTTAATTGGATCAAAGAACAGCCACGCAAACCTACTGACGTTATAACAAGCCACTGACATTATAACAAGCCACTGACGTTATGAAAAGCCACCGACATTATAACAAGCCACCGACGTTATAACAAGCCACTGACGTTATAAACAAGCCACTGACCTTATAACAAGCCACTGACCTTATAACAAGCCACTGACGTTATAACAAGCCACTGACCTTATAACAAGCCACTGACCTTATAACAAACCACTGACCATATACCCTCCGGGGGTTGCGACCTTGTCGTGGTCGGAGGGCTTGCGTGGTCCAGTGATCCTTAGGCTTTGCTGGCGGGGGCATCAATACTTGAAGATAGGCTGGTTTTTTCCAACTGCTTCTAGGTCCGAGAAGCTAAGATGCTGTCTGGCCTAAGCATAACGTGGTAAGGAGTTGATGCCCCTGGTAGGGCTTCCCATGTCAGATAGGCTAAGGGTGAGGATCCTGACTAAGAGTAACCCGCCTTTCCCCTTTTCTTGTTTTCTGCCTTTATTTGGCCCTTTTCTATCTTCGTCTCCCCTTCAAGTCTTCTTTTTCACACTCCTTTTCTCTCTGTGGTCTCCTTAAGATCCGCCGTGTTTGCCGTGCGGTGCGACCTGTGTCGGAGGGAATGAGATCCTGGTGATTGAGAGGGCCAGCGCTCTCAACACATCACTGTTGGCTCGGACCTCTCCTAGACAGGAAGTACACTTTGGCCTGGGTTGTACTAATCGGCTCCCCTTCTTGGGCTGGGTCAAGACAGACAGTTCCCCTACTGGCCAAGTTAACCCTGCAGTGCTCAGCTCTCTGTCCCCGGGAGATGAGCATGATCAGGGGGATAGGGTTGGTAGTTTCTGTTTGTCGTTTATCTCTCCCGAAGCCTGGAAGGGTCAAGACATTGGTTTCTTGGCCCTGGCCCCTTAGTTGGACTCCAAGGTGGGTGGGTAAGGGAGAGATGAAACATACTAAACTAAACATGGCTTTATCAAAAAATATCCCCCCAAAAGGAAGAGGAAGGCAGCATCCCTATTTCAGGGGAACGTTACTCTGACAGCGATTCTGACACGGAGGTACGACAGAGAACAGTTTCTGGGCTTCTGGCTCGTGGTGGAAGGGACGGAGCAGGAAAGACCCCTTTCAGCTCTGAGCCCTTTGCTATTCAAAAGGGCTTTCAAGGCTTAGCAGGTGACCCTCAGTCCGTCAAAAGGTTTGAGGAATGATCGTTTCTAGTTCAATGTCGATCAAGAAAACAATATGAACAGCTGTTGAGGCAACAAAATTAGTGGATAGGGAGATCAGGGTGACTCCCATAAACAGTTAAATTCATCGAAAGGTGTGATTCGCTGCAGAGATCTAATGGGTGTCTCAGAGGCAGAAATAAAAACGGAACTGGCGTCCCAGGGTGTGACGGAGGTGCGCAGGGTGACAGTCAAGAAAGGTGCAGAAGAGTGGCCACCAACACCCTCTTTCTGACCTTCTGCAACCCTGTGCTGCCTCGGTCATCAAAGTTGACTACCTGAACGTCCGTGTTCAGCTGTATGTCCCGTCCCGTTGAGATGCTTCAGGTGCCAGAGGTTTGGACATGTCAGAGACCGCTGTTCTGGGCAGGAGGTGTGCGGTGGTTGCTGCAAGGCAACCCATGATGGGCCGTGCAAAGATCCGGCACATTGTGCTAACTGCGGTGGCGACCATCCCTCCTCTTCAAGAAACTGTCCTCTTTGGATTCAGGAATCTACCATTCAACGAATAAAAAACAGAAAAGAAGATCTCCTTTTTTGAAGCCCGCAAGCTGGTTGTGGGTATTCAGACTCCAACAGCTTCATATGCTTCGGCCATAAAGACAGTTCCCACAGTTCACACTCGATCAGTCTGCTGTCAGACTGATGACTTTACGTTTTCAAAGACACTGCAAGTCAGAACTGTCAACTCTGGTGGAAGCAGGTCCACCACCTTCCAACCCAAAGTGACTGCCCTGGTGGAGGCAAAAAATCCGCCACCCCTCAGACTGCCAGCAGTCTACAACATCTGCTGCTGGGCAGACTAAAAAAACCAGCAATTCCGCCTCGAACTCCCCTATCCAGTACCCGTGCGGGCAAGGGAGTTCCACCCAGCGTGGAGATGGTGGAGATGAAGAAGAAACCTCCACCATCTCCCAAATCCAGACCTCCACCATCTCCAAACTCCAGGCCTTTGTCACCTGCGGGCAAGTCTGCCAGCAGGTCCAAAGACCAACACAGTCCAGTGAAACTAAATAATAAATTCTCTCCATTGGACGCAGACGTTGAGGAGGAGATGACCTGATCTCTCTCCTTTCGCCCTCTGCACCATGGATAATACAATATTCCATTGGAATATCCGTGGTCTAAATTCCAACTTCGAGGAGCTGCAGCTTCTGTGTCAGTCTCTAAAACCTTCCGTCGTGGCTCTTCAAGAAACTCAAATTCAAAGCCAGAAGACCTTTACTCTTTCTGGCTTTAATATTCTTTCAAAACCTGCACAACCATCCACGTTGGGACTGTCGGGCGGTGTTGCCCTTCTCATACACAAAACCTTGCTGTATAGTTCTGTTGATCTGTCTATCTCCCTCAGGCTGTAGCTGCGAGAGTCACTCTCCACATAGACTGTGACGATCTGTTCTCTCTATCTACCTCCTTCTGTCCCGGTTTGTCGTCAGGACCTTGTCAGTCTGATAGGTGAACTTCCTCGTCCTTTTTTGCTGTTGGGTGACTTTAACGGTCACAATCCTCTTTGGGGTAGTGTCAGTTCGTCATCCAGAGGTCTGCTAATTGAGGATGTCCTTTCGGATTTGGATTTGTGTTGTCTGAACGACGGATCCGCAACTTACCTCCACTCTTCCACAGGTTCACTTTCGTGTTTAGATTTGTCGGTTTGTGACCCCTCGCTGGTCCTGGACTATGAGTGGTCTGTCCATGACGATCTGCACGGAAGTGACCATTTCCCTGTCCTTCTACAACCTGTAATAACTGAACATGTCTCTGTCTCTCAACATCTCAATTATAAGAAAGCAAACTGGGATCTATTTGCAGCCACTATTTCTAAGGCATTCCAGGACGCTGATTTTCTTCAGAGTCCGGATCCAGCAGAATCACTGACTAACACTGTGATCAAGTGTGCTAAAGCTTGCATTCCAGTGTCTTCCGATAAACTTCAAATGCCAAAAACACCCTGGTTTGATTCAGACTGCCAACAAATTTCCAAAGTTAGAAAACGGGCTCAGCGTCTGGTGTACCATCGACCTTCGGGTCCCAACGCTCGAGCCATCAGAAACTCCGTGCCAAATCGAGACACACTTTTAAAATCAGTAAACGTCGGTCCTGGAGAAGTTTCTGCTCCAGGCTGACATCGAAAACTTCCAAGAAAAAAGTGTGGAACATCATTAAGAAAATCAAAGGGAAGAACACCTGTCCCACTGTGAACCATCTCAAGTTTTCTGACTCTTTAATAACAGACAGAAAAGCAGTTGCTAATCTGCTTGCTTCAACTATTGAAAAGAATTCCTCCTCTTCTAACAAATCAGCCACTTTTGTCAAAAACAAAGCCCTAAAAGAAAATCACCCTGCAACTTTTCATCCGACAACATGGAAGACTACAATCTTCCTTTCACGTTGGGCGAGCTGAGTCTGCCTTGCTTTCTTGCAGCGATTCCTCTCCAGGTCTAGATGAAATCCATTATCAACTCTTGAAACATCTTCCGCAAATAGGTCTGAACATCCTGCTACAGGTATACAACCATGTGTGGACTACAGGTTGCTTTCCGCCCTCTTGGCGAAAAGCCCTTATTATTCCCATCCCCAAACCTGGAAAAGATCTTTCTAATCCATCAAACTACCGTCCCATAGCTTTGACCAGCTGTGTCTGTAAATTGATGGAGAAAATGGTCAATGCTAGGCTCATGTGGAAACTGGAAACCGATGGCCTTTTGGCGAAAGAACAGTGTGGTTTCCGCAAACATCGGACTACTGTTGACCATTTGATTCGTCTGGAATCTACACTTCGGAACGCTTTCTGAACAAACAGCATGCAGTGGCAATTTTCTTTGACTTGGAGAAGGCCTACGATACCACCTGGAAGTCGGGGATACTTCATGATCTCCACGATCTGGGTTTTCGAGGTCATCTTCCGCTTTTTATTCAAAATTTTTTGGCAGAACGACAGTTTCAGGTCCGGGTTGGCACCACTCTCTCTGATGTCCACGAGCAGGAGTTGGGTGTTCCACAGGGTAGCATACTGTCTCCTGCCCTCTTTAGCATCAAGATTAATAACATTGTTCAATCAGTTCAGCAGGGTTCAGACTGCTCATTGTTTGTGGATGATTTCGCTGTCTACGCAACTGGAAGCCTGTACCCGAGTGTCCAGCGCAGGCTCCAGCTTTGCGTAGATAAATCCATCGGTGGGCTGATGAAAACGGTTTCACTTTTTCTGCTACAAAAACGCGTGTATCCACTTCCATAATTTCCGTCAGTTTTTTCCAGATCCTGAACTTCAAGTAGGGAAATCTCCCATTCCAGCTGTTAAAGAGGCCAAATTTCTGGGAGTCATTTTTGACCAAAAACTTAACTTTCTCAGCCATATTAAAAACCTCAAAACTGCTTGCCAGAAAGCACTGAATATTCTGCGGGTCGTAGCGCACACCGACTGGGGCGCTGATAAGAAAACTTTGTTGCACCTCTACAGAGCCCTGGTCCGATCCAAACTGGACTACGGTTGTGCTGTGTACGGCTCCGCAAGATCATCTTACCTCAAACTCTTGGACCCTATCCACCATCAAGGGCTTCGTCTCTGTCTTGGAGCGTTCCGCACCCCCTGTGTACAGCCTGTACGCAGAGGCGGGTGAACCTTCACTGTCCAACCGCAGGCTGAAACTGTCTTTGAATTATTATATCCGATGTTCTCAGAACGCAGAATCCTGCCTATGACTGTGTCTTTGACCCTCCGTTCCAAAGTAAGTTTGAAAACAACCCGAAATGTATTCCGCCGTTTGGTCTTCGTATGCGGCCTCACGTGCGGAATGCAGGTCTAGACCTAGGAGTTGTGTCCGATTTTTCCAAGTTTCCGGATCAACCTCCGTGGACCTTTTTCACACAGAGATTTGTTTCGACCTCGCAGCTTTTCGCAAAGAGTCTACCAGCTCTCTGGCATACAAGGCATTGTATGCTGAGCTCTGTTCCAAATTCCCATCCTGTCAAAAAGTTTTCACTGACGGTTCCAAGTCTGACGATGGAGTGGCCTGTGCAGCCTACTGCCCTGGAGCTCCTTCTCAGATACTGTTGGAACATATACATTCCGATGCTTCTGTCTTATTCTGCTGAACTTACTGCTCTGGTACTGGCTTTGAAGATAATCTCCCATTCTTCGAAGAGGGACTTTCTGGTTCTGTCGGATTCGCTGTCAGCTTTGGAGGCCATAGCTGGCCGCAACCTTCAGCATCCAGAACTTTACTTTTTTTTGAACTTTTTAGCAAGTTGAAGGCGGACGGTTACAACATTACTCTTGCTTGGGTTCCTGGCCATGTTGGCATCGGCGGGAATGAAATGGTTGATCGTTTAGCCAAGAACGCCACAAGAGAGAAACTGTCCAACACTTATATCCCTGCCTCAGATGTGAAACCCAAAATTAACGATTATGTGAGAGACCTCTGGCAGGAGGATTGGAACACACAGACGAAAACAAACTCTTTCAGATCCGTCCAAACCTTAAGGACTTCCTCCCATCTACGTCGGGTGGTCGTAAAGAGGAAACGGTTCTGTGCCGGCTGCACACCGGCCATTCGTATTTTACCCATTGTTACCTTTTAAAGAGTGAAGAAGCTCCGTGGTGCATTCCATGTCATGCACCACTCACAGTGAAACATGTTCTTTTAGAGTGTTGGGACTTGCACGAGTGTAGACACAAACACTTTACAGCGGAGTCATGAAGATCCTGTTCAGGGATGTCCCGCCTGACGTGATCCTTGAGTTTTTGAGAGAGATTAACATTTTTCATCTGATTTAAGATTTTACGGCAGAAAGATTTTAACAAAGTTTCTGGTGCGTTTGTAGACGATGTCATTTAACGAGATGTGTGAAAGTTGGGTTTTTTTTTTTTTTTTTTTTTTTTTTTTTTTTTTTTTTTTTTTTTATTGACTGGTGAGTTGATGATTTTAACGTGGTGACAGCCCTGATGTGGCCCTTTGCGGTCGGCTGGGCTATAAGCAACATTATCTTATCTTATCTACTGACCTTATAACAAGCCACTGACGTTATAACAAGCCACTGACGTTATAACAAGCCACTGACCTTATAACAAGCCACTGACCTTATAACAAGCCACTGACGTTATAACAAGCCACTGACGTTATAACAAGCCACCGACGTTATAACAAACCACTGACCTTATAATAAGCCACTGACGTTATAACAAGCCACTGACGTTATAACAAGCCACCGACATTACGTCCTGCAACACTGCTTAACAAGAGACATGTCCGACTAACAGAAATTATCGAAAATGATTGGCATAAAAGCGCAACCGCTCAGTATTGGCTGAACACAACACTGACCCAATCCCTTGGCAAATGGACCCCATGACCTCCCCACACTCTCCGTCCACCGCAGAATAGATCCCTTCCTTGAAGAGTTTACTAAAGAGTGAATTCTAATGACTATTTATAGCCTGCTGTGTGGTAGGTAAAGCTCAGAGGCAGTTAGTATGATGTGCGACAAAGTTGAGGTCGAACAGAAAAGATCTGCTCCGTGTATTGTACAGTCGCTAGTGAGTGTCTTGTGAACATAGGAGTACTGGCAGATTGGAAATATAGCATCATGATCCTTATTTCGAAAACAGTTAATAATGCAACATAGCATCATTACCCTTATTCCGAAAGCAGTTAATCATGCAACATAGCATCATCAGCCTTATTCCGAAACAGTTGATCATGCAACATAGCATCATCAGCCTTATTCCGAAAACAGCTGATCATGCAACATAGCATCATCAGCCTTATTCCGAAAACAGTTGATCATGCAACATAGCATCATCAGCCTTATTCCGAAAACAGTTGATCATGCAACATAGCATCATCACCCTAATTCTGAAAACAGTTGATCATGTCTTTACTAATGACTGGCGACCCATATCCCTCCTCATCGATTCCTACAAATTGTTTACAAAGCTGTTCCTCGACAGACAATGCCATGGACTCTTGATACCATGCTGGTAGTTCAAGGGCTAGAAAGAGGCCATGCCCAGGTAGGGTCTCCAGGAACAAATGCACACACCAACACAACACACACACACAACACACACACACACACACACACACACACACACATGTGCACTCGCCACACACGCACACAATGATAACAATGGCACGGCCAATGTTAGGTAGGTACTTTAGGTCTGACTAGCGCATTTAATGCTTAAGTCAGACATCTACTAAGTCGTAGCCACGAGACCCTGTTCTTAAATTCTCTCATCTTGGTCATTAATTCATTTATCCACCAGCTTTAAATCATGGACAGTGTGGTCTTGAAACTTAGCGGATGTGGTGCAGCGCATATGGACTAGTCCGCACGCAGTGATACCCCCTTGATGAAACTGAAACTTCAGGAACACGCAGTGATACCCCCTTGATGAACTGAACTTCAGAACATGTTTTTGTCTCCAAGCCAACATTGTCGAGTTCCTCCACACATCAGTTACCACGTGTGTAGCCTTCTTTGAAATTAAAATGGCATTTGGCAGCATTGATGGTGAGTTCATGATGAAGGAACTGTCACTGGCTGGATACCTAGCGGGCACATGTGGACACCACGATGGACATCTACACTACCTCCACGTCCCAGGTGAGGACAGCTAATGAACTGACCAGGACAACGTAAGCAGAAAAGTGGATCATTCGAAGCTGTCGAAGGAGTTGTTTATGAACGAGACATGTTGACAAACAGCTCTACTGGACTGAGTGGTCATAATCTGTGAGAGCCATCCCTGTTAATATATAACTCCAGTGGCTGGCACTGCACGTCTGGAACCGTGCTCAGCAGACTGATGAGGAAAGTCAGGAGACAGGGATTTCAAGAAGGTCACTGGCATGCACGTGAAACACTGGAAGTGTGATGTCCTGCATGGTGAGAGATCAGGCAATGGCTGGTGCAGACGGGACCAAACAGGTGACGTAAGACTCGCCATTCAACGTGAAGCCTTGCCCATGTGCGACTGTGCTCAAGTATAGACCTACCTCGGACACAGTCTTAACATCAGTAACAATACGTCCCTCCAGTAAGCGTCTGGTATGTCAAGACTTCAAATCCACCGTTGATAAAAAACTGATGTTGCTCCTTTTCCAGTCATGGCAAAATCATTACAAGCAGTTAGCGTCCATAAGACAAAAGATGCTCCACGAATGCGTCAAAAGGGGGAGAATATGATGCATTCATTTTCGCCAGCCTAATTACGACTGGAAATACAAGCGCACTAAGAATAATGACCAAGTGAAATTCTCATGTGACTGTAGAAGGGAATTCTCCACTGGCTGGGGTATGAAGATCAATAGGGCGTAAAAGATCTGTGTGAAGATTTAGATGAATGAACAGCAGTGCCAGAAATTAAGACGTGTGTAGTAGTAGTAGTAGTAGTAGTAGTAGTAGTAGTAGTAGTAGTAGTAGTAGCAGCAGCAGCAGCATTAGTAGTAGTAGTAGTAGCCCAGTAAAAGTTGTAGTAGTACTAACTACTAGTAGTATTAGCCTTTAAGCTGTGTCTCTGTATGGCATAACATCTACACTGCTACGTGTATTGATCAGTTCGTTCCGGTTTTACCATTCTTTTGGTGTGAATACAGGGATAAAGAAGGCCCGGTGATGGTCTGTAAATCAGCCTCACGACGATGTCTGCTGTATAAAATAACCATTGTTGCTGATTAGTCCACGGACGCATTACGTGACAGTCGTAACTTGAGCCCCGCCTTTGATGTTGTCAGACTCAGCTGTGACCACTGCCAACAACAGTGCGATCTATGCTGTCGCCAGTCATCACCCCGAGGACTTCCTCTACCAAGCAGAGCGACTGCAGATTTTATGTATGTATGTATGTACGTATGTATCTATGTATGTCTGTACGTCTGTCTGTCTGTCTGTCTGTCTGTGTGTGTTGTGTGTGTGTATGTTTGTATGTATGCACGTATGTACGTATGTATGTATGTACGTATGCATGTCTGTACGTCTGTCTGTCTGTCTGTCTGTCTGTCTGTATGTATGTATGTATGTATGTATGCACGTATGCACGTATGTACGTATGGTATGTGTGTGTATGTATTGTATGTATGATATGTATGTATGTATTTGTATGTATGTATGTAGTAGTATGTATGTATGTATGTATGTAATGTATGATGTATGTTGTATGTATGTATGTATGTATGTATGTATGTATGTATGTATGTATGTATGTATGTATGTATGTATGTAGAATGTAGATTTATGTATGTATGTAGTAGTAGATATGTATGTATGTATGTATGTATGTATGTATGTATGTATGTATGTATGTATGTATGTATGTATGTATGTATGTATGTATGTATGTATGTATGTATGTATGTAGTAGTAGTAAGCAACTGCAGATTTTATGTATGTATGTATGTATGTATGTATGTATGTACGTATGTATGTATGTCTGTACGTCTGTCTGTCTGTCTGTATGTCTGTCTGTCTTATGCATGTATGTATGTATGCACGTATGTACGTATGTATGTATGTATGTATGTATGTATGTATGTATGTATGTATGTATGTATGTATGTATGCATACATACATAAGTATGTATGTATGTATGTATATATTTTTTCATTTATTTATTCATTGATTTATATATCTATCTATCTAATTATCTATCTTTGGTGTCTGGAGGAAGATAATGGCTGGTCATAATCAGAAGAATCTTCACTCCGACCTTCAGCCCTTAGAGACAACGCTCATCGTAGGTACAGCGAAAATGACGTGAGCTTTCAATGGAAAAGAAAACCTGGGCTGGACAATCAACTGCTGAACCTTGGTCTTGG
This sequence comes from Conus ventricosus, assembly GCA_018398815.1. Classification (NCBI taxonomy): domain Eukaryota; kingdom Metazoa; phylum Mollusca; class Gastropoda; order Neogastropoda; family Conidae; genus Conus; species Conus ventricosus. The sequence continues at coordinate 51,403,776 of CM031613.1, read as the reverse complement.
TTTTGGTTTCCTGCGCGCGCGCGCGCGCGCGCGCGTGTGTGTGTGTGTGTGTGTGTGTGTGTGTGTGTGTGTGTGTGTGTGTGTGTGTGTGTGTGTGTGTGTTAGTAAAAGCCGCTGGCATTCACCAGCTGCGATACGCGTGACAATTCGATTATTCGTATTCGCATATTGTAAAGCAATGATTCACCGCCCCTAATTATCAATTTTTGTGTAAGTGCTAGCCACATGCTGCTTGGTAAATCAGGTAGCAAGGCCAACATGAGGGATATTGTTTATGGTGAGATAAAAGGGGTTTCTTGTACTCCTCTGTTTCTTTTTGTACCCATCAGCTGAATGTGTGGTCACGTCAAGGTGATTTAGATGCGTGTACACATTTCAAGAACAAACAAACAGACAAAACTGAAACAAACAAAACACAAAGAAAGAAACAAACAGAGAAGAAGAAGAAGAAGAAAAAGAAGAAGAAGAAGAAGAAGAAGAAGAAGAAGAAGAAGAAGAAGAAGAAGAAGAAGAAAGAAATGACAAGAGGTTTACCACGAGAGACTCACTAACTACATAATGCAACGGATGCCACAGATTTCTACAAAACATACAGAAGAACACCTTCATCATCACTCTTATCTGAAACTGACATGAATTCCTCTTTTTTGCTAAATTCAGCCGTGAGCGTGGGCTGTTTCAACAGTCGATAGAGGGCAGAAATAGCGCTGGAACAACGTCACGGAATACCACAGAGACATAGGCGGTGTGTCGCTGTCAGACGCCGTGAATCGATACACAGAGCCGACTGCAACTGATGAGTGTCAGCCAGAAGACGAAAATCGACATCAGACAGGTGACATAAATGGTTCTGTTCACCACAGGGAGCGGAGTGAGGCCTATAATGGTGCGCGGTTCACCAGACAGAATTCGATGGTCCCTGTAACTGTGTAAGCTTCGGGTTAAGGGTTTAGTATATATTGACACTGCAGCATCTTTTCCTTCGTCCCCCAAGCCCACGACCATTCCCACCGTCACACTTCTCTTTCTCTCTGTCACTGTCTTTCTTTCTCTTACAGATAGATAGATAGATAGATAGATAGATAGATAGATAGATAGATAGATCGAATCTTTCTGTCTCTGTCTCTCTCTGTCTCTCTCTCTCTGTCTCCGAGCTGCTTACGAACAGTTTGTTATGTACTTGGATGCTTTAATGAGTCAGTCAAATCAATCCAGTGCTTAGAAACTACTAATGATTATCTCGCCCAATACACAATGCAGTATATTAGAACCTTAACTCAAAATTGAATTTCGTTCCTTATTTTGCTGTGCCAGTGCATTATGGAAAACAAGACTGGTTTTGTATCATCATGCTTAACGGCATCATAAATAACAGGCAGCGCAAAGCTATTAGGACTACGTAAAATTCTGAGATGAAAACAGAAAAATCTTCCCCTGAAGTGGACTACCCCCCCTCCCCCCCCCCCCCCCCCCCCCCCCCCCCCCCCCCCCCCCCTTCATTCGACTGTTTAACTAGACTTATATTTTCAAGGTTTCTTTAACGAGGCATTTAAACTAACACACAGAAACTTAACAAAATGCTATGCTCCCAAAGCAAACCAAAACAATTAAAAATATACCCCCCCCAAAAAAAAAAAACAAAAAAAAAAACAACAACAAACAAACAAACAAACAAAAAAACACTAGACAAACAAAGATGCGAAAGAAAAAATTGCTCTTTTAATAAAAAAAAAAAATTAAAATTGAACATAAAAGATACAATATTATACAAAGCTAGTTTAACAAATGTGAATATACAACGGTGTGTGTGTGTGTGTGTGTGTGTGTGTGTGTGTGTGTGTGTGTGTGTGTGTGTGTGTGTGTGTGTGTGTGTGTGTGTGTGTGAGATACCGTGAGAGAAAGCCTTGTCATGCTCTACATATATCATATATATTAAACAGTTTTCATAGAGAGCGCTTGAACGCCGGATCTTTTTTTTTTTTTCTTCTTCTTCTTCTTTCAGTCGACCTTCTCGAAATGTTCCTCCTAGACGGATCTAGAGTGAATAGCTGGTTGTTTGGTTGTTTTATTTGAAGTCTTATCATCGTGTCGATGATTTAGACTCTAGCATAAAAATAAAAAAAACAACAGCAAAACTTTGTTAATTTTTAACATCATCAATTCTTTTTAAACGGAGAGAGAGAGAGAGAGAGAGAGAGAGAGAGAGAGAGAGAGAGAGAGAGAGAGAGAGAGAGAGAGAAGAGAGAGAATTACAAGAAACGTACAATAGGACTATATCACAATTAACTGGCTAATCTAAATATTGAAAGGTTGAAAAGATTAAACTGATCCCAAAATAACTTAACATTAGAAAAAAAAACAGGCAAAACACATTTTACCGGACTTCCCGCGGTAGGACAGTTTTTATTGAAGCACATTTTACCAGTCTATGCTCAATTATTAACTGAATAAGTTAAATTCTCTAATATATGAATAGCTTCAATGCAAAGGTACCGACGCTGCTGAGAACAACGAACAGACCTTCGACAAACATCTGACGATTTGTTTCAGACTGACGGACAGACAGACAGGTAGACATAAGAACAGATAACAACAACAACAACAACAACAACAACAACAACAACAACAACAACAACAACAGCAACAACAAACCTACTCTGCAGTGTTTCGCTTGCGCTGTCTAGAACATGTTATCATCGCCGTCATCGTCGTCATTGTCATCACCATCACTATAATCATCATCAACAACAGCAACAACAACAACAACAAATGCGGGGTGAGGAGGAGGTGGGAAGCGTTGGGGGAAGGACAGGAGTATCAAGTGGGGGGGGGGGGGGGGGGGGGGAGAGGGAGGGGGGGGGACAAAAGGGGAAGAGGTGAGGAGGAGAAGGTGGGTGAGCCTAAAATCTTTAATATTTCTTGCCATTTGTACCTATTCATCTGTTCATACATTTTTACTTAGTGGATTACTTAGTGACTTAGCTAGTCGTTAGTTAGTTGGTCAGTGAGCTAGCTAATGACTTGGTTAGTTAGCTGGTTAGGTACTCAGTAAGTTAGTTTGTTAGTTAGTCAGTCAGTCAGTCAGTTACTTCGTTACTTGGTTCGGTAGTTGCTTTGTTAGTTGGTGAGTTGTTAGGTTGGTTAGTTAGTTCTTTTTCATCGTTTTCTCCAATGTTCCATTTTTGCCATGCTCTTCTTTGTCTGTGTGTCATTTGGCTTCCTTCGTTTCCTTGTTTACCTGCTCAGCGGTGGCAGATACGTAATAAGCATATTGCACATGTGCACGTGATGTTTTCTGTTATAGAACAATGTAACATGTTTTAAACAGAGCTTTTTTTTTCTTGCCGGAATGTGTGTGTGTGTGTGTGTGTGTGTGTGTGTGTGTGTGTTGTGTGTGTGTGTGTGTGTGGTGTGTGTGTGTGTGTGATGTTGTACAGTTTCCGTTCTCCTTTCAAAAGAAAAGGCATTCTTATTCTTGCCGGTACCCCTTCCCTCCCTCCCGCCACCCATCCCACTACCAATGAAAAAAAAAGAGAAGGACAACAATGCGCGCGATTACGCACGCACACACCACGCACGCGCGCGCACACACACACACACACACACACACACACACACACACACCACACACACACTTTCTTCTCTCTCTCTCTCTACGTCTCTCTCTCTCTCTCTCTCTCTCTCACACACACACACACACACACACACACAACACACACACACACACACACACACACACACCAACACACACACACAACACACACTACAACAGGGAGAGTTTATGATCTAACCATGTTTTCTTGAAGTGCTATGGTTCTGTTTGTGTTTTCCAGCCTTTTTATTGGCACGGGAGAGGGAGATGGCAGCGGTAGAGTCTGCACGCCGACCCCTCACCACTCCAGCTTTCATCTATAAAACACCAGCACATTCAGTCATTCGCTCACACATGCACGCACGACCTGTGACTGTATAAAAGAAACTGTCTCACACCATCTCCAGTTCACCATCTACCTTCCTACTGTCACTGAACGTCCGTCACATCGGCATCTCGACACCTCATTGGCAGTCTGTTTCCTGCTGTCCCTAGTCCGGCTGGAATAATGGCAAGGTAAGTAGTGGACAGCGGGGATCAGAAAGCGGATACCTCACACCGCTTACCCTGCATCCCTCAAAGTCAACATACGACAAATAATGCTATCAAGCAGCGAATTTCGCAATATACGGCAATTTGGTATCAAACAAGTGGTTCGGGTACCTTGAATGTTGAAATAAAAAGTTAGCATGAAATAAACAAACTAGTTTTTGGGGTAGCATGAAGTAAATAACCTAGTTTGGGAAGAATAAGAGATGGGATGAGTGTATTCTATATGGCTGTTCCGATATCAATGCCGACGCTAAACAGATCTCATTGTCTGGCATCTGAGGGCAACCTATGAAACGAAGCAAACCTTTAAAACTCATCTTTTCTTTTTGTTTCACTACATTTTCATCAGCCGAATTATGAACAGTTGGAATTTCTCGTCTTTTACTATTGTACCTACACGAACGCTAAACAGTTTTTTTTTTAGTGAACCTGACAAGCATTTGGAAGAAAATCGCTTCCAAACGTGTTCTAATTCTAGATCTTAGATCCAATTGCAAAGTGAGACGACTGCAGGCGGAAATCTAAACAAATCTTAAATAAATGTTAGCGAACCGCCCAGAGAAACGTGGACAAACGAGTCACAAGACAAAACACAACGCGTTTCGACCTCTTAGGTCTTCTTCAGGTGAGACACAAACGAATAAAACAACGAAAATTCACTTAGCTTTGACCGCTTCAGATCGCTTCAGAGTTCAGCGCAAGGAAGAAATTATCTTAGTCAAATTATATACTTGTTGTGGAACCTTCGCAATTTCTGTTGTCTCAATGGAGATAAAGAAATAAGCAAACGATGCAACTGAGCACATAATGTAAGAGGCCTACAGATCAACATCTGATACGGAAAACATAACAGCAGACAGAACCCCTCCTTGCAGTTACCAAGTGCCACAAACTCGCCTAAGTGCTGGTATGTATCTCACCATGACTCCTTGTCCAAGACCACTCTACAGGGTATAATGGAGGGTGGACATCATCTCGCCATTTCTCCCTGTCTAAAATCATTCCACATCTGTACAGTGGAGGGTGGACATGTACCCCCCCCCCCCCCTCCATGAATCCCTGTCTAAAATCATTCCACATCTGTACAGTGGAGGGTGGACATGTATCCCCCTCCCCCTCCATGAATCCCTGTCTAAAATCATTCCACATCTGTACAGTGGAGGGTGGACATGTATCCCCCCCCCCCTCCCTCCATGAATCCCTGTCTAAAATCATTCCACATCTGTACAGTGGAGGGTGGACATGTACCCCCCCCCCCCCCCCATGAATCCCTGTCTAATATCATTCCACATCTGTACAGTGGAGGGTGGACATGTATCCCCCCCCCCCTCCATGAATCCCTGTCTAAAATCATTCCACATCTGTACAGTGGAGGGTGGACATGTATCCCCCCATGAATCCCTGTCTAAAATCATTCCACATCTGTACAGTGGAGGGTGGACATGTATCTCCCCCCCCCCCCCCCCCCCATAAATCCCTGTCTAAAATCATTTCACTGGGTACAGTGTAGGGTGACATGTATCTCGCCGTGACTTTCTGTCCAAGATCATTCTGCAGTGTAAAGTGGAGGGAGGACATGTATTTCGCCAGGATTGCATGTCCGAGATCATTCTACATGGTACAGGGAAGGGTGGAATGTATCTCGACAAGACCGCCTGTCCAAGATCATTTTGCAGGGTAAAGTAGAGGGTTGATATGTATCTCATCATCTTTCCCTGTCCAAAACCATTCTACCGCGTACAGGGGAGGGTGGACATGCGTCTCTCCATGACGTCCTGTCCAGTACCACTGTACATGGTAAAGTAGAGAACTGGTCTCCCAAAGGCAAGATGTCCTGGATGAACAACGTAAAGGACTGGACTGTCGCTACCCCCTCCATCCATCTTGATTCATCCAGCGGTAGTCATGGCACCTCAGCGACCTAATGCAGCGTAACAGTGATCACGAAGTATACGGTTTCCTATCTTTGAGACTTTTTTTCAGGCCATTCGGTTGCTGACATCATCGTAGGAGCATTGCATGGGGAATTTTTCACGTGTATTATTCGTGACTTCAGAGGAAGACAGACCTGTGGAAAGGTCACTGGTTCTATTTTGTGTGATATATTCCATAAGCTTCACCTTGCGTTTTGTTTCGTGTGTTGACTTGCATTTTACCTGGGTCTGTCATCAATGTGGTATTTTACCGTAGATGCGTTTCTGTAGCAGGAGGGAAGCTAGATACCTTACCGTGAGAGGTGAAGCTGCCCACAGAAATGAGAAAGAAACGAAGCTGAGTGGAAGCTGATTTCCTTGGCCTTTTTCTAGCAAATGAGGTGTCTACGAAATCGATGAACTCTCTACTGTTGCAGACAGATGTGTGCAGACACTAACATCAGAAAGCTGACTCAGGACACATATCACCACATAAAGTGAGAGACATGTGACATTGTGTTGTTAGCACAGCCTCAGCTAGTTACATGGAGGCTGGTCAGTTTCCGTTTCCGTCTCACCTGTTGTCTTGCCGGCCGTACAAGGTCCTTTCAGAGATATTGTTAGGTATGCCTGGTATCGGAACTATTTAAGGCGCAGGAGGGAGGGCTTGTGATACGTTCTTCTTTGCAACAGGGAGGATGTGCATGTGCATGTGCGTGTGTGTGTGTGTGTGTGTGTGTGTGTGTGTGTGTGTGTGTGTGTGTGTGTGTGTGTGTGTGTGTGTGTTGCGTGCGCGCGTGTGTGCGCGTGTGCATGCGTGCGTGCATGAGTCCATGCGTGTGCAAGAGAGAGAGAGAGAGAGAAGAGAGAGAGAGAGAGAGAGAGAGAGAGAGAGAGAGAGAGAGACAGACAGACAGACAGACAGACAGACAGACAGACTGATAGAGGCTGATAGAAAGAGTCAGAAAAAGAGAGCAAGAGGGAAAGGAGTACATCTTTCTGTTGCACTGTGTCTATTTGCAGCTCGGTTTATCGAGCACTGGCTGGCATCACCTTCTTTTGTTGTGCAGGTAAGACGGAGATGGCTTCAGGTGTCCTTGACTATAGTGCACGTATATGCCTTGTATATTCATTTATCGATTATACTGTATAAACGCACGGTGTTTGCTATAAGAAAAAAAAAACGCTATTCTGGAAAAGGAGAGAGAGAGAGAGAGAGAGAGAGAGAGAGAGAGAGAGAGAGAGAGAGAGAGAGAGAGAGAGAGAGAGAGAGAGAGAGAGAGAGATCAAATTAATTCCGATATACTAGCAACAATGATTTGGGCACTGACGACAATGTGTGTTAATTTAGGGTTTGTATGTCTGCCGTAATTTGGCACTGACGACAATTTTGCGAAAACCAGGGCTTATGTGTCTGCCTAAATATGGCACTGGTGGCAATTTTGCGATAACCAGGGCTTATGTGTCTGCCTAAATATGGCACTGGTGACAATTTTGCGATAACCAGGGCTTATGTGTCTGCCTAAATATGGCACTGACGACAATTTTGCGATAACCAGGGCTTATGTGTCTGCCTAAATATGGCACTGGTGACAATTTTGCGATAATCTTGACTTGTGTATCTGTCGAAGTTTGGCACTGACGACAATCTGCAATAATCTGGACTTTCCAGGGCTCTGAAAGTTGACACTGACGACAATCTGCAATAATTTGGACTTTCCATGGCTCTGAAAGTTGACACTGACGACAATCTGCAATAATCTGGACTTTCCAGGGCTCTGAAAGTTGACACTGACGACAATCTGCAATAATTTGGACTTTCCATGGCTCTGAAAGTTGACACTGACGACAATCTGCAATAATTTGGACTTTCCAGGGCTCTGAAAGTTGACACTGACAACAATTTACGACACCACAAGGCGTGGACAATGTCCTGTCTCTCTATCTGACTTGACCAGTAATGCAAACTGACCGTGGACAACAACGGAGGAATGGCCGATAGTCGATCTGAAGTCTGCTCTCTCACCATTTCTCATGTCCGTCAAAATCATGACCGGATGTCATAATTGCTTTAGATAATCGTGACCGAGAGAGGACGTCAACATCGTAATTACGTAATGCAAGTTTCAGCATATGATAGGCCTTACATCAAGTTGTAATTAACTGGTGTGTTTGACAGTAAATGTCGTAATTCTGATCACTTACTGTGATTGACTGGAGATGTTGCACTGTAACCGACAGAAGATGTCATAGCTCTTACTGCTTGATATGATTGACAGTAGAAGTCAGAAAAAAAGCCGATATGTGATTTGATCAGTGTGACTGACAGCGAATGTTATAACTGTAATTAATTGACGAGTGTGTTAGGCTGTGGATATCATAACTGTCATTGACAAGCATGATGGACAGTGCCAGTCATAATGATAACTGACAGGTTTGACAGACGGTGGATGTCACGACTGTGAGTGATCAGTGCGGCAGGTGTGTGTTTCAGCCGTGCCACTGCTGGCAGAGAGTGAAGCCAAGGCAGAAACCAGTGCCAAGTCATCGGTAAGCCGGCAAGAAAGATGCTGCTCTGCATGCTTTTTGTCCTAGGGTTTTCTGTGTGTGTGTGTGTGTGTGTGTGTGTGTGTGTGTGTGGGTGTGGTGTGGTTGTGTGTTTTCCTGCGGTGGTGTGTGTGTGTGTGTGTGTGTGTGTGTGTGTGTGTGTGTGTGTGTGTGTGTGTGTGTGTGGTTTGTTGTGTGAGAAATCCATTAAACTACGAGCAGGTCCACTTCCATTAGTTCCAAAGCTTAGCAGCATCTTGGTTCTGCTAGTGTCACATATATTTGCGAATATCTGTGTTTGTGTGAAGTTTTGCCCCCAAATGCACATTGGCTGGCCAGGTAGTATTGTCACGACAGCTGCAATATTTGTGAGATGCGGAATTACTGTGTTACACGAAATGCACACATGCAAATTTAAAGAAAAACAAAGAAAAGAAAAGAAAACACCTGTCGCGAATGGCTTTCGAAAATTGACTTGAACCTTAATGTAATGGCCCAAAGTGAACACACACACACACACACACACACACACACACAACACACACACACACACACACACACACACACACACACACACACACACACACACACACACACAACACGGTGAGAGAGAGAGAGAGAGAGAGAGAGAAGGAGAGAGAGAGAGAGAGAGAGAGAGAGAGAGAGAGAGAGAGAAATCAATACCCAGACACAAGCTGTTCAGTGTAAAATCAACAGCACAGCTAATTCACATTACACCGAACAGAAATTACGCAAACAATACCCGAGTGAAATACTCCGCAATAACGATCCAACAAATCCGTTTTGCAAAATATCTCCAAGATTCCATGACATACGTGACGACAAATAAGGCATCGTGAACGGCTGATATTGAATATGGTTTAAGCTAACCATGATCTGTCTTACAGTGTATTTCATTGGCATGCTGTGTTTTAGACTTTTGAGGGTTTCATGACAATTAAGGTCTAAATCTATGTCACACACGTGTACACACAGAGAGGAATGAAAATGCATGTGTTGATGTGATTTTGAGAGCTGAGGTTGTATCAATGGTTAATGTAGATCATGTTCAGTGTGATTATGAATCAAATAACACGAAGTTAAACGTACACAAAGTGTTTACCCCCTAAGCACTACATTGCATTACAAAATGATGTATTGCGTTACGTTGTCATTGTATTGAGCCGTTTTCTGTTGCACTGTGATGTGTTATGTTCTGTTCTGTCGTTTTGTGTCATGCTGTAAGATTGTGTGTGGTATTATGTAGTATACACGTCTTTACGTATGTGCACACTCTCGCACGCGCACGCGAGAAGGCAGAGAGTTATCCAAGAGAACATGCTTTGACATGTGGATGTTGAAATAGAAGCTATCTTTTTATTTGACTAATATTTGCACACTTAAAAGAAAACAAAAGACTACTAGTATAACCGCTGGACAAAAAGGACAAACGAGCTACAAGACAAAACATGACGCTTTTCGACCTTTTTGGTCTTCTTCAGGCAAGATAAACAATATGGTTTTTAATTCAACGTCCTTTTTTGCGCCCAATTTAAGAAGATAAGTGATTGCTCGTTCTTCGTTTTCATTGTCCTGAATGTTGTTTATCTTGCCTGAAGAAGACCAAAGAGGTCGAAACGCGACGTGTTTTGTCTTGTAATTTGTTTCTCCCTTTTGTCCGGCGGAAAAGTCTTCTTTTTTTTTCTTATAAGTTTGTTTCAATTTCTGCCTGCAGTCCACCTCACTTTGAAACCAGTCTTTTACATTTTGTTCCTTTTCTGTTCTGTTAAATGGTGACGGTCTGTCCTGATTAGATCAATACAAGCTTTAAGCAAAAGTGAATTTTTGAAAGTAATTTTAAAG
>CM031613.1:51383309-51388309 GCA_018398815.1 Conus ventricosus | reverse complement strand
GTAGTTTATTTGCTAGTCTATGGGTGTCTGAATCACTGGAATGGAGAGATGTATCATCGGCAAACATTTCGCATTTACATTTAACATAAAAAGGTTGTGTGTGTGTGTGTGTGTGTGTGTGTGTGTGTGTGTGTGTGTGTGTGTGTGTGTGTGTGTGTGTGCGTGCGTGCTTGCGTGCGTGCGCGCGCGTGCGCGTGCATGTGTGCGTGCGTGCGTGCTTGTGTGCACGCGCGCGCGCGAGCATGTCCACTTGATGTAAAAGGCCTGGCTTTCTCTGTGTTTTCAGTGTGAAGCCAATCGCAGCGCTACAGTGGCCAAACTGTCTGAAGCCAATGACCTCATCAGCTCACTGAAAACTCAGCTGGACTCTCTGACGAGTTCGGACAGTGAGACGAAAGGACAAGTAGCCACAGTAAGTAGCAAATCAACCGTGTTGACTGGAGAGAGAGCAAAAATATTTATTTATTTATTTATTTGTTTATGTATGTATTTCCTTGTTTATTAAAAAAAATCTATTTGTTTATTTATTTATGAATTTGTTTATATATTGATTTATCTATCTATCTATCTATTTTTTACTTACGTATTTACATATTCGTTCATTATTTTATCTATTAATCTACTAATTTATCTTATTCTATCAATCTAACTATTCACTTGTTTTCACAAATCTCTCTCCTTTTTTTTTAACTTTCTCTTTAGTTCTATTCCTTTTTTCTTGTCAACACAACAGCGCATAACCCTGAAGATACCAAATATATACACTGAAAAAAAGCTAGGTCATTTTCTTACACGTTTGTTTGTTTTCGTGCGCGCGTGTTTTATTTCCGCGTTGCACCTGAAGAAGACCAACAGGTCGAAACGCGCCGTGTCTGTTTGGTACCCTTTTTTTTTTTGGTCCTAGTCACTTAGCAGTCTGGTGACTCAGTTGTTACCATCTTGGTTCAGTTTCCGCCCACAGTGACTCCAGTTGACTAAAACGTCTATTTTCAGTATGGTTAAGGACCCTACATTGCGTACAGACTAGTCCCTATATTCCATACCACATCTGGTGAGAGCTGTGTCACGCGACAATGTTTGCACGTGAAACGTACATTCTGACGAGGTTGAAACTGTTGAGAGCAACGAGTATTTCTCTCTGTTTTATATTTGGAAAAGTTGTAATTTACACTTTTCCGAAGGGGTACTCATCAGCATGAAGACTAATGTAGCACTTATTTTGTTCTTATTGACCTGTTTAATGTGATAAAGCATAAATGAGAAGAGTGACGGAGTGATGACACTTCTTTGGGGACATCTCTATTCACAGATTGACTTGGATCGTTCTACCCCAAACCAGTGCTTTAATATTAAAGTGGAATAATCCACTTTTGCATACCCATTTTATGTATTTTGCACTACAGTCTACAGTGTCATGCTGAGCGGAAGGCTCCGTGAATATGAAAAGAAAATGTGACAATGTTTTAATGCCGCTTAGCTAATGCTTTTTTATGTTTGTTTACATGAGATATCAACTTAACAATGTGATCAGTGACTTTTCCACTTCTCCTTAAACTATCCTGGGATACAGGCAAAACTCACTTTTATTTCCAGGAAATATTCCAGTCTGTCTTTCATAATGCTTTCGAAATGTTTTCCGATACAATTTACTCAAGAGAATTGTCATGCTTCCCGGAGTCGTGCCACACACGCACGCATAAAACATGGGGTCTATGTCACTATCCATCATCACCGTATCTATATCATATGTCATTATTAGCTTATAACTCAACACAGGAAACAATCAAATCCAATTCACAATTGTGGAAGTCGTAAAGTAGATTTATTACACTATGGGGGAATGCACCAAAGTCTTCTTCATCCACATAAATCCTTCTCCGTGGGGAAAAGGTATGCAGGCGGGGGTCCGCCACCCGTCCCGGGCGGGGGGTCATCCGCACCTCCCCACCTTCAATCCTCCCCCCCAGGGCCCGGCGTGAACAGGCAACCTGCAACACCCGGAACCACGTGCAGTTTTAAAAATAACAAGGGAGACCACTTCAAATAAGAGAAACATAATTTTTTTCATAATTTTTACTTAAATTATTACTTTTCCCTTTTTTTTTTTCCCCCCCATTCTTTATAAAGAAATGTGACAGGGTAACCACACGGTTCTTTTTCTTTTCTTTTTCCTTCGAAAAAATTTTTTCTTTTTAATTATCCCCCAAAGATTTCAACTTTCTCTCAAAAAAAACATTAAAATAAAAACAAAAATCCCCCTAAACGATGCATCACCTTGCATCGGCCTTAAAAATCCCCCGTAATAAACAACCAGGGGAAAAACTCCCCGGGCTGGCGTAGAGCAAAGTGATTATAAAATTTTCAGCAAAAAAAACCGCCCCCCCCCCCCCGCCCCCCAAAAAACAACCCCCCCCCAACCCCCCCAACGCCAAAACCCCCCACCCCCCCCCCCCCCCTTTAAAAAAACCCAAAAAACCCTCCCCCAAAAACCCCACCCCCCCCCCCCCCAAAACCAAACAAAAAACCCCCCCCCCCCCCCCCCAACCCCCAAAAAACCCCCCCCCCCCCCCCCCCCCCCCCCCCAGACAATGTTGGGGCCCTGAACCCCTTTACACACTGAGGGGCCGGGCCGCTTCCGGGTCATGCCCCCAGATGCCCTCAAACGAAAAACTTTTTTTCCCCTGGTGCTAGATTCGATCCCACAACTTGTTGATGGGGGGGCGTCTTAAGGCGTGCCTTTTAAAAAATTTTTTTTTTAGGGGATGTCTGACCCCACTGTAACGGCGGAACTTCATCATTTGTATGAGGCAGGGACGTCCAAAAGGTTTCTGACCTGGTTTGACATTTAGTGAAAAACAAAGTTCATGCGTCTTTAAGTTTTTGTTTACATCGAAATTTTACTTTCTAAATTGCATCGCTCCAAGGTTTGAGATTTATCTCAAAGTATTCTTTAAACTTTCACTTAACAAATGCACATCTGAGTCACGAAGGGAAAATCCCAAATAACTTTCTTGATTTGCTCCTGAAGTTCTCTCTTATATTGATGAGTGACGCAATGAGTTGATCCCAAAAATTGCGCTATTAAAAAAACTATACTTATTTATTATTATTATTAATTTATTTATTTAATTTTTGGGTGGGGGGGGACGGGGTTCACTCTTTAATTTTTTATTTTGACCAGATAGGGTTTTATTTTCGGGAAAAAGTCTTTATCAGATTAATTTTTTATAAATGTTTTTTGAAACAGCTGTCACTTATACTGTAGTTACCAATCGGCGGTACGATGTAGTTTGCATACTGTGAGGAACTGTGACTAACCCCACGCCTCCAATATTGAAGCCTTAATCTTCACTTCCAGCAACTCAATTTTTTCTCCAATGGTGTGAGGTTTTCCTTTTGGGTAGCCCTTTTAAATTCAAAATTTGGAACAGGAAGCTCCCTGCCCTCAGCTCATAAAAATATATAAAATTATAATATTATATATAATTTTAATTTATATATATATTATTTTCCGGACCCACGATTTTGTAAATGGGTTTAAAATGAAATTCATAAAAATCAAACCTCGGTCTTTTTCATCCCCAAAACTTCCTTTATGGTGCTTTATCACACACACAAACACCACACACACAACACACACACACACACACACACACACACAACCCCCCACACACATCAAAACCTTTGCGGCAAAGGGAAAAAAAACGTACCACCAAAATATTTTTAAAAAGTTGCGTGGCTGCCATTACCGAGCGAACTCTTTCCTTTTCGCGTCCATGCGTGTAAAAAAATCGTGGAGAACACTGGGGGCAGCTTTTTTAGTGCTCATGGGAGTTTTTTAACAGGACGTGGAATTTCCCGCATCCTTTGACCCCCTCGGGGACCAAAAACGAATCCTCCAGTCACCTTCTCCCCCCCCCCCCCCCCCCCCCTCTTTCCCTTCTTCCTTCTTTTTCCCTCCTTTTTTTCTCACCCCCCCATTGCACTTTAAAAAAAAAAAAACAAAAAACGATGAAAAAAGGAAACTTTCCAGATTATTTCTTTAATGTTCTTTGTAATTTTTCGGTAAAAAAGGGTAACAGAAGCTTATGGGTGTATTTTTTCTTTTATTGGGTCAAAAGTCTGCAATTATTGATCATTTCTCCATGCAGTGAGAGAGAGGAGAGAGAGAGGGGAGAGAGGAAGGACAGAGAGAGAGTGAGACAGAAGAGAGAGGCTTTGGTTTAAGCAGCAAAGCTGATTACTCTTACCGCAGAAATGATTTAACTCCCTTGAATCTTTTTGTCTAGTCCAGCACAAGTGTCTAAGTTTTTCTCTTCTGTGCTACACATTGTATACATATTTTTCTAGTAGTATTTCTCGATTCCTCCAATATGCATACTCTGCGCTGCGCTGACAGACTCCTTATCTACCGAACTGTGACTCGTTTTGTTTTTTTTGTAAAGATGAGAATGCTTCTAAATTAGCATGTAGCTTTTGCCATAAGTCGTGGGTGCAAAGTCACCCATCATGTCATTTAAATGTTCATAATGTCATTAAGTTAAAATGAATTGCATCAAATTTCATGAGTTTGTCAATAGGGAATTTGTACACTTGCCTTCTAAAACTTGAATTCTGATCACGAATAAGAAATAAACAAACAGGAAAGCCGTATGTTAAGATTCATTTTTCAATTATTCATTGTCATTTGATGACTGGCACATCTGGTGTGTATGGGGGTCGGGGTGGGGGTGGGGGGGGGAGGGAGATAGTTAAAACAAAAAAAGGCTCTCCACCCACATTGGAAAAGCGTGGGACAGGTTCATGTCGCAGAGACACCGATGTGGAACCTGCTTTATGGTCGGGGTCTAGAGGTGGAGGAGAGTCTGGCTCCCAGCTTAGCCTGGCGATGATCATCTGGATCTTTCCTGGGATGGAGACTGTACTGCCGTCATTATGGTGGTGGTGGTGGTGGTTGGAATGTCGCTGAAGCCATGATTTCTCTCTCTTCCATACGTGGC
>CM031613.1:51378309-51380809 GCA_018398815.1 Conus ventricosus | reverse complement strand
AATAATAATAATAATGATAATAATAATGATGATGATGATGATGATGATGATGATGATGATGATGATGATGATCACAGAAAGAAATGTTAAACAAAGATCCATAAAATAAAAAAACTTTCACAAGCTAGATTAACGAAGACGGTTCGTGAAATGAAATAACAGGAACAAGAAGACTAATTCAGAAATTTTGGTCTGTGGAAAGAAAGTGAGAGAGAGTGTGGGTGGACAGAAGAGAGAGAGAGAGAGAGAGAGAGAGAGAGAGAGAGAGAAGAGAGAGAGAGAGAGAGAGAGAGAGAATAACAAACAATGTCAATAGAGGAATAATGTCCCCCGATGCCACCTAAAATGGTCAGACTGCTCCAAACATTGGACACATCGATGAGCAGCCGACTGTTGTCATAAACAAATCAAAGAGAAAGGACACAGTAATCAGAACGTGGAACATGTATATTTAATATTGTTGTAAACAACACAACTTTGGACAGTAAATCCTTCGTCATCTGCGAGGCAAAAGCCAAGGGTGATCGATACTATGCATACAAATCACAATTTAAACGTACAGAGAAAACTGTCACCTAAAGATTGTAATTTTAACACCGTGAAACACTGCTCGAAAAAAAATGATTAAAGACTGTAACTTCAAGATTGCAATGTTAACAGGGTGAAATACTGCTTGGAAAATTAATTAAAGACTCTGATTTAAGACCAAAAACATGTAAAATAAGAGAGAGAGGAGAGAGAAGAGAGAGAGAGAGAGAGAGAGAGAGAGAGAGAGAGAGAGAGAATGCTCAAATGAAGCGCTAGATTATACTTTCAATACGCATTAAGGAAAACAATTCGTGCACAAGAAGAAAAACACAACACCGAAGCTTTCACGTTAGTATACTGACGTTCCCTCTGTGGTCGGATGGGTTGTAAGCAACATGAATGAAATTGTTCCCGAACACGGAGAAGTCTGAGCGAGAGAAGTCACTATACACAATCAATCCCAACGAACGTGGAAAAGAAAACAGCGCTTGTTATTAGTAAAATCCACAGACAACAGTGATGCAATATGCGAGGGAAAAAAAAAAAACAACCGCAGAAATGAAACGGCATCGGTGGTAGGAAATATTCTGAGAAAACAATGACACTGTTAAGTGCAAACATTGGTCAAATCAAGAATCGTAACTGTGGCTGTTGACAGAGCCATGGGAGAGGTAGAAGGGGAGTAATAATGAAATGACGAAGGCGCTGCACCAGTTGTCTGAACCTCTTGACGGTCGAGGACAAGAGCCTGGATCGCGGCAAACACTCCTTTTATTCATCCAGCACTGTAGTCTGTTCACCTCTTTCCTCGTCTGCCGCGTCTCCTCTTCCAATGCAATTTCCTTGAAGGATGGTCTTCGAAAGTCCGCTTAATTATGTCACATGTCCATTACCACTTCAGTTTTCATTTCCTCTCTGTGGTCAGCGGGTGTGGGAAAGGGGACGTGGACACCACACACCACACACACACACACACACACACACACACACAGACTACACAACCACACACAACACACAACCACCACACACACCACACACACCCACGCAGCCATGCACGCACGCACGCACGCACATTCTATTCATTTTGTTTTCAAACATTCTATTCACACATTCTATTCATTCAGTGTTCAATAGTTTTCCCGAATAGTCTGGCTATTCATACTACATAATTTGACCAATGTTACAAGCTACACGGTGTTGTGCGCGCAATGGGAGAAACAGTCACGTTTTTCATGTCGAAACCAAGCGAAATGAAAACAACAACACTGATGAAACGTTCTTTCAGCCATTCTTAAACAGCAAAAGTCACAACATCAAACGTATCAACTAAAAAGGCAGCGATCTGTTCAAAAACGGCCATTCTAAAAAGGCATACACTGCTCCGCTTGTAATGTCCCCTGTACATAGACGCCACGATAGTAAACACATCTAACGGCATGATTTCCTATTGATATCCGATGGATCAAAATTACCAAAAATCGATGGTCAAACAATAAGTGTAAGGGGGGGGGGGGGGGGGGGGGGGGGACACAATGACGGAGGATGGTGCAGAAGGGGAAATGGAGAAGGAAAATTGCACGTCTGATAAATTCCTTCAGTAAACACATTCCACTGTTTAAAGGAGAAGTGAAGACAGACAAAAACAAAGGCAAAATCTTGCACATAAACAGTGGTGAAATCAAACAATTTGTGAAGGAGAGTAACCAGTAAAAAAAAACATAGATCTACCCCCCCCCCTCCCCCCTTCTACCCTGATGTCCACTCGAAAATACATCAACTCAGACACAGACAGACACGACAGTATTAGCACACACAAAAATGGCTGGCGATAAGCTTAGCATAGAAACACTCATTTAAAGAACAACAAAAAAAAAAGGGGGGAAAAACGACCATGCCCCCTCCCCTTCTCATTTCCGTTCAGACACACACACACATACACACATACTGCCCCCATCCCACCCCTACAGCTTCT
>CM031613.1:51368309-51370809 GCA_018398815.1 Conus ventricosus | reverse complement strand
AAAGGCTGTGCCAGTCTTGAATAAAAGTTACTCTGTGTTAGGTTTTCTTATGGGAGCAAAAATACCCCACTTGTTTACAGTTTATCGTTTACTGTTCCCTACCTCATTTCATCCCCAAGGAAGAAGATCAGCGCACAATCAGCGCTCTGGCAACTCTTGGAGTTCCTTCAAAGGGAAGTCACCCACATAAACGCTCTCCCACAATCGAAATCAGTTTGAGTTTGGTTGATCGAAATTTGAGCTGTCCATTGTCAAAACATGTGAACAGTTAATTCTATACGGTCGTTACATTTAGGTTCACGGAATTTTGGAAATGGATAGGCGAAGTGAAATTTTGAACGAAGACATTACTAAAAATCGATTTCACAGCCTTTTCACACTTTCTAAGCTCTACAGTCCAATTGATCTACCTCAGTCGTGCACCAGTGAGCAATGGAAATTTTGTTATCTCCCTTTAAAAAAAACCGATATCTAGACTGCCGCAATACATCTATCCATAAGAACTAGATTGGAATCACCGAGTTCGATTTCGAAATTGAAAATGTAAATCAAATAAAAAGAAAGGGGGGGTGGGGGTTGTTTAAAGGGAGGGGCGGGGAGGGGCTTTGCTATAAGTCATGATCTCTTTTGCTGGTAGTTTCCAAACGAAATGGTTCGTTCAGTTAGAACAACCTTACGGGGACACAGTACTGCATTAATGTCTCCGTGGACGTTGATGACTCTCCTTTGGCACCCATTAGAAAAGGTCTGTATCTTCATTCATCTGTTTACTTATCTATTCAGTCATTCCTTTATTTATCTGTTTGTTTATCCATTGATTTTGATGGCTTTGGTTGTCCTTGAGCTTTCCGTTCCTCACAAACACGCTGACATCAAAAAAAAAAAGCCGATGTTCCTCGGGCTACACAGAATTTCGGAGCTCCATTTATTATTCGTCAGCCGATGAAACGCAGTTCTTGCCTTGGAAATCCTGTCTCTTACTTTTTGTGTCCGCATTCATATTTGAAGTGAATCGAAAAGATCCCGAGAGACAGAGAGTGAGAACGTTATGTCAGGCAGGAGATGAGTTTCTTCCTTTACGAAGAGTATTATTTGACAGTGAGCCTCTGTCATCATACAATGTTGAATAAAGGTCGTTCAAGTTGAAGAAAAAGAAAAGAAACGAAACGAAACGGAAAGAAAACAGAGAAAGAAGAAGCAGGAGAAAGAAAACTAACCTTAGCCTCGATTTCTGTGCCATTGTTTGTGATGTCCAGCGTATCCAAGTCTGAAAAGAGAACAGAGAGAGAAAACTAAAGACAATGCAGCACTACACATGGCTTTACATGTTAATGACGATAAACCCTAACCATGTGATGCTTCTTTTCTATACCCCACCCTCAACTCTATCCCTCACATCCCTCTGGCCACACAGGTCAAATTGATAGAAAGATAGATACAAAGAAAGAAAGATGAACAGGTGGATACACACACACACACACACACACACACACACACACACACACACACACACACACACACATCCATCATTACTACGATTGGAGCTATCGCTGGTGCACACCAGAAAACAGAGAGAGAGAGAGAGAGAGAGAGAGATGAGAGAGGAGAGAGAGAGAGAGAGAGAGAGAGAGAGTGAGAATGACAATCATCATTTATTCGTACAAAGGGACATTAAGCGGTGTGTACATCCTAAACAATAAATTCAGATTACAATAAACATAACTAGACTAATGAAACACTGTTATGATATTGCATGTATCTCTTATCTGAAAGGCTTTGTACAATCATACGGATGATTTTTGTCTATGACAGGATTCCTATGCGATGACATCCAAAAGCTCAGTTGGAAAGCAATTAGGCTTCTGTGTAATTTTGTTACTAATAATATTTGTTCTGAGATAAACAAAACTGGACAATGTGTAAGGAAACCTCAACTGAGGCAGGGAACAGTAAATAACGAACAAGTACGATAACTCTTGTTCCCATTATGACATAAATACGTGCCATAACCCCAAACGAATGCTGCTTACGACACCGAATCACTTGGCAGAAATGACAACACAGAGCACACAGAACGAACAGGGAGACACCCCGCATCTCCTTGTTTGTTCTGTGTGTTCTGTGTATAGTCATTTCTGCTGGACGATTTGGTGTCGTAAGCAGCGTTCGTTTGGAGATTGGGGGCCTGTGATTATTTCATCACTGGAGTAAAAAGTTACCCTGTTTGTTGCGTTATTAAGGACAATATGAAACAAAGTGTACTTTATCTTCTTCAGTTTCTGTACAGAGTGGACACGGTAACTGAGAGTATATATATATATATATATATTATATATATATATTATATATATATTATTATATATAAAACAAACTAATAAATTCCAAGGATAAGTACCGCGCACCGTTCCAGCAACTTACAGAGCAGCTTGGTGTTGCAATGACTGCAAGAATATTGAATTATAAACAAATCTTGCTCTTATGTCTTAGATTGAAGAAATAG
>CM031613.1:51356379-51363209 GCA_018398815.1 Conus ventricosus | reverse complement strand
GATCTGTGGTATGTGATTTGCGGTAATCTCTTCAAGTCGTCGGCAATACTTGATGCGGTCATGAAAACTGCAATGGTAACAAAGATAGTAGATGCTCCTTTTCCTTTTTTTTTTTTTTTTTTTCTTTTGTGGATATAACTCCTCTCTCAAAATAGAATTTTCATTAGCAGTCATCAGTATTATTATCATCATTGTCATCATTAACTTCGTCACTATGATAGTGATATCGTAGGTAACAAGCTCGTCGTGTAAACTACAGTTACTAAGACTGTTGAAAACGCGTGCGGGGACGGTTTTTGTTCCTTCTTTTATTTACTTCTTTTGTCTTCTTATCATTAGAAAAAAATCCTGATTGCTGCTACGCGGCCTCTTTGTCTGTGTGTCGTTCTGTCGCCCCCCCCCCCACCTATCTCGCCCCTCGCTCTCTCTCTCTCTCTCTCCCTGTGAACACACACAAAACACACACACACACACACACACACGCGCACGCACGTACGCAAGCACGGGAACGCACGCGCATACACACACACACACCACCAAAACCCCTATATATATTAATATATATTATATATATATATATATTCAATTATAAACAAGTTGGCTCTTAGTCTTAGATTGAAAAATAGGGGGAGATACGCATTTATATCTGCAGTGGTAGATGTTCTGCCTAACTAACAGTATGTGCTTGAGTGGGTGAATGGGGAAAAAAAAAAAAAATGCTTCTCAAAATGAGATTCCAAGCTTATATTCTCCAAGGGGAGACATCCTCCAATAGGGAGGGAAACTCACTAACAAAATAACTCCTGGTCATATACCGATATTTCGAAAATTGGTGGTTTCTCCTCAGTGACCCGGGGGGGAAAATGGTAATTTGACTCCTTGCCTTTTCAGTTTTAAGAAGAATGCAATCCCAGAAAAGGCTGGTGTGCAATACTGTAGTATGCTTGTTGAGTTTTCAAAAACCAACCGAAAGGGGCCATCTAAGAACAAAAGAAAATCATGAAAGAGCAAAACAAGCTACATTTTCTTGTGAAAAGTAGAAAAATATAAAAAGATATCCTCTAAGACACAAGTGCTGAGGGCCCGTTCTTGGAATGAATCCGCAAGGGACTAAAATACAACAAACTAATAAATTCCAAGCCCAGTACCGAGCACCGTTTCCCGCAACTTACAGAGCAGCTTGGTGTTGCAATGACTGCAAGAAATATTCAATTATAAACAAAGCTTGCTCTTTGTCTTAGATTGAAAAATAGGGGGAGATACCATTCATATCTGCCCGTGGTAGATGATTCTTTCCTAACTAACAGTATGTGCTTGAGTGGGTGAATGGGGGAAAAATAAAATAAATGCTTTCTCAAAATGAGACTTCAGCAAGCTTATATTTTTCCAAGGGGGAGACATCCTCCAATGGGAGGGAAACTCACTAACATATAAAATCCTGGTCCTATACCGATATTTCGAAACTTGGTGGTTTCTCCTCAGTGGACCGCGGAAAGTGGGAATTTTACTCCTCTGCCTTTTCAGTTTTAAGAAGAATGCAATCCCAAAAAGGCTGGTGTGCAATACCGTAGTAAGCTTGTTGAGTTTTCAAAAAACCAACCGAAGGTGCCATCTAAGAAGCAAAAGAAAATCAAGAAAAGCAAAACAAACTACATTTTCTTGTGAAAAGTAGAAAATATAAAAAGATATCCTCTAAGACACAAGTGCTGAGGGCCATTTTTTGGAATGAATCCGCAAGGGACTAAAATACAACAAACTAATAAATTCCAAGCATAAGTACCGGCACCGTTCCAGCAACTTACAGAGCAGCTTGGGGTTGCAATGACTGCAAGAAATATTCAATTTAAACAACTTGCTCTTATGTCTTAGATTGAAGAAATAGGGGAGATACGCATTCATATCTGCAGGGTAGATGATTCGCCTAACTAACAGTATGTGCTTGAGTGGGTGAATGGGGGAAAAATAAAAATAAATGCTTCTCAAAATGAGACTTCAGCAAGCTTATATTCTCCAAGGGGGAGGGCATCCTCCAATAGGGAGGGAAATCACTAAAAAATATAACTCCTGGTCATATACCGATATTTCGAAACTTGGTGGTTTTCCCTCAGTGACCGCGGAAAGTGGTAATTTTACTCCCTCTTGCCTTTTCAGTTTTTAAGAAGAATGCAATCCCCAGAAAGGCTGGTGTGCAATACCGTAGTATGCTTGTTGAGTTTCAAAAAACCAACCGAAGGTGCCATCTAAGAAGCAAAAGAAAAAACATGAAAAAGCAAAACAAGCTACATTTTCTTGTGAAAAGTAGAAAATATAAAAAGATATCCTCTAAGACACAAGTGCTGAGGGCCATTCTTGGAATGAATCCGCAAGGGACTAAAATACAACAAATAATAAATTCCAAGCATAAGTACCGAGCACCGTTCAGCAACTACAGAGCAGCTTGGTGTTGCAATGACTGCAAGAAATATTCATTTTAAACAAAGCTTGCTCTTATGTCTTAGATTGAAGAAATAGGGGAGATACGCATTAAAATCTGCAGTGGTAGATGATTTTGCCTAACTAACAGTATGTGCTTGAGTGGGTGAATGGGGAAAAATAAAATAAAATGCTTCTCAAAATGGGGAAATTCAGCAAGCTTAATTCTCCAAGGGGGAGACATCCTCCAATAGGGAGGGAAAACTCACTAACATATAACTCCTGGTCAATACCGATATTCGAAACCCTTTGGTGGTTTCTCCTCAGTGCCCGCGGAAAGTGGTAATTTGACTCCTCTGCCCCTTTTAGTTTTAAGAAGAATGCCAATCCCAGAAAAGGCGGTGTGCAATACCGTAGTATGCTTGTTGATTTTCAAAAAACCAACCGAAGGTGCCATCTAAGAAGCAAAAGAAAATCATGAAAGAGCAAAACAAGCTACATTTTCTTGTAAAAGTAGAAAAAATAAAAAGATATCCTCTAAGACACAAGTGCTGAGGGCCAGTTCTTGGAATGAATCCGCAAGGGACTAAAATACAACAAACTAATAAAAATTTCCCAAACATAATACCGAGCACCGTTCCAGCAACTTTAAAAGAGCAGCTTGGTGTTGCAAAGACTGCAAGAAATATTCAATTATAAAAAGCTTGCTCTATGTCTTAGATTGAAGAAATAGGGGGAGATACGCATTCATCTGCAGTGGTAGATGATTCTGCCTAACTAACAGTATGTGCCCTTTGGGGGAATGGGAAAAATAAAATAAATGCTTCTCAAAATGAGACTTCAGCAAGCTTATATTCTCCAAGGGGGAGACATCCTCCAATAGGGGGGGAAACTCACTAACATATAACTCCTGGTTTATATCCGATATTTCGAAACTTGGTGGTTTCTCCTCAGTGACCCGGAAAGTGGGAATTTGACTCCTCTGCCTTTTCATTTTAAGAAGAATGCAATCCCAGAAAAGGCCCGGTGTGCAATACCGTAGTATGCTTGTTGAGTTTTCAAAAAACCAACCGAAGGTGCCATCTAAGAAGCAAAAGAAAATCATGAAAGAGCAAAACAAGCTACATTTTCTTGTGAAAAGTAAAAATATAAAAAGATATCCTCTAAGACACAAGTGCGAGGGCCAGTTCTTGGAATGAATCCGCAAGGGACTAAAATACAACAAACTATAAACCAAGCATAATACCCCACACCGTTCCCCAAAATTACAGACATTGGGGTTTTCAAGACGCAAGAAATATTCAATTTAAAAAAAAAGCTTCCTTATGTCTTGGGTTGAAAATAGGGGGGGATACGATTCATATCTGCAGTGGGAGATGATTCTCCTAACTAAAAGTAATTTTGAGTGGGTGAATGGGGGGAAAAAAAAAATAAACTTCTCAAAATGAACTTCAGCAAACTTATATTCCCAAGGGGGGGGAACATCCTCCAATAGGAGGGAAAAATCACTAACAATAACTCCTGGGCTATACCGATATTTCAAATTGGTGGTTTTTTCCCCAAGGGCCGCGGGGAAAATTAAATTTTATCCTCTGCCTTTTTATTTTAAAAAGAACAACCCAGAAAAGGGTGGTGGCAAAACCGATATGCTTGTTGATTTTTTAAAAAACCCCAACCAAGGGCCATCAAAAGCAAAAAAAACATGAAAGAGCAAAACAAACTACATTTTCCCTTTTGGGAAAAATAAAAAATAAAAAATACCCTAAAACAATGTGAGGGGCCTTTCCTTTGGAAAGAATCCGCAAGGGACTAAAATACAACAAACTAAAAATTCCAAACAAATACCCGGGACCGTTTCCCGCAACTTTCGAGCCCTTGGTGTTGCAATGCTGCAAGAAATATTCAATTATAAAAAAAAGTTGCTTTATGCTTGATTGAAGAAAAGGGGGAGTTCCCTTTATATCTGCAGTGGTAGATGATTTTGCCAACTAAAATATGTGCTTAGGGGTAAAGGGGGAAAAAAAAATAAATGCTTTTCCCAAAAAGAGACTTCAGAAAGCAAATTCTCCAAGGGGGGCCCTCCCCAAAAGGAGGGAAACTCCTAACTATAACTCCCGGTCATATACCCTATTTTGAAACTTTGGTTTTTCCTCAGTGACCCGGAAAGTGGAAAATTTACTCCTCTGCCTTTTCATTTTTTGAAGAATGCAATCCCCAAAAAGGCGGGGTGCAAACCAGTATGCTTTTTGATTTTTAAAAAACCAACCGAAGGGCCATCTAAAAGCAAAAGAAAATCATAAAGAGCAAAACAAGCTACATTTTTTTTTGAAAAGTAGAAAATATAAAAAGATATCCTCTAAGACACAAGTGCTGAGGGCCAGTTCTTGGAATGAATCCGCAAGGGACTAAAATACAACAAACTAATAAATTCCAAGCATAAGTACCGAGCACCGTTCCAGCAACTTACAGAGCACTTGGTGTTGCAATGACTGCAAGAAATATTCAATTATAAACAAAGCTTGCTCTTATGTCTTAGATTGAAGAATAGGGGGAGATACGCATTCATATCTGCAGTGGTAGATGATTCTGCCTAACTAACAGTATGTGCTTGAGTGGGTGAATGGGGAAAAATAAAATAAATGCTTCTCAAAATGAGACTTCAGCAAGCTTATATTCTCCAAGGGGGAGACACCTCCAATAGGGAGGGAAACTCACTAACATAAACTCCTGGTCATATACCGATATTCGAAACTTGGTGGTTTCTCCTCAGTGACCGCGGAAAGTGGTAATTTGACTCCTCTGCCTTTTCAGTTTTAAGAAGAATGCAATCCCAGAAAAGGCTGGTGTGCAATACCGTAGTATGCTTGTTGAGTTTTCAAAAAACCAACCGAAGGTGCCATCTAAGAAGCAAAAAAAATCATGAAAGAGCAAAACAAGCTACATTTTCTTGTGAAAAGTAGAAAATATAAAAAGATATCCTCTAAGACACAAGTGCTGAGGCCAGTTCTTGGAATGAATCCGCAAGGGACTAAAATACAACAAACTAATAAATTCCAAGCATAAGTACCGAGCACGTTCAGCAATTACAGAGCATTGGTGTTGCAATGACTGCAAGAAATATCAATTAAAACAAACTTGCTCTTAGTCTAGATTGAAGAAATAGGGGGAGATACGCATTCATATCTGCAGTGGTAGATGATTCTGCCTAACTACAGTTGTCTTGAGTGGGTGAATGGGAAAATAATAATGCTCTCAAAATGAGACTCAGCAAGCTTATATTCTCCAAGGGGGAGACATCTCCAATAGGGAGGGAAATACTAACATATAACTCTGTCATATACCGATATTCGAAACTGGGGTTTCTCATGACCGCGGAATGTAATTTGACTCTCTTTCATTAAGAAATGCACAGAAGGCTGGTGTGCAATACGTGTTGCTTGTTGAGTTTCAAAAACAACCGAAGGTGCCATCTAAGAAGCAAAAGAAAATCATGAAAGCACAGCCAAAAAAAAGCAAACAAGCTGGCAGTTCTTGTGAACAGGTAACAAATATATAAAAGAGGTAATCCTCTAAGAAACAAAACAAGTTGGCAAGAGGGCCTAAGTTCGGGAAAAAAATAAATGCTTTCAAGAGACTTCAGCAGCTTATTTCAGGGGAGACATCTCAATAGGGAGGAAACTCACTAACATATAACTCTGGTCATATACCGATATTTCGAAACTTGGTGGTTTCTCCTCAGTGACGCGGAAAGTGGTATTTGACTCCTCTGCCTTTTCAGTTTTAAGAAGAATGCAATCCAGAAAAGGTGGTGGCAATACCGTAGTTGCTTGTTGAGTTTTCAAAACCAACGAAAGAGCAAAAAAGCTACATTTTCTTGTGAAAGTAGAAAATATAAAAAGATATCCTCTAAAACACAAGTGCTGAGGGCCAGTTTTGAATGAATCCGCAAGGGGCTAAAATACAACAAACTAAAAATTCCAAGCATAAGTACCGACACCGTTCCAGCAACTTACAGAGCAGCTTGGTGTTGCAAGACTGCAAGAAATATTCAATTATAAACAAAGCTTGCTCTTATGTCTTAATTGAAGAAATAGGGGAGATACGCATTCATATCGCAGTGGTAGATGAAATTCTGCCTAACTAACAGTATGTGCTTGAGTGGGTGAATGGGGAAAAATAAAATAAATGCTTCTCAAAATGAACTTCAGCAAGCTTTTAAAACTCCAAGGGGGAGACATCCTCCAATAGGGAGGGAAACTCACTAACATATAACTCCTGTCATATACCGATATTTCGAAACTTTGGGGGTTTCTCCTCAGTGACCGCGGAAAGTGGTAAATTTGACTCCTCTGCCTTTTCAGTTTTAAGAAAATGCAATCCCAGAAAAGGCTGGTGTGCAATAAACCGAAATATGCTTG
>CM031613.1:51308879-51346379 GCA_018398815.1 Conus ventricosus | reverse complement strand
TCCACGAAGTACCGTTAAAGTCGATTCAGTAGTTTTTGTGTAATTTCTAGCACGAACTTTCGTAAAGAGTTGGTTGAGTAGTTATTCAGCAAATTTACCACGAGGTTTCGTTCACAGTCGGTTCAATAGTTTTAGCGTAATTTTACAACGCAGTTCTATTAATATTCGGTCGATTGGTTTCGGCACTTTTTTTTTTTAACCACGAAATGTAAAAAAAAATCAGTTCAGCTGTTTTAGCGTCAAATTGAAGCTAGTCATGGTTACGTTCTTTATGATCGTGGTATAGCTCTTGCCCTTGGTTTAAGCTTTGGTCGAGGACAAGATCTGGATTTTGGTCTTAGTGTTGATCTTTGTATTCGGGCCTCATCTTCATCAAGATCACGGAGCTAGTTTTGGCCTTGGCCTTTTTCTCCGCTTAAGTCTTGGTTTGTGTAAAAGCCTCGCTCATAGCCTTGGTGTAAGTCTTCTTCGTCTAGGTCCAGGCCCCGGTCAATGCATTGACCAAAGTCTAAGTTGACATTTTAATCTAGCTTCTAGCTCACACCTTTGTCAACATCTTGGTTTATGACTAAATCTTGATCTGGTCAAGGGCTCAGTGTTGATCTTCTTTGGGTTTTGGGTTCGTATTCCGTTTGCTAATGGCTCCGGCGGGAATACTGGAACCACACAGTCGAGTTATATCCACTTAATGGTGCGTATCTGAGAGTTTCGCTCAAATTTCCTGACCAATACTGCAGGTGTTTGTATCTCTCGGATCAGGATGACGTCAGGATATCTGACGGAAGTAAATATAGAGTAAAGCTCTGTCATGCCAGTTCAGACCAGAATTGTATTATCTTCATTATCCCCTTCCTTGTCGAGCAGCATTGAAACATAATTCTAATTCTGTGGCTCTTCATGCCCTGCTCTCTTGGTGACATCAGCTTCAATTTCCTCTCCACGTCTACCACCTAAGTAAATTCGTTTTCGAGATCGCTGGTGTCTGCAGGTGCGTGAGTACAGTTGTTGGTCGGACGGACATGCAGGTGCGTGGGTACAGTCGTTAGTCGGACGGACATGCAGGTGCGTGGGTACAGTCGTTGGTCGTACGAGCATGGTGTCAACCTCCCAATCATCTCCTCTCCCCCGGAGGGGAGGAAACTCTCTCACGCTGGCTCCGCGACTGAGTAATTGTTATTGTCATCAGGGAGCTGAGAAGATGATACTCTGCGGTTGTTGGATTAGAACGGATTTCACTGAACAGAACAGCTATCATTACGGAACACCACCGAAGTGACTAGGCAGCAGTGCAGTGTCTCCTCTGGTGGGTTGCCTGTGATGACCTGACATTGATTTTCGACGTGGGTTGCAGATGCCGAAGCGGTGGGCGGGACTAGAGAGAGAGAGAGAGTGACTGTGGACGGGGAGCTGAAATGGATGGTGTGGAGATAAGGCTACTGCAGTGGCGAAGAGAGAGAGAGAGAGAGAGAGAGAGAGAGAGAGAGAGAGAGAGAGAGAGAGAGAGAGACAGACAGACAGACAGACAGACAGAGATTGGAACCACCTTCCCCTCGTCCCCACACCCTACCCCTCCACTGTCGGATGAAGTGGTCTGCCCTTGCTGTAGGTTCCGCAGTTCGAGAGAGAGAGAGAGAGAGAGAGAGAGAGAGAGAGAGAGAGAGAGAGAGAGAGAGAGAGAGAGAGAGAGAGAGAGAGAGAGATTTTACGGATGATTTATTCATTGTAGGACATGGCCCCATTTGATTAAACATTGACAAAAAATGATATTATAGAGGACATTCAATAAAACTAAAGCAGCACATACTCAAAAACACACTGTGCTCCGGAAGAGAGAGAAGAGAGAGAGAGAGAGAGAGAGAGAGAGAGAGAGAGAGAAGAGAGAGAGAGAGAGAGAGAGAGAGAGAGAGAGAGAGAGAGATTGGAACCACCTTCCTCTCGTCCCCACACCCCACCCCTCCACTGTCGGATGAAGTGGTATGCCCTTGCTGTAGGTTCCGCAGTTCGGGCACATGCAAGTGTATTCTGCCGTGGAGTCCATGCATTCAAGGTGCTCCATTTTCAGGTGAATCATTCAGGCCTGTCAAACGCACCATCGACTCAAAAGTCGACACAGAAAATCTGCTGAGTCTTCAGCAGTGTAGTTCTACTTGAAAGGTGTCCAAAATGGGGACTCTGTGTGTGTGTGTGTGTGTGTGTGTGTGTGTGTGTGTGTGTGTGTGTGCGTGCGTGCGTGCGTGCGTGCGTGCGTGCGTGCGTGCGTGCGTGCGTGCAAGCGTGCGTGCGTGCGTGCGTGCGTGCGTGCGTGCGTGTGTGTGTGTGTGTGTGTGTGTGTGTGTGTGCATGTGTGTGTGCTCAAGCGCGCAAGTGCGCGTGGGTAGGCAAGTTGTATACGCGTGCATGCATATATGAATGTGCATGAACTCTGTGTGTGTGTGTGTGTGTGTGTGTGTGTGTGTGTGTGTGTGTGTGTGTGTGTGTGTGTGTGTGTGTGTGTGCGCGCGCGCACGCGCGCTTGCGCACTCGCACAGAGTCAGTTACAGAGAAAATCGATGGCCTGGTAGGATGTCTGTTACCAAACGCTGAACGCGCTCCCAATATTTTATCTAACCCATGAAGAAGACAGTGGGGTGTACGTGGCAGTAGTCTGACCCCTCGTGACAGACGTGTGGCCTGCAACACCTGACCATCACTTCCCTCAGCTCTCCATCCCCCTCGCGGTCCCCCCTCCCCTCTCCCTTTTCTCTCTCCCCCTCCCCCCCCCCCCCCCCCCCCCTCCCCTCCTGTCTCCTCTCTCTCCCCCAGATCTGCAATAGGACTGTATTGCTGGATTCGGAGGCTTGTCTATGCCGATGTTTATTGTGTGTGGAGGTCATGTGCCATCCCGAATGACAGATGTGACATCTGAACGGCCTGTAATGCCTGCCATCTGTCGGCCCAATGACCCTGCCTGTGCCAGACATGGGAGACAACTGCAGGGGCGGATCACACACCATCCACAAGGCCGGGGTCCAGCTTGTCCGTAGAATTCTACAGTGCCTAAAAAGCCGTTGAGCAGGATGAAGGGGAGGGGGGGGGGGGGGGGGGGGGGGGACAAGTCGATGTAGAGCGGGAGAACAATAGGAGGGAAGGGGGAGAGTGAAGACAGGGGAGGGGGGGGGGGAGAGAACAGAACTTATTTTGACTTTGCGGTAAAGGTTTCCTTGCAAAAAAAAAAAGATTGCTGGCCGGTGTGTGTGTGTGTGTGTGTGTGTGTGTGTGTGTGTGTGTGTGTGTGTGGTGTGTGTGTGTGTGTGTGTGTGTGCATACAGGTGCAATTGCGGGTGTGTATCCATATGTGCTCGCGCGCACATGCGCGCATGCAAAGGCAAGTTTGTACACACGTGCACGCATGTGTGAATATGTATGTAGGAGCTGAATTAAATATTCAGAGGGAGGTGAGACAGACAGCCAGACAGAGACGGATAAAGAGAGACAAACAGACAGACAGACATACAGACTGACACACAGTCAGATGCAAACAGATGCAAATCGATAGTCAGGTGGAATGTCTGTTACCCAACGTTGAACGTGCTCCCAGTATCTTACCTAACCCACATACGGATGCAGGGTGTAACTTGGTTGAGGGTACAGAGAGCGCGTATTTCAGAGCTTGACATGGGGAGGGAGGGGGGGGGGGGGGGGGGGGGTGCAGATTTCAGATCATGACATAGGTTGGGGTACGTGGAGGGAGGGGGAGGGGCTCATCGAGTTCAGGGCGTGAACTAAGTGGGAATGCGAGGTGTGTGGATTTCAGCGCCCGACCTGAGTGGTGGTAAGGGGAGAGGGGGGTTGGGGGCGGATTTCAGGTCGTGGCATGGGTCTGTGTACTGGAGGCGCGGGTTTTAGGGCATGATCTAGGTGGGGATATGGTAGGGAAGAGGTGACATGAGTTGGGGGGGGGGGGGGGGGGGGAGGGTGCACAGATTCCAGGGCCTGACATGGGTTAAGCTATAGAGGGGCGTGGATTTCAGGGCGTGATATGAGGTGGTGAACAGGGAGTGACGATTTCAGGGTATGAAAGGATGGGCATACAAGGGTCAATGAAGGTGTGACATGGCTAGGCGAACTGAGAGGGGGAAGGGGAGCGGGGGGGGGGGGGAGGGGGACAGATGCAGTGCGTAAAATGGAAGGGCGTAAGGACGACGGGGGGGGGGGGGGGGGGGGGGGGGGGAAACACGGATGCACAAGGGTGGTGTATGCAGGGCGTGACATGAGTGGGTGGATGGATGGGAGGGGGGCAAGCAAGGATGCATGATGTGACGAAGATGAGCAAACGGAGGGGGGAGGGGGGGGGGGAGAGAGGAGAAGAGGCACAGACGCAGGGCGCAACATGAATGGGCGGGCGTATGTGGGAGGGAGAGTGGTGTAAAGCAAATGCAGGGTATTTTCTTTCTTTCTGCGTACGCGTACGCAGGCTGATACTCCTGCGGACACTGCCTGTATAGACATGATGTGTGGGGGACGTGGATGCGGGTGTAACATGGATGGGGTATGGAGAACACAGAGAATTATTTAGTGGGGGTAGGGGGGTCGCAGAGGTAGGGTGTGACATGGGTCAGAGGACGGGGGAGGGGAGGTGCCAGTACAGGGCATGACATGGGTGAGGGACGGGGTGTGTGGATGCAGGGCGTAACCTAGGGGGGAGTGCAGATGTGGGGCTTCACATGGGTGGGGGTGGGGGGCGTGGGTTTCAGGTCATGGTAAAGGTAAAGGTAAGGGAGGGAGGGGGGGGGAGTTGCATCCATTCAGGACGTGATATGGGTGTGACCAGAGGGGTGGTTGGGTTCAGCGTCTGACATGGGTGGGGTAGTGTGAGGGGGGGGGGGGGGGGGGGGTTGATTTCAGGGCGTGACACGGATTTGGGTAGAGGGGGCGCGGATTTAGAGCATGGTAAAAATGGGGTTAGGAGAGGGAGGATGCGAGGCGTGACATATGTGGCGTGCAGGATGCACAGATTGCAGGGTGTGACATGGGTGAGGGTATATAGGACGTGACATGAGCGGGGCGTGACAAGGGTGGGACTATGGGGGTGGAGTTTTCAGCGCTTAACACGTATGGGGTAGCAGAAGAGTGGGGGTAAAGCTGATTTCAGGGCGTGACATGAATTTGGGTACAGGGGGCATAGATTTTAGAGCAAGCAACAGGAAGTAAATATTCAGGGCCGGACGTGCAGGCGTATGGGGGGGGGGGGGGGCGTCGAAGCAGGGTGTGACGTGGATGGGTGTACTTAGGAAGAGGGGGTGCGGATGAAGGTCGTGACGTGTGTGTGGGTATTGGGGCAGAGGGGCGTGGACGAAGGGCGTGACGTGTATGGGGTATTGGGGAAGAGGGGGCATGGATTAAGGGCATGACGTGGGTCTTTTATTGGGACAGAGGGGCGCGAATGCAAGGCTTGACATGGGTGGGCGTATTGGGGCAGAGAGGGCGTGGACGAAGGGCGTGACGTGGGGTCTTTTATTGGGGCAGAGGGGGCGCTGATGCAGGGCGTGACATAGCTGGTCGAACTTGAGGGTTTGGGGAAACGGATTCAGCGCGGACTATGGATGGGCGTAAGGGGGTGGGGAGTTTAGATGCACATAGATGGGCGTAGTGGGGAGGAGGAGCATGCAGGCAGAGCATCACCTGGGTTGGTGTACAGTGGGCTAGAGTGGGGGGGGGGGGGGGGGAAGCAGCACACGGATGCATGAAGTGACAAGATGGGCGGACGGAAGGGGGTGGGGGTGGGGAGGATGGAAAGGCATGGACACAGGGTGCGACAATGTATGGGCATGTGTGGGAGGGGGTTGGGGAGGAGCAAATGCAGGGTATGACGTGGGATGGGGGGGGGGGGGGGGGGGGGAGGGGTACAGGGAACGTGGATGCAGCATATGCCATGAATGTGGGTAAGCATGTCGTGGATGCAGTGTCGACTGTATGGAGGATGCGGACATAGAGTTTGACACTGGTGGGGGTACGGCGGTCGTGGATGCAGGGTGTGACATAGGAGGGGGCTGGGGGTGGGTGGGGGTACAAAGGGCACGGGTGCAGGGTATGACGTGGACGTAAGTAATGGAGTGCAGATTTTTGGGCTTTGCATGGGTGGTGGTGGGGTAGGGGGCAACGAAGGAGATTGGGGTGCGAGGAAGGGTGAGAGGATGGTTTCATTCATTTTGGGGCGTGAAATGGGTGGGACTGAGGGGGGTGGGGATGGGGGGGGGGGGGGGGGGGTCAGCGCCTGACATGGGTGGAATAGCAGAAGGTTGAGAGGAGGCTGATTTCAGGATGTGCCATGGATTTGGTTACAGGAGCGCGGATTTTAGACCATGACGTAGATAGGGGTGGGACAGCGAAGTTGCAGGGCTTGGCATGGGTGGCTATAGAGGATGCACAGACTTCAGAATGTGACATGGGTGAGGGTATAAGACGTGACATGAGCGGGAGAACAGGTAGAGGAGATTTCAGGGCTGGACGTGTGTAGGTGTATGGGGAGCGTCGACGCAGGGTGTGGCATGGGAGGGCATACTTGAGAAGAGGGAGCGTGAATGAAGGGCATGACGTGGTTGGGGGTATTGGGGCAGAGGGGGCATAGGTGCAGGGCGTGTGTGTGCCATGGGTTGCGTGTTAATGCATTATCAGTACATGACAGGCTTATTGGGGCAAAGAGGGAGTGGGGGTGCAGATGAGGGCGTGACATAGTGTGCATATTGTGGCAGAGGGTGCGCGGATGAAAGGCGTGACATGGTGGGCATATTGGGGCACAAGGGACGCAGATGAAGGACGTGACATGGTGGGCATATTGGGGCAGAGGGATAGTGGATGAAGGGCGTGACATGGTGGGCATATTGGGGCAGAGGGATAGTGGATGAAGGGCGTGACATGGTGGGCATATTGGGCAGAGGGATAGTGGATGAAGGGCGTGACATGGTGGGCATATTGGGGCAGAGGGATAGTGGAATGAAGGGCGTGACATGGTGGGCATATTGGGGCAGAGGGATAGTGGATGAAGGACGTGACATGGTGGGCATATTGGGGCAGAGGGATAGTGGATGAAGGACGTGACATGGTGGGCATATTGGGGCAGAGGGAGCGCTTATGAAGGACGTGACATGGTAGGGTTATTGGGTTGGAGGGGGAGTGGATGAAGGGCGTGACATGGTGGGTGTATTGGGGTAAAGGGCTCGCGGATGAGCGTGACATGGTGAGCGTACTGGGGCAGAGGGGGCGCAGATGAAGGGCGTGTCTTGGGTGGGCGAACTAGTGGGGGATTAGCTGGAGGCAGTATGTTAAATGTATGGGCGGCGGATTTGGGGGGGGGGGGGGGGGGGGGGGGGAGGATTTAATGCACGTGGGTGGGCAAAATGAGGAAGAGGGAGCGCGTAAGCAGAGCGTAACATGGATGGGGATGAAAAAGGCGCGGACGCAGGGTGAGACATGGATGTAGCGCGCGTGGGGGGGGGGGTGGGGGTGGGTGGGGGGTGGGGAGCAGAGAATGAAAGGGATGACGTGTTGCGGTACAGGAGACGTGGATGCAGGGATACAAAGGGGACGGGATCGTGGACGCAGAGTGTGACATGGATGGGGCGTGACATGGTGGGCATATTGGGGCAGAGGGATAGTGGATGAAGGAGGGTCGCGGATGCACCGTACGACATGGTTGCGGGAATGGAAAACGCGAACAGAGAGCAACGACATTGGTGGGGATACGGCGGTCGCGGATGATGGGTGTGATAAGGGTGGGAGTACAGGAATCGCGAATTTCAGGGCTTGACATGGGTGTGGGGTAAGGGGTGCGGATTTGACATAATGGCGTACGTTTGCGTATGGGTGGAGTAAGGTGTAGATTTCAGGTCGTGACACGGGTGGCAATAATGTGCAGTTTCAACTGCTGCGCATTGTGGTCATAAAATCATATCTAAGTAGATGTGATATCACACACACACACACACACACACACACACGTATATTCATCGAGGTAGATAAATAGAGAATGAGAAATGGAGAGAGAAATATGTACGCACGCACGCGTGCACAACACACACACACACACACACACACACACACACACACACACACACACACACACACACACACCGTCGATGTCAGCCTTTGAAGACGTCATCTCCAACGAAGCAAACATTTTTGAAGTTGTTCAAGGACTGATTAAGAGCCTAGTTGGACATTTACTTTAACGTCTATGTTATTTTCCCATCCTGGTGTTAGTTGCTTATTTAGTGTTTCTTTTATAGTTTTGGATTCAGATATGTGGAGGGTTTTTTTTTTTGTTGGTTTTTTTTTTTTTGGGGGGGGGGGGGGGACGTTGTGTGAGTGTGTGTTTTTTAAAAAAAATTATTATTTATTTTATCTAGGCCTAATTGCATTATACATACCTACGTACGCGCGCACGCCCCAAATCAACCCCAACCGTTCGCATGCATACACCCCAAAACACCACATGCACACACACATAACACTTACATACTGTCTAAGATCACTGTTAGGTGGATAGACGTTAAATTAAAGAACGAACACACACACACACACACACACACACACATGCATGTAAAAATTTGCCATCCAGAAAAAAATTTGGCTGGTGGGTGGCGGTTGGTTGCTTAAGGAGAGCGCGGAAAATTACACACACGTGTGTGTACGTATATATGTGTGTGTGTGTGTGTGTGTGCGTGTGTGTGTAATCTTCCGCGCTCTCCTTAAGCAACCAGCCCCATCCACCAGCCAACAATTTTTTTCTGGATGGCAAATTTCTACACCAGGCGAAAATAAGTTCTGTTCTCTCCCCCCCCTTCTCTCTCTCTCTCCCCCCCCCCCCCCCCCCCCCCCCACTCCCCTTCCCTCTTGTCATCTCCACTCAAAGTCCACTTCTCTCTCTTTCTCCTCAACGCCTGTTTAGGCACAGTAAAATTCTGCAGACAAACTGGACCCCCGGCCATGTGGGTGCTGTGATCCGCCCCTGCAGTTGTTTCCCAGTTGTTTGCACAGGCAGGGACATTTCCGGCAGATGCAGGCTTTGTCATTCAGGATGTCACATGATCTCCACACACAGTAAACATCTCCACGGACAAGCCGCCCCGAGTCCAGCAATGTAGTCCTCTTGGGCAGCTTGGAGAGGACAGGGGAGGAGCGATGGAGGCGGGAAGTGGGGGCATCGGGGTTGTGGATGGGTAAAAGGGGCAGGGTCGGGAGCGCTGTGGTATTGGGGCTCTCACGTGTGCGCGTGCGTGCGCGCGTTTGTGTGTGTGTGTGTGTGTGTGTGTGTGTGTGTGTGTGTGTGTGTGTGTGTGTGTGTGTGTGTAAGCGCGCGTGCGTCCACGCGTTTGTGTGTGGTGTGTGTGTGTGTGTGTGTGTGTGTGTGTGTGTGTGTGTTTCATTTTGGCTTGTTTGTTTTCCTTTTCCTGTTATTGCATTAAACTCACCCTTCCTCCATACACCCCAAAAAGGGCAAAAGGAATAAACATTGTTCTTCTTCTTGTTCGTGTGTGTGTGTGTGTGTGTGTGTGTGTGTGTGTGTGTGTGTGTGTGTGTGTGTGTGTGTGTGTACACCCTTTGTGCATAGGCAATTGTATGTGCTTGCGTCGTGCATGCGTGCGTATGTGTGGTGCGTGCGTGCGTGTGTGTGTGTGTGTGTGTGTGTGTGTGTGTGTGTGTGTGTGTGTGTGTGTGTGTGTGTGTGTGTGTGTGTGTGTGTGTGTGGTGCGTGCGCGTACACACGCACGCGCGGGCGCGTGAGTTTGGATATCTTTGCATGCGTAAGTACATGGGTGTTCATTGATTACATGTACACCCTGGGAGAGACACACAGACAGACAGACAGACTGAGAATTATGTATAGTACGACATACACAAAAACAAAGAAAATCAATGGCCGGTAGGAATTGTGGTCCGCTGTCATCGCACGTGTTCCCAGTGTTTTCTTGTGCCCACTAAGAGGGCGCGTTACTATCAGTTCGACTACCATGGGAGGCATGTGGCCTACTCTGTATAGGCATAAGTCTGGCGCGCAATCGACTTCCTCTCCTCTCACCCCCCCCCCCCCCCCCCTCCTTCCTCGTCACATTCTTCCTCCTTCCCCCCTCTCCCAACATCCCCCATCCCTCGCTGGAGTATATTCCTTATCCCCCAACCCACCCCAGTTCATTTATTCTCTCCCTTCCAGTGACAAACCTTGCTGTGACATTTTCCTTGTCATAATTTTTGGCAGTTCTCTGGCATTGGTTAGGTTACACCAAAGGATAGAGATGGGTGTTAACTGTCACTGCC
Organism: Conus ventricosus; assembly: GCA_018398815.1. Taxonomy (NCBI): domain Eukaryota; kingdom Metazoa; phylum Mollusca; class Gastropoda; order Neogastropoda; family Conidae; genus Conus; species Conus ventricosus. The sequence goes on along the minus strand of CM031613.1, from coordinate 51,336,086 downwards.
TCCTTTACGGTGTCCATCCAAGACCTATTCGACCTCCCTTTGGGATGCCTGTCCTCCACTCCATACTGCAGGGTGGTCTTGGACACAAAGTGGCTTTGTGTTACAAGTCTAGAACCGGCCAGCTTATCATGTGGATGAATAACCGCGAGAAACGTTCCTGAATACGTGTTACTGTTCAGAGCGGACCAAAGGTCGCAGAACTGCGAAGAAAGTGTCTGAATGGTGGGATTATAGCTGGTTTTTGAAGATTTGTGGCAAGACTTGATTTGAATTTGACAAAGAAACTTTCTTAGGAAAAAAAAAACGAGATTAAGTCCTGTCTTTCCCGATCCCTCTTTTCTCTTTTCTAAGGCCGCACCCCCCACCCCCCACCTCTACTTCCCCTCCATGCTCAACAACTACAGACACCTGCAGTGTTAATCCAAAAATTTCTGCTACACTGTCAGAACTGCAACCATTGAATGAGTGACTGAAAGTCGAAGGTGTGGTCCCAGTCTTCCCTCTTGAGCCCATTCCAAATTCAAATCTGGATAGGAGCTGGTCGAGGGAGAAAAATTCCACAAATGAGCGACTCTTGATGGGAATCGAACCCACGACCTCCCTAGTGGGAATCTGCGACGTTAATCGCTACACCACGGCGGCCAAAATCAAAGTGTTTGTTGTACGATGAAATGATTTGCAACAAGGTCTGTTTCTTTCTCTCTGTCTTCATTCGTCGGCCAGAACTTCGAGGATCACTCCTGGTAAGATTTATGTGCATGCATTAGTTTTTCATCCCACAATTTAAGGTATCCACATCACGTCTTCGGGGATGCTATCCAAGCATGATGCAGTTGCGCACGTGGTATATTTTCGCGTCATCCATTCCACATGCACACCACAGCCTACTCACCCCTGGAAGGTGGAATGGGATTTCACGTGCGTGCAATATTTTTTCAGCATGCATTTACACACAAGATTCGCTTTAAAGTCTCCAGGACAGGAGTGGGTGGGATTCGAGTCTTTGCAAATATTTATTCCGACATCGCAGACCTTGGAACAAGCGTGATGCTTTCCTTACTAGATCGACCAGGCCTATGGTCTGGTTATTGGTTCAAGAAAGGAGATGACTTGCGGTGAATGGAGGTGAAATATAAGTCACCGGATATACTGTGTTATCAAAACAAAATCAAAACATTCAGAATGAAAATACAACTTTAAAACAACTGACATCAGAATTACGAATGTTGGTAATGGCACTGAAATTTGTGTATTAATAAGCGACAATGAATGGAATAAATGTAATCTATCAAAATATAGCTTTCCTTGTTACAGGTGTGTAAGTGTGTGTGTGTGGGGTGGGGGTGGGGGGTGGGTGTGAGAGAGAGAGAGAGAGAGAGAGAGAGGAGAGAGAGAGAGAGAGAGAGAGAGAGAGAGAGACAGAGAGAGAGAGAGAGGTGACAGTCAACAAAACACTTTAGTACAACTGATGTTCGTTACAGCTATTTTAAGCTTCTCTTTGATTCGTCTTCACATGCGGCAGTGAAAGTCTAGTTTTCTGTCTTCGGGATACCTTTTGTCCCTTTCAGACTTCGCCTAGTTATCATAAAGACCTTGAAGGTTTCGTTTTCTGATGTTTATTCATTCCCTCCTCCCTCCCCTCCCCTTTTTTTCCTGTCAACATTCTCTGTTTTTTTGTATGTTGTAGTAGTGTGAACGCAAAGGCATAAAACGCTTTGAATCCCAAATGTTATGTAATTACATTTTCATGAAATGTATTATGATGTATGTCTGCACACTATCCCTAATCCCATCTAAACCCCATCCCCCACAAGATGTTTTTGTCAGCCTCTTATGCGCGACAGATATCTGCAACCAAAATGTGAGTATTTCTTCCAGATGACCATTGGCTTTTGGCGAAGGCTTAACCATCCCAAACACCACGGACTGGAAGAGGAAGGACAAGAGGAAGCCGGGCGAGCTCCTGGCCTTTTACAACGCCCCGCACATGACTTCCAACACTCCCCTTTCTTTCTTCGTGATCGGTTCCATACAATGAACGATACGCACTTTTAAACTGTGAAGTCTCGTGCACTCTGTATAAGGGCGGATACGTAGCGTTTCTTTGCGAGCATACACAGCATTTCTTTTGTGTTTGCCAAATACACGTGTGTAAATATCTTGTAATGATTCTTGTATATTCCTACAAAAGCACTATCTTATGAATAAAGGACTATTATGTCCAAACGCAGTCATACCCATTTTCAGTTAGTATCTGCTCAAATCAAGGCGAATGCTAAATGCGTGTGGCGTGTAATTATACATAAAGCTATCCATTTCAGCAGAAAATGTATATTTAGATGTTGATACATTGTGAGACCAAAAACAAATAATTCGACAATGTATCCAAACAGAGATTAGATAAACACCATAGATCAAATGAGTTACGGTATTTTTTTCATTTGATACGAATAAATGTTTGTAAAATGTCTGTTGTAACTTTTATAAATTCATCATATTCTGAAGCCCGAAATCTGCAATATATAGTAAGACCGGAATTACGGCTGCTTGAAAAAAGATCCAAACCTACATGAAGGGAAATTTTGGGTTTACTTGCTGCGCGAACAAAGCAAAAATAGTCTTTTGTTCTTGATCATAAGTATTTTGTTTTCCTAAGAAAAATCCTTTTGATTTTAAGAAAATTAAACCTGGGTACATGACAAATTTTACGATGTAAAGAAAAATTTTCACCATTTTGAAAAATATACTTTGGATTGGTCGCCCATTGAAAATCATTACTTTGGCGGTTTTTTTTACATTGTCTGCCCAGCGTCCAAGTCTGGTTAAAGTTACGCAACGCCTTCAAATTCTTATTTAATCAGTTACCTGAAGATGATAACAGAATGACATCATCAGCATACAAGAGTTTAAAGAAATCTGACGTGATTTGATTTTGTTTAATTGTTTATACATTTGCAACATTTTGCCCTTAATTCCTGCCTTAATACTAGTTTATACAAGTCTTGTCTCAAAAGCTTTGTATCAAGAAAAAAGCACATTATGTTTCTTTTTGGTTAATTTAAAAGAAATCAACCCACGACTTGTAAACAAACGTATGGTCAAGGCAATTTCTGGATCCTTCCTGATTTTCTAACAGTATGCTGTCTGAGTCAAACAATATCAATTAACCATTTATTCAAAACAGATGTAAGCAATTTTCCAAGAAAATTAATTGAAATTATGCCTCGGTAATCATCACAATCATACTTACAACGACGACCTTTGTAAGCGGGTACAATTAATCCAACAACCCAGTCTTCAGGTTTTATAGCCTGTGGTCAAAAATTTTTTTAAAGAGCTTGCGGTATACATCACACACACACACACACACACACACACAACACACACACTTTTACCCCTTTTTTAAAAGGGAAACATTCTATGCCAAACAATAACGTAACCTTGTGTTCGACAAATTCAATAAAGGCTTTCACCTGATCGAGAGGATCAACAGCTCCTTCGAAGAAAACAAAAGTTCTTGTTACAGTTCATTTAAGATAACCTAAGCGCATTATCTGGCACAAAGTGACGTGAAGGGAAAAAAATAATGAAAAAAACCTCCGCTTTCAGAATTCATGTTTTAACAGTGGATGCAAAATCCGAGTTAAGGTTACCAATGAAAACAATTGCAGTCTCGGCATTGCCCCAAGACCGGCACATTTCACGGAGCCCGTTTCAACACTGTGTGCGCTGGACCCATTCGTCCCTTCAGTTTTACCGCTGACCAACGACACAAACAACAATGCTGACTTCATTCTCCTCAAATGCTGATGATCAATGTTTCCTTTTCTTCTTCTTCTTCTTCTTTTCGTCAAACTTTCTTACCTTGATGGAACCTACACAAACACGGAATTCTTTTAATTAAAATAATTTCTCCCAGTAATTGCCCCCCAAATGTCATCATAATTCCCATAAATCGGCAAAAATGTTAAGGCAAACCAAAAAACGCATTACACAGGCCTACGGGACAAATCGGTCCAAAGGGGGGCCCAAAACTCGCCTCGTGGTAATAAGGGGCAAACTTTGGCGGACGCAGACATAATTAAAAGATTATTTATCTGAATGGGGAGGTGGGTGGTGGAAGGCAATTAAGATGATACTTTTTTTGCCACAGCTGTGTATGTTTGACTGAACTATTCACTGGTTTGGAAAAGCTGATCCGATACATCATAGGAAAATTGTGCTGTTGTGTATATTTTTATTGTTTGTTTGCTTATTTTTTTAGCATTCTCCTGAAATGTATGCGCATCTGGACGATATTCCCTGTGCACAAAGGCAGGCGACCTCGAGAAATTAACTAGCCATACGACCAACATAAATAAAAACATTTGAAGGCCTTAAATACAAGCCATCGATCCAATTTACTAGCGCCGGGGCTTTTTTTTGTACACACACACACACACACACACACGCATACACACGCGCGCGCGCGCGCGCACACACACACACGCAAAACACGCACACGCACAGTGAGAGAGAGCCATGATATCATCTTCATTTATTAGGGCGGCCACAATTAACATGTCGATTATGCTGCCGCTGTACCGGGTTGCGTCTGTTTGAAGCCATGATCAGAAGAAAGAAACCGAAAACAATGAAAATTGAAATGGCAGCTACACTAGCCGGAGTCCTTACCTGCAGTTACTACTTTTCGCCCCGAAGGAGTAGGCCTATGATCTGCTCGCACAGTGCTGGGGGAGAGGGGTGGGGAAAAAAAGAACAACAATAAACAAAAATAAAAAGAATAAAAAAAGAAACGAAAAAAAAATCAAAGGGCTGGACTTAGGGAATGGGGGTGTGGGGTGAGGTGGAACCTATGCATGCCGACCCTAATTTAAATAATAAAGATGCTTTTTCTTTATGTGCGTGGCATTTCCCCGACTCAAAAAAGCCAAGGGTGTCCGCTGCCACAGCTGCCTCGGGCGTGTGTATCAGTCACTACTGGTGGGTGGTTTCAAAGGGAAACATGACAAAATTTTGCGCAGCACTGGCTATGTAAGCAGCTGCCCGGGATGACATCTTCGTTGACGAGTGGTAGCCATGGTGATGTTGTTCTTAACTACAGTGCCAGGGGCACTTATGGTTTTGCGTAGATTGACCAACTTTGCCACTTCATTGCTATGTTGGATGGGGGGTGGGGTGGGGGAAGGGAGGCCCACAGCATTTTTGTCTATCATCGCTGAGACTTTGGGGTAGGCTAGGCCTATTACAGAACCAACTGATGACGAAATGTGCAGCTCTTCCTTGCAGTTGCACGAACTCTAGGCCACCATTTTGGGTGAAGAATGGCAACAAAATAAGAAAGCTGATTTCTTGGGGAAAAGCAATAGGATCATCGACAGATCTAGCTACTGAAAATTTAAAGAAGACGAAAAGCTTTAACAACAGAAGTGATCCCATGTAGGCCACGCTACTCGTCAAAAGAAAGGTAAGAAAACAAGGCGCTAGCCTATCGGCCCACTTCTTCCCGCTTGGAGAGTGAATTCTGTCACGGGATCGCAACATTCTCGCGAAGGATGATAAATGACGCATGCGGGCAAATGACCGTCGCACCCGGGTTTTTAAGCCCGCAGCAAAGCTTACCAAGGGCTGTCAAGCGCCGATTCATCTCTCTCACTGGTAATTGTACAATTCGAACTTTAAATGAGTAAGTTCCACCCGACTCTAGATCTTGATGTTGGCACCGAACTTGCGCTTGGGTAACAGACGAGCCAAAATACTTTTTCTTGAAATCCCTCCCAATCACCGCCTCAAATCATTCCGTCATTGGTGTACAGTCGTCTGCATTTTATCAGTGCTTTCTCGGCTTCTGTTTAGCCAAGGTTCAGCGATCGGGTTTGACCTTTATTTGTGTTAAAACATATGTTGTGCATCAGAGAATTTACATACATGACAGTTAGGTGTAAGAAATTTAGAATAGGGAGGGTTTTTCTCCCAATTCAAGTCGTTATGGGAACTTTCAACTCTGGAAGCGTTCGTCACTGACATGGCACCGTCGAGGGGAGGGTGCTTCCAAACAAAAGCGAAATCAGAATGTTTGACAGTTAAAAAATTTTTGAGGAATGCTGTCTTGGTATTTAAGTAATGCATTCACAACACGAAACCCTCTTTGATGTTTGCTTGTAGATGTACGAAAATGAAGTTTTAAATCTACCAGCAATTTTTCAAGCCGTGAATCATAGCGGGACTAGTCTGTGCAAAAGTACTCTCAATAATAGCTGCAATGAAATTAAGCACGGCAACTCACCAGAATCTAAGATCAAGCTGGAAGTCTGTTAGTTTGTACATAGTTCTACATGAAAAGAACTAAACGGGTTATTGATCAACTTGATTGCGGAGTCAGATAATCTGACCTCTCGTTAAGAATAAGAGTGTAGTCTATCAGAAATCTATGCATTCATTTGCACGCTGTTTCAAATGCATTATAATGTGACAATCGTTGAGTATAAAGGTCGTGAGATCTGCATCTACAAATACTCGATACCTTTAGTACCTGTGGTCTCGTGTTGTGAGTGTGACCGAATGAAGTTTAGCTCATGCGAAGAAACTAGATCTATTGGGCCCTAGGAGATTTTTCGATTCAATTTACGTCACTCAAACTGTGTCAGGAATGAAAAAAAAATGCATAGAACCGAGGTTCAACAAATCAGAGGATCTAAACCTTTTTAGAGTCCAGTGGCCAAATGGTATCATCACTGGAGTATGCATGACCATGTTCTTGCATGTATCACATCAACAATGTAGCACCATAGTAATTTTGCCTGTGAAAACGCATGGCCATGAGAATGACGGATATGAGTTCATCAAGTACACAAGGGAAACAGCTCATGAATATTTCGACACGTCACGATGTGACCCAGTCGGCACTATCGGGAATTGGATAAAGAACAAAAATGCATCTAAACATATATATGTGTCTATATGCATATGTATCTATCTATCTATCTATCTATCTATCTATCTATCTATATGTGTGTGTGTATTAGAGAGAGAGAGAGAGAGAGAGAGAGAGAGAGAGAGAGAGAGAGAGATTCTAAAACGTTTAATATAAGCAGCAATTTAACCATTAAAATGTCGGTTATGGGATGTTTCTGCCTCGACCGGCTCCTTCCTAAGGCTGAGTTTGCTATGGGCGGAACAGGCAAGACTGTAAGACAGTAAGTCAGACTGTAAGACAGTAAGTCGAGTTTCATCCACTTGATAACAGGCAAGACTGTAAGACAGTAAGTCGAGTTTCATCCACTTGATAACAGGCAAGACTGTAAGACAGTAAGTCGAGTTTCATCCACTTGATAACAGGCAAGACTGTAAGACAGTAAGTTGAGTTTCATCCACTTGATAACAGGCAAGACTGTAAGACAGTAAGTCGAGTTTCATCCACTTGATGAATTAGACTGTAAGACAGTAAGTCGAGTTTCATCCACTTGATGAATTAGACTGTAAGACAGTAAGTCGAGTTTCATCCACTTGATAACAGGCAAGACTGTAAGACAGTAAGTCGAGTTTCATCCACTTGATAACAGGCAATACTGTAAGACAGTAAGTCGAGTTTCATCCACTTGATAACAGGCAAGACTGTAAGACAGTAAGTCGAGTTTCATCCACTTGATAACAGGCAAGACTGTAAGACAGTAAGTCGAGTTTCATCCAGTTGATAACAGGCAATACTGTAAGACAGTAAGTCGAGTTTCATCCACTTGATGTAGTCGAGTTTCATCCACTTGATAACAGGCAAGACTGTAAGACAGTAAGTCGAGTTTCATCCACTTGATGAATTAGACTGTAAGACAGTAAGTCGAGTTTCATCCACTTGATAACAGGCAAGACTGTAAGACAGTAAGTCGAGTTTCATCCACTTGATAACAGGCAAGACTGTAAGACAGTAAGTCGAGTTTCATCCACTTGATAACAGGCAATACTGTAAGACAGTAAGTCGAGTTTCATCCACTTGATAACAGGCAATACTGTAAGACAGTAAGTCGAGTTTCATCCACTTGATGTAGTCGAGTTTCATCCACTTGATGAATGCGTCTCTGACAGTGCCGCTCACATTTCCTGACCAACACTGCAGGTGCAGGTATATCTCGGGCCTGGTGTAAAGCACTACCCTGTCATGCAGTCTCAGACCAGAATGGAAATTCTAACGTCATCTGCATTGTCCTCATCTTCTTTGTTCAGTATCAAATTTTTAAAAAAAACGTATTAGATACTGTGACCTTTAAGTTCTTTAATACATTGCTGTCATGGTGACCCGCTTTCGATTTCCCTTCCACGTGTATGCACTTTGTAAGATTCTGTCGGGGTCAGGGGGGTAATCGCAAGTTCATGGGGACTGTCGTTGAACGGACATGATGGTGTCCTCCATAGGGAGAGCTCAGTCACGCTGGCTCCGCGACTAAGCAATTATTGTCGTCAGTTGGGGGCTTAGTAGACGGTGTTCTGCATATGCTGCATCAGAACCGGCACCCACTGAACACCCCCGCAGTGACTCGGCAGCAGTGCAGTGTCTTCTCCGATGAGTTGCCTCATGACGACTTGACACTGACTGCTCCCTGTGGATCGCCGATGCCGGGGCTGCGATGGGACAAGCCATGCTGTGCCTTGGGACAGGCAGCCGGGGTGACTGGCGTGGCTGCAGTGCCACTAACGTGGCACAGGAGGTGAGCCCAAACAAAACAAACCAACAAAAAACAAAAAAGGAAAAAAAAAGTCAGTTGAGCTCGGCGTCACGATTAAGGTCGCAGAGGAAAGTGAATGTTTGATTTCTTTCTGTGCAGTTAGTGCCAGAGCCAAGATAATGCCTGCAATGCAATAGCATCCGGAAGTGTCTCTTTAACTTGAAGTGTTTTGAAGAGGCGGCTAAAATGGAGGATATACATTCCCCCCCCCCCCCCCCCCCCCCCCCCCCCCCCCCCCGAAAATGGGCTATTTCAGTTGATGTAGATATATGTAACTGATGGACATCTGCATACTTAGTTTCAGCAGAGGAGAGTTTGGGCAAAGGTAAAAAGTCAGATGCTGTCACTAATCTGAAGAGAAATCTGTTCTTTCCTTGAAATGGCAATTGGCTAGACGTTAAAGTAATTTTAATAGTTAAGCATATATGTAATCCATGTCATGCCTCCAATGCAGAACACTTGAAAACTGATATACATATGGGGAGTTTCTTTCTTTCAAAATAAAGACAGAAAAAAAAAAGAAAGCAAATGGGCGCATCGTCCCAATATGTCGTCTGTGCATTTTGTGAACGTTTGATTCGACTTCATTGCGACTAAGTTCAATAATAAGAGCGGATTCGAGGTGGAGGGGAGACGAGAGGGTATCTGAATTTCTGAACCCTAAGCCCCTCCTCTTCTCCCCTACCCAGTCTGCTCCCCCCCCCCCCCCCCCCCTTCCCCTCACTTTTTTTGTCTGGAGAATGGGATTTTATCTTGATTAAGAATCTGGCTTCAATGTCATTTCTTTACCTTATAAATGCTTGAATACTAAACAAGGCAACTGCTCCAAAGCCTTTGGAATCAAATTTTTTTCCGTTCCCATTCTCCTCACAATTATCAGAAATTGTCTGGAACAATTACATGTTTGCAAAACCAACTTGACAATCTTATGGTTTGGGTTTAACAGTATTCAGTCACATCATATTGTTTATAGCCTGGCCGACCACAAACCGCCATGTTAGAGCTGTCATCTCGTTAGTCAATTTCTTACATAGTTGTTTAAAACAACAACAAGAACACAAACCACAAAAAAAACTTCATTAAATCAGCTGTTTCAGAACAACAAAAATTCCTTTAAAATCTTTCCTCTGTAAAAATTAATGATAAATCTTGGACAAATATTTGTCTTTTTCAGATTCAACAGTAAACTTAGATGATACAGCTGTTGTGGTATTCAGATTCGGCTGGCTTCTGTCAAAGCACGAAAAGGGAAAAGTTGGAATGAAGCAATCAGTACTGTGCGACAAGTTGGAAACATGCGGTTGGTATTGCCAGACGAGAACACCATATCACAAGAAGGCTCAGCAATGACAGTATACGCGGCGGGAGGCAGCTAATCAAGGTCTGGAACATCCGGAGCATGTAAGTAGGATTCACCAGATGTCATGGATCACTGGAAATGCATTGCATACCTTCCAGAATGGGGGAAAAAAAGGTCCAGAAATCGCCAGCAGCACAGAGACCGAATACAGTACACCACCCACGCTCTTCAACACAGATGATCCAGATTAAGTGACTGTGCAGCATGAACACAGATGGGAAGAAGCCCACGTCTACAGGACTGGTTCAGGGAATCTGGTTTCCAAGCCAAAGTCTTCGCCATAGAGGGTTGGAGCGAGAAGTGGGGGTAAAGAGGGAGGGGAGGTAGGCGCATCTGCCTATGAACTTATGAATTAGCTCTCTGTTTCTGGGAATGAGAGGACTACAGCCCTAAGGAGAATGGCAAGAGCAGCTAAAGAGTTACAGCCGTGACCGTCCATGATAATGGGTGATGGGAGATATGTTAAATGGTAACCAGAATCAGTATTTTATCAACGCACACATGCAGTTCTTTGGGATCATTATCGATGCGATGTATGATGCATTTGTCTGTAAAATAAAAGATTTGAGCATATTTCATTATGTTTATGCATTTTACATCGTTCACTTTTCATCAAATTGCATTCCCAAAACTGTGCCTAAAAATGGGACATCGGCATAGCTGAACGTTTTCGTGCACAATTCTACGATGGTGAAGATTCCAGGGGCATTAATGTTTCTATACTGTAAGTTATACAAATAGATTTCCAGTGTAAACAAAGGAAAGGGAAGAAACTGATTCCTTTTCAAGATTCTGAAGTGCCTGGAAAAAAAGCCTTGTAAGTCGAATTCGTTTCTGTTTGCAACTTCTGGATGATAAATTACTTAGAATCAACACATGTTTTCACAAAATTGAAAAAAAATCAGCGTTTATGAATGACTAAACATTATTTGTGAAAATGGCCGGATGGTATTTGGAGTATCAGTAGTAAACTCAAACGGTTTTTCCGATCTTACCTCGTTTCGTTTCCATGTGCAAGTACGCAATGCAGGTCAACTGGAAAACACTCCTGCATCACAACACTTGAAATCGCGTTGTCATGACTTGGTACTGTCCATAAATTCCATTAATGCAGTCTTGATCCGATCATTTGAATCTATGCACGAACTTTTATTTGGCCGATGTGATTTGTTTTGTATGTATCGTATTAACATCACTGCACACCTGCAAAATTACTTGCACAGTTTGTGAACCACTGCAGGCTCGATCGCCTCTTATACATATTCTTCTTCGATGACAATTGCACAAAATTCTTGAAAATTTTGTAGAGTATGTATACAGGTAGGCCAGATCAGAATCAGAGTGAAAAGAAGCACGGTGCGTTCTAAGAGGAACCGCCATTGGTGTGGTTTTTATTTCGTCTTCAGATCTAATTCACATTTAATGATCAATACTATTATTGGCAATAAGCGTACAGCATTTAGGACGTTGTTTACGTTGTACTTATGTTTCGAAGATTTTGCTTATTATTGTCTATTGGCAAATCAAATTTTCATGACGAAGGTTAGATCTACAAAGAAACCATACTTTGATGATTAATCGTTTCCTGTGCCTCAAGCCATTTTTCATTCATTGTCATGGACATGGAGAGAAGGCGATAGCAAAGGGCATCACGAGAAGTATTTCACAAACGCATGGAGACGTGAATTCTCGCTTGCTTGGCGAGATTCAGCGTTTCATAAATCGCCCTAGCGACGATCCAGACTAGGTTCAGGTTCAGGTTCAGGTTTGTAGGGACAATTGCCTTTAGCAATTATAGCCAGAACTGGCTTTACATGTCCCTTCTATGACTAGGAAAAGGTTAGAGTTTTGGGTTTTTTTTTTAAGACTGTCTTGGGGCTGTCTGGCATGCGAGGCAACACTGCCGACAGTTGTACCGTCGTGTGACTAGGCCCAGCGCACGAACACTAATGGCGTTCTCCGATTGGTAGGCCTAGATATAAAACGATCAAAAACGCTGACCTTTCAACAGCAAGAAGAGCTTGATGAAGCTGTCACAGTTTTCACAAGAAACAGAATATTTGTTTTGCACCCGTTTCCTTGCTTCTCTTCATCCCTCTCGCCCCCCCCCCCCCCCCCCCCCCCCCCTTTCCACTTTCCTTCATATCCGACACTGCGAGGATACGTTAGCCACCTTCTCAGGTCTCGCGTCTGAGAAACTCAGGAGTAACAATGTGTGTGTGTGTGTGTGTGTGTGTGTGTGTGTGTGTGTGTGTGTGTGTGAGAGAGAGAGAGAGTGTGTGTGTGTGTGTGTGTGTGTGTGTATTGCTTATATTGCTTAGCCCAGTCGACCGCAAAAGGCCATAGAAGAGCTGTCACCTTATTGAACTCAACTCTCAAAATGGATTAAAAACAAACGAACAATAACTCTAACAAACAAACAAAAACCAACAACACACAACCACACACATTTAAGGACAGCGAGAAAGAGAGGGAGGAAGGGAGATACATGTAGGTGGCTAAGCGGACAGGTAAGGGCAAGAAGAATAGGCACAAAAAGGGAGGGAAAAAAAGGAAGAAGAGAAACAAAGACCAATATGGGATGACAAAGCTGACTGTAAAACAAAGCTGGGTAGATAAGAAGAAAAAAAAACCGAGTGACAACACTTATGGAATTTTGTTTTCCACTTGTTATTAAATATGAGTGATATCTGTCTTTGAACACGTTCAGACTGGTATTAATGTCGATTCTATAAATGATAGCATTCCACAAACAACTCTCTGAGTAAGTCAGACCAGTTCCAAAAAAGATCAATTCTAGGACGCGGTGATGCTATCCTAGACGAATGTTATCATTTTTGTGTGGTGTGAGAACAAGGGAGGATGGAGCTCTTCCCATACTATTATGAACATAAAACAGCTTTATCATATTCTAGTTTCATTCATAATGTCAAGATATTCACTACCGTACGGTCAGAAACTAATAGAGTCGACGACTTTGGAAGAACTAATTTTGGGGTTTTAAAGGTTTCATAAAACTTTCGCTTGCTGAATCTTACACAGTGGAAACGGAATTCGTGTAAAATTCTATGTCAGCACGGAAGAACATTTTTTTAGCTATGCAAGTTCAAGATTTTTTTTCATTTAGAGTTGATAATTTTATTATTATTTTTTCTTTTAGAAATAATGTTACATATCCTTGTAATGTGATCCGACCACGACAAATTGTTATCAGTTACAACTCCAAGAACATTATGGTTATTCTAACAAACTAACTAATAAAGAAAAAGAAAGAAAAAGAAAAACGAAGTTAAAATGATCTAGTTTCTAAAGCAGGTTCTTTCCTTTTAAAATCCACGTCATCTTCGATTCAAGCAAGATAAACGCGGCCTTTGGTTATCCGCTGGGCCAGAAATAGAAATATCAATTAACTGATTGGTGAAGCGAGTTTGGTAATAGGATAATGTCACAGAAAGTACTCATTTGATCATCCTATATCAGGAAAAGCAAAAGCTAGGGATTTGAACCTGAGGACAAAAGCGTGGATAAAAGCAACCCACCGTGATTGTATTCAGGCGAACCTGGCTGTGGCTATGAAAACGACAGTCTGTGGCTCAGCTGTTTGGAAAATCTGGATACCAAAACAGCAGAATGCTAACCCGCGGATTCGAGACCTGTGAATATTTTGGTATCTGTATTCCTCCTTTTCCTCCTACACCTCCTCTCTTTTTCTCTTCTCACAATTTGCTACCGTCTTCTTTCACTGTTTCCAGCTGGCTTCACATCAAATTAATGACAAGGTCATATTGCTTAGATCGAATTTACCACGATGTCGTATAATATTTCATGGTATTTCTCTGCAACAGATGAGCCCCTTACTCTTGGCATTCTGGTCAAGAGAACATGAGCAGACCAGCTCCTTTGGGAATTCTTAACAATGAGCAACCCTTCCAAGCAACAGAAAGCACTGCCCCCAAACACCTGTGTTCCTCAGTGCCGGAAGGCTGCCAAAGCCAAACCGTCCCTGAGCTTCCCCAAGCTGTCACTTGTCAACCAGAACCGTTTTGCCAAGGATCTCTTTCTGCCCCCGAAAGACCTCTTCGCGCACGCCAGCAGAACAGCAGCCGACCAGGAGAATCAGAATCAAAACAAGATGGGGTCGAACAACGTCGACGGCAAGCTGTCTGTGATGAAGCGTTCAGCCAACTCCCCCGCCTTTCAGTCAGATTCTATGTTCCCTCTGCAGATGTCCATGAGAGGGGAACAGTTCCACCCGTCAATATCACCAGCACTTCTGCTGTTGTGGACCCATCACCATCAACAGCAGATTCCACGAGCCAGACTGCCCTTTCCTCTGCCTGTTCTGAGTCGGAACACTCCGCCCAGACTGGACCTGCCTGCCCTAAGCATCAAGGTTCCCGCCAGACTGCCCGCCATAGAGCCCAGCATCAGGGTTCCCGCCAGACTGCCCGCCATAGAGCCCAGCAAGGAAAAGCGCGCAGTTCCGCCGAACTCAACCTCTCAGACAACCTTAGAGAAAAAGAAAAGGCAGAATCTTCTGCCAGAGAACGTTGGCCCAGAAGAGGTCGTGAACCGTCCGATAGAAAACGTTCCAGATCCTTCTGGGTGTGGAGAGAATCCGACACGTCCATCACAATCAGATCCAGACGTGCTGCCCATAAACGCCCACAGACTGGCATCAACAGAGCCTCAGGTTCTCTCTTCACAAATGAAACTGCAGCAGATAATAGAGAAACTCCAGACACCTGTGCTGAAAAGAGCAGAAGACTATCTGGCAAAAAACAGCCAGAAAAAAGAGCCAGCGGAAAAACAACCTCCCCAGGTGAAGAAAGATCAGCCTCTCCAGGGATCTCGCACTCCGCTTGCCACCCAGTACGAAGGAAGTGGAGCTGGACCCCCCCAATCTGCTGTCTCCCCTCAAAGATGTAAAGAACGAGCGAATTCCCAAAGATTCGTCCCACACTTACAGCCGCTGAGCAAACCCTCTGGACGTCAGCCAGACTGGGCCACAGTCTCTGCCGGCAGTGAGAGGCAATGGGGAAAACACGGTCTCGACGGTCACGTCTCAATCGTTTCAATCAGGAGAAAAGGAGGAGCAGGGGCAACAGCAAACCACAGTCCACGCCTGCCCAACGATTTTCAGACAACAAACAGCGAGAGAAAACAAACACCAAATCACAGTCCACGCTTGCCCAGCAACTTCCAGATAACACACAGCGAGAGAAAACAAACAGCAAATCACAGTCCACGCTTGCCCAGCAACTTTCAGACAACAAAAAGCGAGAAAACAGTAAAACACAGTCCATGCTTGCCCAGCAACTTCCAGATAACACACAGCGAGAGAAAAACAGTAAAATACAGTCCACGCTTGCCAGCAACTTCCACGCAACACACAGCGAGAGAAGACAAAGCGCTCGCCGGAAAGTCGACGTGCCTCATCAGGAACTGCAGAAAAAAGACAGAAGACTGGCGAAAAGCTCTGCATCACAAAGTCGCAGCTCGGAAGATGTCCCATATGAGATCGACTCCGAAATCCGCTTGCCAGCCATCCCAAGGAACAGGGATGTTTACACTCTGCCCACGTGCCACGCACTCCCCCTCAGACTCCGCAGCGCCATCTCACGCCTCGTCTGCCATCTCTCACGAGACGTCAACATGCGCCTCAGACTCTGCCTCCACTCCCCCTTCCAATCAGACAGGGAAGGACAGGAAGAGGCGCGGCAGAAGGGGAGGCAAAAGACAACACAAGAGCAGAAGCAAAGGAAAGGGCATGGGAGACGAAGAGGGAACAAAGAAGTTTTTCCGAAAGTCTGACCATTTTCCATCTCCTTGTTTCCCAGAGCCTCAACGTCCTTCCCGAGTTCACATGACCCGATCCCACCAGGTCCACCTCCTCACAGGTGCTGCTTACTTCTCCGGGGGATGTGGACAAAGTTCGTGACCATTGCCCAATGCAGATTAAAACGGAGGCTTTGACGCTGGCTACCCTCAATGGATAACACTGGTGAGTAAATGTTGCTTTATCGCTGCAACAGTCACGATGCCACAGTGTAATGAGATGTGAAGAAACATTTCTCTGTGGCAGTCGTTAACAACAATTAAAACAAATCATGGTATTGGAATTTTATGAGCTACGTGATAACTCAAAATCGATGTTTTAAAAAATCGATTTCTTTCTAATCGTATGAAATTCCATTAACATATTTACATAAATTTTTTGATCTGTTTCATGCTTATCGCCTATCTATTTTGATGTGTAAAATTGTTGCGTATTTGGTTTTGCTCATCTGTCATTATTATCAAAAGGTGTTTAGAAAATCGTCTTCAGTGCGTCCATTTCTCTGCTTTCAACAGAGGGGGTAAACGCAGGACAATGTCTTAATACTAAAGGGTACCATGTTTGAAAATTTCAGGTTTTCATTCGCATGTGGCAGCAATATCTGTTATGTTGTATTTAAATTTCCTCTGCATTGTTATCTAAGCAGAAGAGCGCTTACTAAAAGTAAAAAAGACGCGCGAACACACACACACACACACACACACACACACACCCCACACACACACACTTCGTCAGTGTTATTACTGTTATTTACCTGGTAGGCCATTTCACTTGTTTTTTTTTTTATTCTGTGCACCGATCGTAATCATAAACACTCATGTTTTTCACCCAAAATTTTTAAACGTTGGTGTAAAGAAATGACATGGAAACACTGGTGAACAGATCAATAAGCAACAGTAAAGCCAGTTCAAGAATTACACTTTCTGGCAATAGTATAAGCCAGTTTCAAGAATTACACTTCCCGGCAATAGTATAAGCCAGTTCAAGAATTACACTTTCTGGCAATACATAAGCCAGTTCAAGAATTACACTTTCTGGCAATAGCATAAGCCAGTTCAAGAATTACACTTTCTGGCAATTGTATAAGCCCCGTTCAAGAATTACACTTTCGGCAATAGCATAAGCCAGTTCAAGAATTACACTTTCTGGCAATAGCAATAAGCCAGTTCAAGAATTACACTTTCTTGGGAATAGTATAAGCCAGTTCAAGAATTACACTTTCTGGCAATAGTATAAGCCAGTTCAAGAATTACACTTTCTGGCAATAGCATAAGCCAGTTCAAGAATTACACTTTCTGGCAAAGCATAAGCAGGTTCAAGAATTACACTTTCTGGCAATAGCATAACCCGTTCAAGAATTACACTTTCTGGCAATAGTAAGCAGGTTCAAGAATTACACTTTCTGGCAATAGCATAAGCAGGTTCAAGAATTACACTTTCTGGGAATAGCATAAGCCAGTTCAAGAATTACACTTTCTGGCAATAGTATAAGCCAGTTCAAGAATTACACTTTTCTGGCAATAGTATAAGCCAGTTCAGAATTACACTTCTGGCAATAGCATAAGCAGGTTCAAGAATTACACTTTCTGGCAATAGTATAAGCCATTCAAGAATTACACTTTCTGGCAATAGCATAAGCCAGTTCAAGAATTACACTTCTGGCAATATAATAAGCCAGTTCAAGAATTACACTTTCTGGGAATAGTATAAGCCAGTTCAAGAATTACACTTTCTGGCAATAGTATAAGCCAGTTCAAGAATTACACTCTTCTGGCAATAGCATAAGCAGGTTCAAGAATTACACTTTCTGTAAAAATTTTACTCAGTCCAAATTAACAACATTAGTCTTTTCATATAAATAAGAAAATTGGGAAAAAAAGAAAAGAAAAGTCGACAAAAAAAAGTTTTGGCGTCTTTCTGTCTTTTGCATCCTTCATTTTCCTTTATGATCTATGTTTTTGTAGTTGTAATCTTTCTAGTCTAAAATCAAAAGACTGTTCGGTTTAAGATCAGTTGTTATATTGACCACTGACCCAGTATCACTACTTTTTTCACACATACTTTATGTTGTTGTTGTTGTTGTTTTTTCTACACAGACAATCAGAACTCCACCCAACAGTCGACAGTCCAAACCACTTCGTACCGAGCACAGGCAAGTGAAAAACCTACCGTATAAAGACAAGACCAACACGGAAAAAGCATTTCTCGGACTCCGTACATGGGAGGCAGTGGAGTATCTTGTTCGAAACCCCTTTGCCAAAGCCCTTTTCACTGCTCCAGTCTGTTAGAGACCAACCAAGGCAAAGACACCAAGGGAGAATTGACACTGACAGGAAGGACATTAATACAGAGGTTAGACCCGACTCTGACACTGACGTAAAAGACAACATTCGTGAAGATTTAAAGGACGACATTGACGAAGATACAAAAGAACACATCGACAAGGACAGATTGAACGAAGCCAACAACTCTGCTCGTCCCTGGGTTTTGTGTTCGAGTCGGTCTGTTTTTCCTGAAGAGGACCTGAAAGAATTCAAGAAAGAATGTGATGAAGGAGAAAATGAAACGGAAGAACATTACGGACCAACCACAGAGCATACATCAGAATCTTCACAAACGGGCCATCCAACATGTATGTCAAGTAGAATTAGTAGCAGAATTTTCAAATATCAACGAAGTGGGGGAAGAAGGAAGCAGAAAACACCACGACAGTTTCAAAAGAAATCTGTCCTGTTGTCAAAGCATACAGACCACAACGAAAGGATAGAGACAGACAAAAATGACCGTGTGAAAACAGAACGAGACGCTGGGATGACAGAAAATCTCTCTGCTTCGAAACGGAATACCCACTTGCATCCTCCTTGCCGCAGTTCGTCGGTGTCTCCAACCTGGATTCGGGTTCCAACAGATGTAACAGTACCACACAGGCAAGTCCACAGCCCAGACAAGGCCATTGCTTGGAACATGCTCCTGCTGCTGAAACCACACAAAGAAAGGTCACGGAAGGTGGAAACCATTCGAGCATTCAAGACACTCAAGATTTAGAAACCACTGAAAGTTGTACACATGAATTTAACACCAGTAACAATATTTCTACTGACCAGTGCAAGCCAGGAGCTTCATCGGCAAGCTGTCAAACGTTTGAACCGAGATCATGCGACCACAGAGGTCATTTTATGCAACTTAGGAGATCTCATCCTCCTCAACAACATACGAACCCGCCAACAAGGGTGAAAACACCACCTGAAATCAGTCCACAGTACTCGTCCCAAGCTGTGACTAGAAGCAGTTCAGTCGTGCCAGTGCCAGCCACACCCATGCCGCTAGTCAGACTTCCATACTTTCCAGTGCCACTGCACTGTCCAACAATTCCAGCCATGGTCCCTGTTCATTCCAACTATCAGAACCACCCCTCCTCATCAGTTCCCCTGGTGACCACTACAGCTATACCCAGCGTTCACAAGACTGCACACCAGCCCTCCTACATTCCTATCGTGCCTAAGATGCCCGTCGTGGTGCCAGCTGCACCAGCTACGCTTCCAGTCTGGGGACTGTCGCAGAACGTAGGTGACATAGCCAAGGGAGAAGTATCTTCAGTTCGACACCAGAATATGCAAAGTGCCTACAACACAACGCCAAGCATAATTCCTGTTTTGAACGGTGAAGCCAACGGCATAATGATGCAGGGCAGAACCCCACAGCTTGGAATCATCCGAAACCAAATGATTTCGCCATGCGCTGGTACTATACCAGTGCTGATATTTTTGCCTAGCATTGGTCCTAGTGTACCAGCCACTCAAGTGCAAACTCAAACAGGTACAACTGCTGAGTGGAAAAAAGCGGCCACAACAGTAAAATCCAACTTTGAATCACAGCATCCAGAAACAAGAAAGGTTGCGAATGAAAAGGTCTCTGACCATGACATCATAACAAACAGCATGGATGCCCGCATAGATGCGGAGAGTTCGGATGATCATAGACGACATGAAAATCTTCCATGTGACGTCACTGGATCAATCAAAACAGATTCTCCAAAGAAAGAAAGCAAGTCAGTTACTCACATCACCAGACCCACAGAAGGTTCATCCAAAGAGACGGGCAAAACATCAAACACAGAAGATGAAAGGAACATGACAGAACTTACACAAATCTCTTCAACCAAGAATGACGACAATATGTCAGCAAATCTGTCAAATTCAGTATCTGAAAAAAGGAAAGAATCAAAAAGTGCAATTAAGTCAGATCACAAGGAATTTGTGAAAAGGTCAAAGGCATCTGAAGACGTTGCTTCGTCGTATTTTCCATTTCAGTATGATGCTTGCAAGAGAGCAGAAGAAATCGTCTTCTCAACAACACCCAGCTTTCTTTCTGAAGATATTGCCAGTCAGATCTCGGACCAAACAACTGGTGTCGCATGTTTAGTACCCTCTGACCAAGATGAGCACCATGAATCTGCCACAAACTTTTTACCTGCAAAACAGTCTGTGTCAACTGAGGCATCCACAGACAGTCTGTCTGTAAAGTTATGTACATCACCTGAGGCATCCAAGCACCTACTGCCTACGAAACTATCTACATCATATGAGGTATTCGCAAACATTTCGTCTGCAAAACTATCAATTTCAACTGAGACCTGCACAAACTCATTGTCGTCAAACCTAATCACACCAGTTGAGGTATTTACAAACACAGCGTCTAAAAAACTGTCAACGTCTGGTGGGGCAACCACAAACACATTGTCTGCCAAAACAACAACGTCAGGTGAGACACCCACAAGCTGTTTGTATGGAGAACCATACATGTCAGCCGAAGCGAGTAAAAACGCAACACCTGCAGAACAATGTAAGTCAACAGGGATTTCCAAGTCAGGTCGTAAACGAATCTCTTCAAAACGTTACGACTTTAACACCGATGTTGAGCTGTGGGACAGCAGTGACAAAGATGACGTCACTCCGGTCACTTCCGATGAAGAATGGACCCCTGACAAAGACAATGGCGGACAGTCCACACAGTCAAGCGAGGAGGAAGACTCGCACACAAAACTGCGGAAAAAGGACACGTTTATCGCCTCCTCTTTCCTGCGAAAAGGACGAAAGTCAGAAGACCAGCCCAGTCCAGACTGAGTATCGCTGCCAAGAATCAGAGCACAGAACCACCGCCAAGTTCCAGCAATCCTGTCAAATCCTCATCCGTCAAACGGTTACAAGGGCAAATACAGATCCTCACTGCAAAACCCAGCACACGGGAAAATCAGAAGATACCCCAAAACCAAGAAACGTCCACGCTTAATGAACCAGAACTGAAAAGCATAGACCATGAAAATGAGCGAAAAGATGAGGTCGATCCATGTAAGCCCTGTGTTGTTTCCACACTAATCAAGCCTGCGGTTCCAATAGCCGCTCCAAAGAAACGGCGCAAAGCCCCATACACTAAAGAAGAACTCACCTGTCGGATGTGCAGCAAAACGTTCGTCAACATCTACCGGCTAAGACGGCATGAGTTTTCACATGGTGACGAGCGGCCGTACGTGTGCGATCAGTGTGGCAAGGCCTTTAAGCAGTCAGGCCATCGGAACGAGCATCGTCTGACGCACAGTGCCAACAAACGCAGCTTTCTGTGCAACGAGTGTGGAGTGGTCATCACCAGCCGATCTTCCTTCAGGTGAGAGTTCCATCTGTTACCCTGCATGCAGAATTTTTTTTTCAGTCTTGTTTGCATGTTAGCGCGCCAGAGTACCTGCCTCTAATGATTATTTGGTCTGACTGTCTTTCACGAAATACATGCGAAAATTACTCACTTTTTAAAATTTCGTACTTGTTTGCTGCGTGTTATTGAGCGTCTACAGTCAATGCCATGCTTTCGGTATTTTTTCAATCTTCACAGATTCAGGTTTGATTGATAGTCTGTCATTGAATTTACGCAAAAAACTGTTCAGCTTGTTTAACTCTTACTTGTTCGCTCCTTGGTTACTAAATTTCTCCGGTCGATGCTGCACCTTCTGTATTTTTCAGTCGTTACAGTTTCAGCAATTACATACATTTTGTGTAGTCAGATGCTGAGGATTTCTGTACAAATTCACAATTTAAAGATACTGACCTACATTTTTATATAACATATGGCATGTGTTCATGTATAGTCTTCAATTTTATGAACAGTAAACCGTTGGTACTCTATTCCATCCAAAAATGAGCGCCAGGATTGACGGAGTGTGGGCTAAGAATGTACCCATTAATTTTTGCTGCGGATCTGACGAAACGTCAGAACAAGAATCAAGCAGCAAATTATTTGTCATTGAACATGAACGTTGTGAAGTAATCGTTTACGAATTGATAACTATCTGTGGAGTAATGTATGTTCACGGAATTTAATTAAAATCTTGTGATGCCAGAGCTCAAACTATTCACCCATCCAATTGTCCAGGACAGTAGAACCTTCTGATGGACGAGTGGAAATGTTTGTCTGCACCAGTTTTTGACTATGTCAGTGAAGCGATGCAGAGAAGTCAGCCTCGATGCTAACCGATGCCCATGCACATCTCTCCACCTTTTTCATGTCCCCCTTCTCTCTCATCGGTTTTACCCTGAACGGAATTCAAAGAGAACGCTGCTTAACCGAGACAAGACAGGTCCCAGTGGAAATCAACAAGAATTGAAGCATAGTGCACACATTGTGCTCGGTCAGTGCGGAAACGGTAGATCCACACTGTTTATTTTCAAATATATGTACATGTGAAATTGACTTATTTTGGAATGTGTGTGATGAAGAGGAAAGAGGGAGGGGGTGGGGTGGGGCAAAGACGGAGAGTAACAAAGAGATTTTGTATTTTTAATTCAGTCCAGAAAGGTATAAGGAGAGGAAGCATGACAATTTAATTCCTTTACACTTTCATACACGGTGGGGAACATTTCTTTCATTTCTTCTGTCTGTGCATGATATAAAAATAAAATGTTCTTATCTTTTATGGCATATTTCTCTTGCTAACGCATTCATTACAGGTATGCAGAGAATGCCATCGTTGAATTATGTCTGCTCACGTTTACTGCAGTATCCATAGTTACCTTTTATTAATCACCTATTTATTTATGGAGGGCAAGTAGACATTTCAAGGGGAAAGTAGATCTTGTTTTTGACATCCCCGGGACAACTGAAAATTACTGGAGAATTTCCAGCCTTCGACACAAACGATGACACTTCGTTTTGTCTTTATCCAATCTTTAACAAAAGTACGAGAGAAGTAACTTTTTCATTGCATTTCTATCATTACTACCCCCGAAGGGCAATTGTTGTTTCACTGATGAACTGACTTGCACCCATTAATTTTAGCGAAGACATAATCAGAATAGAAGCCTACGTTAATCTCCCATATTGCCATAAACACACTTGTCCTTTTTCCGGTTTGATTTAATTGTCATACAGTGGGTTAGTATTTAACTAGCCGTGTTTGGGTCATACAGTGGATTAGATATTTTTCATACTCATGTTTGGTCCTGCAGTTGTCTCCCAGTCTGAATAACCCTGCTTGATTCTCTATGTGGCTTCATGTTTCAACAGCCTTAGTTTACTCATACAGTGGATTCATATTTGAATTGCTGTGTTTGGTTCATAAACAGAATTTATGTTTGAATAACCGTGTTTGGGTCATACAGTAGTACTTTGTTTGAAAATTTGTATTGGGGGGTACAGTGGGTTAGTGCCTGAGTAGCTGTGTCGAACTCGAAGTCACGGGATGGGCTAGGGTTTGAATAGCTGAATTTGGTTTATACAGTGGTTTAGCGTGAATCATGCAGTGTGTTTATATTTGAATGGCTGCGACTGGGTTCTGCAGTAAAGTCATCTTTAATTAACCATATACGGTCACACGGTGGGCTAGTGTTTGAATAGCTGTTTTGGGGGTCATCAAATGGGTTTGTGTTTGAAAGATTTTGTTGGGGTCATACGTTTTCTGTTTTGTGTAACAGTAAAGTATCAATACAGAGTAAATTCTATGCATATTGTTCATTGCCTGACCAACGGCAACTGCCCACCGATGGTTTAATAGTCCATTTTGGATGTAAAATTTTGGGATTAACTCAGTATTTTCGGATTCATACTTGGCTTCATTCGTGGTCAAAGACTTGTGTTTAACCAATGATGAAGTGTTGTTGTCGTTTGCCAACCGCCGCCCCTCTCTTCCTGCTCTCCAAACTCTTCCCATGCCTCTCCTCACCATAATGGGAGAGGAAGTGGAGTTTTTCAGTCATAAACAATTTAGCGCAAGAAATTAACTCTTGTCTGTCTGTTGTGTTTTTCAAAGCCTCTTCTCTCCAAGCTCTTCCCATACTTCTCCTCACCATAGTGGCAGAGGAAGTTTTCAGTCATGAACAGTCAATTTTACGCAAGAAATTTCATCTTGTATTTTCTTTTTTTCAAAGCCCCCCCCCCCCTCCCCCCAAACAATGCTCTCCAACCTCTTCCAATGCTTCTTCCCATCCTATGGGAGAGGTAATGGAGGTTTTAGTAATTAAAAGTAAAAAATTTGTGAAATAAATTCATCTTGTGTGGTCTGTTTTTCACTCTCTCTCTCTCTCTCTCTCTCTCTCTCTCTCTCTCTCTCTCTCTCTCTCTCTCTCTCTCTCTCTCTTCCCATGCTGCTCCTCACCCTACGGGAGAGGAGCTGAAGTCTTTCAGTCGTAAAGTCAATATTCCGCAATAAATTTCATCTTGTCTGTTCTGTTTTTCAAAGTCTCCTTCCCACCCTTTCCTGCTCTCCAACTTCTTTCCATGCTTCTCAATAAATGGATGAGGAAATGGGGCCTTTTCATTCATAAACAGCAAATTCTGTGCACAAAAATGTCCTCTGTGTGTTTCAGGTACCACGTGATGTCCCATAAGCAGCTGGTGGCGGGCACGGTGAGCACGGCCAGCTGTGAGATCACCATCAGTGGGGAGGAGGTTCAATCCCCGACCCACTGTGACTCTATTGGAGGACCGCAGAAGCAGCCTGAGGGACAGACAGTAGGACACAGTGGTGGTGGGCTGGCTTTGGGTGAGTCAGAAGACAAGGGGAGGAAGCGGTTGGGGGATGGAAGTGAGGGACATGCTTACTACAGATTGTATTCTTCTGTCTGTCTGTCTGTCTGTCTGCCTATCTGTTTGTTTGTCTGTCTGTCTGTCTGTCTCTCTCTCGCTCTGTGTTTCTCTCTGTGTGTCTCTCTCTTTCTCGCGCGCGCGCGCGCGCGCACACACACACACACACACACACACACACACACACACACACACACACACACACACACACACATGCGCGCGCGTGTGTTATACACACATGCATACACACACACTCTTTCTATGGATCGAGTCCGCCGACTACCCACCTTTGGACTGCCCTCTCCTACCCCCCTACCCCCGCCCCCCTCCCCTCTCCCACCTGAAAACTGAAAATGATGTTTCTTTTGCATTGCATCAGTCAGTAGAGAGAGGACAAGATTTCTGATAAATTGATTTTCCCCCTCTTTATCAGAAAATGTCTTGATTTATCAAAGGGTGATGAGTTTTTGATTTTTTTTTTTTGCTTGGGGGCGGAAGTAGTGGTAGTATTTTTTCTGCTCTGCGTGGGGTCAGTCCCAAGCGAATCGATAGGCACTGACTGAATGATTCAAGGAATGGGAACCCAGAATAAAACTTGTTAGCGAAGAGCAAGCACATTGATCCCGCCCTCGTCTTAAGCCGTCAGATAATGTAGAAGAAGACCATGGAGAGCGCGCGCGCGCGAGTGTGTGTGTGCGTGTGCGTGTGCGTGTCGGTGTGTGTGTGTGTGTGTGCGCGCGCCCGCTCGTGCGTGCATGCCTGTGCGTGCACGTGTATCTGTATAAAATTATGTATTCTGGCAATTCATATTTGTGGAAGTATGTGTATACATGTTCAAGAGAACGTGCTTATGCACGTGTGTGTGTGTGTGTGTGTGTGTGTGTGTGTGTGTGTGTGTGTGTGCGCGTGCGCGCGCGGGCGGTGTGTGTGTGTGTGTGTGTGTGTGTGTGTGTGTGTGTGTGTGTGTGTGTGAGAGAGAGAGAGAGAGAGAGAGAGGGACGGAGAGAGAGTTGTGTACTGAGCAAACGGGCTTCGCCAGTTTATTGACCATGCTAACTTCGGTGTCCCTCGCATGTTTATTAACAGTGCTTTCCCTTTAGTTGCATTGTTGGTCATGTAGCGATGATTGTAATGAACGTAGGCAGCATAGGGTCCTATCCCCCCCCCCCCCCCCCCCCGCGCCTCTCTCTCTCTCTCTCTCTCTCTCTCTCTCTCTCTCTCTCTCTCTCTCTCTCTGTGTGTGTGTGTGTGTGTGTGTGTGTGTGTGTGTGTGTGTGTGTGTGTAATTGGGATACATCGAGAGGCTGCTAGCAGGATACATCGAGAGGCTGCTAGCAGGATTGAACATGCAGATCGACATTTGTGTCGAGGTGAAAAAAACTGTGACCATGGGGGCGAAAGTCCACGACCCCTGTGTATCAGGTTGACTCTTTCTTTCTCCCCGCACTTGCCATCTCTACCCCTCTTCCCCTTATCTCCGGTGGCTTCCCTTGCCTGGCTCCCAGCAAAACGCGTTTCAAGCGGCCCCGGTAAATTTCTGTCTGAATCACTTACAAATCGTTCAGCACGCCTGTAGGTCTCCCAAGTACTTTGGAAGCCACACTCAATGCTGCGCTACAGGAAATGACGCTGTCCTCATTTAAAATCGAAGGCCGCGATAAACAAACAGTCGTCATTCTCCGGTTAACAGCGATTACTGACCAGCCCCCTGCCACACGAACGGACAACCACAGTGCGGTGTATCGACGGAAATGCCCGTCACAAGTGAACAGGGACAGACACAGAACTGAAGCCCACAGAGCGAGACAACAGACAAAGATAAGTGAACGTTTTTTCTTCTCCTTCGGATTTGTTCTTGCCGACGCCACCGAGCCTGTTTTATGTTGACACAGCTGACAAACAGCCAAACTGCCAGTGGGGACATTTTTTCTGTGTGATAACCGCCCGCCTCTCTGTCCGTATCCCAGCCTGCACGAGATACACGGCACTGTGACATACAACAGGAGATCGACATGAGAAGAGAGGAAGGCACGCTGATTTCTGAGGTGTTTTTCACCCTTTGTACTTTAGCATCGGAGTCATTCAATTGTAACCTAGCCCTCCACCCCACCCCCCACCCCTCATCCCTACCTCCCCAGTTATATTTTTTTAAAAGATGATGGGGGTTCTTGATCCGTCACTGTCACGATTTGTAACTTAAAACACATCTACACAACTGGCTTTGA